>CBXJ02000282.1:22155592-23355592 GCA_000612645.2 Trichuris muris | reverse complement strand
GCGGGTCTCACGGGTCTCGCGGGACGGCGGGGACTGTTCAATGCATGCTGCCATGTTAAATAGCGGATCGAATAACGAGAAAACTTACCGCGCGGCAGCAGCACTGACGTCTTCCGAAATGGAACCGTCCTGCACCATCATATCTCCCGTTCTGCCCCTCTGGGATTCAACTACCTTAAATGGCCACAGAAGAATGGATTGATTAGGAGCGAGGCAGCGGAATGTAGCTGGATATACTGTATAGGTGGTCCACTGCTTAAGTTTAGAGGGCATCGGCAAGCTGGCTTACCTCCATAAGAACGATGGTGAAAAGCACGAACAACCCAAGACGTAACATTTTACGCAATTCCTCGGTGACAGTGATGTCTTCGAATCCAAGTGACGCTTATAAGCAGGCGCAATGGCCCAGATAGCATTTAGAACAGGTGACAGATTGATTGGCCTATTCGGACGACTTCCAGTTTCAGTGACTATGACCGAAATTCAAGTTACAAGGGGGCGCACGTGGCTCGCGGCGTTCACTGGACGTTCTTCCTATCTTTCAAGGAATAGATTATTTTAGACGAAAGCAGCCGGAAACGGTGGTTCTGACAAAAGAACCTCCCACGCAGATGGCGGCTTTATCAACACTTCTGTCACCAGCTTCGTTTGTCTATTTGTCCTTCGTTGCCCACCTATCTTTCCGGACGCCACCGAATGATGAATCTGAAACGACGACCAGCGCGAAGTTGTACCCATCGCAGCGCTCGTCAAAAGTGAAAACCAACTTTAAACTGCTAAGTAATATGGAGGACACAGTTGAGAGGCAGATTCACCACGGGAGTGAATTGCCAGTTTTCGCTTTTAATTTCCCAAACCCCGAAACCATGAAAATCGAACAGATTGTCCAATCGTCCAAATTAAAATAATTTGTCCGTAGAATTCCGGGGAAAGTTACCTGTCGACTTCCGTGGGACTTGCGAACTTACTGGACGCAGTTGCGCGCTTACAATAAATAGCTACCCCTCAAAGAGAAAAACCAGTATGCTTATGGAAAGTAGTCGTTAGTACGTTTGTGATGATATTATGTGTACAGCAAACGTTTTAACACCACTGCAAATTGCAAATGCGTTGACGTATGCGCTTCGAAACGATCGCTATTAATATTTCAGATCAGTTACAGAGTGACGGATGACGCAACTATCAATGAAGGTCAGTGATTGAAGAAATAGCTAACGGCAAAATTACCTATGCTAGCACTCGTTCAGAACAGGCTCTACGCAGGATCAACCGAATGCTTGCTTACAGTTTGCGTCGCTATTATCGTGTGCAAGTGCTTTACGATAAAACGAGTATTTGCTCATACATTACATTGAGGTTATCCAACGCTTGCTTCGCTTGAATCCAGTATGTTCCCCTTTCTGACATGCTCGCGCAAGGAACAGTTCACGTCGTACCTGTTGTTTCACAAAATGACAGTAATATTTTCCTTGTCATTACGGGCTTCAAAGAGGGTGAATAACCGATGGAAAAGCGAAACTATGCCCTCAGGGTGAGCGGCAACGCATTGTTAATTCACGGTATGCATGGCCAAATTGCCCTAACAGTGACGCACGGGTTGCGGCATAACTATGCGTGCCGATTTTTGAACCATTGCAACCATCCAAGTTGGACGAAAAGAAGCGCTCCATTTCGTGCGTCCATGTTTGTTGCAAGCAAACTGGAACGCGTTATTCAAAAGTTTGCTTATGCGACGAGAATGGGAAAGTCGCAAGGACAGTTGACGGATGTTGAGCCGACGAGTAAATGTACATGAAGGTAAGGGGTGAAATGCAGACCGCTGTGAAGGCTTCAGAAACGAGTTATGCCCAGTGGTATACCATTAAGGCATGGTAGCGGTCAGCCTACCGGATGGTTGACAACTGCAAAACGCTGAAAATGGATCGCAGCATTACGACTTTGCGCCGACAGCAGTGCGCTTGAGTATGGCGCCTCATTAAAGGCACAACACAGAAACTTTCATTACGGACAAGCGTTCCCAGTCTCGTAGCACGTTCGATACTATTTAATGGCTAGAAGTTCGCAAGCCAGATATTAGAACCCGTAAATCAAAGTATGGTGTAGGAGAAAGCATGGAAAGAGCAATATGTGTTATGTAGAAAAGTACACTATATCCTGTGATCCGAAACAAATGAATGAAGAAAGTTATGAATAAATAGGAACTGCAGCTTTGCGATATATTACGCTTACGCTCTTGCAAAGAACCAACGACCCTTTTTCGTGGAATTCAGAAACACACCTGCAGCAAACTATTAGCAATACCGTCTATGAACGTTTCCATTATCGCATTAATAGGCGAAGAGCAAGTCAAGATTGTCAATTACGTTAGATCGACCTGACCAACGGTCAGCGACTACCAGCGCAATGTGAACCAAATAATAATTCAAGGTAGAGCAGCAAAAGCCTTGCGACCATTCATGACTTCACATTTGATCGACCTTCATAGCTGACGCGCACTTCGCTGCACAGCAGATTAACATAAGTGGGTATACCGTACTCATGAGTATTTGGTATAAAAAAATTTATCAGCAAAGTGTCCGGTTTATTCCGAAAGCAACTGACGCAATGACCAAGTCAACAAACTAAACAAATGTTCCTTAATTTATCTTTTTCGTTCTCTATTTTCAGGACTGACGGCCTTGATTAAAAGCGTTGATTGATGGTGAAAAGACATCTAAGACATAATCATTCGCTCGCCATCTGTTTTCCTTACGTAAACGCTGAGCAAAAGCTGTAGCTATACTTTTGCGGGCTTACATGGCTACCGAACGACTAAAATGAATGCCTGAGCAATTGATTGCAGCGTTGCAAGCGACTAACGAAGCAACATGAACTTTGTTAATGGAACCTCACTGACTAAAAAATATTATACGTACTACGTGAAGAATGAACGACTATGTAGAATTAGTAATAGAGAAACTGTTGTGCAGAGTCGTGAGGGGCAGGCAAATGAAGAATGTGACTAGGTCTTGCGTTGTCCACCCGATGTGCAATTTTTCGCCCCAAAAGCCAGCGATATCCTCCAGACGTTTTAATATTAAAACTCGTGACAATGCACTGCCATAATGAATTGAAACCGGTAAGATTTAACGTAAGATAAAAATGGACTATCAAGACGAAGTCATCCACCTTCTTAATGAAACCGTAGAAGGACATAGCAATACCGTCCGCCTTCTGCTATGGGCAACAGAGGCTTTATCAAAACGGCCAATCTATTAATGCGAGAACCTTAAATGTACTAAATTGAAGATAAATTCAGTTCATCCATTCCTGAGAAGCAACCTGATTGTTGCTAAGGCAACCGCCAATGCATTACCAGTAATTCGAATGAGCGAAAGAGAATCGTGTTATTACTTCCTTTTAGAACAAAGAAAAAAATTAATTTGAACACCACTATGCAATGATGCGCAAAATTCCTCCGACTCCAGCAACAGCTTCTAAACATCAAGTTCGCTCAACTGCCCGCCATTTGCCAAACATAGGACTTGCTCTGCCCCCTTTAATGACCACGTCAATCTTACGTCACGAACGTCTACCTCTGATTTCACTGATCGTACTTATTGTTGTTCCAGTTCTCTTCCTCTACTTCGCAGTAATACTTGTACATTGCATTAAGGTATGGTAACGAAAGAGAATAGCTACCAAAAGATAGCGCAAAAGCACTACTTCAGTAATTCAATATGGAAAAAGCCGCGCCCACGACATTCAATCTGGAGAGAGGGGAGCTTCTGCATGTAGTTCAGATAATGTTCCATATTTCTAAAATGAGTTCGCCCCATAGATAGCGCATAATGGACGGAAACGGAAACAGTGCACAACCGCTTCACAACCGACCGCCTATTTCAGGACTGCTGTGTCAAACAGAACTGCTACGAAGAAAACGTTTCCTTCTCATACGATTAGCATAATGGTACTGAAAAGGAGCAGCAACAGAACGCCAACCGTTTCATTCAATCCGGTGAGAACAAGCGCTAACTTGTCTGTAATGCGCGCATATGACATTCCAATATATTTACACGAATAGCACACGTTATTCCAAACATTCACTACGGCCCCATGTTTTGTCGATAATTTCACTTGAGATATGCATATGCGCTGAGGACGGGACAAAAAACAGTTCCGAAAGCTTCGCAAAGAATAAAGGGTGTTTGCCGTATTTTGACATAACATTCACTATTGATTGGTAGCGGAATCTAATAGAGGTAACTTCCGACTAACGAACAATTAGGTCGCAAGTCAGGAAAACTATACTTCAACAGACCTCACGTGAAAATAAAATGAGCAAGAAAGCGCTCGCAGACCGAAGAAACTTTTCAAAGCTGGGAAAATATCAACAAAAACTTCATAATTTCTGGTTACCATGACAGGGGCTAACAAAGAGTTATTCAAACGGCTGAACAAGCCATGATTCGCAATGCTGTCGTCTACTACTGGTAGAAAACTTAGTAAAACAAATATTAACAATTTCAAGAACGAACACAGGTATATTGCCTTTCAAGAGCGAACAGAGCAAATTTCGTGATGACAAACTCATTGCAAACGTTTTATACAATGCGCAAACACCAATAATCATAGAAAGCACGCACTTCGGCTATATGTATCGGCACAAGGCGAATCAAGAAACGGACGAAACGGCAGAGGTTCTTCCTTTTGAAGGAATGAATTCTGGAATGATAAAACTTTTGTGCAT
The DNA here is from genome assembly GCA_000612645.2 of Trichuris muris. Lineage (NCBI taxonomy): Eukaryota > Metazoa > Nematoda > Enoplea > Trichinellida > Trichuridae > Trichuris > Trichuris muris. The sequence continues at coordinate 23,350,863 of CBXJ02000282.1, read as the reverse complement.
AATGGATAACATTTTGAACAACCCTACGGTAATATGGTAGACCCAAACGGTCAAGCAACCCTAGCCCATTGATCACCCATCAGCCGGCTGCACAATAATAAATCGCAAAAAACTGGCAACGTTTAAAAATGGCAACAAAAGGAATAGCGCCGTCGGCAACGGCAACTGTAGCCGATTGAACGAAGCGAGCGATTGCCCGCATGGTCTCTATCTAGCAGGTGAAACACTGCGGTCTGCTACCAAATAGGTCAATCTGTCGGAATTCACGTAATCTCAAGAGGAAACAGAAGGGAAACAACGAACGCACAATTTGGTTCACAAAATTCTCTCGACATGGTTGAGCGCGTGGCAAGTCTGGTCTGAGAAAAAGTGCGACAGATTTTTCCGTACGTAACGTGAGCTACGGTGCAGAACGAAACAGGGGAGTGCTCCCAGCCAGGGGGAGGCAAATTAACAAAACGACTAGGTACGATTAAACAAGGGAAACAAGGATATTGGTGATTCGGCTCGCCTAACTCAGAGGTCACAGCCGTTTGATCGGTAAACCTAGCAATGACGGATGTCACCGAGTTCACCGCATTCGGCTACGCCTGAGGACATTTCAGCAAGAATGTGATGCATAATTTGAATCAGACTGTTGACCCCTTGCAGATAGCCTTTGTCTGGTCCAACATGCTGAGGATCTTCTTCAAAATTCTGACAAGTCGAATGCCCAAAGTCAATCATTCGCACATCGATGAACGGACTCTGCGATGGAGGCGGTAGGAAGAGCAACTCGTTGCAGATCTCCTACCTGGTTGGCGCACGCGTCCCCTTCGTATATAATCAGAAGTGAACTAGAGTAGAAACGATAACCCGGCGAATCATTTAGAACCTGCAGTTACAATTCCTATACTGTAATGTGATTCAATCACAAATAACTAAGCGGCAATAGCGAACCCTGTTCAGCTCCTCCAATCTTCCCTTCAACGATGTTATCAGGTCGGTACGAATGGAGATCCCGTTGTTGAAAAACTCAACTATCGTCTCCTTGAAGCGACGAACGGACAACGATCGCCCGTAATATTTGTCGTAGCACGTGTACGTTTTCGTTCTTTGGTCAAATACCTTAAGATGTCAGCTGCAGCAGCCAAGAAAAGGGGAAATGAGAACAAAGACAGCCTACCTGCATACCGCCGAGCCGCACTGCTATAGTGGACGACGTGGACTCAAGTGACTTTGCCTTCTGACGTCTCCGCTTGTGCTCTGAAGCATCGTCACCGTAGTGCCTCGTTCCCATTTTTAGATCAAGCACCGATGGATATTGATAGCAATAAGCCAAATTTTCAAGCAGCAGAAAGCCTGCTTTTAAAACTCGCTATTACTATCAGAAGAAAGCAAACGCTGCCATCACGTACGATGTTTCTGGGACCTCAGAAGACGCATTTTAGCCAGCTGTAACGCCTGGCATTGTTTAGCCCATGGATTTTGGCAATACGTCTTCGATGAGTATTGAAACAGAACTGTCGGATGTTCAGAACGATCCATTTCCGTGCTGCTACGTTTAAACTTCATCCTGTTTGGCGAATCGAACAAATTAGCAAAGTTAACTTCCAAACTTTCTAGGCAGCATCGACGCTGAAAGAGTTAATTCAAAAAATCTGGAACAGATTAAGACAGAACGATATAATTATTGATATTTCCCGTTGACAAGCCGTGAATATCATACGCAAACAACGCAAAAATAAAACTGCGAATGAATACTGCGAAAGGAGAATTTTCCGTTTGCTCAAGAAGAACAGTTCCCTTCCAAAAGCTGCTGGACTGTTAGTGCCTATCACGGAAAGACAACATAATGCTGAGGCTAAGTGATATTTCTACTTGTACCCATTATGAATTAACAAGAACAAACAAAGCAAGAAAATAGCCATACCTGTATCTTTACCTATTGGCAAAGATCCGCCTATCGACCCCCTGTTCTAGCACTGACCATCCAACGATTTGTCGCAGCGTGAAGAACGAACTCAGAGCAACAGTGGTTCGAGGCAAAGCAACTTCCTAATGCCCTACTGCTGGCCAAGGATTATTAACTTTTAAACATGTACGGATGTTGGCAGACAGTCCAATCAAACGGCGGTCATAGGGATCTCTCCATATGTTTCTGCATCCCACGGTCCCCTCGAAAAGTCTCGTAGCACTGATTGTTCCTTAAACGCGCGTCACGGGCTCGTGTGAAAGAGTTAAAGCAATTTGAATTTCCTCAATACGCCTGACGCTTCAAAACAGCTCAAGTATCTAACACGAATTCACTGGTAAACACAAACATGCGTAGCATATAGCAACGTAATTCAATTACTGTCATAAACACACTACACTACGCAATTTTTGAGATACGTATACCTTGGGACGGAGCATGCAAACTTTAAATTCGACAGCATGAAGGACATTATATATTTTTTCTTGTAATATTATTACGGTATATGATCCCGTTTTATTCTATAATTCGGAACAAGTCGAACCAAAAAATTGATTGACGTAGCTCTCGAGCTATCCCGCTCCGTCTTCAGCGTCTTCTTAGACGCTGAAGGCAGAGCGGGATAGCTCCGAAAGCTACGTCAATCAATTTTTTGGTTCGACTTGTTCCGAATTATAGAATAAAACGGGATCATATACCGTAATAATATTACAAGAAAAAATGAGAATAAATCCTGTTATAAACCATGTGTTTGCTTATATATATATATATATATATATACAGCTCGCCTACATACGATCGTGTAGTGACATTTCTTCATCAATACAATGCTTTGATAAGTGAAGCACTTTAACAATAAATGTAACCAGATTATTAATTACAGTGGAACAAAATTCGATTTGCACAGAGCGTTTACTTTGATTTCTCAAATCTAGGCTACTTTCACGGTAATTCTCCTGCTATGCTTACTAACAGTTACGAAAACTTAATTACGGTAGCAACTTCTCACCTACCTGAGTCTTAACAAGCAGAACAGAAGAAATACCGTAAAGATAACGTCAAAAATAAAGCGAAATTCTGCTTTGATCCTCCTATTCAGAAATTGTTGACTCAGTTTACTTCGCTCTATCTTATTGCAGCTTTCAGTGCGTTTTGCACAAGACCATTCGCGCGCACAAACTATGCAGTCTGACTGCAGAGTTAACAGCACAGTGAACGGTGATCGCCCAATGGGAAGGCGACGATGCGTATGGTAGGATAGAGCTGCTTAAATACAACGCTGTATGTTGCCGCGCAGTTTAGCTGCAATTCAATAAAAATATCAGGTTTATGCACTCCCCAAGCCTAGGTTACTCAACTGCCATAAAACCTATGGAAGCTTCTTTGGCGCAGTCTCGTACACGGACCATATGACGCAACATTCACTTCACTGCATATTACGCCGATGATTAACTATGCTAAAATCGGTGACAAGTGTATTTTAAGTGTACCATAAACAAAATGAACTCAGAATAGCAGACGCGAGTAGGACGGATGAATATACTTCAAAGGACAAGTCGAAGACTTGCTTTCCAATTCAACGAAACGATTACTTATATGGGGATATACGGAATACCCATGGCAAAGAGACGGAACAAACTGTGCAATCCATGCAAGTGCAACACTTGTAAAGTAACAAATGCTTACTCAACTGTCATAGAATTTCGCAATTCGGCTGCGCAAAAGTCCACTAACGGATGTGAGGTACGGTAGCATTTGAAAATCTACTTTCGTGAAAGATATGCTCTCTTATGCTGGACATAACGTCCAAGCCAAGTAGCTTTGCCGTTCCACCGGCCTAAGAGAAGAAAAAATTGATTCACGCCTTTATGAGAACTGTTGCAACACAATGCGGACAAAGTACCATTTGTTCCTGAGCGCAACATTTCGACGCACCCTCATTTACGTCAAAAGAATAATTCAATTGCCCATGAACAATGCGGGTTCAATACCACTTTTGTTCTGGGAATTTAATGCGCCACGTAACATGCCGCCAATCCATTAAAAAACATGAACCTGAAGCGTACTGCCGAAGCCGGGCAGTTCAGCAGCCCACTCCTCCATCCAACGAAAAGCGAGGCAATTACCCTGAATTTCAAATGCTCCGCCGTTCTATTGCGCGAGAAATTTTTGCTGCCGTGAACCCAGAAAGGGTAAGCGAAAAGACAACGTTTGACGAATTCTCCGCATGCCTTACGCGCACGATGTCCTGAAAACTTCTGGAACCCAAAAGGAGCTCAACTTGTTGGCCAAATAAGGCAATTTTCACTCTCTAAAGACTGGATGTCTTTTAACGGGGGCGTAGATCTTCATGAAGTTGTCTTTTCACGTCCAGACTTTGTACGTACTTAAAGAATATTATTAAACCACTAACCGGACATCGCGCATCTTACGTTAAAAACTGCAAACAATTCGTTAACGAAATTAAAACTGTACAGTTAAACAGTACTGATGTTTTGGTAAGTTACGATGTTAAAGACCTCTTCACATGTATACCAGTCTCACACACAATTGACATCCTTAACCGTATCCTGGAATCAGATGACTCTTTGCATGAAAGAACTAAATTGAACCCGTTTCATATTAGTAGACTTGTAGCCTTTTGCATGCAAGAAGGAAACCATTTCAGGTTCCAGGATAGGTTCTTCACACAAAAGGACGGGGCTCCTATGGGTAGTCCACTCTCGCCCATTCTCGCCGAAAGAAAAAAAACGGGAGAAATCCGTGAAAAGACAACTTCATGAATTTTCACTCTCAACTGAATCAGCCGATTTCAACACCCAGCGCCATACGAGTACTTGAAATATTCGTGTTACTCAAAATAAGCTTTTCCGGATATAAACAAGAAAAGAACAAAAAGAAAAATTCAATAAAGCTCCTATGGCATGACGTCTCAACAAAAAGTGTGACATACGCGCGAACGAAAATTTCGCCAGCTAAGCAGATCCACTCATTTGCAGAAGAGCTGGAAGAAACGACCAACCTTTGTACACAATTCACCTGTTTCAGTGGACAATTCGAATCGAACTGGTGAAGCAAACAGTTAACATTAAAGGCACGGAAATTCCATGCCACGATTTACTGGCGCAGAAGAGCGCAGAGCGAAATGAGATATTTTAAAAAGACAGTAAAATTTAACAATCACGACGGAACGGAATCCCATGTTGAGAAATGCACGCCAACTACTGGAAATCACCCTAGCTTGCGCTTACGATACGACGGCAAAATCAATGCTAAGTCAACGACTGAACCGGAAGGGATTTCCCCAGGAAACTTTACGGCTTCCTTAGCCATAACGATTCACGTTGCCCAAAGCTTTGCATAATGGTTTGCCTGAGAATTCGCATTTGGCTAGACAACGGTTGCCGGGCTATGCGCCTTTTGGTAGCGCAAATGGAACCCCACTTTTGCCCAAATTGCTTTGCGTCACCTACGTCTGGAGGCGTTTCGATTACCCATCGAGACGTACCTACCTTAGATGTTGCAAACAGCGGTTCACCCCAATTGCCGCTGCAGAGGACAAGCGCTGCCAAATCATATTCAGTAGGTTCAAGCTCAGTGGTCTGCATTTGGCCAGCATAAGAGCATATCAAATCATCCGGAACGTAAGAACTACGCGTGTCGAACATTGAACTGATAATTTAGCAAAACCCTTCCTGTAACGAGCAAAGAGGAATTATCAAGCTCGCATTAATGCCCGGGCGTCTCCAGGAGAATCAATGCGACGACAAATGCGAATACAACAAACAAGATCAGCAACAATCCCAATACTGTTTGATCAGACAACATTGCGCCCCGCGGAGCAACAGAATTATGGTCTATGCGAACATCGAGCAATTACCACAGCTGAAGGTCATTCACAAATTTTACTGAATGGAAAGGCGAAGAACGCTTGCGGGTTTGCTTCTGTTTTTCGTTCAAACTACGCAAGCTGCTGCAAAACTTTTCATCGCTTAGCAGAAGCCACTTTTAGGCAGGCAACCTTTACTTGGCACCCTAACCGCGTCGGTCATTTCGCGAAAAAATATCACAAAATTAAGGAGATATCACCTGTTCGCCTAGCCTACGTCCCATTTCACAGTGGTAGTCCCCAACCGAGCGCTGTAACGCAGCGACAACCATACGCTGGAGTTGGCAAAATCTTGAAGGGAAGAATTTGGGCAAAAACTTGGTCACGCTGCGCAATTCAAAGATGCAAAAGCCAGAAGAGCCCACTTAGCCTTTCACTTTGCTTAAGCGACTGCTCACGCACGTACGAGCAAAACCTGCGCGCCCAACCACGCGTACGCAACACCACGCGAACATCAAGTTTAGCAGTGCTGGGCAAAACACTTCTTTCAGTATCGCCCTGCGGTTCGAAGCAAAGCGGAACTTGAAACGTTGAAAGAAGCAGATCAAGGAATTCGAGTAACAAGAGTCAAGCAAAGATTAGAACGCAGCTTCGTAGGCGCAAACAAATGCCATTCCACTACCGGATGTTCAAACGAAAGAAAAACAAGACGATATACCATGATTAAACAGCCCAATACTAGAAGCGATAACGCGAAAAGGGATGGCCAAGTTAGAACGGGTTTAAGAGTTGTTAAAAATCATTAAAATAAATTTGGAGTTGTCCTTCCGAAACGGATTGTAGCTCGTTGTATGATATAGAGACTGCGTGAGTGATTCCAAATTGAACCTAACCAGCGACTGGTTAAAAGGTCTTTAATGGTAAACGCACACACAGTGAATATCGAAGCTTTCGGAACAGCCTAGTTCCGTCGTCAGCGATGGGGAAGGCCTGGGACAAATAGCCTTCCCCATCGCTGACGACGGAACTAGGCTGTTCCGAAAGCTTCGATATTCACTGTGTGTGCGTTTACCATTAAAGACCTTTTAACCAGTCGCTGGTTAGGTTCATTTTGGAATCACTCACCCAGTCTCTATATCATACAACGAGCTACAATCCGTTTCGGAAGGACAACTCCATCATGCGAGGGCTCGTTACAAGCAACCCGATTTTCAATAAAATAAATGTGGATGCAAAAATAGGTGCTTTTAGCTCATGAAGGCGACGAGCAGACAGCAAGGTCATGAGGCAACTGCTGCAATGGATACTGACCATGGCTTGACTATAGCTTCTAAGATTTACCACGGATTTTCCCGTTCTCATTAAACGCATCGATTACCGATATCACCAACAAGGTCGTGGGTTTCGGGTCCCGCCATGATTCCTCAGCAGCCCGCATTTTGTCACTTGGCCAGCCAATCGTTGGGCCTGCAAGCTCCTCTGCTCTACCAACTGGCTCGGCTCTACTGACGAACGGGAAGTCGGGGATCTGGAGCAAGATGCAGATCTGGACATGGACGCCCACCATGCAGCTAGCTAGCAGCAGCAGGATGCTGTGCAGCTCCATGCGCACCCATCGTGGCGCCGCAGCAGTGCGCGCGCTCTATGTAGGTCGTCAATAGTTCTGATAGTGATCCTTCCGCAGGTTCACCTACGGAAACCTTGTTATGACTTTTACTTCCTCTAGATGGTTTGGTTTGGCCAGTTTCCCGACGCCGCGGTCCAACCAGCACGGCCGAATACCTGCGGCATCAGTCCAGAGGCCTCACAAAATCGTCTAATCGGTAGTAGCGACGGTAGTAGTACCCCAACCCCCAATTGACCCATCCGTATATCAACTTGGCAAACCAGCAACGCCAAGCCAGTCAGTGCATTTTGCTACTGTACCATGTTATGCAAATAAGCTTGATTCGCTTCAAGAACGACGCAAAAGGTTGGCAATCAAAGTGCAAGCAATAACATTGGGAATCTCATGACTAACCATGGTGCAACGAATTCTAAAGACCCCTTTGGCGAATCAGTGGCAACTTTAGCAGTCCACCTCCGCGCAGGTGATGTGCAACTGCGTTTTCAATGCAAAAAAGTGCGAATTTGTCGCCTTCCAGCTTCGCGTGGAAAATAACGGCGTTTTAAATGCGTAGTGTCTCCCCGGGATTTAACGGACCGTGCGCGTTTTCAAATGGAAGGTCGTCCCAACGCGAAAACGCGCGATCTGCACTTATTGCTAAGTGACCGATTTCACACGCCCACGCCCCGCAAAATGAAAAAGCAAATGTTTAGAAAAACGCCCGTTTTCAAAATTTAAAAACAGTTTGACGCAGTTGCCTTGCAGGTGAATACACGATTAACTGACGTTTCCGAGGAGGGAATATTTTGTCAGCGAGCAAGCGCGAAAGACGACTCGTTTAGTTATGATCAGTTAAAAACGATTTCAAATGATCAAACCTGGTTGAGCGCCTTATTCTGCGCTTCGTCGGGCTCGACTTGTCCTGAACAACAAGTACGGGAGGGGAAGCGGACATAATCAAATATCCGTTGTTGTCCTCTTCGGCATATACTTCTATGATTCCTGAAAAGGAGCAGAGTGACAATGGATCCGCAAAAACTGGCTCCGCTGAGGAAAAACAGGAAGAACCTCGAAATTCCGGAATAAATGGGGTTAACTTTGCGTGAACGTTCTGGTAGAACTGATGCTCGCGTTTTGTATACGGCTTGCAAACGGTACGCTCCCCTAGCATTAACAGACTACAATGACCGCCGACCTGAAATTCGGAAAGCAAAGTCTGTAATTTGGAAGGCTGACGATTATGCAAGAATGGAGAAGCGAATTTTTGAAACCCACTCAACGCGGAGTACACGCAACTTTAATCGCATATGATATGGAGATGCTAAGGTTGAACCCGTACTTCAGCATTATCAAGCGCACTTTTTGCAATGCAAACGGTAGGGCAATGTATGGGTGCTCACTTGATGGGAGAACGGCTGCAGAAGGACAACGTCATCCGATTCGCAATATTCACCGCTGAGTCCACCGTCCATGCTGCTTGTAATTTCCTTCCGGGGATGGTCATCTTGCACAACTCGTGGTAGCATGGCGATACTTCGCATTGCTACAAACTTAAAATAAGAAAACTTACGTTGCAAATACGGATAGGTCAACAATGGGATGGATACAGGAAAACGCGACGCCTAGATTAAGCACAAGTGCTGGAAGACACGTAGGGCGACCAACCGAGATGCCCACTTTTATGGCATCCAAATACGCAGGATATACGATTAACAAACGGACGAATTCGTCTTCTTCCATCTGCGGAAGCGAATCTCTTATGAAAAAGCGAAGCCATGAGCGACTGCGCAAACCGCATGGTAGAATAAACGGGACCACCAATCGGGAACCAAGCGTTGCGCCAAACTAGTTCGCCAATGCGCAGCTGAGAGTAATCGCCCGGGTCACGCCCACTGAGCGTAGGGGTCTTCTCGAACCCACGCTATTGTATGATTCAACTTAACAAAAGCGCGAACAACAACGGTTGCGTTTTGAAATTGACAAAGGAAACTTCCAACGGCCAACTGCTTAAAAATTAAAAGTCCATATTAGACTCAATCCGCTGCCGCGGGACAACCGGCACCAATGACTGCTCAGCGCGAGACGATTGAAAATAAAGAGTCAAGTCGGGAAGATCGAAAATAGTTACTGTAGGAAATGCAGGTACAAATCGTTTTTCCTACGGCGTGTGAGCTGCGCAGGGCTATGAGCAACACACGCAAGAAGGATGAGGGGCGGCGCAAGTTGGAAAGCTTTCCCTGCATTGAAGTGACGCGTGTGCAGGGAATTGGAAGTTTGAAAAGCCAGCTCTCTGTTGCATGATAGGAAAAACGAAAAGTTGCCACTGCTCAAAGGAGCCACTGGCGCTGCGGATGAAACCATTCCGTTGAACGCAGCCTATAAAGTCGATGCCGTACTTCAAAAATTTATGGCAGTGCAAACGCTGTCGTCATCCTGTCGTCCTTTACTGAGTCAGACCCGTGAAGCAGGGTCAGCAGGCGATGATTCAAACGGCATTTGGCGTAGCCTTTTATCGGCACTGTGAAACGAAACATACTGCATATTTTATTCATCTGGAGCAATGTGTCGACGCCATCCGAAGGCTGCCGGCTTCTGCACGCTGTTGGGCGTTTCTTGTTTTCTTTTTAGTAGTTTAGGGAAAACCGGGTCGATCCTAGTGCTGTTCTTGTGCGACGAGCAGTTGGCGAAGTTCAACTATCTCAAACAGTTTAACGACGCAAATAGTACCCTGCTGCATTAAGATGACTATTCGTAATTCTGGAGCTCTGTAAGAGACGAATATCGGTGTATTCACGGCTTGTACCCGTTCCTGTGTATTCTGAAATTAACGGAAACAACGCCCTACCAGCGGACGGATGGGCAGTTATTAGGAAAAGATCAGAACACTGTAGAAGCCTTTCGAAGCTTTCGGAACGATCTTGTTCCGTCGTCAGCGATTTAATGGTTATCCATTAAATAACCATTGAATTATCATAACGGGACGTTACAAGACACCCGATCTTCACGAATACTTTAAAAACCATTTGCGCATCCCCTCGTTCGGTTGGCGTTTCTCGCCCTTGGGAAAGCGCATCCCATTGGAAATAGACCCTGTCAGCAAGCTAGGACCGTCGGATCCCTGCTACTGCAGCATTTGCGGAGTCATTTGTCAGAAGTGCAGCTTTGCGTTGCTACGAAGAAGCACAGATCCTATTCTGCTAATTAACCTTTGTATTTATGCCCTGCGATTGCTCGCGCATTTTGCCGATTTCGTGAAAGTACCGCTTTGCCTTTATGGTTTCGCCAGGTTTCGAGAAGCTCTATGGGTGTGTAGCATCCTCAAAAACTGTGCGGCTTGTCATATCTTTTACTAAGGTCACAGCTGCACACTATCGAACGGACAACAACAACGAAAACTGTCTTCCACCCGTATCCTTCTTCACTGCGCATCACGTTCCGCTACACTACCCCCTTCTCTGCCTGAACCCCTCCCGGGCGAACGATAACGCATACACGACGTAGTCGCGGAATTGCGCAGGCAGCCTGTTCGAAATGTATCGCATACGCCGCTGCCTGTTGCAAGAACTGGAAGAAGCGTCGGGTCAGCAAGATTACCGTGGACGGTAAAGAGATGAGATGCGAAGGTAAGGGAATCGTGTGTCCACAGCCGCCTGCATGTGACCGTGGTCAAGTCTCGGTCGAAGTGATTGTCGTCAATGCGAAACCGCTCGGTTTCGACCTCATTCTTGGGATGAACGGTATACTGGCCGTAGAATGGGTCACCGTGAGCAAGCGGATACAAGTTCGTTTCGGTGCTGACAGCGCTGCGGTCTGCGCGGTCTGCATAACCCCCATCAGGCTCGAAGAGCGAGACTTCACGGCGACCTTTGACCCTGCAACGCAAGCGTGGACGGCTGCCTGGAAGTGGACTGATGGAAAGGCCCCGGCCATCCTGAACAACCGCGTTCGAGAGTATCCGCCGAGTGCTTCGGCCAGGAGGTCGTATGAACAGGAGTTGGACAAATGGATTCACAACAACTGGTTGATCCCGTACGACGAGTGCAGGCACGGTCCAGCCAACAGTTTGATCCCCCTGATGGCGATTGTTCAGCGGAACAAGGGAAAGGTCCGCCCTGTCATGGACTTCAGGGAACTAAATGAGCACATAGAGACGTTCACGGCCAGTGCTGACGTCCGCACTGACGAAATGCGCGATTGGAGAAGACAAGGCGCGAACATCTCCATGACCGACCTGAAAGATGAATACCTTCAGGTCCGCGTTGACGAAGCTCTGTGGCCCTATCAGACCGTGGTAGTCAAAGGTCGCAAGCATTGCCTAACTCGTTTGGGTTTTGGCTCAAACGTGGCGCCGCAGGTAGTGAAGACCGCGATGAGCTCCGTGCTCGCTCAAGACCCTATGATTAGGAAAGGAACATCGGCCTACATCGACGATATCCTGGTGAATGGGGATGTAGTCGCTGTCGGTCGCGTCGAACGCGAGCTTGAGCGCTTCGGGCTGAACTGCAAACCGCACGAACGAGTTTCCGAAGGCGCGCGCGTTCTTGGGCTGAAGGTTAAAGGGGAGCGCGGGAGCCTCCATTGGAGATGAGATAGCGAGATTGGCGAAGTGCCGCAAAAGCTGACTCGCTGATCTGTCTTCTCCTACTGTGGCGAACTTACGGGACACTTCCCTGTGTGCAACTGCCTGCGGGTTGCGACCGCTTTCGCCAAACGAACGATCAGCAACGTCACGAAGAGTTGGGACGATCCAGTGAGAGATGGGTTAGTCAGGTTCATCCTCGAAGACATCGCCGTTCGGGTGAAGAGACAAGATCCTGCGCAAGGAAAATGGGACATCTCGGGCGACGAGGCTAGAGTCTGGGTTGACGCCAGCAAACTGGCCCTTGGTGTCGCACTTGAGGTCGGAGACTCGGTCGTGGAAGATGCCGCTTGGTTGCGCGTCATGACGATGCCCAGCACGTCAGCATGTCCGAGCTGGATGCGGTCATTAAGGGGATGAACCTCGCCCTGTCTTGGCGAATGAAGCACGTCGAGCTGATGACCGACTCGCCGGTTGTTCACCGCTGGATATCGGATGGGCTTTCTGGAAAAGCCCGTTTGAAGACGAAAGCTGCCGGCGAAATGCTGATACGCAGACGAATCGGCACAGTGTTGTCCCTGGCTAAGGAGTACAGCCTGCACCTTTCCACCACCTTGGTGAGGTCTGAGGTTAACAAGGCGGACGTCCTAACGCGCGTTCAGCAGAAATGCTTGACGTCTTCTGCCCCTTCTCTCAAGATTGCGTGTGCTGCTGCGGGAGCCCCGGACACCGACCGGCTCATAGCTAGCATCCACCACGCCGCCGGGCACCCTGGTGTGAGACGGACTCTTCATTTCGTGAGAAGACGCGACCCGGCGGTACCCAGGAGAGCCGTGCAGCGAATGGTATCCGACTGCCAGATATGCCGGTCTGTCGACCCAGCACCTGTGAAGTGGCAGCGAGGGAGCCTAGAGGTTCAGGAGGTGCGGCGGAGAGTCGGGATGGATATCACGCACTGTGGCGCGAAGCCATACCTGACCCTGATTGACTGTGGGCCCTCGCGGTTTGCTATATGGCGCCCCTTCCGGCTCCATACCAGCGCAGACGTCGTGGAGACGCTGGAGGGTGTATTCTGAGAGCGTGGAGCACCAGAGGAACTCCTCGTTGACAACGATACGGCGTTCCGCAGCCAGGCTTTCGCCGACTTTGCCGCACAATGGTACGTACGGGTGCGCTTCAAATGTCGGGAAATGGCATCGCGGAGCAAGTTGTTCATCATTGAAGATCGCTTGCGTGGAAGATTGCGCTTCCAAATTGCGGGCCGCTTATAGCACCGCTGCGTCGAATTCTGCTGAGGTCACGGGTTCCGCGTGGCGTTCGTACGAGGTTCAGGAAGGCAAATGGTCGCAATCTGCGCCTCCGAGTGGCCACCGAATGAAGGAGAGATTTGCGCGGCCGTAAAGCAGTGAAACTTACAATGGTAATACAGTAATCGCACGGTTTCCTGTAGTTTGCAGGTTCGCCATATTTGGTTTCACAAGCTAAATCAATAGAAACGGAGGCTGCATTTGCGCAGAGCAAGTTATGTCTTTGGGCCTTCGCGGTCTTGTTGGGCGTTGCGCAGTTCGTTTGATTTATTTAATTCGGGTGCCAAATTTTACAACGTCCATGGTCCCCGGTAGCGACAGGTCGTAAGGCATTGATGGGAAACGCCTTTGGCGCTTGCCTTGCGTGCTCGATGTATCATGATTGAAAAGGCGTATCTATGTTTACATTAGTCGTTGTACAATCGTATTTCAGGTTGTTGTGGGCTGGCGCATCCGCAGTTGCATGACAGCGTGGAGCGAGCGGCAAAGCCTGCGACTTGAACACCAAATTAAACAAGCCGATAACAGTTCAACGCGCGCATAGCTTGTTGAAGCCTGCACGAATGAAGTGCCTCGTCGGCATGCGCTCATGCGCAGCCTGGTGGTACGGCAACGGCGTCAAGTCATTTCTAGTCGGCTGCCTGTATTATCCTTGCTCTCTCGGTCTTACATTCTACCAACAGTGGTTTATCAAGGAGGTAAGCAAGCGCGCTGCTCAGTAACACTCACAGTTGCAGTCAGCGATGCATCCTTGTAGCCTTTCCAGTTTTGCCAGCAATGCTTATGGGAAAACATTTAGGAGTTTCATTTTCCGTTGTTCATTGTTCTGTGTCATTACCTGCTTAAATTCGCGGTGGCAACTTGCTACCGCGCCACGTATTCTCGCTGGTACGCCAAGGATCGTATTCTGCTCAGGTGGCCTCAGTACGCCGTCGCCGCGGGAATTACCGGTATTGCGGCATCATTGGACATTGGTCTTTCCAACTGGAGTTTCGAGTATACGACTATTTCCTTGTACGCTAATTGCGTCGTCTGCTCCGCCGACAATGCATTACAGAAGAACAATTTTCAGGTACACTATGGGGAAATCGTCGTCAATCGTATTCATGATGATAGCCGCCGTTGCCCTCTCGCTCGAATCATGCGTAAAAACCGTAATGCGCCATTTGTCCTCCTCCTATCGACATTGTTTAGAATTTGTCGACCACCAGCGTGGTTGGCTTCATTTCATTTGGCCTCTTTCTGTTCCACTTCAAAGCCACCCAGTTCGCCTGGACCGGCTTTCTGCTCGTCCAGATGGCGTCGATTTGCGGCGGCATTCGGTGGGCGGCATCTCAAAAGCTGATGCAAAAACAAAGTCTCGGTAATTGTGGTTGCTTGCTCGTTTGAGTACAGATCGCCTGGGCAATCGCTGGTAACTGTAGTTAAGCAGACGAACCTAACTAAGGATACTGACTACGCACCAAAAAGGCACTGGCCCATAAGCGAATGGGTCAAGCCATTACGGAACCGTCGAATTGGCAAGAAGGTTTTGTCGGCTTTTCACGAAAAGTGCACTAACGAAAGCCGACAAGAGTTTTTTGGCAACGCGATGTGAAAGTGCGCTTACCATTTCGTTTGAAACCGTGCTCCTGCAGGAATGTCGGACCCGCTGGACATGATTTACCATGTGCAACCATGGATGATATTAGGCATTGTACCTCTGTTTCTGCTTTTCGAAGGTGACGATTGTGCCAATGTACAATCTGCACTTATACGCGTACACGTGCAAACGTTTACTTTCAGCCAAAGGATTGGCTCTGCTTTCGTCGACGTCATTCGCGTCTAAAGCGTCGAACGTACTCCGGTTGGTCGCCTTGATCCTGGGCGGTGGAACGCTGGCGGTTATGATGGAAATTCTTGAATATGCCTTGGTATTCTATACGTCCAGTTTGACGTTGGGCGTATGCGCCGTTGGCAAGGTTAGTTGGTTTCAAGTAATCTCGCAAAATGATTTTTCCCAAAATTTGCAGGAATTGGTGACACTGTCGCTTGCCTACTGCTATAAGGGCGACCAAATTTCATGGATAAACGCCTTGGGGCTGACGATCTGCATGATGGGTAGCATCGCTCATTTCGTGATTCGAACAAGACGGGTTGTTTCTGCCGAAAAGGACGGCGTCGACTATTGCCAGCTAATGCAGGAGAACACAAACGATTCAAGCTCCGAATCCGACGTTATGTGACGGGCAATTGTTATTCAACAATGTTTTAATTGATTGTACAACCGTGCACGCATAATTGGCGTACATTTCCGCCACGTTAAGAGGTCATTCATTGAGATGCGTCACAGTTGAAGAGCGCGTCCCTCAACTTTCTGGAGAACGTACTGAGTGAAGCGCTTCAGAAACTTCGGGTATTCTCTTTTGTACACGGCTCGCAGAACGGATGAAGGAGCCCATCCGCCTGGATTAACTGTCAAAACAAATTGGTCGGTCAAATCGAGCTGACACTGCGTACATTTCAATGGGCTTCTTACCTTGAGCGACGTACGTTATTTTACAACTTACATCCTGGCGTGACAAAGGCTTGTCTGTCGATCTGCCCTCGTCGACGACAGTTTGACATACCATGGCAATTGTTAATCCAACCCGCACGGTTCTACTGCTTGGCTTAACAAGAAGACAACAAACGTTGCTGTTGGTGTTAAAACGCGCAACTTTCTTTAAAGTATTACCGGGACGGCTGAATGAGCGGTATCGTGGTTGCAAACAACAATGAGGTTTTGCAAGTTGGGGCATCCGGCCTTGTCGCAATGCTGTACGCGTCTGATGTGCGACCAGAAAAGAGATTCGCGCTGGCTGGCCGGCCAAACACGCTTGTGCACTTGGTGCAAGATCATCGAATCGTCCGACATCCTTTCAACCACGTTCACCTCCTCCAACGTGGCTTTAAGAAAAAGCAAATTTGGCACAACTGGCGGTTCGCTTGACAACTTACTGTCCCAATCCATTTTGTACTCTGGCTCAAAGAAATAGTGAGTATACTCGGCCGCCGACACTCCCTGAAATGTGTAACAATGACCAATTTCCAAAAGCGTGTTTTCATGTCGCAAGCGCAGCGAAAAGCAGTTCCCTTTGAAGTATCGATAAGCAGACTAGATTATTGCAACCCTGGATAACTTTGCACCGCTAGGCCTCCCCCCTTGTCGAACAAGGATACAATGCGAACAAACAGTTCTTGAAAATAGTATTCTTCGCAACGACGTAGTTGTACATGTATGCGTGCATTTTTCGCCTGACACCCATTGGATTCGTTCTTTTGCATCGCAACCTTCGGAACTCTTATTGTCCTGCCTTAAGCGGCAAAGGTAACCGCACAAGCAGACCATTCACGTGGTCCTGTACCGCCTTACAAGAATAATGCATAAAGAAGGTATCCCGTTCGAGCCAGTAACATTAATCCTGTGTAACGATAGGTTCAGACTTTGCTCCCATCTGAACAATACTCATTCTTGACACAGTCACACGTGGCAGACTGCAAACAAAGTGCTTTCACATGCGATTAGCAACCGGGGTTCATCGCGCTCGGACATACTTATGGGCTATGATGCCACGAATATGCTTTCATTAACAATCCCATGTATACGCAAACAGTACTGGAAGGCTAAGCAAAGACCAAAATCCCGAACAGTGGGCTAAGTTTAGCCCTGCCCATGTTAAGAAGCAGGTTTGTTTCCGAAAGTTGGTAGGCAACTACTTTCAGTTTTAAGAAGCGAATTATTCGAACCCCCGACAGCTTAAAATGGCAAACTGTTGAAAGTATACGGGATCTCAGTCACACACCACTACGTTCTTCCGTTGGGCGGACTTGGGCTTACGCTGACAATTAACGACCGGGAAGGCTGCCTATCACTTGTTCAATTCGTCAGCAATTTCGAGCATGAAAGTTAGCCTCATGCTACAAAGTCAAACTTCTTATGACGTCATTGGCTCTTGTCCAGCTGGCGAGCTATGACTACAATTGAAAGAATTGAAATAACAACGTACCCGAACGAAGTGGACAGCCTTCAAGGGGTCACAAACGAGACCCTCTATTTCCACTTCGCGCTTGTACATCTTCATCTCGCCATCTTCGGAGAACAGCTGCCACTCGCCCTCCTGGACTCCTTGCATGGCGTACTTCACTTGTTCGAACGTTAGATATTCAATCTGCAAATGAGTGGCACATTGGGGCGCCGGAATGCAAAGAAGACGGTAAGCATTTTTGCCTCCTGAGCAATTGGATGGCCAAGGGGAAGAGCGACACGATCGAGCAAGCATAGCTTCACAGTAGTTGGCGCTCTGCAGAGCAGTCGTTCCAAACGCTTGTCCTCCAAATCCTTCTTTTCCAAGGCAGCGTCGACGGCGTCGTACCATTCGTCCTCGTTAAGGGCGCTGTGAGGGCCCTCCTAAAATACAAACGCGGTTGTACAATTCGCAGTCATTGAAAATGCATTTCTTCCCTCCTGCACATTCGTTTATTGTCGCCCTTTTGACAGACCCCTTCCATAAGCTACGCGGTGTGTGCTATTTATGCTTAGCGCTTGTTGTCGAAAATAAGCATAGGCAGGTTTACAGTTTCTTCAAAAAACGCTGCGCATAAGGACTGCTCAACTGCCCAACAAAAGAGTGCAAATGTATACAAACATATGCTAATTTTCAGTCCCACACCAGAGCAAGACAACAATTATAGATGCTGAATAAGACTGCTAATGCGGCTTTGAATAACAAGTGTTCTGTAATGGCTCGCGATAAAAACGTCCCTTTAGCGGCTGCAGTTCCGTCAGAAGTTAAGCCGACACTCATTCACTTTAAGTAAAGCTCGCATGGTGAACATGCAGCGATGCCATTAACTCTAATAAAACTCCATCATACATAATGATTTCTGGGAGGCCCACTGCAAAAGGTTAGCTGCAACCTCGTGCCAATAAGGATGTTTTTAGCAAATACAAAGGCTGGCATTATCCTCACCTCGTAGTCAGGTCCGCCGAAGCTTGGGGCATTTCTTTCGTTCTGCAGCCTCTGCAACTCCAGGCAAACCTGGCGGCAATGATCCTCAGCACGCTTTCGCTTGTCAATTTCCTTAACGCAGAAAAAGCAATAAATAAAAGCAAATTAGACAGCGAGACGTATGCATGCCTGTTCGATGCGTTTCTTCCAGGCGTCTTCCCGCTGCTGCATCAATTCGGTGCAGTGCTGCAGTAAGGATACTATGCCAGTGCTAGTCGCCTTGAAGGTTAACGCTTCGCCGCGAAAATCGACGGCCCGCTTTCCCGGTGATGGCGCCGGCATGTCAGGAGGCGATTCGGAAACTCCAATGTCTTCGTCCAGTTCTTCAACAAGAGCGAACTTCAAAAATTATCCGCTTACAGGATTCTCTTACCATGCGTAGCGAATGGTACACCTCTGGAACCCGTTAGGGTCGACGTAAAGGCCTGATCGCTGTCCACTTCGTCAACATCCAAACTGTCGTCATCTTGAAAACCTGCAAAACGGGCAAAAACAAATGGAAACATGACTATTCCCAATGCTGACGGTGCAAATCAGCCATGCCCATTAGAATAGGTGTTGATAAAGGTCTGCACATGAATAACACAACGTTAAATTTCCTTATATACTCTCGTGTAAAGCTTCCTGCCAAAATCTAATAATTCTAAGGAGCGAAAGAGTCGGAAGGTACCAACGTGAAATGTATGACCACACAACTTGGGCAATATTTACGAGCAAGACTGGTGCATACATAATTAAGCATATCGATCAAGAGACGACAGAACGACAGCTTCATTCACGATTCGACCTTGGAAGATCGGCACGCTGAAAGACATGCCAAAACCTGAACCACTAATAAAGACAAAATGTTTGTGTGCAACAATCAAGCTTTCCAAATATATAACTTTCCTTTTTCGCGTTCTTGTAACAGGCCTTTATTATGCTAAATCTTCTGCACTTCGCGGGAATTCGTTCGTTCCTGATTGTATCTCTATTGAGGCAAAAAATGTCAATTCAGAGCTTGCGGATGTTTATCCACTCGTCATGAACGAATGCCGTCACCAAAGAAATCATCACTGCTTTGTCAATTTGTCACTGCCGCGGTTAGGCGAACGGTAGACCTTGCAAGTCCAAAGACCTGGCCCATCAGGTGACAGCACTTGCTGATGACGGGCGTAAAAACACCCAAAACACTTGAATTGACATTACAAAGCATCCAATAATCAATGGCATTTCCTACTTTAATAAAGATGTGATCAGGAACGTGATGACTCCCGCGAAACGCAGAGAATCCCAAATATATATATATATTTTTTTTTGGGATTCTCTGTGTTTCGCGGGAGTCATCACGTTATCTCCTGATTTCCCGTGAGAAATTCAATATTCAACTATATATATATACAGTGGAACCTCCAAAGTTGACCGCCTCTATAAGTTGACCACCTCCATATGTTAACCGCACTTTTTTGGTTTGCTTGGGCCGCCCGCCATTGTGAAGCATAGGAGAGTTACCTCTATATGTTGACCACCTTAAGTTGAGCAATTTCTTACCGACCTTGAGTGGTCAACTTATAGAGGTTCTACTGTATATATATATATATATATATATATATATATATATATATATATATATATATATATATATATATATATATATATATATATATATATGTTGGCTTTCTACGGATTCTTCCCGTTCTCGAGCGTCTGAAATTGAACGGCAAAGGCCTTTGCCACTCGCTGACGACGGAACTAGGCTGTTCCGAAAGCTCCGAGCAAAAAGCAAGCGTTTTCTGATCTTTTACCTAATAACTGCCCATCCATCCATCCGGTGGTAGGGCGTTGTTTCGTTCCATTTCAGACGCTCGAGAACAGGAAGAATCCGTAGAGAGCGAACTCATACCTTCTCTCCCGTTACAATGAACCCAGCGTTATATATATATATATATATATATATATATATATATATATATATATATATATATATATATATATATATATATATATATATATATATATATATATATATATATAGTGACGACAAGCAATTGGCCTAGGTCATTAGATGATAAGACAACTAACGTAAACGATCTGACAAGTTCCTTAACCGAATACAACCTGGTCTTCTAACCTGCAAATCCCTAATAAATCTGAACAACAACAAATTCTTCCATCTGCAAAGTACCTACCTCGGGAAGTTTTCCGCCCCCATGGCATTACGTTGCAAGTGCCTTCGCCTACTGATTGGTCAAAATAAGCCTGCAAGACATCCATCTGGCGGAGTATGATGTCTCGGTACGTTTCAAGTTCCGATATCTTTTCACTTAAGCTTCGACAGAACTAAAGACAGGTTCGTGACTGAATCAGCGCTAAAATGGCAACCTACCTTGAAGGACGAACTGCTTGCAAGACTTTTATTGGACGTCAAAGAGACGAGGGAACCATGGCGGCAAAGTTCGCCCTGACTTCCATAACCAGAATCGGCCTACAAATGCAGCAGACAAATCGCGCGTGAAATGACGACGCAAGAGAACTGTGGTTATAGTTGGACACTGCTTTCTTTCTTCTTTACGTGCTGCCGAGCAGGCAACACGTAAAGAAGAAAGAAAGCATGAGATCATAAGAGCCTGTAAGATGTCACATTTTCCAGTTGGACACTTCTCGTATAACCCTTGTTCTCTAGCAATCGCACGACGAATTTCGCATTCGAAGTATGGAAAAATCGCAATCCCAAAATGTCAGACTGTTATAGCCAACAGACACCAGGGTAATCTATGCTCATTTAAATAAGTGAATCAAAGTTATTGTAAAGTATCAAGTAAAAAGATTTCGAATGCAAATACACTAATTTCGAACACAATTTACCCCTTTATCGTCAAACTAATAAAGTGCAAGTAGTTATTTACTCGGTAGGCTTCCAACGCATCCACCCAGGTTTGTCGATCTTCGGCTCTTTCCGTGCGCAGGTACCATACACAATCGTTTACCGAAACGTCGATTCGATAACTGTCGAATTCGTTAGGCTAAAATTCAACATATTTCAATTCCAAACCGCAAGCGAAGCAGTGCCACGTTAAGTTCGAATGAAACGAATTTCCCAAGTAAAGACAGCAAGACTAAGATTCCTTAAATTATCATTAGAACAAACTTAAAACTAGCATCCGCTGACGCTCTAGCATCTCATTATTCAAAGATACGGTCAGTTATTCACCCAGGCGGTTGGAAAGATATTTCTCGTGCTTGCTGTTGCACCTTCTCGTATTTGCTCATGAGTTATTTTCCTTGTGCTGATGCTCAGGCATGGCATCAATGTAAAGCTGAACATTCGCACAAATCAATTTGTTCATACGCACTGCACACTGGATAACTGATTCCTCGTGCATTTTTGGCTACCAAACTGCAGACGGAAGGATTGTAACATTTCATAATTGGCATTCCCCAACAACTATCGCCTCACAGTATTCAAACTGTCCCTTTGGTCTCCTCTTCCCCTTTTGTGGAATACTGGCTTAAAAGCATTCGCTCACGAGGAAAAATAATAGAGTTCTTCTTCTCGGACATTTTCGTGAAGGAAGGCGACCGCTTGAACAATAGAGGTATACAGGAAACCCACACATACTGAAAGCACCATAATTTCTCTTCAACTTGGCCAACGAATGGGAAAAGAGCTTCATAACAGTGACGGCAAACCGGACAGTCAAACTCTGCAGCAAAGGGAACACAAACAAAGGAACAGAACATATTTCTAGGACCTAATAGTGGTTACGCTGCATCCCTTCGTCTGAGAATTATCTGTACAAGGAAGTTAGCAGAAACCCAAGCACCAAAAAAACCGAAACGGGGGAAGATTTTCAAAAACCGATTTTCCCCTATTGTCACACTTCGGCATGAAACGGATAATCCGTGGAATCTCTAGGGGACTAGGCGTTGTTGCAGGCGGCAATCAAATGATACCGGAATGCAGGAAAACGGCACGGAGACCGTGGGAATGAAGGCTAACAGTAGATCAAGGACCCATCAAGCTCTTAGCAGTCCATCAGCGGCTCAGCTGCGGTGCAGCACATTCTCATCAAAATGACCGGATTAGCATTTTAAAACTTTACCAAGAAAGCGACTTCAACCGAAGGACGATCAAGCAGGCGACGTACGAGACACAAAGACTGAAGTTTAGAGTTGGGGGTAACACCAGACATACGGCAACCGTTAGAACCCACTACGCTGGTACTGCCATCATCCCATCAGACAACCTATACATCACTGGCACGACCAGGAGCAGCGTTTCCCAAGCGGCGCTGGCATATCTCCACCCGTAGGCCACGCAAAAGCGTTGACAATGGAATCTGACTGGTCGCTCTTCACGCTTTTCCGCTTCGAATTAACTTATTTTTCAATCAGAAACCCGGTGTACCTCTGAATAAGGCGACAAACACGTGCCCAAAGTTCCGCAGCTTCCAGTTGTCTGCTCTTAATGCAAGTTAACGTCTCAAAGTAGCAACCGCACGTTGCCCATAAAAAGCCTCGCGGTGAGGGCACCTAATGCCCTCAATTTCCCGCTAGGATGTTTTCGAAAAGCATACGTACCTGAATTACAGCCTTGTTTACCGTAATTGCACCACGGCAGCCAAATTCGATCTCGTCTTGCGACTTGTAGTAGGCCAAGGTGCCGCCCTGCAGGATAAAATAGCGCGGCTGCCAGCCGTGAATGTAGTTGGTCCATTTGTGCAGAATGCCGGCAACCACGGGCTGCGAGCCTTCTGAAAGACAACATTTCCTTAGGAGCGTAAACATTGATCAAATTATTGCGAGTACAACGGCCGACCGCTGGTCAAAAGCGACACCAACGACTTTATATTCCAAACTTGCCTTCTGAGGCGCTCAATCAACAACAATTAAGTTCATCTCTATCGTGCTATTGTCGTCACCGATTATTGGTGACGTAATAGACGTTATTCGGTCGCCATACTGTGCGTCGCACCAGTCCCGTCCTGAACGTTCGACCGTCCCCTGCCTTTCCCTTTCTATTTACAAAGCAATGCTCCCTCATGTTTGCCCTTACGCTTAAGAATCTGCGGTCTGTCCTCTATCAAAGGAACGCGACTACCAATACCAACGTGCAAACCTCCGCACATTTTGCTTTTGCAAAGCAGCTCCCCGTCCACGACTTTAAATATCACACGGGTTCGATAAAATCTGTTTTTCGTTCAGGAGGCAGCACACAATGCGGACGAGTAACTGCCGGTCACCTAATAGCAGGTCTATTCCCTACCAGTCACCTTCAGGAACCGTCTTCTGCTCGCCATTCTAGTTACGTACAGGTCTCACGAAGAAGTGCGATGAATTTGACGCACACCTACGCATCAGTACGGCTAGAACTTTCAATCGTTCCTTTCTTTTCTAAAAGCAGGACATACATTGCTAGCGTGTGTGCCGTACTGTATGACGCTGCTGTTGAAGAGCAACAGACAATGTTACAGCTTTAGGTTCTATAGCGAACGATGCGGAAGACAGCTGTCACTGCGTGTCGACAGTGGGCATTAATAGCTGACAGACAACTCCACATTTCGGATCTTCCTTTTTCCTATCTACTCACCACCCCTACTGTAATCCTGAACGAAACTTATTCGACAAAGCGCAACAATTCGCTACATATCGGTTACCGACAAGTATCAATCGCGCTGGTCGAGTTGACAAGGAAACGGGTAAATCAAACTTTAGCTACTGAACGGAACAGACATAAACAGGAGTTCAGCGGCACGGGCAAGTTCTGCAGCAACACGTTTTGGCAATGCACTTGTTAACTGCGTCGTTCCTCCGGGCTGTAGCACTTGGTCGGACGACCGCGGACGCAGCCAGCAACATGGTTGGACTGAAATCCAAAACGTTTGCCGCGCGACAAACCGCCCGGGCGTAGTTAACATTAAAAGTCCAAACTAATGAACCTCTAGTTGAGTTACGTAACGTTAAAGTTCACCAATGCAACAGTAATCCAAGGAGAGAGAAACGAAAATTAACAAAAACAAGGCATGACTCACC
Source organism: Trichuris muris (assembly GCA_000612645.2). Taxonomy (NCBI): domain Eukaryota; kingdom Metazoa; phylum Nematoda; class Enoplea; order Trichinellida; family Trichuridae; genus Trichuris; species Trichuris muris. The sequence goes on along the minus strand of CBXJ02000282.1, from coordinate 23,326,546 downwards.
ATGTACTTCACCATCGGAAGGCCAACAAGTAAAGTCGATGTTGGCAACGTCGTCGGAACGGATGAGGCAGGCACCGGAAGTAGAATCTATCTCAATGTCTGCGCAGATGCGTCGGTTAGGTGGGCCGTCGTTTCCCGTCAACGGTGCGATGGAGCCGAGCCCAAAAGTCGACGGCACGCAGTCGTTCGCCTCCGCCGACGGATGCGTTGAAGCAAGCGCGCGTCTTATCGTCCGCTTTGCCAAATTCAGCGACTGCGTTCCCAACAAAGTTATGTGATTCATTCGACCTTGCAACGCTTCGTGCCGTGTCAATCTGAACAACAACAAGAATAACAACAACGACCACTAATGAACAATGAAGGAGCGAATCCCACCCCGCCGGTTGATCATTCGGCGCGAATTAAGGGGAAAAAGCGCGAGCAAACAGGCCCACCGACAACACGAGATGGCATTCCGAGCATTCTTCGCAAGGACCAGTTGCGCCTTCAACACGCGTTGTAGCTTGAAAATGATGCTCAAGTCACAATTGTACAGTAAAGCACTTCCGCTAGCCAACTAGCGAGCAGTGAATGTTCATGCCAATGACGGACCACCCACAGAGCGAGGTTAATTGGGTCAAACGCTTGCCGTTGGACAACTGTGCGTGCCCTTTTATTTAACCAACTGACAACTCTTCATAACACGTGAATCATCGCTCACGCGACCATGTTGTTCGGTTGCACTCATGTGAGCAATATGTTGACTTGCGATGAAACGAAAACACTTTTTTCCAAAAACGTCCAGCGCTGTGGATCAACCGTTGCTCATGCCGTAGTCAAAGCAACAGCCAGCGTTCCTTACTTCCTTCCTTCCTTCCTTCTCGTCTGGCATTGCTAAGCGAAACGATTCACGATGGATTATACGATACACTGAGACGCTTCGCCGTGGCTTATGCGTCTCTTTAAATGGGTAAACGCGCAATGGACGAAGTAGCTATGCAGCGCTTAAACAGCAGCATGAAACAGTAAGGGAAAGTGCCTTTCCTAGTATTCCGATGGTGCATTCCCCCGGAAGGCTATTTGAAAACTGCTGCGATGTTAAATACAAAGCATGCCGCTGTTGTTTACTTGCACGTCACGTCTTCAGCGCCATAAGAGAAAGGACCAGCAAGTAATGTCGCTGAGTGTTAGACTGAGATAAGATCTTGCCTGCCAACCATTGAAGAAATGGTTGAAGTAACTGAAGACAATTAGCAAGCTATTCCAGCAGAACATATCAAATGATTAACTTGCCCTGTATGTAGTGGAATGAGTACTACTGTATTCTGGAATCCTTATGGTCAACAAACATTTGGTCGGCTTGCAAACCGCAAGACCAACGTTTTCGTCGGTCGTGGTGACTGTCAATATCAACGTTCGACGTTGTAACCAAAGGAGTTGAAAGGTCAACTATTTCGATGGCAGAGCCACGGCGGTGCGTAGACTTTCCCATACGCTTATCAAAGGTCAGCCCTAACAAAAGCTTCGCAGGTCCATCGATAAATCAGTCAACTAACTCTACTCCGAGCCTTTTCAGCAACCTTGCGCTGTTGATTCAGATTGCACGCCCCTCAATGTTGTTTCATCTCGCTTTGCCGCCATCCGGTTGGTGGGGTGCCAAAGAAAGGAAAGTGTTCCATTCCTTAGTCCGCTTGGATGTTCAAAACCACTTATGTCACCCTTATCACCTGCAAATGCACTCGGCCTCCTTATCAGCGATCAATACGTTCCCTTTGGTAGATGCCTGAGATTTTGCATGACGTCAAATCTTAAAAATGTAACTGTAAAAAGCCAAAAGTTCTTTGCGTGATTTTAACGAAAGAACGGCCCGTTGAAACGAACGAAAACGTTTATTTTAAAGCGGAACTTTCGGTTCGCAGCTTTTCCCGTCCTCAGTGCAAGAAAGCAAGCATGAAATGACAGACGCAATATATTAATATAAGGAGTAGTACATCGTCCAAGCCACCGACGTGGCCAATGGCTATAGTCCGCCGTGGTTTCACGTGCAATTATTCACCGCTCCCCTACTGACGTGACCAGGCTTAGATCTGCCAAAAACGTTGATCATGTGACCCAACATTTGAAACTGGCTGGCCGACTTCGACGTGGCGCGATTTCGATCATTTCACTATTTAATATGTTCTCCCATGCATTAAATGCCGAATATTACTCCTGTCCGGTCCTTCCTATTAGCAACCCCTGATGTCGTTCGTAGGACATTGTCTGTTTATAAAAATCCATTTTCCCAAGCACGTGACAGATGAAGGGCAATTTGCCTTTTGAATTAATACAATTTATCAGTCAACTGCTTTCGCCAGGCCAAGTCAGATAACCCATTGTTAACGGAGATATCCATGGAGCATTTAGACAGAAACAGGTTCCGCCACAGGCGATTTCCAGTTGCCATGGAAATCTCGTGACCATACGAAACTACGCATTGAAAAAAATGACCATGGACTAATGGAAATGCCTTCCACTTTCCACAGTGTTGACAAGTAGTTCAGAAAGCTTCACCTGCTCAATTTTAATGTCAGTTTACGCACAGTACTGCAAGAGGAGACCGAAGCACATAACGGCGCTGCACAACTATTCGGAATGCAAGACAATGATGCACAATAGAATTTTTTATTTGCACAACAATGGCACATGATACGAGGGAAGTGTGGAATATTGAGGATGTCTAGTCCTACTCGTAGTTTCGCATTTCACTTGTATTTAGCACAGTGCAAATCGATAAATCAGGCGTTTAACCGAACACGCATACGCCAAACGCGGGAAGTCACACAGCGCTGCCATTGAATAGTAGCTGCTTAACTCCACCCAAGAAGTAGCAGTGAACGAGCGTAGGCGCATACGCAATTAATTCCATTCGTCAAACTGATCGAGCTTCAAAACGGTGACATCTTAGCGAGCTACGACATTACAGATCTATTCACAAGCATCCCATTGGACTTCACTTGCAAGATAATTTTTGAACTTTTGTCCAATGAAGCCTCTCTGAATGAAAGAACCAAACTTAACCCTTACCATCTAAAAAAGTTGGTTAAGTTTTGTATGGAAGAAGGCAACTATTTCCATTGGACGGGATCCTTTTATTCACAACAACAAGATGCCCCTATGGACAGTTGCCTTTCCCTGATCATTGCAGAAATCTTCATGGAACATTTTGAAGAAGTTGCCTTCCCTACGGGTTTTTCAAGTTTCCACCTAAAAGCCTCCAAAAGATACGTGGATGACGTCTGTGCCATCGTCGAACAAGGGAAAGAGGGAGACTTACAGGTACATCTTAATAGTCTCTTCCCTGGCAAGATTTCGTTCACAATGGAAAAAGAAATAGGTGGACACCTTCCTTTCCTGGACCTTCTTGTGATGAGAAATGAAAATCGATTGACAACTAAAGTATACAGGAAGCCTACACATTCAGGAAGATATTTGAATTTCTTCTCGAACCATCCTCTGAATGTCAAAATAGGCATCATCACAGGAATGGTAGATCGCGCGGTCAACCTATGCAACAGAGAGTAATTGAACGACGAAATAGATCATGTTCGCAGGACTCTCCAACAGAATGATTTCCCTACGAGGTTGACTGACACTTATTGTGACCGAAAACTGAACAATCTACAGAACAATAGAACAACATGTGAACATAGGGATGACATGAATGATAAAATTGTTTTGCCCTATTTACCCGGTATTGGAGAGGCAATACGAAAAGAAGTCAGGAAATTGGGGGTCAAAGTGTTCTTCAAGAACTTTTCGAACCTCAGATCCCTTTTGCGTTCAGACAAAATCAAGGTACCTCCAGAGAACAAACCAGGGGCAGTCTACAGTGTCAATTGCAGCTGTGGTGCAAGCTATAATACATTGGTGAAACAGGGCACACGGTAGCACACTGATTTTAACAACACATTGCGGCGCTCAAACGTTACAAGAACGCAGAAAAGCGACAAACAGGAGAAGTCGTCAAAGCAAGAGGCCGGCAGCAAACAAGAGGTACAGTGAAGATCATGGAAGACTCTATCAATGCCTCAGCGGTTGTTCAGCATGTCATATCATGTTGTAAACCGCCAGATCAACTTACAGTTTTAAGGCTGCATTACGAACGTGATTTCAGTCTTAGAAAAATCAAAAAGGCATTGTACATCCGCCACAACAACTGTATCAACAGGGATGAGGGGGTAGGAGTAAGCGACATTTGGTCTACTGTGGTTAATGCTACACAGTGTTGTAAAGACCACTCGGTTGACCTATGTCCGTCTCCACCCACTCAAAACAATCATCCCGATGATGTCGGTTGATTTGACATACGACCAGTACTAACGGACTCCGGTCACCGTTACTACACAACCATCCATAGGTCGGTTAATATTGTATAGCGCTGAGGACGGAACACGATTGGCTCCGAAAGCTTCGCTTGTTTTCGTTTTGTAATAAACGATTTCGTCTAACGGGTTATTGCCGTATCTTTCATTACAACTCGACAGGGAAGTAACAAGTGTTTATTGACTAAAATAAACCACACCGTCCATAACCAATAAAGACCGAAAAACTGTCGGCACAACAAAACCCACTAAAAGTAACTCTCCTTCTTCTTCTTCTGAAGCTCAGGTCATGTTCGCGTCACATCGTTTTTCGTCTGACGCGTTACGACTGAGCGAACCTTCGTCGGCTTGTCCCCGACAAACTGTACCAAGCGTCGCTTACCTTTGCACCACCATCAGCCAGTTGACGGCGATTCGTGAGAACCACGATCAGAAGAAGACCCATAACCGCGAGCAGAACTGAACGACCAAAGCAGCAGCTCCAGGCTACTGCTTCCGACCATTTCCTGCGTTCAACTGCGACAGCACAGCGATCCCTTCCAAATGCCATCTTCTAAACTTGGCCACTTGATTTTCCTTTACACACGCATTCTGGCAAGCGCCGCATCTATTTCTTCTTATTCCACAAGTGTTAGCGGCGGGAGGAGATTTCTTCTGCAACCACATCGCACTGACTGCGAGTCTCAGGTTCTGTTGCAGTCATAGCTAAGACCAATGATAATGCACACAAATTCAGGACCGCTGCTTGGTGGCCCGTTCCCATTATTTACAACGGGAAGTGTATGTCCTCCCAGGGTAACATGCTTTCGCCCATCAGTTCCCTGGAATTCTCGAATATCTTTTTCGAAAATCCGGTGTTCGAACCGGTGTTGGCGATCATCATTTTCTAGGACCACTGCACGCAGTCCTTAAGTTTAATCTTCATTCTTTGAGCTTCCGCAACACCACTTGACTCATCATCTTCAGCGCTACAATTAATAAACGGCTGACCAGTAGGTGGCATAGTGTGAACCCGTGAGGTTGCCAGCTCCTTCACTTCCATCACAAAGTTGTCATGGCCATCCAACAGAAATCTTTTGTAGAAGAGACAACGATGTGCATGCGTGTAATATGCACCAGCCGATTCTGGAATTCCTTTCTTGCCTGTATACTTCTCCGCAAACACTTGTGTCCGCCCAACGCAAGACCGATGCCGGAAAGTCTGCGACACACGCTCATGTCGCCCGAATCAATGCCTTCAGGCATGCTCTTAGGGAATAATCCAGAAGGGTATCACAGCTGGAGGCTAATGGAGCCCAACTCAAGCAGCATCACAGGACTGCTCATATCGTCAACGGAATTAGCAGCACAACAAAATCGCTCAACCAGCACGTACCGTCATGAGCTGCATTAACGGCGTGACAACAGGCCTCAGGACCGCTATCCTTCAGGCCCCAATGAATAGCATTCTGCTAACACAACCAACGTACCAATCCGAAGGATTGACTTCGCATCCTCGGCGTCCCAACAGACCGACCGATCGCCCCGTTGGAATTACAGTAATTAAAGTATTCACAAGCAATACAATACTGTGAAACGATATTGAGGATGCTTAATGCACCCAGATAGGCTTATCCACGGTGCACAACTGCATAAAGCGTCTGTTAAGTGTAATCGAACGCCAAAGGGCTCTGCGCCGCGCTATGCACTTCACGATTAGTCGGTTTCAACGGAAGTGTTCATGCGACCTGCCATAATCAATCAACATTTCCTGATTTTGACGAAAACATTTCAGCGATAGCATATTGAAATTTTTTGAGCCGCAGGTATTCGGAATGAATTGTGTTCAGCTGTAAAACTTTTCGATCGCACGTCAGACCGATTACTGTGCATAAACTGAACGCAATAGTTGCTCTCCGTCGGTCGAATAATTTGGCTGCCGAAGATGAGACACAAGAAGACACCGAATGATGCGACATGAATGAAAATAAGGTACCAGTTGAAAAAGCTGCCCATTATGTACTTCCGTCGTCCTCCGCGTGACCAGGAAAAGAGCACCGTTTTGTATTCCCTCTTTTGCCCTCGTTTATTCGGCTATGTACGTTTACTTCCAGCACGAACGATCGTCGCGATGCGGGTACGGGACACCTGACCGCGGTGCACCTGACCGCAGAGACACCTGACCGCGGGGACATCTGACCACAGGGACACCTGACCACGGTGCTTCTGACCGCACGGACACCTGACCGTGGCCGCCGGAGCGCTGGTGGTACACGGTGATCGGATAACAGAGATCCTGTTCAGGGCCAATTTGATGTTTACCGCCACCGCCTTTGTTCTCGTTAAGTTTTGTTAGTTCTGCTGTACTTTGTACTTGGTTGATTTGTTTCAATTACCTGAGGTCTATATTGGTACTAGGAAAGAACACAGTTTGTCTGAAGCACTGGAATTCAGACAAACTGTGTTCTTTCCTAGTACCAATATAGACCTCTGGTAATTGAAACAAAGCAACCAAGTACAAAGTACAGCAGAACTAACAAAACTTAACGAGAACAAAGGCGGTGGCGGTAAACATCAAATTGGCCCTGAACAGGATCTCTGTTATCCGATCACCGTGTACCACCAGCGCTCCGGCGGCCACGGTCAGGTGTCCGTGCGGTCAGAAGCACCGTGGTCAGGTGTCCCTGTGGTCAGATGTCCCCGCGGTCAGGTGTCTCTGCGGTCAGGTGCACCGCGGTCAGGTGTCCGTGTCCGTCGCGATGCTTGGGCGACTAGAGAGCGTGAATGTACAGGACGAACTCACCTGAATCCAGCGGCACAGCTCAAAGCGTTAGGGATGACATGATTTACGTACCCCAAAAACGGTATGACGAAAACGTCCGTACACACACACGTACAATACACACATTGTTGACACCCATCGAATTTCTGACGTCGAACGCATTTTCCTTAGGATAGCTGCTCGTTACTTCGTTATCCTCCATTGTAGAAATTACAGGCTCATCGTTTCCTTCGCCCTTGTCGCTGTCGTCGTCTATTGGTTACGGTGTGACCACATTCTCCTCAACACTAAAGGTATTGGCAATGCTGGTTAATGCGTTCCAGATCGCCAACGACATAAAACCTAAACGGTTATCCGTTTACGAAACTGACCGCATATCACTGCGTCCATTCGACTGCTAACCGCCGTGACAGCGCTAAAAAATTCGTAACTCGTGAAACTTTCAACCGTCATCGTGCAAGTGCGCTCAACTAATAATAGTGCATGTAAGTTTGACTGCAAACTAAAGTGACGTACAATTTTATAAAAACGGATTTCATGGATTATTCCGTTGGTTAAATTTGTAGCTTCGTTGGAGGATACATTATCGAGCCGAAGCAAACCTGGAAGTAAGTCCAACAAGGGGCAGGATAGTTCATAAGGAGCCGGTTGGACGTCGCCTCCTACGGCTTTCGCTATTTCATCGAAAAATGGTTGCATTTACTTAAATTGCCGACTGACGACTCTACTTCGTGATTTCTGTACTGCTTGAGTGTAGACAAATGGCGCGAGTTGTTAGGTTTGGAAATTCTCAGACATTTTCTGTCACCAAAAATTGTGCTTACGGATGTTCTAGCCGATGTCCTTTCACAAAGCAAAGCCGTGTCCTCTGAAGAATCAAGTAAGTCGCGCTTGTCCGTTTTGTTGATACTCACTAAAAGTTGTAGCAATGATTTACAGAGCGCTTAAAAAGAGACTTATGCTCGCTGGCGGACGAGTGACAAATAGCCAATGTTCCCTCGTACTGTTTTCCGAACGAGCAAGTGAGCTGGTTCGCCGTAAAAAGTGTTATCGGTTCATCTACGTCAATCTACATGATGACTTCTCCCTTCATTCGACCACAATCCTTATTAATGGATAAGAAAAACGACTTTCTCATGATATACCATTCATTGTTTATTCTTTCGGCGCTGTACAACTATTCGGAATGCAAGACAATTACACAAGTGAAATTTTTATTTGCACAACAATGGCACATGATACGAGGGAAGTGTGGAATATTGAGGATGTGTAGTCCTACTTGTAGTTTCGCATTTCACTTGTATTTAGCAGTGTGCAAATCGATAAATCAGGCGTTTAACCCGAACAGGCATACGCCAAACGCGGGAAGTCACACATCGCTGCCATTGAATAGTAGCTGCTTAACTCCACCCACGAAGCAGCAATGAACGAGCGTAGGCGCATACACAATTAATTCCATTCATCAAACGGTGTCGAATAACAGTCTCGACAGGGAAGTAACAAATGTTTATTGACTAAAATAAATCAAACCGTCCATAACCAATAAAGACCGAAAAACTCTCGGCTCAACAAAACACTAAAAGTAACTCTCCTATAGCTTCTTCGGAAGCTCAGGTCTTGTTCCACCATCAGCCAGTTGACGGCTATTCGAGAGAAACTCAATTAGAAGAAGACCCATATCCGCGAAGCAGAACCGAACGAGCAAAGCAGTAGCTGCTGGCTACTGCTTCCGACCATTTTCTGCGTTCAACTGCGACAGCATAGCGATCCTTCCAAATGCCATCTTCCAAACTTGGCCACTTGATTTTCCTTTACACACGCATTCTGGCAAGCGCCGCATCTATTTCTTCTTATTCCACAAGTGTTAGTGGCAGGAGGAGATTTCTTCTGCAACCACATCGCAGTAACTGCGAGTGTTATGTGCCGTTGCAGTCAGCGCTAAGACCAATGATCTCTCACACAAATTCAGGACCGCTGCATGATGACCCGTTCCCACTGTTTACAACGGGAAGTGTAAGTCCTTCCACGATCTACATGCGTGTAATTACGTCCCAGCCGATTCTGGAATTCCTTTCTTGCCTGTATACTTCTCCGCAAACACCTGTGTTCGCCCAACGCAAGCCCGATGCCGGAAAGTCTGCGACACACGCTCATGTCGCCCGAATCAATGGCTTCAGGCATGTTCTTAGGGAATAATCCAGAAGGGTATCACACCTTGTGGCTAATGGAGTCCAACTGAAGCAGCATCACAGGACTGCTCATATCGTGAACGGAATTAGGAGCCCAACAAAATCGCTCAACCAGCACGTACCGTCATGAGCTGCATTAACGGCGTGACAACAGGCCTCAGGACCGCTATCCTTCAGGCCCCAATGAATAGCATTCTGCTAACACAACCAACGTACCAATCCGACGGATTGCCTACGCATCCTCGGCGTCGCAACAGATCGACCGATCGCCCCGTTGGAATTACAGTAATTAAAGTATTCACAAGCAATGCAATACTGTGAAACGATATTGAGAATGCTTAATGCACCCAGATAGGCTTATCCACGGTGCACAGCTGCGTAAAGCGTCTGTTAAGTGTAATCGAACGCCAAAGGGCTCTGCGCCGCACTGTGCGCTTCACCATTAGTCGGTTTCAACGGAAGTGTTCATGCGACCTGCCATAATCAATCAACATTTCCTGATTTTGACGAAAACATTTCAGCGACAGCATATTGAAATTTTTTGAGCCGTAGGTATTCGGAATGCCTTGTCTTCAGCTGTAAAACTTTTCGATCGCACGGCAGACCGATTACTGTGCATAAACTGAACGCAATAATCGCTCTCCGTCGGTCGAATAATTTGGCTGCCGGAGATGAGACACAAGAAGACACCGAAAGATGCGACATGAATGAAAATAAGGTACCAGTTGAAAAAGCTGCCCGTTATGTGCATCCGTCGTCCTCCGCGTGGCCAGGAAAACAGCACTGTTTTGTATAGCCTCTGTTGGCAATAATCCATACGCACATTGTTGACACCCATCGAATTTCTGACGTCGAACGCATTGTCCTTAGGATAGCTGCTCGTTACTTCGTTATCCTCCATTGTAGAAATTACAGGCACATCGTTTCCTTCGCCCTTGTCGCTGTCGTCGTCTATTGGTTACGGTGTGACCACATTCTCCTCAACACTAAAGGTATTGGCTTAGGCTGGTTACTGCGTTCCAGATGGCCCATGACATAAAAAGTAAACGGTTATCCGTATACGAAACTGACCGCATATCCATGCGTCCATTGGACTGCTCACCGCCGTGGCAGCGCTAAAAAGTACGTAACTCGTGAAACTTTCAACCGTCATCTTGCAAATGCGGGGTCTGATTTCCCCGTTCCCCCATGTCTACTGTAGTTCGAGAATCGTAAACAACGGAATGCAGGTACCTTCACAAAACACAACAACAGCAGATGACGTAAGCGCTGTGCCCGTTTCTGGGATGCTGCCGACTCTAAAGTACGGGAAACAGGGATGTTCTCATGTTCCGAACGGCCCTAATATAGGTGGAAGAGCTTAAACGAGATGCCAGAGTTATATTTTCGTTTCAACCTTGTCGGGCATGGCTCACTGCTAATTTCTACCGCAGTCCCGAGCATAAAGTTTATGCTTCCCAAAGGAGGAAGGAGATTGAGATTCTTAAGCAGCGATGGAAGAGAACGATACGAAGTTCCCTCATGTGGAACTTGTAGAAATTTAAATCCCTCCGCTTACATGGTACAGGCTATTTGGCGGGCTTCATTTGGCCCCGTTCCGTTGAGCCTAACGACTTAGCCGTAGCCATCGTATGCTCCTGGAAAGTAAACGTACATCGAAATGCTTGTAGTTGCGACTTGGATACGCGCGCATTGTTATTGGCCGTTTTTGTCAGCGCTACTGTTTCGTCACACGTTCATCCCGTTGGTAAATGCGCATATTGAGCAACAATGAATGATTTTATTTGCAATGGTTAATATGCAACACGAAAATAGCATACAAACATACACAAAAAACAAGCATATGCAACGATAACTGTACAACGATCAAAAAGCATATAATACAATAACTGTACAATAATCACTGTGGCGGCCAGTAGATTGCAATGTCATAGACAATGCAATCGAATAGGTCTTGACGGGGGCGTAGCCTGCGGCGCCACATGAACTCGCACAAGTGCAGGTCCAGAAAGCACGGAGGCGTGCCGCACCGGAGCTTGTTTGACCGCTACACTCGCGCCCAGAGGGATTCCACGGTCTGCGTGTGCACCCCTAAATTAAACCAGATATCTCAGGCCTATGGGAGGTAAGTGCTGGGCTCTTTCAAAGAAAACGTCTTGTCACTGATGGAACAGTGGTTGTCTTGCTTCACGCGTAATGTTAGAGAAAATATCTTGCACATGCTGGGAGAGCGTTGGTGTCCTTCGTGCACCTATGATCGGTAGGTGGTCGCAAACGCGGTGGGTTAAAGGAAACGTCTCTTATGATTGATCGGACCCTGTTTGATCATCGTTACGCGGATCGTTAGACAAAAGAAGTTGTGACTGAAGTGACAGCTGTGCCGTCCTATGCGCGCATGCGATCAGGAAGCATTTTGACGGTGGAGCAGCCATTCGAGAAAAACTCTTTCGTTCGCGACCCACGACTTGCTCTCACAAAAGCTTTCCTCTGTGCGATAGGACACTTGAGTATGAAAATCGCGCAGGGGAAAGTTTTTGTGACAGTCGCCTGCGCAGTTGAACATTAGAGTATAGAAATCGCGCAGGCGACTGTCACAAAAACTTTCCCCTGCGCGATTTCCATACTCAAGTGTCCTATCGCACAGGTGAAAGCTTTTGTGAGAGCAAGTCGTGGGTCGGGAACGAAAGATTTTCTCGAATGGCTGCTCCACCGTCAAAATGCTTCCTGATCGCATGCGCGCATAGGACGGCACAGCTGTCACTTCAGTCACAACTTCTTTTGTCTAACGATCCGCGTAACGATGATCAAACAGGGTCCGATCAATCATAAGAGACGTTTCCTTTAACCCACCGCGTTTGCGACCACCTACCGATCATAGGTGCACGAAGGACACCAACGCTCTCCCAGCATGTGCAAGATATTTTCTCTAACATTACGCGTGAAGCAAGACAACCACTGTTCCATCAGTGACAAGACGTTTTCTTTGAAAGAGCCCAGCACTTACCTCCCATAGGCCTGAGATATCTGGTTTAATTTAGGGGTGCACACGCAGACCGTGGAATCCCTCTGGGCGCGAGTGTAGCGGTCAAACAAGCTCCGGTGCGGCACGCCTCCGTGCTTTCTGGACCTGCACTTGTGCGAGTTCATGTGGCGCCGCAGGCTACGCCCCCGTCAAGACCTATTCGATTGCATTGTCTATGACATTGCAATCTACTGGCCGCCACAGTGATTATTGTACAGTTATTGTATTATATGCTTTTTGATCGTTGTACAGTTATCGTTGCATATGCTTGTTTTTTTGTGTATGTTTGTATGCTATTTTCGTGTTGCATATTAACCATTGCAAATAAAATCATTCATTGTTGCTCAATATGCGCATTTACCAACGGGATGAACGTGTGACGAAACAGTAGCGCTGACAAAAACGGCCAATAACAATGCGCGCGTATCCAAGTCGCAACTACAAGCATTTCGATGTACGTTTACTTTCCAGGAGCATACGATGGCTACGGCTAAGTCGTTAGGCTCAACGGAACGGGGCCAAATGAAGCCCGCCAAATAGCCTGTACCATGTAAGCGGAGGGATTTAAATTTCTACAAGTTCCACATGAGGGAACTTCGTATCGTTCTCTTCCATCGCTGCTTAAGAATCTCAATCTCCTTCCTCACTTGGGAAGCATAAACTTTATGCTCGGGACTGCGGTAGAAATTAGCAGTGAGCCATGCCCGACAAGGTTGAAACGAAAATATAACTCTGGCATCTCGTTTAAGCTCTTCCACCTATATTAGGGCCGTTCGGAACATGAGAACATCCCTGTTTCCCGTACTTTAGAGTCGGCAGCATCCCAGAAACGGGCACAGCGCTTACGTCATCTGCTGTTGTTGTGTTTTGTGAAGGTACCTGCATTCCGTTGTTTACGATTCTCGAACTACAGTAGACATGGGGGAACGGGGAAATCAGACCCCAAATGCGTTCAATTAATAACAGTGCATGTAAGTTTGACTGCAAACTATAGTGACGTACAATTTTATAAAAACAGATTTCATGGATTATTCCCCATGTAGCTTCGTTGGGGGATACATTATCGAGCCGAAGCAAACCTGGAAGTAAGTCCAACAAGGGGCAGGATAGTTCATAAGGAGCCGGTTGGACGTCGCCTCCTTCGGCTTTCGCTATTTCATCGAAAAATGGTTGCATTTACTTAAGTTGCCGACTGACGACTCGACTACGTGACTTCTGTACTGTTCGAGTGTAGACAAATGGCGCGAGTTGTTAGGTTTGGAAATTCTCAGAGATTTTCTGTCACCAAAAATTGTGCTTACGGATTTTCTAGCCGATGTCCTTTCACAAAGCAAAGCTTCGTCCCCTGAAGAATCAAGTATGTCACGCTAGCAATCAGAACTTTCGCTCTTCTCATCAACGGTGGACGGATTGGGCTGAACTTCCGGATTCTCCAATATACTTGTGCCTGAGGACAACGATGAATTGGACACATCGCCACACTTCGAATAGAACTGCGAACTTCAGTTTGGTCTGAAGTATACTGATTTTCAGAAGATGTTGTCACCTCATGTGAACAGTTCATTCTATCCGTACTGATATTTTGCAGTTGATGTTCGTCGGAAGTGAATTGCTTTGCAGAAATCGTTTGAGGAGATAAGATTTCGGTTGTGCCAATCGACATGGTGGGCGGATCATCGAAACGGTAAGATATATCACTAATATTGGCTGCACGAGACAGTGTAACGGTACAGGATTCGGTCCCTGCTGCGAAGGACCAGAAGTCGTGTACATTAAGTAGGTTACAAGGCGCGGCGCGGCTCGGTAAAGTCAAAGATAACCCGCTGAGAATGGGAGCGTCTTCGACGGAGAGAGAAGGTGCAACCCGGAACAAGAGGAGACCCCTGACAGTTAATTGGCAAAACGCCAGATCGGTTAACTGGGACATGAGGCGAGCCACTCTGCAGGAGGGCAGCTACGGATGCCATAAAAAGTAGCGAGTGCGAGAGAAAAAGGTCTCTCTCCCGTTCTCTGGCTCTCTCTCTCTCTCCCTCTCTGCGTCTCTCTTCCCCTCTCTCGGAAAAGCCGGCTAATGCGTTGTTGCCCGTGTTACCTCTCACGTTGAATAAACCGACTTACTCGGATCGTCCTGCGAGTCGGCTTACAACAGCCGCTTTGGTCAACAGCTTTGGATTCACGCACCATAGAGTTTAACTGGCTGCCCAAATGAATGAAAATATTACTAAAGGTTTGTGGAAAATGTCGCACCTTAAATACGCCGTTGCAAAAGGTCCGCTCTCAAAAATGTTTGATAAACCAGACAAGTCATTAAAAAGAAACTACGCAACATGTGGCAACACCGGATTATATCCTTACAATTCTCAGAATTGCAAATACAAGTGCAGTAACGTTATGAAGAAAACAGCAGGCGTGGAGTTTAGCAGCAAACGCGCACAGAATATTCATTTAATGAATACGTTTTCACTCTAAACCGGTACTGTGAAAACAAGACTATGGAAAAAGAGTTCGCCGATAGCAGTACGAGTAGATTGTCGCTTTAAAACGGCTTGACGTTTTAAAATCGGTTGCGCATTAAAGCGAAGCTTTCGGTACTTGCGCGGTGCACGCCTGCGTCATTTGGTCTCGTACGCATCTATTAATACGAACGGTGGCCTCTGTCGGAGCTGCTCTTTTTGGCAGTAAGCCGGCAAAACGTTGTCCACTGTTGGAAAAGATTAGGTAGATTTGATGGGGGGATTCCAATGTATAGCAGGTAATTAACTTTCAGATTCCGTTAGCAAAGCCTTGAGAAGAAGAATATAGCTTCAGAATGGTTAAGCCGACCAAAAGGTTATCAGTGGTCAGTGTTACAGTGCATCGTGCACCTTACTGCACTTTTACAGGAGATCCAGCGTGTCGCCATCTATTTCAAAGGCCTTACGGCAGCAGCACGAGAGGGAAGCGTTAATGGCCGTATTGGAAAATGAACGACCGTCGACATCTCGAAACAACGTAATGACAGCTCATCGTCGAGTTATTATTATGCGACATGGTGAACGCTGCGACGATGTTTATTCCGACTTTGTTCAACGCGGTTTCGATAAGGATGATACAACATTCAAACGTTTCGACTTAAACATGCCGGATAAACTGGCACAAAGACATGAACAACCGTATGCATCAAAGATTGATTGGCAAACAGATCCGCCATTGTCAAATATGGGTCACAAAACGGCAGCTGCCGTTGGTGCAGAATTTGCCCATCTCAAAGCCTATGTCGACTACGTATATTCATCACCTTCCATCCGTTGCGTGCAAACGGCCAGTCGATTCGTTGAAGGATTTGAAAAGGTGGTGAAGCGACCGGAAAAATTGAAAGTACGAGTTGAAGGAGGCCTTTTTGAGTGGCTATTCAATTCGGGATGCGTAAATCCAAGATTTTTGAACGAATCGGACTTGGCCAAAGGTGGTTTACCGGTTGATTTGAACTACAAATGCTACCTGCACGGTAACAAGTTGCAGTACAACGAAACTTTTGAGGAGTTCAACGAGCGCGGCGTTCAAGCCATTCGTCACATAATGAAGGACATACCGACCGGATCAACTGTGCTTATGGTTACGCATGCACCAAACTTTGACCTCTTCAACAAGTACAGAGGAACCGGTGGTACGCACATGAAGAGATGGCACTATCTGGTCAGCCGCGTTCCCTATTTGTACTGCATAATGTACGATGAAGTGTCTCCCAATAAATGGGAGATGAAGCCACCACCGGTTTGCAGCTTTCCCTATGACAGCAACGACGTCTACAATTGGAATAATCCAGGAAAACCTTGAGAACAAGCCGCTGTAATATCACGTACATTGGACAAATATATATATATATATATATATATATATATATATATATATATATATATATATATATATATGTAGTAATCTTAATTAGCGTGTATATGTATATATATATATATATTGTCCTGTTATATGTATTTTTGTGGAGCCCTCTGAAGAAAGTTGGCTCGCTATACATAACTGCACACGCAAAACGATTAAAAGTCGCCATAAGTTCGCCAACGTGGTGAGTAAAGTATAACGATTGATTCTTCTTGTGTTTACACAAATATGACGGCATAGTTAGCCCATATTTTGAAAATTGAGATACTGCCCCATGAGTAAAGCAGCCGCGAGCGCATGACGAGCTCAAAAAGGTTCTTCCTGCTGTATAACATCCACAAGAACCGAAAATTAAGCAGTAAATGTACACGTGTCACTACCGTGTCGTTATTACACTGTAAAACGGAATTGAATTGAACGTAGTTATCACGTGCATGTGAAAGTGTTCAGGTAAGACAGCTGCTCGAAGAGTTCCTTATCAGGTGTGGATAAAGCGTTCAGTAATTGTCACGTACGTGAACCGCCGCTGGTAAATAGGCGGTGAGTTGACCTATGTTTCCGTGTGAGAAAATTCCAAGTTACGAATATAAATAAAATGCACCTTTCTTATGATATTAAAAATAGGTTGTTTTAACACGGGATATGATCACATCTTTTAATCAAAAACACGGCTTTGATCTCGTTGCATGGTTTTGTTTCCATGCAACGGGATCAAAGCCGTGTTTTTGATTAAAAGGTGCACCTTTCTTGCTATTTTTCACGATATAATCCTGTTCTTTTTGAGAAAGGTTATTTAAAACTTAACTGACTAATTCAGCGCTCTCGAAAGTAACCTGCTCCATCATCAGCTCGATACATTCAAAATCAGAATGGCTCTTGGTTGAATTACTGCGTAAATGAGGTTATACATGTCAGGTAAACGGTTTGGAATTATTTACGCATTAAAAGATTCAAGTGAGTAGACTGATCTGAAGTCATTCGCATAACCTAATAGGCTGTCCGTTCGTTATTTCTTGAAAACGAAATACGGCTTACTATGAAAGCTGCGATGAAAACGTTACCGTACGTTCAAGGACTTGCATTTTCCACCAATAAACATGCCAAATGATCACCAGCTAAGTTGCATTTTCTGGCGTACTTACAAGTAACATTGAACCGAAGTACCAACGGGTGCTGAATCGCCTCACCCTACAGCAATACGTATGATTAATTTTAAAAAGCAGTTTTCTGACGTCGAGAAATGCTCTCACTGTTTTATTATTTGGCAGATGACAAAATAACCACCTGGCAATGAAGAATTTTAACAAATCAAGCTTACGATTGAACGCATAAGATTAGCAAGTTGTTCCAGTGGCCACTTGCGTAGATTAGTCCTATAACTCTTATAACAGTAGGCATGAATCTTAGTTTATGCATTTCAGTCAACGCGTGATCTACTTGCCGATATTTCACTTCTTATTCAGTACTGCTCAATCACGAGTGGGTTTGTAAGCAGAGGAGCAAACGCGAAACAAAGATAGCATCGCCATTTATCTTCTTATAAAACAATAACAGCCGGCTTCCACAACTGTGAAGGAAAGTCACTTTAAAAGTCAATAAAATCGATCAAATGGTACGCAACAAAACGAAACAAAAACAATGCGCACCCTCTAGTCCACGGCTTCTTTGCTAATCAGACTGTTAGCACCTCTCAAATTAAAGATGGCTAACAAAGTGCGGATTGGGGGAAACTAAATAATCAATGCCCCTTCGCAATATTCCCATTCCATAACACGGTTGGCTCCCGTTTTTTGCAATAATCTGCATACTTGGCTAAGAAAACATAATAAAGGGTTCATACAAAAAACGGGAGTCAACCGTGTTATGGAATGGGAACATTATGACAAAAAAATCCCGTTAAACAAAGAGAAATGTTTTAGATCAATGCCCCTTCAATATGGAACGATTAGTACGATGAACGCACTGCTGCCCACGCGTCTAGTTTGGACTGTAATGCCAAACCACGTTTTCCACACGTTCCGAGAGATGTACACCAAAAGCAGACAAGACTTGTGCTTCACGCATGATACTAGAAAATGACATGCTTGGATTACGCGTTAGACATGCGAACGTGCGTTTCGCTACCTCTACCGGAAATAGCACTTGGTCATTCTTCGTAAGTAGCTAGCCAGACTTCGTCGCGATCAAAAGCGACCCAGGGTAAGTCCATGACCACAATTGTACTCCTATTTTAAACAGCGCGACGGAAGTGTGTGCAAGGAACATCTGGAGCCGTCGGTGAGAATAAATGTCGTTTCGCTTCCACAAGACGCTAAATCCCGGAAGTACAGCCATAAAGGCACCGTGGAAAAACGTCGCTGCGCTCAGATGAATGAACGGACATGGAGATCGCTGAGGAGGACAATTGAGAAATTCCTACACTCGCCCCTTGCAGAGGTCAACACTCGATAGGCGGTCATTGGTGTTAACGTCCCACGCTTCGCTGCGTTGTAGGAAAAGTCCAGCCGAGATAATAGCAGGGCAAGCAAGGAGGCAAAGGGTCAGCTGGTTGGAGGACAAAGCCCACAGGCGACCTGCACCTCTCTCGCGCGCGCCTTCGGCAACGGTATGAGAGTATGGAAGACATTCCTTCGGCGATGATGGATGACAATGGTTCCCTGACGACAACGTCGGCTCGAAGACGAAAGGGGCAAAAGCTTCCGCGCAGAGCCAACTGTCATAGAGGACTGATGGTGAGACCGACAAATGACAGCATGACGCAACGGCCCAATTCTTGGTGTCCGTTATTTGGCACCGACTCGCGGCGTCCACCAATCGACGAAAGATCGGTTGTTGTCGCTTACACCTATTGGTGAGTCTTCGTGGAACTTTCGTAGTAGTAGTAGTAGTAGTAGTAGCAGTCTTTTCCTGGTGAACATCAACACCTGGTATAGCCCGCTGCGAATGAGCATTTCACGCTCGTTCAATTTCAATTGACTGATTGCCACTGCTCCTCTTCAAGAACAACACGTCTTCAGGAGGAAGCGCCCATGAAGACTCCCGACCCGTTCGCCTGGTTACTTCTTCAGGTACGTGTACTGCTGCTTAAATGCAAATGTGATCACCTGTGCTACTTGAACGCGTCACCGCTTCGTGCAAGGTAGAAATATTGTGCGCGACTACGGAGACACTGAGCCAACGATATACCTAAAAATTACTGCATTAGCCCGGAACTGAGCAGGTCTGGAATTGTTTGGGCGCTCTCTTGGGAATATCCAACACCCAAGGCTTGACGTTCAGACTAAGGGACGATTTCAGGACACCCTTGAAAGCATCCTACAAGCCATGTTCGCCTAAGCGGAACATTTCGGAGCGTTTCATGGGTAAATGGGGCATTTCCAAGTGGAAAAAAATTTGTTCCCTCAAGGGGTCAAAGGGTGCCCAGCGGTCAATCACAAGTTGCTGTGCGTAGACAGTGCCAGTCCGTCAATAGGTATCTCGTATTGACGACTACTGGAGGCGACCGGCACGGCGCGGCAAGGCGCCAAACGATGCGGAGGAACGTGGAAAAGCAATTTCGTTGAAACACCATTGCGTGCAATTGCTCATTACTGAACAGAGAAGCGCGCCAGCTCCTTGTTGTTCAACTGCATGATCGAACGGCCGATCGCATGGAAGAGTAAACTGAAACACCCAAGTGATAATCGGTTGTCACTACTTGGAGTGAGCGAAGTTCAGTTAGTCGACAAGTGGGCCCAGTAGTCACTGCGTACACTTTCAACTGGAGGCATTAGTCACGCCATGCTTCTTCCTAGAAGGCGCCCTAAGTCATGCAAAAGTAGAGGAAGTGAGTTAAACCCTATTTGCTGTATGGCATCTCGAAAGGTATCGCGGCTACGTACAAGTGCACATCATCAATGTTTCGCATTTTCTTGATGCACCAACGGTTAGGTGCTCCGTTGTTTGCAGGTTACCGTATCGGTTACTTTGGCGCTGAAAACGTGCAGCAGAACTGAGGCATGCCGGATTGTTGAACAGCACAATCTAGCCGACGAGACGAACGAAGACAGCTTTGTCAATTCGGGAAGCGGACTGGCCAGTGGCAATGACTTTCGGTCAAGTTTGGAGGTGCAGGAGCTGCAGGGACCTGAGAAAGCCACAGTAACCATTGCGTCCGAACTGTTATGCAATTGCCCACCAGAAGTGTCGCCCTGCTCGTATGGCAACGAGACCGTAAATGGCTCTAACACTGTGCGCTTAGATTCAAAAGTCCAACTGGTGCTTTGCCAACCGCTTGACTCGCTGCTTCCATGCCGCGACTTTCGACGTCCCGTCGTACGCCTATTTAAGGACTTGGACGTACCTTTGGATGGCGACGGTGTCTTCGCCGAGCGATTCACGCAAGCCCGCATTTGGTGCATGTGCACTTTGGGCGAGTTCAAGAAGTCCGAACTGACTGAGGTGTGGATGTACGGTATGCAACATGTCGCAGCTTACACGTGCAGTCGTCTCTTCTGAGTGCGCCTACGGCGAGGCACGATCGCTCTCGACCGCTGGCCTCCAATGCTTGCCCTGCTCAAGCGGGAAACAAAGTCAAAGTGCGAATACGCGGACATCGTTGCTCAACTATCGTTCAAAGTATTCCAATAAAGGAGTGCATTTACTTTGAAATCGACAATACTGAACCGCAAGCACAGGGTTATGCATAGGCGGCAGTACTCCTCGTAACAACGACCAAAGCTGCGCGAAAGTCAACAGGTGACCCCAAGTGGAACCCTACAGGAAGGTCTCCATTGGATCCCTCACGGGGCGTTCTTCAAACCGTTTGAGCATATTGATTATCGAATCATAGCCTAACTGCTCGGCGAGTTGCAGTGGAGTTTCACCGTTCTGAAAAGAGACAAAGTTCACTCTCACTAGCAAGCGCAGCAACGCAGAATTCAGCTCAAATGCCGCAGTCAGTTACAATAAAGAGAGAATTATGAACATATACCATTTGGATTGGAGCAACGAATGGAGGAAGGTTGATAACTTGGTCAATCATTTTGACTACAACGCTCCGACATATATATATATATATATATATATATATATATATATATTGCCTGGGAGGGAGACGGAAGCTGAACGGGTCAAGGTTCAACCTGACAGACGATGTCGCTAGGCCGGTTGGTCGAGCTGAGGAATTTGCTGAGCCGACGACTGATTGGGCAGTTGACAAATAAATTTGCGCTGATGTCAGATCAAAGGTGATCCAAAAGTAGCGCGATCTTTCGTAGAGTTAATAAAAGAGATTTTCAATTGAACGTGAAAAGTTATAAAACTCAAACAATTATATATACATATATATATCATTTTTTCTTGTAATATTATTACGGTATATGATCCTGTTTTATTGTATAATTCGAAACAAGTCGAACCAAAAAATTGATTGACGCAGCTTTCGGAGCTATCCAGCTCCGTCTTCATCGTCTTCTGTTATGCTTGTGTTCCGGATATTGACATGATTACTTAGTTAACAGCATTCCGTTTATTGCATTAAACTCGTCCATACTTCGCTTACAAGTGTTCCTTTGTCTCTGTTTAAACAACCATTATGCCTTATAAATAATGCTTCCTTAATTTTCCTCCGTCTATAGTGTTTCTCTTTGCATAGCCTCGCTACATTGAAACAACCACTACATCCGGCTGCATGTTCCGCCAATGCCGAACTTTGAACTAACTTCTCCATTACTTTATGGGCATCTAATGTCGGAGGTCTGCCTCTTCTACGGACGTGACCGTTATCATTCAAGCTTTCTCTCCCATTCTTATATCTGTTAATGTCCGACAGATGCTGCTTGAATCTGTCTATGACTGTTCGTCCAGTTTCGCCTATGTAAGTGGCCGAGCAACTACATGTCAATCTATAAACTCAGCCCTGGGACATTTCATTAGGGATGTCAACCTTGTCATTCCTTAATAAAGCTCTAATATTTGGTGAAGATCTGAAAAATACTCGGAAACCCATGTTCTTCCCAACTTTATGATCTTGTCACCAATACCGTAGAAATACGGTATTGTAATGGTCGGTATAGACCTGTTGATTGTTTGCGCAGTTTGACTGATTCTTCCATTCCGTTCCCTAAGCTTTCTTCTTATTACGGAATCAATCAGGTTTTCCGGATTACGAACTCCCTTTCCTGGACATGAAGATCATAAAAAAGAGCAACCAATTAAAGACTACAATATATAGAAAACCCACTAACTCAAACCTCTACTTGCAATATGGCTCACACCACCCCAGATCGGTTTTAATAGGCATTATTAATGGCATGGTGAAAAGAGCTATAAATCTATGTGACGAGGAGTACTTGGAGAAGGAATTAAAGTATTATATATAAGGAGGATCTTATACCACAGTGGCTATCCACAAAACTTGGTTGATTCCGTAATAAGAAGAAAGCTTAGGGAACGGAATGGAAGAATCAATCAAACTGCGCAAACAATCAACAGGTCTATACCGACCATTACAATACCGTATTTCTATGGTATTGGTGACAAGATCATAAAGTTGGGGAAGAACATGGGTTTCAGAGTACTTTTCAGATCTTCACCATATATTAGAGCTTTATTAAGGAATGACAAGATTGACATCCCTGATGAAATGTCCCAGGGCTGGGTTTATAGATTGACATATAGTTGCTCGGCCACTTACATAGGCGAAACTGGACGAACAGTCATGGACAGATTCAAGCAACATCTGTCGGACATTAACAGATATAACAATGCGAGAGAAAGGTTGAATGATAACGGTCACGTCCGTAGAAGAGGCAGACCTCCGACATTAGATGCCCGTAAAGTACACTAGAACTTCGATTATCCGGACTCGTCGAGGAGAACAATAGACTTATAGAATGAATAAATGGGGTTCAAGTTGTAAGCCGTCACGGTTTGAAGGGCCTTCTTTCTCTTTCTAAAACACCACTTTCTGGCTGTTGTCGTTCTTTGAAAGTCGGTTAACCATTACGGAAGCAAAATATTCTAGTAGCATAAGGTTAAAATGATGCATGAAATACTCACAGACGAAGGAAAAGCAGTAAAGTAAACAAAGCTTTCGATTATCCAGACTTTTCCGCATCCGGACTACCCCCTGCATCAATTAGTCCGGATAATCGAAGCTCTAGTGTAATGGAGAAGTTAGTTCAAAGTTCGGCACTGGTGGAACATGCCGCCGGATGTAGTGGTTGTTTCAATGTAACGAGACTATGCAAAGAGAAACACCATAGACGGAGGAAAATTATGGAAGCATTATTTACAAGGCATAATGGTTGTTTAAACAGAGACAAAAGCACACTTGTAAGCGAAGTATGGACGAGTTTAATTCAACAAACGGAATGCTGTAAACTAAGTAATCATGTCAATATCCGGAACACAAACATAACAGAACACGCTGAAGACGGAGCGGGATAGCTCCGAAAGCTACGTCAATCAATTTTTTGGTTCGATTTATTTCGAATTATAGAATAAAACAGGATAATATACCGTAATACTATTACAAGAAAAAATGAGAATAAATCCTGTTACAAACCATGTGTTTGCTTATATATATATATATATATATATATAGGCTGATCTTTTTAAGGTTAATATAAGAACCTTGCACGCAAGCCTTAAAGATTTCATTTTCTTCTTGGAATTTCAAAACATTCATTACAGACATGGCAGAACCAACAAACAAAACTGCAATTTACATATCAAACAGCATATAAGTGTACTGAGCTTGACGCAAGTACATGTTGAGCGACCAACTGTTGCAACAGTGCCCACTCCACGGTATTACCCAACAATGCACACAAATTACAGAAATACTTTGCTTGAACATGGACAGGGTTTCTCAATTGGTCTTCTTTCAGTCAAAAAAGTAGTGGCCGCCAAAAGAGCCAAAACTTTCTTGCGAATTTGAATAGGGGTAATACTGCCTGACAGTCTAAAAAAGGTAAACGCGATTTCAGTTACCTTGTTACGAAGGTTAACGTCGGCACCGGCTCGGATAAGTAGCTTGGCGACGCTCAAGTGTCCAAAGAGACAGGCCGCGTGCAGCGGCGTTTCACCATTTTTCAATAAGCCAAAATAGGGTCGGCAGTCCAGTAGGGCTTCGACCACCTCCAAGTTGCCCTTGTGAGCGGCCTTGAACAACGGCGTAGCCCCATCCTGGAAAAGGTCTAATCGAATTGACAAAGGTAGCGACGCGACTGCTGACCACTATTAACCTGCCTCGCCTTGTCCACGTCGGCTTCGTGGTTGAGCAGCTCCTTTACCAAGGCAATATGGTTCATCTGACAGGCAATCCACAAAGGGCTGGTTCCATCCTGTAACGGTTTCATTGGAGAACGCCGACATGACTTACTCAACGAGCAGGTCTACTTTGCGGCATTTGTTCACGTCCGCTCCGTTTTGTATAAGCATTCTTGCAATCGACGTATGCCCATTTTGCACAGCAACGAATAAGGAATGAGCGCCATCCTTAAACAACGCGGTCTGACCCTGCTTTGCTTTAATACGCAAACGCTGTGTACTGGCATAGTGTAATTGGGGTCAGATCCCGCTGCTAGTAGGACCTTTACCAGCCGACGGTAACCTCTCTGAGCGGCAACGAATAGCGCAATTCCACCGCACTGACGAGAAAGTAAAGCGCTTTGAATGCTGTGGGAAACGCTGGTGACTTGCTAACCTTTCGAACGTTCACGCCTGACCGCAGCAAATAACAGACCGCTTCCTCGTGGCCCTCCTCGGCGGCAAAGAACAGCGCATTTGCTCCTGTCTAAAATCAGATTTTCTATTAACGATAAGAAAATGCTAAACATCTGCATCCGTTACGAGGCTACCCGAGCATTTACGACAAGAGCAAATTTCGAGCTCACATCCAAACACGACACAACGTCAAAGCAGCCATGAGCCAGGCCAAGACGAGGACATGGGACAACTTGATGGATACAAGAGCAACCATTGTGACAACGGATTGTTCCGCAAACTTTTTCGGTTACGTCATGCTCCTTATTCCAATGGGATAAACAGGAAATACGTAAGCAGTGATCCAAAATGAACGGCAAAACATTGCATTGCTCAATAGGCACGGAGGTACAAATCGCGTGAGAAAAACGAGTCGTTTTTCGCCTTTGAGGATTAACTTCAAATGTATGCCGTCAAACTCCGGATATCAGAATGCTGCGAAACTTATGGCAGTTTTTGCTGCTCTACATTTTCGTTTATGCTCGTGGGTCAACTAGCCTACCGTTGCAAAGGTGGAGATCCGCTCTATTCTACTCTATCCTGGGCTATTCATGTGGATCTTGTGGGCGATTCACCGGCAACTTTGCCGTGCGAGTTCCAATTAGGCTATAGGGTGATGGAATTTGCCCGCAATATCAAAAGTGCGTTTGAAGATAGGAAGGTCAACGAACGTGTGACTCAATGCTGGTTCCAAAGAATTCCTGGTGAGCAGGAGGTACTTGAATATGACCTATCATTACTGACCACTGCTGGAGCGCAACAAAGCAAAGCATTAGGACAGATTGCAGACAAACTTTAAGTTAGGCATACGCAGCTAGACAATGGTGTCAAATTGGAAAGTAGAAAAACCTTGACAAGTGCCGCATGAATCGCGCGAACGTTGAAAACCTTGGCGCAAAGTAGTCCGTCCGCTCTGACACCTATTACGCTACAAAAGGGTAACACCAACTACGGCTTCTTGAGGTCAGAAGAAACAATCAGTGCACAGAAGTACCGCCAGAAAGTCTACAAGAAGGGTTCCTTTGCAAAACATATATTGCACAAAAGAGACCCTTTATATGCTGATTTCATACGCTGAAGACGATAACATGAGACGTTTTCGAAAGCTCCGCCATCGAAGTTAGTTAGTCAAGGGTTACACTGCCGTGTTTGTCGACAAAGACATGAGATCCTACCCGTGTTCAGAAACCCTATGTTTACTTCAATAAAGACAAAAGAGACCCATAGAATTTGAAGCAAATCGCCCAGCATATGCATCCGACCACTCATCGACCGATTACCACCTCAGTCAGCCGCTTCACTTTGTCAGAGAGCGGATATTCAATGGGCAAGGAGATGCGGAAAAGGTCTTCGAAAAGTCTGCCCCTTCTGGAACCCCGGAACACGAAGCAGACAAAATTAGTAGTGGAATTGCACTAAGTTGAAAAGTATGCGGCCATCGCAGCGGTTCTTACTTCGCCAGACAAACACTATTTACAAGCAGGGGTATGCAAGTTCAAGCTGGGGAGCCAAAAAACATGTGGGACGTTTGCAATGGTCGAACACCATTGGTGAGCCGTTATGGTCGTGGCGCCTTTTCGCTTGCAACTTAACCTGCCTTTCAAACGTGTGATCTTGGTGCTTGGAAAAATGATGGCCATTGGAGAGAGGTCTGATGCATATTCCGGGCGGGGATACAATACCGCAGCTTGATTTCTTCACTTTCTGCAATCGCTTCGCGAGAGATGCTGCTTCGTAGAATTTATCCCCTTTATTCTCCAAACTGAGATGCGCGCCTGCCGTTGTTGTCCCCTTTCGCCGATCACCAAACGGTGACGGTAGTTTCTTGGCACATCTCAGGCTTCGGAGCACATTTTTGGAGACCGACTTCAGTTCAGCCAATACGAGGGACGCTTTTGGTTGTCGTACGGAATCCACTCTTCACTGCACATCACAACGCGAGAAAGAAATGGTTCCTTTTTCTGTAGGATACCAGGCACACCAAGTTTCCCATAAATTAATGCAGTATCCATTTGTCAAGCTCTATAGACTTCTCAATTTGATACACATGCATAATAACTGTTTTACAGTTAACTTTAAGTTACCCTGGTAGTGCTCATGTTCTTCCTGCTTGGATCTGCTTCCACGGTGTCCCTTGAAGAGTGACCATTAATCTCACGAGCCTATGTCTTCAAGTGAGTCATTTCCGTCGCGAAATTTTCGTTACCAATACGCTGCTATAATGATTGTTGACTTTGACTTGACAAAATCCCTTATTCATGTTTCAGACAGTACTCATCGAGCAGAAACGGTCGAGTATGTGACTTTTCAGTTTGGCGGCAAGAAAACCGCAAGAATATCTCCGGGTAACAAATCCAATAACTTAATGCAGTACAGCGAATGGGCAGACTTACGGGACTGCCCTACCTGAACATCAACACGCAAACGATGACTCTCAATTAGTGTAATACAAGTGCACAATGGCTTCTTGAAACGCGAAGGGCGTTTGCAACGGTCAAATACAAGTGCATGAATGTCAAGTCAATGCTGCAAATGGAACGACGTCGGCCACTTGCAATTGGGGAAAGGAAAATACGGAGAAGTTCCGCTCGTTCGCAAGGTGGCATTTGCCTAGCAAGTTGACTCAACGACGCAATTAGCAAACAACCTACCGGCATCGATTCCCTATCCATTGGTCATTGGTCAACACTGGTGACTGGAAATTTCAGTGAACCAAACAACTTGTCGAAACGACACACACCAACGGTGCCGCCAGAAATGGCTGGCAAGAGCAACGCGTCCCCGTGCAAAGCAAATGGAAAGTCAACATGGACCTTTCACTAGGAGCTCTGACCAGATAGGTCTTTGAAATTGTTGCATCGTCAACAAAGGCACCCTGCCGTTTCGGGGCTTCTTACGCGCCAAAGGTAAGGTCGCCACCCAAAGTACCCGAACGTTCCAGTGGATCCCGACGGCCTTAGGCCGCGAGGCTATACCTATGGAATGGATACGGGCGCCGGGGAGGACAAAGGAAGGCGTCGTGCGCACGCACAAAGAGAACAGTTACGTTCTGGTGGATCATTTAAGCAATGCCCATTCATCGTGTAACTCTGGATTGTGAACTTGGCTGCCAAAGTTGAAATCAATGCGTGAAGACAGGTGCGCAATAGGGCTGCTGGATTTGCAAAGATTGTGACTTTTAAGATATTCAAATATTCTGCCGAACAACAAAGTTAAAACCATGTTAACGCATGAAAGAGACTTTTCAAGACAGACAGTACATAATACCAATTTTTACCGGTCGACAGGTGTTGACATTCGCACCGTGGTCGATCAAAAGTTGCATACATTCCAAATGACCATAAGAGGAAGCAAGCATAAGCGCTGTTGTACCATCCTGGGATGATTAAACATTAGAGGATTCAGACGATGCTTTCAGCCCACCTCGTCGCAGCTGTCCACGTCGGCATGCTCTTCAGTCAACATACGTTTTAAAAGAACTAAATCATCATCAACGGCTGCTTTACGCAGAGCAAGATTGACGGTACGCGATTCCTGAAATTGCACGCTAAAAACGGAGGGTCATTAAAATATGGCATACCATTTTGAGGGTTCGACTGATGCTTCAAGCGAGATGGCAACAAAGCGAGATGGGATGTTCGTATGGATTGAAAGGATCGCCGTACTGATTGTTGTTGATGCAGCAACAAGCTTAGATAGCTGAAGAAGCAAAATCAGGTTTGTGATCGCACCACGCATCGCGAAGGTTGATAAACCGGAGGCACCACGAACAAAGCGTAAACAGGCAAACTACACCCTTACTACTCTTCTCGTTTACCCACCGGGGCGCCGCTCTCTACTCCTTTCAGAAGGAAAACATTTAACCAGTTCATCGCAACCTGCTGCCACCTACCGCTACTATAATACTACTACCACCGTGCCCCGTGATTAATACGCACGCCACAATGAAACGTCTAAGGAGGACACCGGCAGCCTCGCCTCGTCGAAAACGACAAGACACTATTTATGGCCAACGCGTTCGCAAAATGTCCCCTTTTTGAAAATATATACCATTGGGCGAAATACAAAATCGTCAAACCTGAAACACGCCACTTCGCGGAACAGCTTTCCGTTGCGCGCAAGTCAAACGGGCGACATCGCTGGTGAACGGAGATGAGGTCAGTTTCCATTCAAAAAGTTCACCGCACGTTACGAACAAACCGGAATTGAACAAAGTCAATTAAAGCCTGGTCGGCGACGAAGCGCTATGGCCAATACGTGGGTCAAAATAGGGCTCAATGGCATTAAGGACCCTCCTCTCTTGTTTGATCAAAAAAGTGACTGAGCTCTTAGCAGACCCTATTCAAGGAGCCGATATTGAATGAGAAGCTTCGGAAACGCGTGCTCGTTACTTACACCTCAACTCGAGCAACGCCACTTCGGCTGAATGAATTTGACTGTCCACAATTCTAGAGGGAAGTGAAAGCTAAGACTTTGCTTCACGTGAAAATGATCATCACTGATACACTCAGTAACTTGAAACGAGGACATCCCTTATTTCGATCATCAGGAATTGATTCGCCTAAGGACGCCGAAAAGCGAAGAACTGACGGCTAGCGAATCTACAGGACGAAGGAATTTCATTCATTCGGAGTGGCGACTTAGCAAGTGGCAATCGTTCAACAGTGAAACAACAAACAAGGACGAATCGATGTCGCCTGCACTTCCGAAGTTCACGTGACTTTCACGCGATTGATCCGTCGGATTAAGTGAGCAAGCAAATGTTGCTACAGAAAGTCACTGACTAATATTTGACAAATCACAAGCGAAAGATAGCGAAGTTATTAATAGTCGGCGACCGAAGAAGAACAGAATAACTGTACTAAAAATTGGACAAAAGTTCTTCTGCAAGAGAAGCTCTCACCTACTTGGGCAGGATTCAATTTGCAATGTGGTTTCTTCCATGGTACGTAAATTGTAAAAGGTAAGAGCCGTGCAGAGCAATCTTGAAATTGAGCACATTTTTCAAACGTCGAAATTTAGGACGCCACAATGACGAACGCGCGCAAAAAACTCAGCGGAATACCAAGTCAAAAATTCGTTCACTTTCACATTTGCATAAGTGATGTACACGAGTTGTTCGCCAAGAAACGCTTCTCTTTAAAGACAAAGGAAGCTGCTGCTTCGCTCCGAGTCAGCTGACAAGTGAACCTGTTAGGCTAACACCTAATGAGCGAAAACTAATGTTGACGATCTCATCTGGGGCGGCGAATTGCCTACCCGCAACGTGTTCACTGAAGCGTGGCAAGTTGCGATCAAACAATGGAAACACTGTACTCATAGACGCGCTCGCTAATGTATCGACCATTGGTTGCTAGGAAGCCAAATTAACACAACATTTCAGCCGGAAGTTTGGCACATGGTTGATTTTAGATCACAAAAAAGTAGTGCAGCATCTATATAGGGCGGTTCGCCGCAGTAATCGCCAAAACCCACTTTACAAGCAGAACGGAAAATTATGCAAAACAATATATATATATATATATATATATATATCAACGTTAGTGATCTAGTTAGTTGATGTCCTTACTGAGATTTCCTATCCTCGATGGCCAAACAGTACAACTACACGACAGTAGGATAAACGTGTACGCAAGGTACGCACTTGGCCAAACTACGGATTAAAATAAATGAACAGTCACAATAACAGCGGCAAGCAGTCAAAAGAAGTTAAAAACCTTAGCGCAGTAAAACATACGAACGAGGCACAAATCTTCCCAACGCATAGCCAACTGAATAAAAAAGCATAGCCTTGCGCTTAACAGCAAAGCGATCGTAAAAATGTCGAACCAACTTAGGCATGTAAATCTGCATCTGTGAATAACGGCAAGCGGCTTGGCGGATAACGTCCTTCCAACAGCGCGGCCTCCGCGTCCGCAAAAGTTGTCGAAACGTAAAATGCGGAACTGTCACTTCGAGACAACGTGGCAAAGGCAAACTGCAGTTATCGCAAAAAGCCGCTAGCGCCCAACAGGGCAAGCGGAAAGCGAAATTACGGAAGAAAAACAATTTGTCCGCAGAGCTACGGGGCAACGTGGTGCGCGAAATGGCTAGAGCTCATTGCTTTCTTGTTCGCCTCCTACAGGGTAATGATTTTCAGGCATCAACAGACAGCTCTGCTCTCGGTTGCGACTCGTGCCCGCGATGACACGACGCAGGTGACTTGGGTGCGCAATCGGAAACTGTCGATTACGCCGCTGAAATTACTAAAAGAGCAAAACTTATGCATCCCGAAAACTGCCCCGCCATGCGCCAACGGGCGTGCGCACTTTTGCTCATCAAATACCTCTGCCGCGTTTACAGGAGACGTATTTTCTGATTTATTCATTCTTGAGCGCGTGTACTGGCGAGGGAGAATTGCTATGAATAGTCTTTTCTGAGTAATCTCTCGAATTCACGCTAATAAAGATCTGTGCTATATTTTTTGCGCGTATTTCTTTACTATGCACTTACAACCAAACGCGTAAATTATCAATACGATGTGAAACAAGCTAATAGTATGATAAATAAAGAACCCACTTGCCTTCAAGCGCTGAAGAGCCGCGTTTGTTGCGACGAACAAGCCGGCAAGTCCGCCTGCTTCTTCGGCGAGGCACAACTGGAAAAATAAACAAATTACGTAAAGTGAGTGAATCTCAAACGTCAAGTACGTTCTTTGAAACGGGATATACTGCGTCGGAGCGGAGGGATCTTGCACACGGCGAAAACCGCTGTCTCCCCAAAGCAATGACCGCCCAAGAATCGGCAGTGGGGACCGCGTTGAACAATAGCGAAGCGCCTGCTACCCCAATCTGAAAATAAAGCTCGACATACCGACTCTCGTTCAAACAAACACCCTCGATGTTCCAATGCAACGCAACGAGAATGCGCAGAGAGGTATCGTTGCCGTCGCCCGCGAATGGACGCTGAAAGTTTCTTAAAGTTCATTTCATGAAGTACCGACGAAACGTAACGCATTTGCATAATAAAATCACAACCATGAACAAGATAACCGGTAACTGGGACGACGTCGTAACGAAGAGAGGTGGAACAGCGTCAAGACGGCATCCCAAAGCCAAATGTGGGCTCTAGTGCAACTTTTGCCTTCTTTGGAAGAATTTCTTCAGCATGGTGCGCACCTCCGGCTGCACGCTGAAGTCGATCATTTCGCAGGCGATGTCGTAGAGTGCACCGAACAAAACTTTGAACTGAAAAGCTTCGTCACGCTACCGAGCAGACGAGCGGCAACTCAAACCTGACTGTCGCGAAGACGCAAGGTACGACTGAACAGCAAAAGGACTATGGGGGTCCAGGCGTCGCGATGCTTTTCGGCCTTTAGGGTAACGAAATAGGATAACGCTTCGTTGCCCATTCTGAACGGACGAAACGCGACTGGCGGTCGAACAAGCAAAGCCTAACGTTAGTCATACCGGATAAGACCACTTTGTGTACGCGCCAAACAATCGTCGTCTTTGGTCACATCCGAGTACATTCGAAACATTATACGCAACCAACAAGCTATGCTCTGCGTTTCCTGCAGCCAAAGGTGAGGCTTACTGGTACCTGCGAATCCTGAAGTACTTACAGATGCCGCCAGGGTGTACAATGGGAAAAGCAGGAGGCCTACCTGACTTCCAAAGAAGATTTCTTTGACTTTGATTGGCATTGAAACGCCTGGCCCAGTTGAACGACTCGAGCAAGGAGTCGGCAAGGTCGAATAACTGCTTGGCCGTGAGCATGCAATACAATCCCTGATCCTGCTGATGAAATTCCGCTTCTTCAAGCCGCACGCCCTGGAATACGAACCATTGACTCTACTGCAAGTTGGATGCCACTGAACTATACGGATGACTTACCCTGGCGTCGGCAAAATTTTGCTCATCGTCCCGACGTGACGTCGCGGGATAAAACAGAACGGCGTCCAAGCTTTGGATAAGCTCCAGCTGAATTATGCACTGAATTTGCATTGCTCTGAGCAAGAATATGTCAGCTTGCTTTTCCGCTAAAAATGGCCTGCATGAACGTTAGGGATAAGACCGTCTAAACAGAATTCCTCCGGAGAAAGCAGCAAAGCGTCTACGATTCCAGGATTGCTAATGGACAATTTGTGCTGACCTGCCGAATATCCGCTACGGTCTAAGGGGAACATCAGGCCGCCGGAAGCTCTTCGCACCGGGTCCTGATCTCGTAGGTGCTCTTCGCAGGTGCTCTGACAAACAATTACGGCAAATCAGCAAACACGCAGGATGTTTTGGCAGAGTGTTCAAAGCCTACCGGTGTGACGGACGTCAGGTCGACTTCGTCGGCCAGCGGCAAACAGTTGGAATTCGCAATCGACGATTGCTCGCCGGCGGTCGGTTTCCAATCCAGCAAACTGGAAACAAAAAATCCAGGAGCCTTAGCGTGCCAACTTTTACAAAACAATAAAGGACCAACCGTTCAGACAGCGTATCGTGAAACAGCTTGACCAGCAAGTCGACGGTTCGCTGACGCACTTCCGGAGTGAACTCACCGCAATTCGAGATGATAAAGTTTTCCAAACAATTGACAGCCGACCGGGCCAACTGCTCGTAATCTTAAAAAAACAGAAAATGAATTCACGCAAAATTCAGAGTGGCGTGAAAACAGGCAGATACTTTGCTGAACCGTCCAAACGAGCAGCGAATAGAAATCCGCAAGGATAACGGAGCTGAGCGTTTTGTAGTATTGCGTAAAGACGTCAACAATGGCGTACAGGGCGTGATTGCACGTGGTCAACATCCACTCGGCTTTCTGGAAGAAGGGATGGCACTAGCGTGAAATGAAAACCATGAACGCCAACCTCGTTTTGCTGCTCGGGCAACTTCATCATATCAAATATACGGAAGATCACTTGGAATAGGTCCTTCCACCACTCATCGCGAAACTCCCCGCCGTAAGTTTTCACAATTTCGAAAAGCACGGTCAAACCCCTTGAACGAGCAGCCAACGAATCGGAGCAAAGCTACTGTTGGAAAGTCGTCCATACCTTGTTCTAACGTCCAGCTTGCATCGACTGATTATGCATGACAGTTCGAACAGTATTGGAAACCAACCGCGCAGCCAAACGCGTTCGAATTCGGGTACAGTGACGTCTTCCCATTGGTGGTCTCCGAACAGCTGCAAATGGCCAAAAGGATAATCTAAGAAACCGAGATCCGATGGAACGATAGTACAAACTTTGCTATTGGCTACAACGTATCTGGCACACAGTCGTATCAGCCTGATGGCTTCCATGCTGACGTCCGGAAAGGAGGCGTTGCAGGCGTATTCGGCCAGGCATTTGATCGCTTCTTGGAAGCTGTCCAGCACCGACGTGAATTGGGACTCGAAGAAATTGGCTAAAATACGGAGAGGGCTGATGTCAAAGCGGAACGGCAAACAGGAACCACGGTTGCCCTTACTGACTATGTCCGTCATTGTGTGGAATGATAAATCGACCAGACTTTCGTCCTGCTCAGAAGCGGTCATCAGGAAAACGGAGAAGATGTTCTTCCAGCCGGACTTGATGTTCTTCGCTTGGCTGCTCACCATTTGCGACATGCATCGAACAACCAAGTCGCGTATGGCTGACGACTGATTCTTCTTCATTATGTACTCAAAGGGTCGTAGGAAGTCCTTTTGAAAGCGAAAGTTGGGTAATTCGCCTCGTTCCAAAAATTTCATGGACAACTGGCGCAGCGAGTCGACCGCGAATATGGCCACCTCGACGTCGCCGCTGCAGCCGGCGTTGTTGAAATGGTCACCCAGTATTTCCCATATGCGAGACCATTGCAAACGGATGCGACCCATGTTATAGTAGGATATTTCGACCAACTTTTGCAGACTGTACATGCGAGGATGATTGACGTTGCTCAGCTCGTCCATGGACACCTGGCATAGCGCTTTGACAAAGTGGACGATCGCGTCGCCATCCAAGCGAACGGAACCCGTGAAGATTCTGAAGGCAACGCTTATTCAAATTAGCATACTACGCCATTACGGCTACGCCTTGCCTGTCGACCGCAACTACAACACTCTGTGAGCTGGTCTCGCCAAGAGATTCCTGCAGATGAGGCATCCGCTTTTGATCTATCGTCACCCCACCGGCCTTCATGACGTCTGCACGCAAAGAGAGTCATCTAAGGGGCTGAACATAGCGTAAAAGCTCACATTCGGCCGACGACAAGTCGTGGTGACTTTCCGAAGGCAATCGCGGAGACGGCGAGTACAAGTACTTCGACCTAACACCCGTTCCGATCAGCTGGGCCACTTCCAGCTGGCTGATGCACCTCAAAATCTGCAACAGGCCAACGCAGTAGAGCGGTAGTATTCCATTGAGACTGGGCTCCTCACCTCCATCCAGGAGCCGTCCAAATAGTTTCCGTCCGTATGAGCCACAGTGATCAGTGTTTTAAGGGTATCTATATTTTTCGTCTTCATTTCCGTCAGGGTGGTGCCGGCCGTCAGCAGCGTGAACCTGGCCAACGCCTGAATGTAGGCATCCCTTTCCAGCTGCAAAGTTGAAGTTGCACAGTTCGACCAAGCATCGACAGGCAAGGTGGACCTCCATGCGGAACATGCACGCTATGCGGATTGCAAAGCGAAAGCCCTCCAGGCAGAGGGTCGATATTTCGGAATCGTTGCTGTCCTGCAGACCAACGCTGAACGCAGCCAAGCAAGGAGTCCAAGTGACCTGCGCATCAATGGATCTTTGACCAAGATAGGCAAAACACTTGAAATTCAATCTACCTTGAACATGGGCCTTACGTGCTGCGCGTGGGTGGCGCTGGTAAAGGGAGCCTGAAAATGACTAGCCGCTTCCATAAGAGCTTTGGCCGTTGACGCCATATGCTCCATTTCGACGTTGTAAAGGAGACGACGATGACGCTCGCTTGCCAAGGCTTTGAAAAGGCGGATAAAGTACTATAAAGCTACTTTTGCCACTCACTGCCAGTCTTCACTATTTTAGCCGACTGTTGTTTCATCTTGATTTCGTTTCCCGCAATTTCATCGTATATATCCGATAAGTACTGCTCCGGAAGATCTGCGCTATCGTTGATACCCCGATTCATGCGGATGTACTGTTCCTTGGTCATCTTATTGCGCACCTGAGGGCTATGCAAATCGGTAGTTAACATAATTATGGAATAGGCGAGCACGTAGGCCGTATCCGCGCTTGTGAAGAGACCCAAACTGAAAACAGCTGCCTCGTTAGCGCAAAGAATTGCTGTGCAGCGACAACCTACTTTGGATTATTTTCGCAGTATCGGCTGGCGAACTTCTCCATTAGGCGATCAATCTTTTGCGCCTCTCCCGGCAGTCGGAAGCCTTCCAGGAAGCACCGAAGGGCGGAGACAAAATCTTTGCCGTTGAAGTCCATTTGATCCACGTACGAATACATAACTTCTTTACAGCAGCTGGAAGAAGGGAACATCGTGGTTAGGCAGCGACCGTCGAGGGAAGGACGAAATGATTACCTATCCCCGTCGCCCAGATAATCACCAACGGCAGCCCTGTCCAGACGATCCTCTCTGTGCAGAAAGTAGGCAACATCCGCCGGCGACGAACCAACGAGGTGCTGCTTCTGCAGAAAAGCCAAACCTTGCTTTGGTTTTCTATTGAAGCTGCAATAAAAAGTAATTGAATGAGCAAAGCCAGGTCGGCGAAGGAGCAGAATGCGCACAGTTCAATGCCTTGCTCGAGCACTTCCTTCTGCTGCTTGAGCTCTTCGAACTGGTAGGTGACATCCTGCTTGACTGCATTGGGTTTGCTCTTGTCGTCGCTTTCCGCGGCCAAGTTGGCTTGAGGAGTGGCCACAGCATACATGTCTCCCGACCATTGGACCATGCAGCGCAGTATGCAGACCAAGCACTCGAGGCCCTTTATGCGCATCGCGTTCTCCTGACCAGGTGCAGCACCTATGTCCATTGCGTGACGACCCTGAAACATGGATTGTTACTTGAACACGCCGAAATTATAACACGCCCAACGGTTCGAATGTATCACGTATTGAAGGATCGACTGGGCCTAAGCGCCCAAACGAACACGCAAACGTGAATTCACTTTTCGAGTCGCCGTGGAATGAATCTTCCCATTGCACTGGCAAATCCATGTGCATCCGACTCGGTCTAGTACGATTTATAATTAATAATGATTACCTGAGCAATTTTGGACAAGTCGTTGATAAGTCTTTCAAACAAGTTAGCCGAGGAAATATGGCAATCGTAATTGATGTATATGTCCACAACACATTGCGCATCTGAAATTACAGGATTAAATATGCGTCATTTAAGCGTTTCCATTTTCAGGACAACGCAGGCTGACTGCTCATTAAGCACTCAACAGCCGCTGTATCACCCCGCTGGTGCTAACCTAATACCATGGAATCAGGGAAGAGCCAAAACCTAACGTACAAATGCGGACCAACTGCATCCTAGCTTGCTTGTTACTCATAATTCTTACGGTACAATCCCGTTTCTTTTAATTATAAAGGCGGGCGTCTTCCAGCTAAACCGTATAACTCATTGGTATGTTGATGATGAAGCGAATGAGTTTCTACAGCATTGCGTAATCAGCTAAATTCTATTAGTAGTGAAACCAACTGGCCTTGACGGTATCATAACGTGGAAAATTACAGTAAAGATGAA
Source organism: Trichuris muris (assembly GCA_000612645.2). Lineage (NCBI taxonomy): Eukaryota > Metazoa > Nematoda > Enoplea > Trichinellida > Trichuridae > Trichuris > Trichuris muris. Next base: position 23,288,940 of record CBXJ02000282.1, on the reverse strand, counting down.
ACAGAATTCCGTTAGATCCTCCGTCATTGCAGAAACCCTAACTTGCATAGAAAATGTTTGGTAACACTGCAATTAGGAAAGATCCACTTTAGCGTCTTGAAATCGTTTTAGTGGGCATTTTATTCCGTTGAAAATCTGATTCCTTGTAACGAGCTCTCGCATGATGGAGTTGTCCTTCCGGAACGGATTGTGGCTAGATGTATGATATAGAGACTGCGTGAGTGATTCCATGAGTGATTCCGTGTATGATTAGGTTCATTTTGGAATCACTCACACAGTCTCCACGCCATACAACGAGCTGCAATCCGTTCCGGAAGGACAACTGCATTTTACTCCTTTAATATTTCCGGTGCCTTGGGGATATAGCAAGTCCTGCCTTATACGGACATAAGGGACAATCCCACCATGCAGTAATCTGATAAACTCGCAGAACGATAAAGCTTCTAGTACACTATAGCGTTATAACGCTGACGAAGGAGCTAGCGTGTTCCAAGAGCTCTGTTCGCGCTAATCGAACCGTTTTGGTTGTAGTATCAAGGTGAACGTGGTTTCAGATCCCTTTAAACATGAGAAACCTCCCAGTTATCAATTCTATTTTTGGTGAACCAATTAGTGAAGTAACCTGAAAGATGCCATAAAACCTTAAGCTGATAAATGAACGGTGCTACACAAAACCCAAAGGACCATAAGAAGAAAACTTGTTCCCTCACAAGCACAATGTAAAAATACATTGGAGCGCTACAGAAATCAGCCATGATTACCACTGACTGGGCAAATTAGATTTGATAGGAAGAAAACAGAGTATAAGCAAAAAGGCAAGCAGGGAAGGCCATGGACCAGAATACATGTTATTGGGTTAATACTAACCGCTGGCAATCTTTGAAACTGTTTGCATAACAAGCCATTTGTGCTCGAACGAGCTGGAGAACGTTTCCAAAATGTTCAACAATATTTCCCGAAAGAACACCTAAGAAAAAAAGGAGACGAATTCGTCAACAACGAAAAGGCGGCAACTGGTGCCAAACGAACAAACTGCGCACCTCGATTTGCACCTTCAAGTGGGTTTTGAAATTTTCCAAAAGCACCAGAAAAATTGCCAGCGACACTTCGAACACTTCGAGCACTGAGCTGACACCGTTCTTGCTAAGCGCTACGCACAGGTACTGTTTGATGGCCAGAATGAACACCTCGCTGCTGCGAAATACCGGACCGGCATTTTGCAAAACGGCCAACAGCAAATGCAGCGATAGCAGCTTGGAGCGCAATTCATGAGACCTGCAAAAGTTGCATTCCAGTCGGCTGAAACGAATGACCAATGGGATAACCTTGGATCCGCATTCGGACTCACTGGTTTCATCGACAGTCGACAAAGAGCGCGGAAAAGGAAAAAGCAATCCTTTTGCTCCACATTGTCGAAGTGAATAACAGGATATGAACTGGACGGCTCGGACGCGCTGTGCAAGCTGCCCTCGTAACTGGCGTGCACAGATTCGGTTGGAGTGGGATATGGCGAGCTCGGTTCGGGCGTTCCAGCTGATGACGTCTCGCCAACGCTCGGTGAAGGCATACATGTCTCTGCAACGACACAAGGGTACACACCAGGTGTTACGATACACAATCTCAGCTAGGGACAAAAGATTCACAAACATCCAATTGTCTCAACATAATCAAAAGTGTTTACGGTGCAATGAAATAACTGTTATTTGAAAATCTAATTCCATCAACTTCCGCTTATTCAGCTGCGCTCCCACTATCGTCACCAATTCATGACGTGATCCTGACTGCCCCTACTTGCTCCCATGTAACTCAGCTTACTCTTAATGGCTATCGTCTACACCTTATCCAACGAAACTGATAAGTCCATACATTTTATCATAGTTGTTCATTACTAGATTCCCTCACGTTTTATTCTACGTTGCCACTGCTACTTGTGTTCATCTATGCAAGATGAGGCAGTCATCTGCCGGCTAAACTATACGCGATGTCCAAAGTACCGGACATCTAGCATCTCGCAGGCGTCGGAATTCGTTAAAGTTGACTGTAAGTACAGATGCAATCTGTCACTGAAGCTCAATAAACGTTCTTCCGTTCCGATAGCTCTGCTTTAGTCTGCTAAGTAAAGCTTTCATCAAAGCAGCAGTTCACTGCATGCTGCAATAACGAAACCGATGCAATTACGTTCCCGCCGGAATCCAATACTCCATTCCACGGTGATATATCACTAACGTAAAGCAAGCGTGCCAATATAAAAATCTATAAAGATCCGGTGGGATCAACATGCATACAATCAGCAACCTACGTCGTTGGAATAAGCACTATTCAAAACCTTCACGTTTAACGTTCAAATAACCGTACGCGTATAAATTCCTTCTAGAGGAGCCTGAGCAATTGATTATCACTGGGTTGGCCTAAAACCTCAAAGGAATGAAACGCCATTTTCCAGATTGGTTTAACTGAGCACACTTTGCACACGCAAGCAAAACAGCGACCACGGAGCAACGTTCACTGAGACCGCCTAAATGTTCAAATTCTTTTTCTCGCTTTCCGGCTTTGTCCTCTCGGGAATACAAATTAGACAATATGCAAAAAACTCATCCCTTTCCCCCTCTCTCTCTTTTCGAAGCCGTAAAACGTATAAAACTCCTAAGGCGTGTCCTTTTTCGTAAAGTGATTTGAAACTAATCTTGAAACTAATACACTCAACGTACATTTTGCAAGAACATAACTGGAAAGTATACCTAATTTAAAGCAAACTTCCGACACGATATCGCCAAGCGCAAGTTGACACTCAGCGTCTATGTCATTTTCCGCCAGGACGGATTCTTCCTTCTGAAAGACGAAGCACTGTATATATCCTGTACTGGAAAGATAATTAATCTTCTTACGGCACTTTCCATTCGACTAAATGAGATCACAAGCATTTGCGTTAGCGTAGCTTTGGCTGTTGCCTGGTTGATTGGGTTGCGACTGGCCAAGCATATACCATGGCAGGCTCGGACGGCCTGCAGGAGACTAGCCTCGTGAACACGACAAGTATTGCTGGAGACTACGGTCAATAAAGCCTGAGTTCATTTTCGAAATTGAATTGCGGAACAATTGGGACGCCGTACGGCAAATCGTCGTCGTACCTTAATTATCTGCAACTGTACTGTGTCATCCGTGTGAGGGCCTACAAAGCAGGAACAAATCGATTGCACTATCCTGTCTATCAAAGGTCTATCCGGTTTAACCGGGTCCGGTATTTGGCCAGTCAGATGGCCGTAGGCGATCAACTTCTGCCAATAGTGAAGAAGGTTAGTGAAACGTTCAATAATTGACGCAAGCGCAAAGGGAGACTTGCGCGACATTGCTTGGAACTCACCTGGAGACAATCCAGAGCGGTCACCATGATTTTGGTGGATTTGGAAGCACATGCGAGTTCAAAAGGCAAAAAGTAGCGATCCGCCTCAATCGACTTGACTCTGGAAGGCACAACGCGGTCATTGGTGGTCGATTCGACCTCGAACTCTCTAATCTCCTCATTTATCTGCTCTGAAACCAAAGGAATGCGGTTTCAACAGCCGCCGGGCGAGTTCGAACCCAAAGCGAATTCGCAAGCCTTTCTCAGTTCGGCGTGGCAAGACTTCTTGATGTCTCGGTCGCGCAGTATCTTCTCCACCGCGTACTTCAAGAACATGCTTTGCGTTCGAGCAACATTGGCGACTGTGCTCATAGGAGAAAGGGCAAACCGTTCGGCAATGGAAGCGCCATGGTAGTAGCGAACACCAGTCACTTCGCAAAGGGACCCTCAGAGCAGCGCCAAGTTTCTTTGTCTAACAAATAAGATAAACGGTTAGCCAAACGTGAGGCACTTCGTCAAGATGATAAGACGTGCAAGAAAAGTACTAAGTAAACATCTGGCATAGAAAAAATATTAAGTAAATTTTGTCGAAATAACTCATCCAATGTGAGTTCACGTAATCCTGACACGGACTTCCCATTGCAATAGCTAAGCAAAACGTCCGGGCGGCATAACACCGAAACTGTGATGTTTGAACAAGGTGGTGTGCCCTTTTTGCAAAGCTGTTGAACCCAACGTACGGATACTGTCTTCCAAGAAAACCCGACAGGACGAATGGAGCGCTACGTCGGTCCAGAAAAGGGAAAATACGGGGAGGAACTGGCGCTCCACCGCTATTAAGCACCTTACCAAAAGATTTTTAGTATTCGACGGCAACCGGAGGCAAAGGTAGCGTAACACTAACGATTATGCGTCCTCGGATGCGCGAAGAAATGTCAGCCAAGCGCTTGGATGCATCAGCGCTGAACGGTTCGTCACGGTTACTGTACAATACAAATCAAGTAAGGTATTAACAAGGGGCAAGGGAAATAGTTTCCCGCAAGCGCATTCTGTTTTTAAAGCAGTTTTTCGTTATTAGCTTTAACGCACAAAATTTCCAACTGCTGCGGATTTTGCAGTGTTGGGAAGTCGTTTCCAAAAATTCGGAAGCGCTAATTTTAAGTAACCGCCAATTGAAATCTTTCATACTTGACTGGTCGCTCAGGGCGGCATGTTCAACTAAATCAAGTTTTTTTGAGCTTCGACTTTCTGATTCGCCGTAGTCCTTCGCATAACGAAACGCTTGCGACAACTGAAATTGCTTTCGAAGTAAGAAAAGTTTGTTTGAGCGGACGAATGTTCCTAACGTGCCATCCTTTTAAAGTACGCCTTGAAATTTTGCAAAGTACGCAAAATAAAACCCACATGCGCAACGCGTCTTCTGCGTCCAAAAGATAGCCATACTCAGCGCCGGCGGGACTACTGTTCCGAAGGCAGAGAATTTATCCTTCTACAAATAATTCCAAACAGAATGCTCGCTTTGGAAGCCTTGCTGCCGGTGCTTATTTTACGTCAAGCAACTTTCGACTCACTACTGTCGTCTGCTTGGACGACTTTGGGTAATTCGTTGTCAACTTGTTAAGACAACCCTTCGCAACTAACGGGCGACCAATAGTCCGCGAAAGCGTCATTACTCCTGAATATGTACGCGTAGTGCCTTCCCTTTCTTGCAAATAGGCTTTTTCCCATTGTAATAGCCCTCTAACTTTAATCATGTGCTGGATCAAACTAAAATAAGGGAAAAAGAAGCGCTACGACTCCTGTATAGTCCATCTCGGCTGGTCCCAATGTTTACATGGCGAATGGCGTAGTGGACTACTTGAACATATTTTACGTTGCAGGATACAGTACAGCTGCGTTCATTTTAAGCGTGATCTACGCGCAGGGTTTTGCAGGCTGCAATGCTTTTATTGAACACTGCGTCGTTTTCAGTAACTTTGCTTAAGGTCACTTTGTGAACCAGTCGGTTCAAAAATGGCGACTTAGCTACTTACCGTCAAAGCGATCGTGCAATTCGTGCTCGATTGGCAAAATGTTTACAGGTTCTGTTACGTCCTTATTTTTTGCTGTTACTCTAAGGCATTTCGGTTTAGAAGACATAAGCGCATTAGTGTTTGATGCCGGTAGCCATACTATTCGCGTGGGCTTTGCCGGGGACGACGCTCCAAAGGTGAGCCTACCCTCAACGTTATTATTCCGCATTGTAATGCTTTTGTTCGCGTAAGATCGACCTGCCTGCTTTTGTCGGCGTTGGTCCTCGGCCCGAGAATCCGCCTGAAAAGGGTGAGTCATGCGGATATATTCCATTCCAGCACTTGGGAGAAAATGGAACTTACTACATTGGAACAATTCCTATTCACTTTCCGCGTGAAGACGTAGAGATGGCTACGGCGCTTCACGATAGCATGAGTAAAATTGATTCACTCTGTTCATTTATTGGCATATTGGTTCTGCTTCACCTTTTACCAGTCGAAGATTGGGACATGTTCGAGGGTATCCTCCAGTTCGTCTACGATTATTATATTGGAAATTCCTCGGAATTTTCGGCGTTATTTACGGAACCTGCGGTAGTATTTTTCTGCAACGTTTTCCGTGAGTGTGTCACGTGTTTTGAATTATAGTGGAACAGAAGGGACAAGCGAGAGCAACTTGCGGAGTTGATGTTCGAGAAGTTCGGTTCTCCTGCATTCTTTCTAGCCAAAAGCGCGGTTCTTGCGGCGTACGATCGAAACATTTTTTCGGGGCGTATGGATAAGTTTTTTAAATGTTGAAGTTATGCACACGGCCGCACATCGGCATTGGTGGTTGATAGCGGAGCTTCGCAGACATACGCCGTCGCAGTTTTGGATGGATACTGTATACCTGCAAGTATGTACAACGGTTGCAACTGCGTCCTTAATGAGTTCCTTGTATTCGTCAGCGATTGCTCGAAGCCCCCTGGCGGGCGACTTCATAAGTACAAGCTGTCTGCAGTACCTTCAAAGCGCAAACATAGAAGTTGTGCCCAAGTATATGATAAAGAGCAAGGAATCTTGCGACGGCGGAAAGCAAGCAGTTTGGAAAAAGAAGTCTGACCTACCTAAAGTGACACAGTCATTCCACAATTGTATGGTTAAGGTATCAGCAACCTTTGAAAAGGATACAGTTGCAGTGTTTATCCCTTTAGGAGGCCATCGACGATTTGAAAGCATGCGCGTTGCAGGTGAGCGATACGGCTTTGGAGACCGAGTAAGGCGATTTAATATCATAAATTGGAGCGTATTATGTTGTTGAATTCTTTTTAGACTCGTTGAAAAGTACCCAAGGGTTCATTACGAATTTCCCAACGGTACTGGGGTCGATCTTGGCAAGGAACGCTTCGAAATCACCGAAACCCTGTTCGACACTTCCTTTATTAAAGTAGATAGCATTCGGGCCGGCCACTTGGCACACTCTTCTTATTATAGCCTGGAATGCTCACATCGCCTGCTCTAAGCATTAGCAGTGTTATCAGCACGAGCATCAATTTATGCGACAATGAAAATCGCGCGGTACGGTGGCTGACTTTCTCCATCCTCATTACTAAATACCAGTTTTTAAGAGTTTGTACGGTGCTGTGTTGGTCACTGGTGGCAATTCTTTGTTATCCGGCTTTACTGAGCGCCTCAATTACGAGATCAATCAGCGTTTGACTTCGGCAAGAATTCTCATCTCAATGCTGCGACTCTACATTCCCTTCTTTGCTTGCTTAGAATGTCAAAGTCAAGTTGTTGCATGCACCAAGCACGCTGGAACGCCGCTTTGGCGCCTGGACGGGTGGCTCCATTCTTGGCTCATTGGTAGGCACTGGTTCAATGAACGTCAATTATATCGTTGCTCTTGTTGCAGCCGGCTTTCCAAAAGATGTGGATCAGCAAACAAGAGTACGAGGAAAGTGGCCGTGGCATTGTTATTAAAAAATGCCCGTAAACTGTGATTGACTGAGCCCTGTGCTAACCTTTCAACCTTGGCAAACGTTGCAGTGGTAAAGTTGAATGCTCAGCCAGTTAGTCACGATTCTACGTTAATAGTTACCACCGTATTTTGGTCCCTTTTGTTCATACTCACTAAAAGTTGTAGCAATGATCTATAGAGCTTTTAAAAAGACACTTATGCTCGCTGGCAGACGAGTGACAAATAGCCAATGTTCGCTCGTCCTGTTTTCCGAACGATCAAGTGAGCTGGTTCGCCGTAAAAAGTGTTATCGGTTCATCTACCTCAATCTACATGATGACTACTGCCTTCATTCGACCACAATCCTTATTAATGGACAACAAAAAACGACTTTCTCCTGATATACCATTCATTGTTTATTCTTTCGACGCTGGACAACTATTCGGAATGCAAGACAATTACACAAGTGAAATTTTTATTTGCACAACAACGGCACATGATACGAGGGGAGTGTGGAATGTTGAGGATGTCTAGTCCTACTTGTAGTTTCGCATTTCACTTGTATTTAGCAGTGTGCAAATCGATAAATCAGGCGTTTAACCCGAACAGGCATACGCCAAACGCAGGAAGTCACACATCGCTGCCATTGAATAGTACCTGCTTAACTCCACCCACGAAGCAGCAATGAACGAGCGTAGGCGCATACACAATTAATTCCATTCATCAAACGGTGTCGAATAACAGTCTCGACAGGGAAGTAACAAATGTTTATTGACTAAAATAAATCAAACCGTCCATAACCAATAAAGACCGAAAAACTCTCGGCTCAACAAAACACTAAAAGTAACTCTCCTATAGCTTCTTCGGAAGCTCAGGTCTTGTTCCACCATCAGTCAGTTGACGGCTATTCGAGAGAAACTCAATTAGAAGAAGACCCATATCCGCGAAGCAGAACCGAACGAGCAAAGCAGTAGCTGCTGGCTACTGCTTCCGACCATTTTATGCGTCCAACTGCGACAGCATAGCGATCCCTTCCAAATGCCATCTTCCAAACTTGGCCACTTGATTTTCCTTTATACACGCATTCTGGCAAGCGCCGCATCTATTTCTTCTTATTCCACAAGTGTTAGCGGTAGGACGAGATTTCTTCTGCAACCACCGCACTGATTGCGAGTTATGTCCATGAAGACTCATCATCTTCAGCGTTACAATTAATAAACGACTGATCAGTAGGTTCCATAGTGTAAACCCGTGTAGTTGATAGTGTAATACTCGCACGAGTATGTACAACTACTTTATTATCGGGCTCGAGTAACAGTCAAACGCCAAGGGGGACCAAGAAGAACAACGCAACCACAACGGAAAACCCACACATACCGTACTCCACACAAGTGTGCGCACGTTTACATCAACGCGTTACAATAGCTCCTTGACTACCATCAGAAAGTGGTCATCGCCATCCAACAGACCTTTTGTAACAGAAACAACGATGTGCATGCGTGCAATTATGTCCCAGCCCATTCTGGAATTCTTTCCTTGCCTGTATACTTCTCCGCACACACTTCTGTTCGCCCAACGCAAGACCGATGCCGGAAAGTCTGCGACACACGCTCATGTCGCCCGAATCAATGGCTTCAGGCATGTTCTTAGGGAATAATCCAGAAGGGTATCACACCTTGTGGCTAATGGAGTCCAACTGAAGCAGCATCACAGGACTGCTCATATCGTCAACGGAATTAGCAGCACAACAAAATCGCTCAACCAGCACGTACCGTCATGAGCTGCATTAACGGCGTGACAACAGGCCTCAGGACCGCTATCCTTCAGGCCCCAATGAATAGCATTCTGCTAACACAACCAACGTACCAATCCGACGGATTGCCTACGCATCCTCGGCGTCGCAACAGATCGACCGATCGCCCCGTTGGAATTACAGTAATTAAAGTATTCACAAGCAATGGAACACTGTGAAACGATATTGAGAATGCTTAATGCACCCAGATAGGCTTATCCACGGTGCACAGCTGCGTAAAGCGTCTGTTAAGTGTAATCTAACGCGAAAGGGCTCTGCGCCGCACTGTGCGCTTCACCATTAGTCGGTTTCAACGGAAATATTCATGCGACCTGCCATAATCAATCAACATTTCCTGATTTTGACGAAAACATTTCAGCGATAGCATATTGAAATTTTTTGAGCCGTAGGTATTCGGAATGCCTTGTCTTCAGCTGTAAAACTTTTCGATCGCACGGCAGACCGATTACTGTGCATAAACTGAACGCAATAATCGCTCTCCGTCGGTCGAATAATTTGGCTGCCGGAGATGAGACACAAGAAGACACCGAAAGATGCGACATTAATGAAAATAAGGTACCAGTTGAAAAAGCTGCCCTTTATGTACATCCGTCGTCCTCCGCGTGGCCAGGAAAAGAGCACTGTTTTTTATAGCCTCTGTTGGCAATAATCCATACGCACATTGTTGACACCCATCGAATTTCTAACGTCGAACGCATTGTCCTTAGGATAGCTGCTCCTTACTTCGTTATCCTCCATTGTAGAAATTACAGGCACATCGTTTCCTTCGCCCTTGTCGCTGTCGTCGTCTATTGGTTACGGTGTGACCACATTCTCCTCAACACTAAAGGTATTGGCAATGCTGGTTACTGCGTTCCAGATGGCCAACGACATAAAACCTAAACGGTTATCCGTATACGAAACTGACCGCATATCCATGCGTCCATTCGACTGCTCACCGCCGAGACAGCGCTAGAAAATTCGTAACTCGTGAAACTTTCAACCGTCATCTTGCAAATGCGTTCAATTAATAACAGTGCATGTAAGTTTGACTGCAAACTATAGTGACGTACAATTTTATAAAAACAGATTTCATGGATTATTCCCCATGTAGCTTCGTTGGGGGATACATTATCGAGCCGAAGCAAACCTGGAAGTAAGTCCAACAAGGGGCAGGATAGTTCATAAGGAGCCGGTTGGACGTCGCCTCCTTCGGCTTTCGCTATTTCATCGAAAAATGGTTGCATTTACTTAAGTTGCCGACTGACGACTCGACTACGTGACTTCTGTACTGTTCGAGTGTAGACAAATGGCGCGAGTTGTTAGGTTTGGAAATTCTCAGAGATTTTCTGTCAGCAAAAATTGTGCTTACGGATTTTCTAGCCGATGTCCTTTCACAAAGCAAAGCTTCGTCCCCTGAAGAATCAAGTAAGTCACGCTTGCAATCAGAACTTTCGCTCTTCTCATCAACGGTGGACGGATTCGGGTGAACTTCCGGATTCTCCTCTATACTTGTGCCTGTGGACAACGATGAACTGGACACATCGCCACTTCGAATAGAACTGCGAACTTCAGTTTGGTCTGAACTATACTGGTTTTCAAAAGATGTTGTCTCCTCATGTGAACAGTTCATTCTATCCGTACTGATATTTTGCACTTGATGTTCGTCGGAAGTGAATTGCTTTGCAGAAATCGTTTGAGGAGATAAGATTTCGGTTGTGGCAAACGGATGGTGGGCGGGTCATCGAAACGGTATGATATATCACTACTATTGGCTACATGAGACAGCCGCTTTGGTCAACAGCTTTGGATTCACGCACCATAGAGTTCAACTGGCTGCCCAAATGAATGAAAATATCAGTAAAGGTTTGCGGAAAAAGTCGCACCATAAATACGCCGTTGCAAAGGTCCGCTCTCAAAAATATTTGATAAACCAGACAAGTCATGAAAATGAAACTACGCAACATGTGGCAACAACGGATTATATCCTTACAATTCTCAGAATTGCAAATACAAGTGCAGTAACGTTATGAAGAAAGCAGCAGGCGTGGAGTTTAGCAGCAAACGCGCACAGAATATTCATTTAATGAATACGTTTTCACTCTAAACCGGTACTGTGAAAACAAGACTATGGAAAAAGAGTTCGCCGATAGCAGTACGAGTAGATTGTCGCTTTAAAACGACTTGACGTTTTAAAATCGGTTGCGCATTAAAGCGAAGCTTTCGGTACTTGCGCGGTGCACGCCTGCGTCATTTGGTCTCGTACGCATCTATTAATACGAACGGTGGCCTCTGTCGGAGCTGCTCTTTTTGGCAGTAAGCCGGCAAAACGTTGTCCACTGTTGGAAAAGATTAGGTAGATTTGATGGGGGGATTCCAATGTATAGCAGGTCATTAACTTTCAGATTCCGTTAGCAAAGCCTTGAGAAGAAGAATATAGCTTCAGAATGGTTAAGCCGACCAAAAGGTTATCAGTGGTCAGTGTTACAGTGCATCGTGCACCTTACTGCACTTTTACAGGAGATCCAGCGTGTCGCCAACTATTTCAAAGGCCTTACGGCAGCAGCACGAGAGGGAAGCGTTAATGGCCGTATTGGAAAATGAACGACCGTCGACATCTCGAAACAACGTAATGACAGCTCATCGTCGAGTTATTATTATGCGACATGGTGAACGCTGCGACGATGTTTATTCCGACTTTGTTCAACGCGGTTTCGATAAGGATGATACAACATTCAAACGTTTCGACTTAAACATGCCGGATAAACTGGCACAAAGACATGAACAACCGTATGCATCAAAGATTGATTGGCAAACAGATCCGCCATTGTCAAATATGGGTCACAAAACGGCAGCTGCCGTTGGTGCAGAATTTGCCCATCTCAAAGCCTATGTCGACTACGTATATTCATCACCTTCCATCCGTTGCGTGCAAACGGCCAGTCGATTCGTTGAAGGATTTGAAAAGGTGGTGAAGCGACCGGAAAAATTGAAAGTACGAGTTGAAGGAGGCCTTTTTGAGTGGCTATTCAATTCGGGATGCGTAAATCCAAGATTTTTGAACGAATCCGACTTGGCCAAAGGTGGTTTACCGGTTGATTTGAACTACAAATGCTACCTGCACGGTAACAAGTTGCAGTACAACGAAACTTTTGAGGAGTTCAACGAGCGCGGCGTTCAAGCCATTCGTCACATAATGAAGGACATACCGACCGGATCAACTGTGCTTATGGTTACGCATGCACCAAACTTTGACCTCTTCAACAAGTACAGAGGAACCGGTGGTACGCACATGAAGAGATGGCACTATCTGGTCAGCCGCGTTCCCTATTTGTACTGCATAATGTACGATGAAGTGTCTCCCAATAAATGGGAGATGAAGCCACCACCGGTTTGCAGCTTTCCCTATGACAGCAACGACGTCTACAATTGGAATAATCCAGGAAAACCTTGAGAACAAACCGCTGTAACATGACGTAGATTGGACATATATATATATATATATATATATATATATATATATATATATATATATATATATATAGTATATTTATATATTTGTCCTACTATATAAATTTTTTTCGAACCCCATGATCAGTACATTTACAGGGGCAGACAGTGAACGTATAGTAATACCGTGGTGAATAAAACATTGTGATAAATGAAGCACTGCGACTATTCGTTTTTTCTGTACTTGCAATAAAGCAGCGTTGGCTACCCTACGTGTTTTGAAATTCGACAAATTCTTCTATCTGCTCTTGTCAATTCGTTTCGTACTTTCCGTTTAGTCATTCAAAAATACAAACATTAGCCACGCCTACTACCGTGATTCTATACTTCTGTTCGTAAAGTGCTATGTGAAATCAAAGCTTTATTGGCGCAAAGATAAAATGCGCTAACATAAAAGCAAGGTGAAACGGTGGGAGTCGTGCAGGAAATAACTGGAGGCCAGATGTGCCGTGACGAAAGTGATGGATAAATTAATATATTAAAAATGTAAAATAGGTTAAAAAGCTCATGGGGCTATTGCCGACGGGCATAACTTGCTGTTGAAGTTTTGAAGTGTTTACCGTTAAAAATAGGGCATCTATTGTTCCCTATGTGCTTAGTAAAGCTAAAGTCAACAAAATATTACGAAATTTGGAGTATTAGGAATGGAGAAGAAATCGCAAGTAAAAAGATGAAGTCAGTTTTTCGGCAACTTTTTCAGGATATGCTCAGCCATTGCTTTCAATCCTGCGTATACCTGGAAAAATGGCTGCGTAAGCTTCGATGCGAAGTAAGAAATGCTCAGCTCTTTCGATTGATCACACGATACCTCTTCTCCTGTTGGTATAATTTCACTTTCTGGTAAAACAAAGCCACCTTTTCGATAATGATCAGGCCGTAGTTCAATAGTGTAGCAGTATGGTATTTCTGAAATCTAAGCGTCCAGCAATTGTTAAATCAACTTGAACTTACTCGTATACGTCTTGACCCAGTCCGGACCGTCGCCTGACGCAGGATCTATAATTCGTTGCTGATAAAGCCTCTATGCGTGCGCATGCATATACGTAGCAAGCAGGTATTTTCAAGTGTGCACCTTCCCTTCTTGTTACCCTCGCTACTTACACAGTTGTCCGGACGTCATAACGTGGTACTTTGAATGGTGTACTGAACGCAGTGCCTGAACTGCTTCAAGCGCTGTCGCATTCTGAAAGGCAGAGTTAAGAAGCTCCAGTTAGGAATGCATAATCGCACCACGCGAGAAATCGTTAAGGTATACTAGAGTCAACCAACATTGACCGAAAAATTGTAATAAATTCATGCATAACTATCAATAAAATATGCAGTGGCGCTTACTCAGGACGAGAATAAAAATGAGAACCGGTACTTTTTTCGTACAGCCCCGACCCCTACTGTAGATAGGTGGCGCCACCATCGCCATGGTGGAGCACGGCGAATCAGAAAAGACTTAGCCGCAAAAACGATCGACCAATCAAAAATTATCTAGTTTTTCGCATACTTAGAACGTCAGCCACGTAGACGTTACCAGTGCGAATCACAAAAGACTTAGCCGCAAAACGGCCGAAAAGTGAAAAATAGCCTACCTTTTGCGTAAACCCAGGGCCGAATGAGCGTGAAACTGATTCCTGCCTTTACCTAAGCCTAAACCATAAAATCAAGATCATGTCTCCTTTTAGATTATGAGAGCAACACAACAGTGGGCATCGTTTTCTGCCTTTACCTAAGCCTAAACCATAAAATCAAGATCATGTCTCCTTCTGAAATTGTGAAAGCAACACAACCATAGGTATCGTTTTCTGCCTAAAGCCTAACATAACGGTTGCCTCTTGTTTCTCTCCCACTTCTTCAACCCCACCTGTCTCCTCGATTCTTGCCGGACCAACTTTGTAGACAATAAGCATTAGCCTAAGCCATCCGAAACCGACCAATCGAGGAGTGCCTGTCCGAGCCAACCAGCATTAGCCAAAGACTTCTGAAAACAACCAATCAGCGGGTCGGGGCTGTACGCGTATAGTGCCTGAGAACCTAATAATGGACAGAAGGAAGCCCTTGACCAAAGAAAGTGCTCAATGTCAAGTAATGCGCATGTGAAGTTAATCGCACGTACCAATTCATTTATATCCAGAGGAAATTCATTGGCTCCATAGCCAAAGGGCATTAACCATAGCTGGCTGAAGGTATGCAAAGCAACGTACGCGACGAGATTGCGTTCATTCTCTTTCAGAAACCTCCTCAGCGAGATGGTTTCGGGCTCGGAGAAGGCATGAGGACCACAGTAAACATGACTGCAGGGACTCATCGAAGTTCCACTGACTTTAATGAGCAAAATTTACAGAAACCAACGCTGCATACTTTGCTAACCTCCAAAGTCAACGTCAAAATTCCTGCAACAAGGTTCTATTAAGCTGCGGATTTTCGTATTTCAAAAAGTTACCGACGCTCTGTAAAATGAAAGCAATGATGCTAAGCCATTTTCAGAATTCTTAATTTTAACGTTTGACTAGCAATTTCATGATTAAATATTAATAGTATTATCATCTGGAGGGAATAAAGACCATTCCAGGTATTCCACTTGGCTTGAGTAATTTTATTAATAGAATAGTTTGATATATGCTAAGTTAACTGATTTTGAACAACTGCTAAAGGCAATGTCATCGTTTGCCTGCTACGATACTTGCCGTCACTGCATCGTCCACTATGGCAAGTCCACCAACGTAGTATTACAAAGGCAAAAGGTGCACTTGTACCTTATGCAGTGAATAGAAATTACTGACTGCGAAAGATTTGATACAATAAATACCTATTGAGGTCCACACCATCGCAGTTTATCGATGAAACATTGTTTCGACTTCGTGACTTCCTCCACAATCGGTCCTAAAAGACAACTTCTATACAATCCCAATAGAACAGTTGAGTGTAAGGAAAAACCGTTGTTCTCGTAAATTCATATCCGTCCGGATTAAACATTGGCAGAATGTACCAACTAATGTTGTCCATTAAATGACGCACTTTAGGATCACCTTTGTTGTAATCCTTCAGTATCTGTATGTGAAAATGGTAAAAGAGCACTTTGCGCCATCGTAACGCTCCTTACCTGACCGATCATGTAGACTGCTGAAGAGACTGCAATCCACTCTCTAGCGTGAATCCCTGCGTCAATCCAAATTCCACGCTTCGCTGTGCCAATCTAAGAAAAACCACTAAGGGTTTTGATAACTTTGAACAAGCGAAAGTCACCCTTAACGCCGACAGGTTGCGGCCCTCGTACGATTGGCCAATAGTTACCAGTCTTGTCATGTTTGGAAATTCGGCGTTTATTTGAGACAGAAGCGAGGATATCTAACATCCAACATTGAAATTCCATTATATTGGCGCAAAGAATCACCTCTTCGTAACCATTGTATTCATTATATGGAAAACGTTTCCAGTCCGAATAAATTTCTTCAATTTTCTTCACCTTGTTCTTCTCCAGCCAAGTAAAGTGAACATCACGTATATGCCTAAAATTGGGAACGTTTATTGAAATAGAAAATGGCCCATGAAGAGGAACATTTTCAGGGGACACGTGTGTGTTAATAGGAACAGTTGTTCTTAAGAAAGCCTACGCCGTTTAAAATAAGCTGCGTCGATTAAACGTCAGAAGCTCAGTCATGCCATACGCTCAGTCAAACGAAGGCAAACGCTGCATACTTTCCAACGTTGAAGTCCAACTTGATCCATTTTAATTTATGCTTTCTCAAGTACTTGGCAACTTCGCGCTTAAATTCCTTGCGGACCAAAGCAATAGACTTTTGTCCAGGAAGTGCAGCAGCCTTCCAAAAGTCAACCTAAATGCAACAGGCTGAATTAGCACATTGCCTTTGGCAAGGATGGTACACCATGAGCTCTCCATGTTCCAACTTCTGCAAGCTCTTTTGGTCGAGCGCACTCTCAGGTATGATTTCCAGAAGCGCTGAACTAAATGCAACAGTCAATGATGAGCTTCGTAAAAATGGGAATCAAAAGGACAATCAGACCCTTCGTATTTTTCCAAAGCTGAAAGCGTAGTGAAAAGAACGACCGCGACGAAGCAAATGAAAATCATTTCTGAAGCAAACGTTAAGTGCCCGCTTGCCATTGATCTTCCAAAGATTGAAGCTGCTTCTTAAGGTCAAATGTTCGTGCAAACAGTCAAGTAAAGCACGGACCGAGGATATTAGCTAACCCAATGAGCCCAAAGCAAATATAAACTGCATACGTGGTCAAACAATACTTCGTCTATCTGCTTGTACGATGACCTCCACCCTTAATGCCATGGTAAACACTAAAAATTGAACTTCTTGTAGGCTGAATTAGCCCATTGCCTTTGGCAAGGATGGTGCTTATCGGTTTTTATTCGTGACGGTTACTCTTACAAGAACGGTCGCATACAGACTTGCGCAGACGACGGGACCAAGGTAGGTCCCGAAAGCTCCACTATCAAATAAACAAGCTTTCATGAACGGGTTATTCTGCCGTCATTTAACACAATGAAACCGAAACCCGTCACAAATCCATTATTCAACTTCTTGTAACGGTATAGTGTATCACTGCAGAGCGAACAGCACAACGCCGGTTATTATTCCGTTCAATATTTTTCGCAACCCAACCAGTGGGTGGGTGAGCGACTTGATTAAAGAACAAATACAGGCAACGAACGTACGGAAAAGGTTAAACTCGAACATTTCGGGACATCGTCAGTCCGTCAAAAGCTAGATGGTCGTAAAAAATACGGTTCTTTTCTAGTATCTGCCCGACACATACTGTAACTCTGAGCGATGATTAAGTTTCTTTTCACGTCCCCTGACGTCACAGGCAATTTGTGACCTTCTAACGTGAACTGACGGCGGATGCAGAACGCTGCACTAAGCCGTCGTGGTCGTTCCAACGTTCTCTTTCCTTTGTCCTCCATATCGTAAATGTTCAATTGAGTCCGTTTCATATTGTCTTCGTATCGGGGTAGCTGATAATACGAGCGAGTATCTGCCGCCTAAACCTTAGCATAAGGCTCATGTTTCCTGTCAAGGTTACGAACACGACATGCCGATAGGCATCGTTTTCTGCCCTTACCTAAGCCTGGACCTTAATGTAGGGTTTGTTACGACTACTCGTCGTTCCGTAAGTGGACTGTATCATAACGTTTATTTGCACACCTTGAGTATATGACCGTATGCCAACAAATTGCCAACGCATATAATACGGAATTACATCAATACTGACTTACTACAGGCAATCTCCCCTTTTTATACGTACACGAGATACTCAGGTACATATGCGCAGGTACCTTTGAAGCACCGTAACAAATCGTCTCGATTTGTCCAGGGCTCATGTTTCCAGTCAAGCACACACAAAGGACACGATCATTAGCACTATTTTCGGCCTTATGAAAAAGAGACACGGTATACTTGTTCAGCGATCTTAACTGAGCGTCGCTTTCGGAACTTTCGTGTTCCGTCATTAGCGCAGTTGGAAATGCTTTCCAACTATGCTGACGACGGAACACGAAAGTTCCGAAAGCTACGCCTAATAAAGATCGTTGAACAAGGACACCGTATCATTTTTTCATAATTCTGAGGCGCCAAATTTATTTCTCCTCAAGAGTAGTTTATCTGTCTCGTATGTTTCGACTATGGCTTGTGTATCAATTGTTGAATTACGCAATACTCGTCCGTCTAAGTTCTTCCCTTTATGATTAGCTTAAGTGACAGACAAAACGTTTCTTGATCCGTAGGGTAGTAGTCGCAGGTTTTTAGATATCGTATACCATCGAACATGCTTATTCCTGTAAGCATTGTTCGTTTCCATCCTACGTATTTGGAATGAATAGCTTTGTTCGGGACTAACCGACAGCGGTTCCTACGAAGAAATGTTGCAGGTTTGTTCATTTGCGTGGCGTAAGGTTTTGGCGTGCAACTGCATCCGAGTGACAGCCGATTTTAGCCATTATGTGCGGCTGAAGGTCGTGCGCAAATATCGTTACCCTTTTCGCGTCTCTTTTGATTAGTTGCATGGAAGTGCCGTGGAAAAGGTTACTGGTCGTTGGATACGAGTGCAGCGAAGGTTTGCACTACGTTATTGGCGTGTTTTCTGTTGCCAAATGGTCATGCAATGCCGAATGTTTTTTGTTTCGCCGCAGCGCAACGAGTCCCTCCACCAGCGCCAAATATCTGTCGTGAGGCAGCTGATTCGTTTTCGCTTTAATTGCTGCGCTACTCATTTCTTACGACAGCACCAAGCCGCCTCTGTAGGATTCATTGTCGTGGGTCCGCTTCTGGCACAATCCGACGCGTCAGAGCGATGATTGATTAATTCTATGCACGATTAAATTACGCTACTCAAAATTGCGTTGCACTCGTTTATGCATGGATAGAGTGCGCTGGCGCGGTTCCCTTCCTCCGCGTTCATCTGGTGGTCTTTGTGTTTGCTTCAGCCGTATCCAAACCTCGCCAACTGATGACAAAGGTGCTTCGACGGACGCATAGCTCTTTCAAGCAGCATTCGGTTGCCCAATTGGTCTGCTCTGACGTCTATCCTGTTACAAAAAGTGCAAGACACCGTTTCTCGCGAAGAAAAGCCGCCCTCCTAAAGAACGATCATCTGGAATCGACCGGAGAATTAAAGGTCAGGTAAGCAAGCGGCTGTAACACTTGCTGCTTATCTATTAGTGCTGGATTTAAATAAGTGTCATTGTTTTATGAAGTAGTTATTCCGTGGTTTGGTATTCTGTTCGCCAACGCTGTTGCTACTCCAATGCGCTTGTACCAGGGCTGCGTTGACTACTCGTACCGCTTAGTAAGAGAAAGCAATCCGTAATACGTTGCAAGCCTGGATAGGGAACCCCAAAACGCTTTCCTCGTCTTCACGATTAATTTCGACGCTGCCTCGTTTGGATAGGTGTTCAGTGAACCAGTTGGTAATGACAAAGCTTGTGCCTTGGAACTTAGTAGGAATATAGGTCGGTCTTTTAATTTTTTCCCGGTCCAGTCGCTGCAATCACGTGAACTGCAGCTGAACGTGATTTAGCTATTTCTTTCTCCCAAGAAAAGGATGCATAATGGACCGGTTGATTTGTGACAACCGACGTCAATCCCGCGGCGGCTGCAGCCCAGATGTGATCGTTTGTACGTAACGTTTTGCGCTATATATTATTCAAAGTGGCTGCAAGTTGAAGATCGAGACGGCACGTGTTGTTTGCTAGGACCAACGGAGCTTAGCGACAAGGGCAGCGATTGACTATGGATAATACTTAATAAAATCCATTTCGAGCTCTTTCCGGCCTTGTGTACGCTGCCATCCGCGGGTGTTACAAGCCTTGTAGTTACCAGCGTTGGGCGCCTATCATGAAAGCGGTTTTTAATTGCTCCATACCTTTCCATTACGATGGAATTAAGAATCGCATTTCGATTGTTTATATTTAGGGGTGTAGTTGTTTTTTGGTTCACTTATTGAATTTGTCTTAAGACTGTGGTTGATCATTTGCAAGTGGTACGTTTTGTCCGTTTACCCGTCCGTTAGTCCACACTTCCTTCTTAGCGACACTTTACCTCTACTTTGAGAATTTTGTTGGTGCACACATTTTTCTGTTATATAATCCCTGCGGTGAAACACCTGAACGCCTTTCAATCTTCCGTTGTTCTCGGCATAATCTTCCATGGATACTTAAATTGTAAACAAATTCGCTTACATCCATATTGAATCGTACACGTAAATAACGATGGAAGTCGATGTGGAGCAGTCTGATTGGAAGAAAACCAGTCGGAAATGACGCCTTTTTCATGTGCGCAGCGTTAGGTAGATCGTGCACGTTTGCTGCTTATCGTTCTACAAATAACCGCATTGTGCCTGCTTATAGTAATAATTAATAATAATACTTCATCTCATGCTTTCTTTCTTCTTCACGTGTTGCCTATGTAAGGAGAAATTTTTAATAGGCTAACTCACTCGAACTACGTAGCTTTCGGGAGAAACGACTCCCGTCCTCAGCGTCAAGTATGAACAGTCCGGCGCGAAATAATAGGTAAAGGGATGAGGTGGGGTAAACATAAGGTAGGCATAACATTGGAAATATTGGGGTCAACGCAATTAGGAAGAATAACGTCGATAACAGTGGTGGCATCCGGTATTTGTGGTCGGCCAAAAATCGATGATTCGAGGTCCACGTTGTGGGGCTTTAATGTTTCCTTTCTCCTACTTTTTCTTCTTTCGATTTTTGTAATTTTCTTCCTCCTTTTGGGGCTTTTTCGTTCTTCCTGGGTTGTCTTTGCTTGCGTGCGACTTCCTCCTGACATGTTTTAAGGAGTTCCATCCAGTGGGTGGAGGGAATTGTTAGGTATTAGCAATACGACAACATTGCGCGGAGGTAACGATTTCATCCCAGACGTCGCTGACGTCTATTCCTTGGTCCCTATTTATGGTCTGGTTGTGTTTAATGTAAAGAGCTTCTTTAATTTTCCGCCTTAGGTGATGTTGTTCATGACAAAGTACTTCTGCTTCCAAGAGCCCTGAGCAGTTAGATGCGTGTTCAGCTACTGTCGATGATCTAAGTAACAGCTTGGTTTATGGCTGTAGAAGGGTCAATTGTTTGAGGGCTAACAATTGACACTTCTGTTTGTTGTTGTTGTTGTTGTTGTTGTTAATTAAACCCTTTCGAATTAGGGTTTAGTTAAGGTCAATTAATTTTTTAGGCATCCAATGGCTAATATAAGTTATCTTGTCACTATCGCAGACGATGCATGAACACTTCTGTATGCTAATTTTTACTTTTGTGAGATGTCATTATCATTCGTGATCATGGCTTGGTATTACCGTTGGTCTTTCGCCATTTCAGTGACGGCAGGTGACCATTTCACCCTTCCTTGGAAGCCAGGTAGGGCGGTCAATGCTAGCGTTTTCTCGCGCGGGTGCGCCATTTGCAAGAAATAGTACCGTTTTATTCTACTTTCATATGCTGTGGACCAGTGGCGAGCGAAGGGGTCTTTTATGAAGCAGTAGAGCGGGTCCGTAACCAGTAATGCTTCGACACCTTGGTGAGCGGCTCTCCGCTTAGTTTGGCAATCCGTTTTCGTTTCGAAAGTCCACCGATGCCTTGGAAAGCTTCAGTTCAAATCATCCCTTCCGCCGATATCTATCAATAACGCTTCATAAGCAGTTGACGAACGAGAAGTTGCCGACTAGCTCCTTCGGGCTGTCATTTATCATTTTGACAAAGCAAATATAAACTATGACTAATTAAGCCGTCAGCGCAAGTGACAGTGTGAAGCGGTTTTCCTGTTCCAACGAGTAACAGCGGAGACGAACGCGTACTTCACGCATTTATGCTTTTACAATACCCTTTTGGCAGACCAGCAATCCCATCGGCCCCCTTAGTGTTGTGATTAGTAGCACCAAAAGCTAGCTGGACATCGCCGCAGTGTCTTGTTGCCTTCTCCTTCCTGGAAGAAGTAACCTTTAAAACGGAGTGCTCGGCTGCAATGCAAGTTTGAAGGAAAAGGAAAACTTCCCTCGCCGCTGTTAGCAGGGGTTTAGCCAGCGCCCATATCTTCCAGCGCAGTCGGGATTACCTGTTGTGACACAAAGCTTGTTAGAATGGAAACTGCCCGTACGCTGTCCCGCTACGAAATGGCGGGACAGCGTACGGGCAGTTTCCATTCTAACAACCTTCCCATTCTTAGGAACCATCGACAATCTAATGTCAGGCAATGATGGTGGCCAAATACTGTCGCTTGCTTAGGGATACGGATGTGCGTACGCAAAAATTTATTCCTTCCTTATGGCAGCTCATAAATGAAGCTCGTTGTAGCGACAACTGGTGTAAATGGCGAACGAACCCTGGCGTGCCGTGGTCGCCAGATATTCGTAACATTCTTAGTCTCTGAGCTGGTTCTCACAGGTTGTTGTCAGCTCGATCATCTCGTAGCATCGAGCCGTTCACCTGGAAAGCTAATGTTCTTGCCATTTCAAATGCTTTGTTTTTTTCAAGAGAACGCCTGATGCACATCCGCGCGGCTGCGGCTCGACGATTTCTTTAATTGGTCTTGAAACCAGTTGTTCCACTCAACTTTCCGCCAGTGAACTTTTTTCGCGCAGGTATTTGCCAGGTTTCCCTTCGCTATGTGCAAACTGCTCGCCCCTCGAGGCGGCTTTTTCTGGCTTTCCGAGAGCACCCATCTGCGTAAGTCAACCACGAGCGCCCATTGATCAGAAGCGCGCCGGCTAGCGATGATTATCGCACCACTGAGCAGGCGCACCCTGAGCGGTGCCAAAGGATCTTCTCGGCTGTATGGGCACGCCGATTATTAATGTTAATAGAATGAGGGTCGCTTTCCTTTTCCCCTTCAACGCTTTTCCACGCTTTCATAATGCGCTTGGTTCCTTTAAGAATGGGATTCAACGGTGCTTTTTTACCCAGACGGAGTGCTGAAAACTGCTCTTCATCCAGTAGATTTCATCTTGCTTTAGAAGATGGGATTGTCGTATACGTATATATATACATATATATATTGCTGTACATTTTGCTGCCGCATGCACCGAACAAGTAATTTGGCGTTTGGAGACGTTCGTCGCTCGTCCGAGTGGTCCAAACAATTTATATACCGCTTAAATTGCGTATGCTTGTGGTTTCTGTGCAGATCAGGGTTGATTGATAGCCATGAACGTTGGTTTAGCGTTCGGGCTGTGCAAGTTGGCATACATTAGAAGCGCCGTTGAACTGTTAGCTCGTTTTTACCTTAAGTTGCGCATTCCATTGGAGCAAGCGCTCGACGAACACGTCGCTCCCTTTACGCTGGAAATTTCGCCAACATCCGGTTGGCATGTCTGACAACTCGTTATTGAGGGAATGCGGCTGGGTGGCCGCCGATCACGATCAGGTTTTGTCCCTCCAAAAAGCGCAGCAACGTTTTGCCAGGCGCTCGGCGCTTCGGCGCTATAGTCGGGCGCCGGCCAAAGCCCGTCTCTTCTTTGAGCACTTTCGCTGGGCTCCATTGTGTGTCGTGGGTGGCGCGGTTGACTCTACCTGGGACGGGCTTTGCTCGCTGACACGGCTGATTGATGACGCCTGAAACTGAAGCATTGTGCGCCGGTTGCATCCCGCCTTTGCCAGAGAACGTCCGGAGATGGTTCCCCTTCGGCAAGCTGCGACCACGCTGCTCCAAGAGCTGCGGTTTTATTTTACACAGACGCTGCTGCCGACCCTGTATGCCCGTATATCCTGCTTTTTCCCGAAGGAGCAGGTAGTTTTCCAACCAACTTTGGTGCACCCAACCTATCCGCTTTTCGTTTTGCGCCCTACTAGTCGATGGGGTCGACTCATTCCACCGTGGAGTTGTGGCACACAGCCTTCTTAGTGGCATTGCGTGGCTGTTTCTTAAAAACTGAACATACTGGGATGTTTCTGCGCCATTCGAGGCTCCCTGGTAGGTTCTCAGCAAAACTGCCACCCATGTCGCTATGGGTCGAATCGCGAGGGCTCGTTCGGACGTAGACCTGCTGGTAATGGGCCGTCAACCTTTGGGAATCCCTTCCGTCAATGTGTCGTGTGACTTTTTCACTCATTGCCAACTCCATCGGACTTTTAATTTTTCCCTAATTTGACGGCGCGACCGACAAAAGGTCTTCAAACTTTGATCGCTTCCTTTTCTCCCCTCTTGCCGCCTTTGCGGGCCGTCGATTGGTCGGCGGAAGCGTCTGGGCGTTCGCCCATTCGCCATATTGGGCCAACGAAGGCGCCAAGTCTCTTTAAGGCTAATTTTGTTAGGCAACTAACGAGTTTGACGAGGTGCGTGCCTACGCTTTTGAGCGAATTCCTTCCCCCCTTTGACGCGCATAATTCGTTGGCGTCTCGAAAAGCCGGTTCAATTGACGGCGGTCCTTCTCTCGATGGGCTTTTTTAATGTAAGCTTCCTTACGTGGACTCTTTGGTAACATCCAGTCGGCTCGCTGCCCGGAACACAGCGCCTATGTTGGTCGACCAACGACAGATCTGCCAAAGGTTTGACAACGCTTTATTTTTCTTTTGAATAAGTCAACACGATGTCGAAGAGTCGGCCTGTTCGATCGGCTTTTATTATCCCCCAGTGGTTGATGAAGCGAGAATGCAATAACGCTTTTGCGCGGACGAGTCCGCGCCAAGGAGATGCGACACAACTTTGCGCCTTTATCACTGAACGCCTTCTATTGCCATTGCTCCTTAATCCGGGCTGTACTTTCGGCCCCCATCCTATGCACCGTCGACCAACTGTCGCTTTCAGAAAAGCGAACATTCCAAACATTGCCAGATCCCCCCCATTCCCCTGTTTTCTCGCCGTCCAACTTTGCACAGTCCGCCAATTCTGCGAACTGTGCAAAGTTGGGCGTTGTTATTTTTCATGGAGGACCACTTGGCGATGCTCGAACTTGGGCTAAATTGGATTTCACCTTGCCAACGTCAGCGAGAGGCGAGGTGGGTTCCCATTTTGCTTTCGCGATGGCGGACAAAAAGTGGGACCGGTTTTACCCCTTTTGTGTGGTCCTGTCGTTGGCCGGACGTGCTGCTGCACCCTTCCCTACACGCCAAACCCCTGCAAGTCGCGCGTCGCTGCCTAGCAGAGTGAAGGTTGCGTCTTGTTCTGACTTTAACTTGGGACGGTACACCAACTAGAGCGCCGAAGGTTCTTGCTACAACATTGCGCAACTATGACGGTACAGCCAAAAATGGTAAGGAGGCTATGGTATTAATGTATCCTCGCTGCCCTCAGGTAGTGCTCTCCGTTTCGTACTATTAATACTAAGTAAACCTGTTAAAGCTTCGTCTCTTCCCATTGTTATCCACGGGAGTTGGTCGCGCTTGTATGTTTAGGGGTTACTCGTGATTGCGGACCTCTACCTTGCTAGCAGCCGTTTCTTAGGGGATAGACCACATTTGCATAAGATACCTTCGGCACCCTGTTCGTTGTCCCTTCCTCGGCAGCTGGGCCCTTTTGGAGAAAGCTGCAAACATTAATCGTCCGAGGCGATCAATCTTTGTATTTGCACCCTGACAAACTTGCCGGCGACAGCTGAAGCCGGTTGCCGGCGAAAATGGAGCGCGGCCGGGCCGGACGCCTTAACGCCGCCCGGAGCTGCCATGCCCTAACAATCGTTGGCACTGTTTATCAAAAAAGATCATAATCGCTGCGGAACGGATAATTGATAAGTGTCCGTATATGACGTAACGGAAAAATTAATGGGCGCGGAAACGGATGAACTTATAAGCAAGTAAGATTGGTGCACAGAGAGCGTGCGCTGGCGTTGGAAAGTGATTCGAACAAATTAGACAGCATTTGCGTAGGCACGTTGGAGGCCAGACGTCTGGCCGTACATGTCGACGCGGCGAATGAATGAAAGTGAACTGTCCTCCGCGCCGGCAAACGGAGGTCTAATGATTAAGCCGTGTGATGACGCGCGCGTGACTCAAGTTCATCTCAATAGCTTTTGTCCCTATTGCCATTGTACTGTCTCTCCTTTGATGAGCAGCGCGTTCATTTCAACATTGTTGGTCGCGTATTCTCCCTTAAATAATCCAGCCGAGTAAATGGCCTTGAACCTGTTGTCCATCGCTTTTGCTTTATTGACAGCCGGCTTCGAGCTTTCGTTGCCGACGCGCTGTTCCTCGACCGAATGGATATCTTTTGCGCATCGAGATGTTATCGATTGCGCAAATTGGCCGTTTTATCAGGTCGTAAATTAGCAAAAGCCGCAATCCGGGTATGGGGACAGCGCTTGGAAATTTTGGGAAGAAGCCCAACTGTGTGAGGAGTTACTACTGGCCGATTGCGGATCGTTGGCAAACGCCGTTGGCCGCCAGCAGAGGGGATCGCTTTTTCCAGAAGCTCCAACGGGCGCGTAGGAAGGCGTGGAATGGTCAAAACAGGCAAATGGGCAATTTATGCAGTAACTACGCTCCCTGCTGATCAATTCCTCCGAATAAAGGAATAGCAAATAGATTATCTTACGCTCATCGGCCCGCAACCGATCGACCGCACTTTTGGCACCACTATTCTTCCTTACGTAAAGCAGCTGGACGCAGGAATTAGTACGGGAATTAATACATCTTTTGTGCTTTTATCCACTTTATTGTGATTTCTAATACTTGAATATTGGATTCCTAACGGGTTTTGGTTTCATCGTGTCATAGGACTGCAGGGCACCCGTTCATAAATGCTTTATTTGCAACGCGTAGCTTTCGGGATCTCCCCTGGTCCCGTCTTCAGCGCAAAAAAAGTAACCAACCGTTCACATGAGTGAAACTGTTCCAAGTGAAATGTGGATAAAGGAGTGTCTCAAGTAGAAGTTTTAAAGCCGACACCAACAAGTGTGGTGCTTTAAAGTTGTTATTGACTGGAACCTCTTTTTTGAACCTTCTTTCCTTTGTTTGTTTGGGTTCTTCTTTTCTCATAAAGCGATCTTGTAAAGCAATGCTTCACGTCTTCGTTGTCCCTGTTTGTGTAAACGTTTCTTCGAGCGCACATCCTGTCTTTACCGCCACCGTAGACCAAATGTAGCTTATCTCCGTTCCCTCATCTCTGTTAATACACACGTTGTGGCGGATGTAGAATGCCTCCTTGACTTTCCTAATTCTGAAATCTTCTTCTCGTTTCAATATGGAAAACCTCAACTGGTTTTCCGTCAGAGGGCAGTCTACTGAGTGTTCTACCCAGGCCGATGCATTGACCGCTTCTTTCATGATCGTGACTGGGTCTCTCTCTTGGGGGCGCCCTCTTGATACTACAGTTTCTCCTCTTAACTTTTTCTCTGCGTTCATGTATCTAGTCAGTGCCAACCTATGCTCTCTCATCCTGTGTAGCATTGTATGTCCAGTTTCCCCAAAGTACCTTGCTCCGCAACCGCATTTAATACTGTAAACCACACCTGGTCTCTTGTCTGGGGGAATTTTGACTTTGTCCGATCGTAAAATGGACCTCAGATCCGGTAGACTTTTGAAAGCGATTTTGCAACCAAAGCTTTTTGCAATTTCCCGAATCCGTTCCCCAATAACCGGGTGATAGGGTATGCAAATCGTTTGTTTCCTTGATTCTCTTCCATTATTCGTTCTGATGTCCTGGTTTTTGTTTTTTCTTCAGTCTTTCGGAACGTTCTGGTTCCGGCGTCAGCGATCTGTGGTTGTGAATCACAATCACCCATCCATCTGCTGGTAGGGAGTTGTTTCGTTTAATTTCAGACATTACGAACAAGCGGGTACAAGCCGTGCTTGACAAACAACTATCATAAAAACAAAACCCGTTAAAAGAAACCCAATGTTCATATATATATATATATATATATATATATATACATATATATATATATATATATCCTGTATCAGTGACTTCTCCTCGTCAACCGCTAGCGCAAGAAAAAATATGCCAAAAGCATAAAGACCTCCGCCATACGAGCGCAGGCAATAACACGCTCATAGGAGTCGCTCTGTCCAGTCGCTTCCCACTGATCTGTACTTGCCTCTATCGCATCTTTCTTCAGTCCCTCACATGCGAGCTTGCACTGAAGTACCTCTGCCAACCCGTCCCAGCTATCTCGTTGTACACGTGTGTTAGCAGGTTTCCGCAGCACCCATGTTTAGGCATGAGCGCTCAACGTGACAAACTGGATTTCCAACGTTCCAGTTTGCGATGCGCAGTTTTTGCATTCGGTAAGCGCATTGAAAGCCTCTGAAGGTCTCTGAAAACAGTCAACGGCAGAAGCAGTGGTCACCTTCTACTGCATCGCGTGTACACAATAAGCTCGTTCGAATTTGCATCTCCTTATCTTTAATTTGGTATCCAGAAATACACAGGAGTATACATTTAATAAAGGAGTAGCATAAATGAAGAGAGTGGATTTCACTCTTTAAGAAAGTATGTTAAATAGGAGTTTATTGAAAAATAGCCTATAACTTATGAAATTAGCAGTTAATTTTGCACAAACCTGATATGTCGGCAATGCATGTATCAAAGAATCACTCTGTGCGTGGTATCATAAGGCGCTCGCTATTATCTGCGGACTTCGCTATCTGCATATACTTTGGAACTGGCCCCGCCTGCATATATATATATATATATATATATATATATATGTATATATATATATATATATATATATATATCGGAAGGCAGGATGTCTTTTAACGGGAGCATAGATCTTCATGATGTTGTGTTTTTCACGGATTTTGTCCCGTTGCTTCCTGTACGTGATGGGTCTATAAGTTAACTGACACGGTCTCCCTACCAACGGATGGATGAGAGTAGTTATAAGAAGAGCACGGTCAGAACACAACGTACGGTTTCTCGAATATTTCGGAACGCTCGAGTTCCGTCTTCAGAGTGTCCGTACTCTTGCTCGCTGAAGACGGAACTCGAGCGTTCCGAAATATTCGAGAAACCGTACGTTGTGTTCTGACCGTGCTCTTCTTATAACTACTTTCATCCATCCGTTGGTAGGGAGACCGTGTCAGTTAACTTATAGACCCATCACGTACAGGAAGCAACGGGACAAAATCCGTGAA
Source organism: Trichuris muris (assembly GCA_000612645.2). Lineage (NCBI taxonomy): Eukaryota > Metazoa > Nematoda > Enoplea > Trichinellida > Trichuridae > Trichuris > Trichuris muris. The sequence continues at coordinate 23,259,816 of CBXJ02000282.1, read as the reverse complement.
AAACGCAACATCATATATATATATATATTGTGGTGGCACCATTGTCCTTCAGGTCCATGCTGTAGCTAACTCTGTGATGCCTGCACGGGGAAAGGATTTATTAGCTGTAAACGCAACGTAAAGAGCATGAGAGTAAGAGAGAATACAGTAGTCGCGATAAGCAGGTACTGGTCTGTACAGTCTTGCTGGTGCGAACAAGGGAAACGCACCACAATATATACGTGCGTGCGTGTGCATGTGCAGGCATACCTTGTTTTTATTGCGGCTTCAGTTCCAGGGCACCTACATAGAAGGAATGTTCACTACAAAGCTAATGACACGTACTTTGTGGTTTCCCAGCGCATTACAAAGTTGTTTACACCATACTGTGGCCTGCAGAGTGCGTTGACGCTACTTCTAGGAGCAGAGCACACATCCGAAACCCAAACCACGTATGAGTGAAGTCGAGCCCTACGAGTTACATATATATTCGTAACTGGTAGAGCTCAACTTTGATATGTACATTGGTGTGTGTGTGTGTGTGTATGTATGTATGTGTGCACGGGACTACCGGCCGTATCCGCAGTTCAACGCGGTCTGGAAGCGTGGAACGTGTTCTGAAAATGTTAAACGGACAATTTTAGAAGAATATAGTTTTCATGTTCTAATCTGCGACTGGTCATGAATTGCGCTATGAAATTACAATCTCCATCCGTTTACAGTAGTGTTTCTCAAGCTCAGAACCGCCTGGAACCCCCGTGAGAAGTTTCAGACCGTTTGGGACCTCCTGCACTGATTGGTCAGTTTCGCGCGCGCTGGTTGGCTGAAATGGTGGAGAGCTGGAGCGGTTAGGTTCAATGACTACCATAAGATGCTGTCCCTCCGCTCCTGTTCCGCTAAAATTTATACCGCCCTCTGTCATATCTATGCCAGCTACAATATATCCATTCAGTTTGAGCGGAAACGGATAGGCTCAGTGTGACCGATAGGAAAGTCTGTATGGAAGCATGCCAATTTATTTGCTGAATCAGCTTTTGTACAATGTCAACGAGAGGTACTCGGTTGGGACAGTTGCGAGGGACTAACTTATCAATGTTCGGCAAGATGGAGTTATCCCGCAAGCGCAGGTCACCGCGCTTCACTAATTGCAGCCGGTTACGCTTCTTCGTCATGAGGTCTGTGACCACAGTAAATGCGCGTTCGACTGGTGATGATGAAGGAAGACAGATGAGTCATCTTTTCACTACGACCCACACATTAGGATACAGGACTGGAATTTGTTTTTGCAGCCAGAACCGCTGGCCAGCCTGGACTTTAGTTCCGCATTTGACTGTAAATCCGGCAGTTCTATCTGCAAAGAAATTTCTTCGTTCTCAACGTTCGTAAACGGGTTGATCACCCAGTCTGGGATGACGATAGAGAGGATGTGCTCAAAGCGGTGAGCCAAATCGTTATGCGGCGCTTGCAGGTGCTCGCGATATACCTTTCGTCAGCGTCAGAAACGTGACCATCCTTTTTTACTTTGATGAGGTTTTGAAATTGGCACAGCTCACCTATTGCAAACCTCCGCTTGAACAGAAGCAGCTTCGACATGAACGCAGAAATAGCGGACTTTGTCTTCAGATCTTAAGTCAGCAGCTGCTTATTCATCTTATTAAACATGAAGTACAAGTAAGCGACATCGGCTTTTCGAATACGGAGGTTCTCAGTTAGAGAAGCGTCGTCCTCTTCAAAAAATTCAAGAACTGAGTCGAAGAGTTGGGGGAACCTCCTTTCGATAGCCATCTAATTTCCATGTGCAAAAGTAGGCGATTGAACTGTGCGTTATTTTCATCACAACTATTATTCAATGGATTACTTTTGATTTTGTTTACTGTGTTGATGACATACTGAAGCGATTCATTCAAACGTGGGCGCGCGAAAAGGTACTGTCGATGCAGCATGCAATGGATCAACAGATTTTTTTCAAATGCGAAATGAAACATCGGTGACACCCCACCATAGGTGGTGCACCATCAGTCTATTATGTTCTGAAGGGGCATTCCTTTTTCCGAAAACAATTCCTGCACCACTTGAAGAAAGGACTCTCCCCTCGTATCTGTTTTGATTTCCTTCGAAAATAATAATTCTTCAACGAAGCGTTCTTCTCTTATGAAGCGGACAGTAGAACTGCTCCGTTGCCGGGCAACGTAGATTCGTCCACTTGCAGCGAGAACTCCCTCTGCCTGAGCAAGCAGCACAGCGTGTCTTCAGCCATTCCATTGATTCGCCTTTCAACGGTATCATTGCTGAGTGGTATTTTGTTCGTCACATCATGTGCGCGTTTGTAAAGCACAGTTTCTACTGCTTAAGCTATGGTAGCAATTAGCAATTCTTCGCCGATTGTATTAGGTTGATCGGTCTTTACTATTAACAACGAAATTCTGTATGACACTAAGACCATCACGGTCTTGTCTGGAAAGGTACGATAGCAACATACTGCTCAATGTTACCTTTTTCATTAGCTTTTCTCGCAGAACCCGCAAGTAAGACACATCCTTAGTGTTCTTGTCAGCGTAGCACCTCGTAAAGTGCAATTTCAGCTTCGATGGCTTCATACTGTCGTTTGAGGAAACCTTTTTACATAACAAACACATAGGCAAGTGTTCATTAGCAGGCGAAGCAGTGAATCCAAACCTTCGGTATTCGCTACTATACAGTCCACTTCTTCGTATCCATGAGTGAACCTGTGCAATATCATCTATTTCCGGAAATCGACAAGAGAAGTACACCACACTTACAGTGATGGCGTTCGATGCACAGAATAAGCTAGGGAGTTTCTCCCTACTGAGGAAGTTGCAAAGTTAAATGCCAGAGAAGGTCAAACAACTAAGTCACGAAGAACTAGCAAACCATACTGCGTCAGAGAATAACATCTGTATTTATGGAACCTACTAATGCTGCTTGAATTGTAAATCAGATGGAACTACAGCGCTTTCTGATGAAGCGGCTGGAACCACCTTCATGCCGAAGTAAAACATCGGCTTCACGCGCAGTCATTGTGAGCATAAAGAGAAAAAACGGACGCTGCTATTCTCGACGATGAATGCTTCCTCTGAAGCACAATGACTAAAGCAGTGTTTCCTAAGCTCGCGATCGCATTCGCCATCTTGGTCAACTTCGCATGTGCAGACTGCCCGAAATGGTAGAGCGGAAGGAGGTTACCGGCACTTCCCGATGCAACTACAGTAGTGTCTGCGGCCGGGTTGCAGCCTTTCCTATCAGTTTCAATCTGACGAGTACGGGGTCCCATGCGACCCCTTTCGTCAAACGGGACCCCCACAGTGACTCTTTGGCGATTTGGGACCCCCAGAAGTCCCATGTGACCTCTATGAGAATCACTAGTCTACAGGGTGAATCATTCCTTTGCTCAGCGTGTACCACGTCACTGATATCTTAACATAGATCATTTAGTAGACCTCCAGATTCTCTATCGGTGTGCTGTAAACGTTCTATTCGTGTAACCTTTACTTTTCAAGTATTATTAATAGCATTCATGCTGCTGTGTAACGGCTGAGATTCCCATTGTCGCAATGCACTGAGTCTGAAATCACTTCAAAAACGACACCTTAACCAGCCGCTGGTTAGGGTGTCGTTTTTGAAGTGATTGCAGACTCAGTGCATTGCGACAGCGGGAACCTCAGCCGTTACACACCAGCACGAATACGTTTGAGCCCGTTACAAGAAACCCTATTTTTAATATTAATAACATTGTCAAAACGCAGCGGGACTGAATTGGGAATAGCGATGGCAAATGGGCTATGCGAAAGGGAATCATTGTACATATGGAATGTTTCCTACGGATAGCGAACAGTGTTATTTGGGTCCACTTGAGCCGTTTCCTATCTTCTCTCTCTCTGTTGTGATGAACATTAGAAAGCGTAAGTGGATGGCACGCCCGTTACGGATAAATGAACATTTGGCACATGTTGGCGTGCCAGCATGATGCTTTCGCTGTAACCGCCGAGTCAAGTCGTTTTCGCTGACCAAAGAATTTGCCGATCGGTTTTTGGCGTTGGCTTTGGCCGGATGGACCTTCAGCTAACGAGATGTTTTCGTTTAAAAAAGAAACACTAATGTTGACGCGTGCCAGTGCGCAACTTTAGTCTTTATTTCGCTGATCAACCATCCTGTTGGAGCCAACTATTCGATCGGATAACGATTACGTCTGCTGTGAACTGATGTCAATGAACGAACGAATGGAAGGAGAAAAGCTGAGATCCGTTTTCCCTGCCTCTCCGTGCCGGTTGAATCGGCACACTACGCCGGCAATAGCTCTCTTGTTTGCACACACAGTTTGCACATTAAAGAACCTATTAGGCATAGGTTCGGGCATCGTCAGGAGAAGGTTTTTTCAGCGCGCCCATACTGGACGGGATAAAGCTAACTGAATTCGTTGTTTTCAATTGGCCGTCAACAGATGTTGGCGCCACTGGAAAGTCTGCTGTCAGTCGTAATGCCACGTTTATGTTGAGGTGGTTCCCGAACGACTGTTCAACGGGATGATCTTTTAATTGGTGTTAGCAGGTTTACGACCGCTTTGCCATCATGGTCACCGTCCAAAAGAGGAGAAGCAACATTTCTCTATCGCGCATTCTGAAGGCGTGCCAAACCTTTAATAACCTCTTGTCGCCACATCGTTCTGTCGGTCCATTTGTCCGCCTCGAAGGCGCGCGGCCGTTTATTCAATTTTTTACACGTCCCCTTAGCCGTCGCTCTTTTTAACTTTCGCCGTCGAACTCGAAGTTGCGCCCTTTCATCCGATCATCCGACGGCGCCTAAGTGCGCGACAAAATTACTGCGACAATTTCCAGGAAGAGGTGCCTTTTTCCGCTGATTGCGTAAAAAGCGGACCGTCGTTGCTTGCCATTCTGCGCACCGATCGAACGCGCCCGGCCTTGGCATCTCCGACCCAAAGTTTTCCCGTTGCCAGGGCTTCCTCATTGCCGAGCTGGGCGCACCCAATTTTGGACGCACGCCGCCCAGGCGACCACCGTTCAGCGTTTGCGGCGCGAACAACCTGTCCTTGTTCTTACTGTATATTACTAAATATGGTAATCAGGTAATGTTTAGCTTTGCGCCTTAGCTTCGCTGCTGGAACGCTTGATCCGACTCGTGACAAGGTCGTCGTAGAATTGATTCAAGCTAGGAAAGCAGTCAAATCAGCGACTAAATCGATTCATCGTTCCCTGGATCGCAGTGACATTGTTCCTTTCCCGTGTTGCCCTTCATTGTCGCACCCGTCGTCGTACCGTTTCTGGAGTCCCACAGGCGCGGCTGACCGTCGTTAGCGATTCCAGCACGCAGGGGCCACCGTTGTGCCGCTCGTCGGATCAATATGCAAGATGGCTTTGTCGCTGCCGGTTTTCCAGCTTCCGGTCCCATCTGGTCTGCCAACGCGCAATTTTTCCTCTAATTCTACGCTGTCAACTTGGTGCGTATGGTGTAGAATTACTTTTATGTTATGGTAAGCCGCGATCACTCGTGCAATCTCGGCCAGCAGTTGGGGTTCGATTCTTCGTACGAACGTTGGCCTATTGTGTAGGCGGCGGAGCTGCGGTGCCGTTGAACTCGCATAGAAATCGTTACGTAGGAGGGGCATACGTGTCAAAACGATGCTATCTAAGGCACGCGAAAGAGCGCGTCCATTGTCCTCCAGGGAATTCTCAGCGTCGCAATAGGTGGTTTATGCGCCGTAGCGTTGCTCCGTCGAGCGCCTTTCTTCGACTGCCCATGGAACCTGAACATCAACTGCTATTTTTGGCGGGAAAGAGCAACTGTGGACATTCCAGTGGCAATTGCGGACGATCTGTTGTTTGCACGCTTGATTTCTTGTGTATTCCTTGCTCCTTTGCCCATCAATGATTAGTAATGTTGTTCCTTTAACGGCGATCACGGCGTAGAAGCGTCCACCATCGGCCTTCTGCTTCCCAGTTTTGACTACGTTTAACTCTTCCATCGTAGACTCACTTTGCGGAGCAGACAGGTCACCGTTGCCTTTGCATCCGCTTGCCACACCTATGACGTAAGTGCTCCTTCAAATGCAATGATGTGGCATGTAATATGACCTTCTGTTTTGGCGTTTTGACGTAAGCTAGGAGCAGAAACATTGTAATCGAAGTACGCTCGAGGCGAATGCGGTGCTTTTGCATTGTGTTTCAAACTGTGAATGTAGACACCTTTTGCTGAACAGTTTCCATGAAGGCGAAACGCTTCTTTAAATGCGGTCGAATGGGGTTTCAATTTCCTTTTCTCGATTTGCCGCTGGCATACCATTGTCGTCACTTTGCCTGCAGGGCAAAGTTCACCCCCGTTTGGCGGTTGGTCATTGGCTCCTCCTCCTCCTTGAGCACCTGTAAATGTGTTCGGTTTGATGGCCGCTCTTTGTCGTGTCTCCTATTTTGCACTTGACATTAATTCTTGCGAACTTTGCATGCGTTTTCTTGGCTTGTAGTGCATATGGAGCCGCGAGTAGAAGAAGTGCTACGTTTTGTTGATTTGCTCGGCCTTCAGCGCTAACCAATAGCTCAGTGGTGAAAACTTTACTGTATGCTTTGTCTTAGCGTTTACTCACTTTGTTTGCCGTCCGCTAGACATTATCAGTGACATTAGGACGAGGACGTTCTCTAACTATTAATCCGCATAAACGGTTTATCTTTACTAAACATCGCACGGGCAACTCTCGGGTCGTCCTGCTTCGTCCAGCGCCTGAGTGCAAGGTAGTTCAACGCAGATGTGAATCACCCTGTTTGGTTGGTCGTAAATTTAATTTTTTGATTTACTTGTTTAAAACATAAATTTGTGTGCTGGAAACCTTCCGCGTGTTGCCGTTTACGTGCTTTCGCGGTTGTAAATGGGAAATCGCCGTTGTGGGCGTGGCTGCTTAGGACCCGGCAGCAGCAAGGTAGCATTATCTTTGTTGCAGCACTCCAGGCTTGTTTTAGTATAGTAATCAGAAAAACGTTGAATAAAACAAATTTTTCAAATGTAGGTACAAATGGAATATGTACTGAGTCACAAAGGAAATTTAAACTTATTACCTCTTTCTCTTTATGTGCTGACGTCGCGAAGACTGTTGATTCCTTCGCGTAATGAGGGCAATGGCGATTTTGGGATTCTCAGCTTTGTTAGTGCGATCTTGCTGACTTTAAGCATTTCGCGATAGTTTATTATCATTGTCTTTTTTTCAAAAAATAGGACTATTTCTAATGAGCAGTATTGAAATTATTAATAATTCTTTAGCAACGTATAGGGTCAATCTATTGTCATAGAGGGCTTCAGGTACACTGCATGGGAGGCGCCTAAGCAGTTGTGTTACGCAAAACGCGGGTACCCTTTGGCAACCATGTTGTTCAATTTCCATGTCGCAATCAAAACTGTGGGCCAAACTTTCAACGGTTTATTTAAGGCATTGCGCGGTGGTAGTTATGGATGAAATGAATTGTTTGTTCACTTGAACGCCACGATGGTGATAAGGTCGGGCCGAAACGTTTACCTGTTGATTCATTCATTCATTCGAAGAGCGCTTAGCGATTCTCTAAGGTGAACGGCAGCTTCACGTACGTCGCCATCGACGCTTCCAACTTTCCTTTTCGTTTACTTCATCGCCTTTTTAATTAGTCTACTGTTTCAGATACTTTTCTACGGATCCTTCCCGTTTTTGTATGTCTGAAATTAAACGTAACAATGCCCTACCAGCGGATGGATGCGTCAGTTATTAGGTAAAATTCGGATCAAAAACGCTTGCTTGTCTCGGAGCTTTCGGAACAACCTAGTTCCATCCTCAGCGAGTGGCGAGGACGGAACTAGGCTGTTCCGAAAGCTCCGAGACAAGCAAGCGTTTCTGATCCGAATTTTGCCTAATAACTGACCCATCAATCTGCTGGTAGGGCGTTGTTACGTTTAATTTCAGACATACAAGAACGGGAAGGATCCGTAGAAAAATATCTGAACCGAATCTCCCGTTACCATGAATCCAGTGTTCAACACTAGTTTACTGTTTATTCATATTTCCATTTGTGTTTTATCTCACTGTGATCATTATCATGGCGCTGGATCACTCTTTTTGTGCTCTTACAATTGAATTCACAATGTGGCTGTTGTGGATGTGTTCAAAGTATCCTGTTTTGCCTTTCGCTGATTTCATTACCTGTGGATGTTACTACTACGGTAATCTCGTCGCCAACCCCTCTTCTTCTTCGGACTTCCGCTCATTTCGATCGTTTGTCCAGTGTCCTTAGAGAGCATTGTATGTACGATCGGCCGTGTTCGCTCTACTTGCGGACCTACCGTACATCGGATGTGGATTTCCAATTGTGTGACGCAGTAAGTTGTGGTCAAAAATTTAATTTTGTTTTTATCAGTCCCATCGTTAATCCTACGCAGAATGATAGGGAACTGGAGCTTAAAATTTAATCTCTGGGCTCTGTAGATCTTGAATGAAGCTCAAGTTTGGAGTTTTGAATTTGGAAGTTTTAAGTGAGTTGATTTCAATTTCCTGCCTTTCTTTGTCAGCGTGCATTCCTGTGCCGTGGAACACGTCTGTAGATTACGTTGGATGAATTTTTAACTTGAGCATTTAAAACTTTTGAGAGTTCAGCTGCGCCAATTGCAATAACCTAATTAGTATACGGCGTTGCTGTTGATGCGGTAGCTCTAAACTCGCAAGACAGTTCAAACTTTGAAGAATGAAAGGCTTAAGGCTAGCGAAAGCAAAATTCATCATTGGAGGACAGTATGTTGCATTGGACAGCGGCAATTTAAAACCTTAAGCCACCAGCGTAACGGAAACGACCGGTCGTATTTGCGCAGCGGTTTCAATGACACGGGACGAGCATAGGAGGTAGCCGAAAGTTTGAGAAGGGACGACTTGATGACAAGATCGCTAAGTAAGAGTAATACCGACGGTTGATTAACTCAGGGTGAGCATCTGTCTTGAACGCGTCGGCAGCATGAGAAATTATGAATGAACAGTGAAATCAATGTTCTAACGCTACGTCAAGGATCGCAAGGAAGCAAAACACAAAGGAAAATATGAATAGTTACTGGCCCAATTAATAAGGCGATGAAGCAACGACTAGCAAGATCGGAAGGGCCGACGGGGACATAAGTGGGGCTGCCGTTCACTGTATAATCGGTATGCACTTCGAGCGCATGAATCAACAGGTGAACGTTTCTACTTGACCTCACTCTGCTCATAATAACAATGGAGTGAACAAACAAGTTACTCGACCCACTACCATCCTTGGGCAACGTCTTAAATAAACTGTTGGAAGTTTGACCTTCAGTTTTGGTTGTGCACTGAAAATGGCAGAATGTGCCGAGAAGAGAGGTTATCTGCTTTTCAGCGTACTATTGATTGTTCCATTCATCGCCCACTCGCACCCTATGCACGACGGGACGCATTAGTGTGCGTAAATTGCTGGCAAGATGTTGTTCCTTGGCGATTTCCGAGATGTGTTAATTTCCTCGTTCCACGCCTTGCACGCTCTACCTGTCACCGTTCCACATGTCCCCTTCATGAGCCCACGAATGAGGGGTGAAAAGCGACGGTGTCGTTACTTGATCAAATAGTGTTGACGATTGCATAGCTGCGCGGGACGTCGTTCAATAACAACGCACACCTATAGGTTGACAGAACGGAATGTTTTCAATTTGGCGCGTCCACTGGCGAAGTTGGACATATCGAAACGCCAGGAGATCGCCTGTCTGCCTGCCGCGCGGTGCGATGTTGTTTGCGAACTGACAGTTCCATTGGTTTTCAGGAGAGATGAATAAGGCGGACGAAAATTCGACGGATATGGACAACGCGCAGGCAAGCGAGCCGACCATGTTCAAGGCGCCTATGCCTGAAGTAATTGTCGAAATACCGGACGCCTCTCCTGCCGAGTCGCAGGACGAGAACGATGATTCGGATGGCAACTTTCGGGATGTCAAAAGCGACCTGCTTTCCGTATATTCCTTCCAATCGTCCAGCGGATACGCGTCCAGCATGTGCTCCAGCGTTACCAATTCAACGTGGAATGTGTTTCGCGAGAAGAAGTGCTCCACTTCGGATCTTACGGACGGCGAATTGGACTACAAAGATCCAATAAGTCCCGGATTCACTCTTAGCCCCGGGCCGGTGTCCCCATTTTCCGATTGCGACGGTCAGCGTTCGCCGGCTCGTTCGGGAGCCAACCGATCTTGCTTCGTTTTCGACGTTAAAAGTGACCACCTGACAACGGAAGACCCAAGAATGGCAGGTGGTCGCGAAAGGAGCTTGTCAGATAGCGATTGCGCTCGAAGTTCAGCCGGTTCATCGGGCGCCACGGAGGAGATCCTTAAGCACCCATACAAGAAACGGCTGATCCGCGGATCGGCGGACGAAGGCGAAAAGAGCGTGAGCAGCAGTGAAGCTCCAACGGCGGTCCCTTCTGGCGGCGCATTTCCTTCGCTTACGATATCGATGGCCGCCGACGCTCGTAGCCGAGGAATTTTTTTGACGCAGGATTTGGGTATGCTTGCTGCTCATCACTTTGAAACGGCATTTCCCGCTTTCTACGCCTCGCCGGTCATGTCGCCGCCGACGTTGGCCGACCATTTCCGCTTGTCGGCATTCACCGGCCTAGCCGAGTCCAGCTTGCTGGCGCACAATGGTCTCCTTTCCAGGTCGCAGAATATTGGGCCCTCGTTGCTGTCGCTGGCGCCAACCGAGTCGCTAACCAGCCTGAGCAGACGCTTTGCTTCGGTCCCATTGGCGTTGCAGTTTAGTGGATGTTCTACAGCGGGGGCCAATGCGACCAATTCATTAGCGGGACCCCAGTTGATCAGCACGGCCAATCTGCTGGGAACCTATCCAACCGATGGTGCGCAAACGCCGTCCCATCGGTACCGATGTCGCGTTTGTTATCAGTCGTTTAAGTCGCATGGTCGCCTGGTAAAGCATACGACGAAGAACCACCGCGAGAACAGTTCGGCTGTGAACCTGTCTGCCCCGACTAAGGCTCATCAATGCGCGATTTGTCAAAAAAGTTTCAGTCGTAGTGACATGTTGACACGTCATATGCGTTTGCATACTGGCGTCAAACCGTACTCGTGTCGCACCTGCGGACAAATGTTCTCGCGCAGCGACCATTTGAGCACCCACAAGCGTACCCACACCGGCGAGAAGCCTTACCAGTGCCCTATTTGCCCGTACGCGGCCAGTCGACGCGATCTGATCACAAGGCACGTGAAGACGCATGGTCAGGAAGGGCATAGGAAAGGGTCAGCGGCGCGATTGGCATCCAAAGGGACCAAATCGGTTCGCGACCTTTCCGTGTCGTCGTCGATAGTTTCCGCCGGTACCAGCCGACCAGCATCCAACACGTCGCCGTCGGATCAGCAGCGCACCGTTCAAGAGACGCAAAGGTTCCTGACCGTGACGATGGCGAGTAAGCACGGTGCTCGCCGACATTCGACCGACTCTCTGCTGAGCCCTCCTTCTTTCGTCCACGTAGCTGATTGTTCAGCCGTTCAAGGTTCTTCATCGTCGTCGAACGCGCCTAGTCCGGGCGCCATATCCCACTTGGCCTCTTCGATATCTGAGATAAACGTTCGATCTCCGAAGATGGACTAGATGCTGTTCGACAACACGGATCGGTCAGATCGTAGCGCCAGTGTTCCCCTAACTCGTTTCCGTCCGTATGCTGAAAGCCCTGCCTCGGCGACACACCTTCGTTTCTTCCTGGTTCCGTTCGTCTCCGTAGTGGTGCTTTGTTGTTCTTGTTCGGTCGGTGGTAAAGCTACTCAGCAGCGTGTTTGTGTGGTCCGCGCGGCGTGCCCTTGTGTGACCATACGTTAAGGGTGTCAGAATGTTGGGATCCTCTGGCCTGCGCGTATGGAATTTTCCTGCATCTGCTCGCCTCATTTCTTGTTGATTACGCGACTGAACGCTTCAATTTTTGGCTATGCATGGGTTCACTCCATTTATTCATTGGTTGCTTTTCTATCGTTTTTCCATTCATCTTGCAAGTGTTTGTCCTCTACTTTTTAGATCTCTTGCAGTAGTATCCCGTAAAGTTTACCTACTGCTCTAGGCGGATAAATGATGACTGTCACCACGGCAAGGTAATCGAAGTGAACGACATAAATGTTAGGGTCAATCGTGCTGAGGGTCCTTACACTGGATAATAAGTTAATCGCACTGGCAACACTCCACAGATTGTACAATTTTGTCGACACCTAAGCATAAACCAAATTCCAAAGCATCTTACCTGCTAATCACCCAAATAGGTGAAAACTGTTTGTATGTTTGTGTACTTAGGTGAACAGTTACGTAAGTCAGTGCAAGTCCGTTGTTATTTTTGTAGTGATGCTATGGCAAAAGCCGTGATAGTGCAAAACAGCAGGGGTTTACAGAAAAGGGCCACACGCGACAACCAACGGCAGGCCATTTCCCGCACTCCAGCACATCCTGATTTGACTGCGTGGACAAATGGTTGCTTTATGCAGCTGAAGCGGGAATACTACCATACACGGCGTAGCGAGCAGACCTTGAGCCAGCGATGTACCGCCTTTTCCGGTTAATAATCTGCAATCAGGGGGATGGGCACTCTTACTGTTCGAAGATTTCCAAATATGGACGGTCATGGAAATCCTTGGCTCAAGGTCCGCATACCCCATGGCGCCCTTCCGCTTCCAGGAGACCGTAGATTGCAATGCAAACAACTTTCAACAAACCAAGTGGGGGGGGGGGGGGGAATAAACGCCATTGTGACTGTTGAAAAGCAGTGCAGAAAATATTGAACATGATTATCATTAATTGCGCATTGCACTTCATTATCATTAACTGCTTTAAACTTTAAAACCCCATATTCTAAGCGAAGGTAAAGAGGCCAAGGCTGTTCATTCGTGCGCGTTGCGCTCCTCTTGGGAGACGCGTCGCGCACCATCCTGCTTTTGACGAGTTGGGGCCACCGCTGGAAGGAGGAAGTCGCACGTCAATGGGAAGGGAAAGCCAACATGCGTGGAAATCTAACAAGTGTCCGCTGATCACTGAAGTATGGACGATGACTTTCTCTGAAACGGCGTAAACTGAGTATTCAAGCTGTTCGAATGTAACGTTTTCACAGAATGGAAGACTAACGTACGCAGTCCATCGGCCACTTTGATATTGAACCCTTTTAAAGCTATGCGACTAATAAAATTAGACACTGATCGTCATCTATTCCAACTATGCGCTTCTTAATTCAGTGGCCGCTCTTTAAGGCCAATTTGTTATATCTATCTGCGAGCTGCTTTTGCCAAATTGGTCAGCTGCCTCGTCGCTAACAATCGAATAGCCAAACCAAGGTCGCTGTGGCTAAAAGTAAAGGGTGAACAAGAAGTTATTAGGAAAGATGCGAACGTATGGCGAACTTATTGAAAACTGATGCCAACTACCTCCCTACACCGTCATTAGGCTTTCTGAAATAGATAATCTATCGCTCGATATGCTACAAGTTTCTGTTTCGCGCATTCATTGGAGGCAAGCTTTTTGAACCGGTGGATGAGTATTTCATCGCAAAGATCAGAAAGTGCATCCAGCGATGACGTTTGTTAGGCAATTTTGAAAAATCCAAATTAGATTATCATAATTCAGACCCTGTTCGTGAAAAATCACACAATATAGAAACCACGTTCGCATCAGACGCAACAAAAACTTCTTATTAAGTCAAAGTGACGTCATATATTACATCTTATCCAGACAGCCTAACTTTTTATTCCAGACCAACAACAGAATGCCAAAGAATGGCGAGCAAGACCCTGAGGGGCATAGAAGAGACAACGTAACGAACGTCCTGTGGATACTGAACACGACCGCTTCTAACGGAAATCGTCTTTAAAGCTTTTTAGCAACGAAGTTCTAATGCTTTACAATATGTAGGCTCATAATCTATCCGAATCAACTATTCATCAAGAAACTATCATCGTGGACAATTTGGCGAAACGCACAACAGGGATGACCGGATACCCATGGCTGCCTAAAACACTTACTGACGGCCAATTGATCAAGCTCGCTATATTAGACCATATTATACTATGCATATACTTGACTAATCTTGCTTCGATATTATCACTGGCTTCCCGACACTATCTAATGCAACCTTAAGAGAAATGCCCACCAACGTTAAGCCAACTTGCTTCCATGCAAATGCTTAGCGTGAATATTGAGTATGCTAAAAATTTGCATTTCTTAATCTCATGAATAATGCTTCTCTCCGTCGGTGTTCCACCAAGACATTCCCTAGACGTAAGGTTAATTGCGAACACCACTTGGAAGCTCTACTCGCCACGGACGTATGTAATTTGTTACACAAGTGTATCTACGCAAACTGTAGTACTACGTGCAGAATGACGGAAAAATGTGCTGCATATGCCACCTTTAGCTCTGTTAATTATTAATAAGGATGCGGTTCAACAATTCACGTTGGACGTTGTGCTCCGCAGCGCCCGGGCAGTGGAATCGCTTGCGACAATATAGCAACACAAGAAGAGGCTTTGATCAACGCTCTGAATGAACGACGGAATGGGGGCGCAACATTGATGGAATAACGCAATATGCGACAAATGGACTGCCAAATATAGTCCATTGTGCGACCATTGCTAAGCCCACTTGGTATCCCCAATGACATGCCTAAATGTGGTCCTTCCAAGTGCAATGCAAACTCGTTGATTCATACATCAGCCGCTGGATGAAGCTTTTGCTTTTAGGCTACTAATGAAATTTTCCATGTCGCTCAGCTGCTTGGCAAGGGCCGTCCGTTTAGAGTCGACCGGCTGTCGACTACCCCCACTGAGGGTACTCGAAGAATTGACAGTTCTGTCGGTACCTTCTCTTCTGGCGCATATCGCCGGTCTGCATTGACTAACAGTGGATGAACGGTTCATTCCGTTCGGTTGTGTGCTTCTTGCCAGCCATGCATGATTACCTCTATTCCTTGTATATCTGAAGCGATCATGACTTGCAGTTCCCCTTCTCTTAACAGCTTGGTCAATGTGCAGCTTCAAATCGGATATAGACTCCTCTGGCTTCCAAACCGAAGCAGTGCATGGTGGAGATGAGCGTACTGAAGTAGCTGTCGACGTCGACGAAGATGAACTATTAGAATACGATGACGACTGCGATGACGATGACGATGAAGACGATGATGAAGACGATAACCTTGATGACGATGATCTCCTACGGCCACGGGATGACGACGTATCACTATCGTTGCCATGCGACAACGAACGATTCGAATAACTTTCAGAATGGGCGCTGCTCGATAAATCGCTGCGTTTTCTTCTTGTACGAACGGTAGAATATCTCCGACGTCCTTTATCACTGCTTCTGCTCCGTTTCGGCCGATTATGAAGGGAATTAATGCGAGATAGCTGCCGGCGAGAAATCCGGCGCGAACAGTCATTCTTCGACTTCTTGTCATCGTCATTGTACGAATGCCTTTGGTATAGAAAAGGCCAATATTCATATTGAGCAAAAGTGAATGTAAAAAGCGAATAGCGTTTGAAACGTCGCGCGAAATAATGAAAGCTAAGCACCCGGTGTACATCTCGTAAATTTGGAATAAAGAAGCTGATGGCTGTTAGGATTCTTACATATCCTTCAAATCCTGTTGTTCTTCCGATAATCCACCTGTTAATCTTACATTTAACCTGGAGTCGGCGGTCTTCCAATTATCAGCAGTAGCCACAACAAAAGAAGATAAGAACGGAAGTGGGAAAGAATGAAGAAAAAAGAAGGAACAAACAAATACGAACACAATGTTTCTTTTAAATATACATTTCCGTCTTTGAAAACTACTGCTTATTTAGCTCAGCAGTAGTTAGGCGGCGACCAATGCCCATTATCATTGCACTTATCGGCCAACGTCATCTATTGTCGCGCGTAACGGGATGGGAGCAATCCCAAGATATCCGGTTTTCAAATAAACAAATAATGACGACGTCATTATTTGTTTATTTGAAAACGCTAAAAAAATAAAATTCCATACCTGAAAATGTCTGTGACTGTCATTTGCAATAAATTAAGGGTACAGAGGAAGAGAATATGGCAACAATTGATAATCGAACGGGCCAATTACAGAAATTGGAAACATGCTCTCTCGTTTCCCTTTAAAAACGTGCATCTCCATTGCACTATATCAATGAAGTTCGCCATTCCAAAATAAGAAACATTCCAACCTGTACACTTCACTTCTGTCTTGAGCGTTCAGCGGTAAAATGCTAGAAGGTATGAAATTTCGGAAGGCATTTCCTACATCTCTTCGTTTACCGAGAACCACCTCTCTAAGAAAATGACTCAAATGCCCAAAAAGTGAGCCCGTCAGGGAAGCCTAATGGACTTTACGGATAACGTAGTATCTAATGGCCCAATTCCTTCAACCAGCGTATAGTAATCTAGGAGAGATGCAGTTTTGTACGGTCATACAGAAAAATTGGTCCCTTTCCGTGTCCTGTAATCTTTGACCCACTTTGCCCATTTCCTAACAGTACTTTCTCTGCGGTCATGATTTTACCAATTTTCAACAAATTGTAGTGGACAAATCCTTCTGCCGAAAGCGCCCAATACAAATCATGAAGTTCTTTGAATCAACGTTTAGCGAGCTATGAATAAATGCTCGTTGACTTTGCCTTCGGCAAATGTTCTCCTGGCGTGACTGTCAATTTCCATAGCTTCACCATTTTGTTTAAACTTACTGGGCAAAGCGGTCGAACTGGAGATTTTTGCACTTCTATTTTGGCAGCCAGGAAATCAAGAAGAACTGCTGACGAAAAATCCAACAGATCAAACTAGCTGGGCGAATGTCTAACTTTACAACTGCCGCTCCACTCGAATCCCGATGCGTAAATGACTATTCACCGGTAAGCAGGTAAATGAAAAAGCATACAAACCGTTCAGAACAGCCTAATAAAGTAGACATTGCTTTTTGAGTAAGCATCAAACCGGTATACTTCATTGGTTTTCCCGATGAAAGTGCGCCCATGGTCCCAACTCCAGAATTAAATTGCAATGAGCATATTGTCAAATGGCGTTGTCAAAATAAGGCAACACGTAGATGTTTAAAGAAGTAACATAATTATAAAGACACTGCAATGAAACTCAATGGCAAAACCCAACGACCGCAAGCAAATTTATATTCAACATGTTCACATAGCCTTTGTCACACTATTTGCGTATTCAAAGTTGTAAGAGGCCGCTGCATTGCGACTTGTTAAGCCCTAAGCTATAGACTACGTTGCATTCACTAATCTATAGACGACGTTGAACCAAATGATGGCAAACAGGCGAAGAAGTCAACAACTGAGAAAATCAACATTGAAAACTCAAAAGGGAGCCTCCCTGTGTTAAGCAAAACGAACTTTTCAAAAATAACACTTTAGCGAATGCTACAGAGAAATAGGAGTACTCACCAAGCGTTGGCTTCGTCACGTGCGGCCCGTGTGAAGGGAACACCATCCTCTGTACAATACTTCTCAAGGCGCCTAAAAAGCCAAATACGCGCAACCGTACAACTACGAAAAGTTACCACACTTTCTAAGCGCAGCGTCAAAGGAGTTGACGTAATTTGTAGCATCGAAGTGTTCGAGCAGACTGTCAACACTACGAGGGTTAAGAAATCCATGGGATTTCTCAAGGAAGTCCTCGTAATTATTGTCTTCTTCTGTGAATAATCTGAGACAGAAGATTTAAATGAACGTTGCTCAGATACTACCGAATAAATTCAGGCAGCTCAGAAGCTGACACGATTCCCTACAACCACCTATTCAAAAGGGCACAAAGCGAACGGCGACATGGTACCAAGAACAAAGACCGTGAAAGCTTTCCGTCAACGCTGACCATTGCACCTCTGCGGCTTAAGTCAATTTGGCGAACCACCGCTAAATGAACAATTTTTGACAACATCAAAACCTGCGGAAAGGAAACCTCGAAATAGTTCATCCGGTTGGAATACGCGTAGAACTTCGGTTTCTGTAAAGTCCAGTTCTTCCATAAGCTGTTTTATGGGCAAGAAGCTCTAAAAGTTGTAGAACCAGCTTGCACTTGCTGAGGCAATATGTTTAAGTTAACCAAAATTAAGCAAACAACGAAAAAACAAACATAAGAGCAAAGCAGATTCCAAAAGTAAGCATTACCAATACGTTGAGATTCCTGACGTCCATTTCTAAACCGTTTCCAAAGCAAACTAAGCGTGAAACAACACCCATGGGATCGCAGCGCAAAACTTGTAGGTAAGCGATGTCACCACTTTTTACAACCTGTGAAAGACAAAGCAATTGAAATGCAAAGCGTCTAAAGGTAAACATTTTGAAGTATTGTTATACAAATGAATTTGCAAATTGCACGCCACTTTAGGCCAAAATTCCTAGAAGTTCCAAATAGCCAACGTTGTTACCTCAGCGATATGCGACAGCCGGCATTCGTCGGATAGGTGCAGGAACATTCCAAAGGGAACCGAAGCGTACGCTTAAATCGATCCGCTTTGTCTGGCCGAAAGTCTGCGGCGGTATGACATACCACCATTGCATGATGAGTCATCGGGCGCCGCCAGAGTAGCGTCGGACAATTTTTCTTCTTCCGACGTCGAGAAGAAGTATCCCTTCGGTAACAGACGTTCGATGCGATCCTGTATAGCCCTTTCCGCGGCATCTTCAATACTCTCACAGGACGAGTCATGTGTCCTGGACGGCTAAATTAGACAGCCTCTCGATGCTGACACGCGAAAGCAAAACTGACATTATCCTGAGCAGCAATCCGATCGCAAGAACGGTCCTGCTTTTGCGGCGAATCGCCATCGCCGCCGCGAAAATCGCGGAACGACATGGCAACGCAATTCACAAATTGCAGGCGTTCCACTGAGCACACCATTCCATCGGGAGCTACGAGACAAAACAGGCAGAAGCAGAGCATCTAGGCTAAATATATACGGCATGTTGAATTACTTTTAGTAGTCCAAGCAGGCGAAAGCACCGAGCAAAGCGATCAACAAACCAACAGACGTTAACCTGCTGGATACTGTAGTTCAAATGTCAGTTGTCAAGATGCAGCCTATGCAACCCCACGTCATCCCAAAAGAAGTCTTCCGAACATTATACGGTTGCAGTCAGTTTAAAGCAGAAAGATATTCAGGAACAGTTTGAGAAGTACCTGAAATTGCAAAATGCATTTTATTCTTTGCGGACTGTCTGTCTTTGCTTAAGTAGCAAACGGTGCTGCACGTTCGCAGCAATTTGAACGCATTTAGCTGACAGTGTGCAACGAAATCTACCGCTCAAGTGGCTAAATTTCTGACCCTCAGGTCTAGAAAATTCCACATTGCAGCGTGGATTCACGTCGCGCATAAAGCGGCGTTCCGGTTACTAGAAAACTTTTAACTTCTCAAATTGATACCTTGATAACGGGTTTGCACGTTTTAACAAATTTAAGAACAATGGTGCCCACTGAGTCGGCTTTGTTGAAGCGGAGAGTGCGCAAAGTTTTCGGAACGAACGTACCCCGCGATCAGTGGGACGTAGCGAAAAAGCGATAGCGCTTATTACCAGCAACTTTCCTGACCAAAAGTTTTGCTTTCAGGCAGACGGAATTCCCGAATGCACGTTCCAGTCGTCGTCAAGCGCTCCATAAATCCGCTCGGTTTACAAAAATCCAAACTTGCAAATACCTTAGATACTGTAATTTTTGAATGTTTCGAGTGCGTCCGCTTTCCGTTCCTAGCAGTTTGCAGAGCCAGGTTTGGCATGCCAACTTCAATTTTTGCTGTATCCGGAATTGGTTGCCAACTTTTGTCAGGTCGCAAATCGGCTGCTCTTTTGGCCTTGTGCGCTGGTCACGTCCTGGGCTCCTGCAGTCAATTTTCGGGCCCTGGAAATGGGATTTTGCAGTTTAATGGACTGACAAACCTTTTATTCCGATCTGATGTTTATTATCCGCGGTGCATTGCATTCGGCGCGTATATAGCGCTCATCCGAAATGTTCTGCTTTTCCATAGTCCACCTTTCGCCGCTCCGCCTATTAGTCACTTGCCTGTTTTTCGGTTTTAGACTTTGCCGCAGCAGGTTGCCGTTCAATGAGCAAGGTTGGCTCGGCGGTCAAAAGACTTGCTCGAAAGGAGGCGAAGAAGGTTGTACACAATCCGCTCTTGCGAGTCACCATTCCGGCACAAAAGGCTTCCGCCTCTCCTCCTTTGGGACCGCAGGTTGGGGAGCGAGGCTTGAACGCTGTCCAGTTCGCCAAGGACTTTAACAAAGCCACCGAGCACATAATCGAGGGTGTTCCCGTGCCGACGCGGGTGCATATAAACCCTGATCGAACGTACAAAATTCAGTTTACCACTCCGCCGATTCCTTGGCTGTTGAAGCAAGCTGCCGGCATAACCAAGGGCAGCTTTCATGGCGACGTGTCCGGCATGGTAACGCTGAAGCACGTTTATGAAATTGCCAAACTGAAGCAGCAGGATGACGTTAACATGGGCGCACCGATGAAGCGGCTGTGCCAAATTGTAATGGCCTACGCACGTACTTGCGGTATCGAAGTGAGAATGGAGATTGACCCTGCCGAATATAGGCAGTTCCTACAGGAGAGGGAGGAGTTTGTCAAAAAGGAACTGGAAGACCTGCAAGCGAAAAGGCAAGCCAAGATGTTGCGGACAGCTTGAAACCAATAACTCCTATTACCAGTATGTCTCTTAGTAAAGCTTGGTCGCATTGTTTTCAGTCATTCATTAATTGGCTGCGTATTGCTTTGCACATTATCTCATAATTGTTCCGCGCTCTTCTTTTGTCGCTTGTCTTTTAGACGCGAAACGTATATACAGCGCATGGATCCAAGTAAGCGAGCGGATGATTAAGTTGATCATTCAGTTACTAAGCCTTTTTAGACGAATCAATCTCCCCCTTTCTTCGTTTGATGAATGAATTGCAGAGCAATTCGGGACAAAGTTAGTAGTTCTCTGCACTACTGAACGACTATTGTCGTTTTAGAGCCGCCAGCTAATAATGGGCGTGCGGAACGATCTGTTGGCAATAATTCCCTGGTCGGAGGAAGCAAGTTTGCCGCTTATTCCCAAAGGAAGGAAACGCTGAAGCCTATGCATGAAAGAAATGAGGCTTCAAATGCCGGCTCTGCTGATCAATTCAAAACAATCCAAACTGATGACTCTGTTGCGTACGACTCTACGTGTTCGAGCGTTTGCCTTTTCCCATTACGTTTAGATGTCATGTTAACCCGTTGAAGTGCGCCGCTAATCAAAGCAACACTGTGGTATTGGTGAAAGTTGCTGCCTTTTGCAGTATTGATGGAATAGCGGTTTTCCTTTTCAGCATGTTCGTGCGCATGCCCAGTGCGACAAAGTTCGAAGCGCTGACAATTGTAAAGCTGGAGCCAGACAGCTAACGTTAAACGCTACCATTCGCAACGTGAAGGAATGGAGCGAATATCAAGGATTGTACCTTAGCTTACTGTTCGACGTCTACTCGGTTCTAGATTCGGACATAATTTGCAACCGATTTGGTGGATCACAGTTTACGCTCAGAGATCAAACTGGTTGCCTTTTGGCAACGTACTATTCAATAGTACGTGACGTCCGGTCCAACGCATGCTGCGCCGGGCTGTGTGCTGTTGTAGAAATGTTATGCTCTTCCGAAACGAGTGCGCCATTCAAGCGCAGGCATTGCGCTAAGGGCAATTTCGTTCATACTTTTTCTTACTGACAGGACGAGGAAATTATTCCGGCGAAAATGGGCGACTGGCTTCGGGTCGAAGGCGTCGTACGAAGTTGGGGATTCCAGGCAACGTCCGTCAAGTATGCCGAGGCGAACTTTTTGAAGGGACTTCGCGAGAAGATCATTGCCAGCAAAATCGCTTTGGAAAATCGTCTGTATCAGCTATACGGTTAATGAGCCGGAAAACGGTTTCATCTTTTTCTTGTTTTGTTCCACTGCGTTCCTTTTTGTCGTTTCCTTCTTTTTTGCCGTTCGAGTTTTAATTGTTCGCATTCCTTGTAAAAGTTCCAGTTGATCCAAAGCACAGGCACATTTGTGGTAATGAGGAGTGCACCGATCGGGTATTGTTGAGACTGGGCCCACATGTCTTACGGTAACCGAAAATGTAAACAAGAAAGTGCACGTACCAATGATGAAACAAACACAACAGAAGTAAACGTGGCGTAGTTACAGCGTCACACGGCCGCCATTTCAGTGTTACGAACGACAGTGTTGAGATAGCGATGTGTCCTGGTAATTGTATCCCGCAGTCAGGCGCAGGATAGATCAGCAACCGGCTACTTAATCCACTTTTTCTCTCAACAATTACTTTAATGTAAGGTTTATGCCGGCTGTCCTTTTCTGCCCTTACCGCAGATTGTACGTTACCTTAATGCAAGCTTTATGTTTCCGCCTAAGTTTAGGTAAAAGCAGAAAAGAACCGCCGCAGGTACGAAGTAAAAGTGAACCAAATGACCTTGTTCGCGACCGAAAAGTCCAACTTCCAGTCGTGAGCGCTAAGTTCAAAACGGGTACAGCAAAGACAACCGTTTACTCGTGAACCAGAACAGAACCAACGTGTCATCATACGGTAGATTGCAGGTACCAATCGGTCACCTGCCGATCATTAGTCCGGTTCGTCATGAACAGACCTATTGGTAACCCGTTGCACGGTAGCAATGCCGTAGTTGTTTAGTGGACTGATGACGATGCTGCTAGCGCATCCCTCATCGCATGAATTCCCGCAAGTAGGTTACTGTTCGAATAGGCACGCCTAGGTAACCATTATGTCTGTCTCCGCCACTGTCCATTATCACACGTCCACTCCGCTGGTCAGTGTTCATCTTTGAAAAAGTAGCAAACAAAAAAGATTGTGTGGAACTCCAAAAAATCGCTAATTTATTTCCCAGCCTTTGGAAATGAACAGTTTACGGAATATTAGCTCATATGTTTTGATAAATAGGGGTCAGTCGTACTTGTTGCCCCACAGGATTACTGTAGGTTTTAGACCTGTTTTGAACGTACGAAATAGCAGGAGATAGGGATGGCGTTAGCATCGTTTCGCAATAGGAAGCAGAGATCTGCAGATTGGCAACACAGCCTTGCAGGCTGCAGCAAAGCCTGGACACTGAAACGAAGCCACATAAATGGAAGCAGTGGCTGACATGTTAGGCGCGATATGTTCTGCCGTGGTCCCCATGCAGTAATTATGCAGACTTGATCCAGTTCTACATTCGTATGCCGTGTTTCTTCATGTTAAGGCGCCATCATCGAATGCGCTTCACTGCATCGGAACATAAGCCGCATGTTTACGTTGACTTGTTAGGTAAGAGAAGAAGGAAATCGTGAACTGGACCGATGATAATGCGCTTAGTGTCCAGTTGGACACAGACTAACGATGTTATCAACTTTCTGTATGATTTTGCTACTGCTTGCAGTGTTAGTACACAGAAAACCTCGATAACCTCCTCCCCGCTGCCTTGTCGGCAAAAACCAAACAAAGCAGATGCTTGATAATGCTCTCAAGGTGTGTAAGTGGGTGCCGCAGTCGACAGAGACGAAGCAAATCAGTGACTCCGGTATGGTGTTTTGATTAACAACGAATATGTACAAAGAACATCTACACACAAACGCGAGCACGCTTAGTTTAACGTAAGGGGAAGTACGTTGCAGTGTCTTCGACAATTCCTTCGAAGGGGTTTTCACGGGGCCTCAGCGTCCTTCATTGGCAGAGGTACTACTCTACCATGCTCCTATCGGTTCCTTTGCAGAGCTAGTTGCCCCTCTTCAGCTCTGCCCAGAGAGACTCGATAGTCTGCGTGTGGGTCCCTGTGACAGGGTTCACGAAATTGGCAGTGGTTTACACGCTGGTGAATGTAACCCATCTGCGACAGACTTTCGTAGCCTCTCCAGCAGTCCGTTATGACCGTAGTGCCGGGTCTCACATACTGCTGTATCAGCGGTATCAACGTCCGGATACTACGGTCAGGAACCCGAACAAGGAAGCATTGTTTGGTTTCCCGGCATATGCCACCAAAGACCCACTGCTGGGGGTAGAGTCGCTCTCGCTGATATTTTCTTTTTGAGTAGATGGTGCAGGAATCTTAACTCCTGAGAAGAGTTGTCCGTTCAGACGGGAACATGGACTGAAGGTAAAATAGTTTAAGCTCATGTACAATGCCTACTGGTTGTTAGGAAAGAAGCTAGCCATGAGGACAGCTGTGCAGTTCTTCTACAGCTGAAACCACAGCTACATGTCTTGCAGGTTATGCGAGGCGGAACTGGGGATGACGGCACAGGTAGCTGTGCAGCAGAACCTCGCCATGAGAGAAGTCCCAGTAGACTGGATGCTGCGCAACCACACGACTGTGGAAAGACCTGGTCTCATGATTGAAACTGACGAGAGTGAATTTTCGAAGAGGAAGCACAACCGTGGCTGGACCTACCTCTTCGGTGGTATGTACCGGGAAACCGGTAAAGCTTCCTGCTGTCCATCCCAGACCGTTTGGCTGCCACGTTAATTTCCGCTATAACGCAGAATATGGCAGCTGGGTCGACCATGATCAGGAACGAATGGCGGGATACCGCAGTCTGTCGTATGTGGATTACACGCACCTGCGTGTGAACCACTAAGTGAACTTCGTTCAACGGTGCTTCACTTCTTAGTGCTTTCCTTGTCTTACTTACATTTATGCACATATCTTTTGTCAACGTCTTGATTTATGTCAGTGATAATTGCTGAAAAAAGATGAATTGATACGGTATCCTTGTGTCAGTCAGCTTTGTTCGACGAAACTTACAGAACGTACGTGTTCCGTCGTCAGCGCAATTCAGAGGTGGAAAGGAATGGTTCCAGGACAGGTAGCTGTTTTCTAACCACCGTCAGGCCACTCAAATTCGGTGATAATTGTAGCTTTGAATACTGGATGTTTCGTAACGGATTTCATGTATCATGTTGGAGGAAGCAACGACAGTCGGGTGCCGCTTGCTCCTACGTAACCTGCGCACGTCTTCTTCTGTAGGTACCTTACTGTAGTCTGGCACCTTTCCTACCTGTCTTTCGTCCTGCCGTACGTGCTGAAGTGTCCGTTACTGATGCTTTTGGCTTTACTTTCTTATTAAACTGTTTGCTTGGTTTATTGTCTTCCACACGCCCCGAACACTCCAACAGGTTATGGGCCCAGTACGCTTCCTCTGCGCGTGACCCTTCGGAGTGGCTGTAGAATGGCTAGTGAAAGTGCCGTGGTTGGCCAGCCATTAGTCCCTCTTCTGGATGGGGGCAACTACGAGGTGTGGAAGGTCAAAATGCGCGGTCTGCTCATGAAGGAAGACTTGTGGAATGTTACGGTTCAACCAAAACCGGAGGTGGCTGACTCTTCCTGGGAGCGTGCAAACTGCAGAGCACTTGGTTGTATCACATTAGCTCTTGGAAATGATCAGGCAGTCCTTATTGCTCGGTGCCAAACTGCCTGGGAGGCGTGGCTGACGCTTCAACGTCAACATGAGCGGTCATCGTACGGAAGTCGTCTGTTTCTTCGCAGAAAGCTCTACAGTTTCCGTTATAACGGTGGACCGATGCAAGCTCACATCACTGCAATGTTGCAAATCGTCGAGCAGCTCCGCGGAGCAGGAGTTGAAATATCGGTAGGCGATCAGGTAGCAGCTCTCCTGAACAGTCTCCCAGAATCTTATTCCGGACTTGTAATCGCTCTTGAGGGAAGGAACGAGACTGAATTGACCCTTGATTATGTCTGCGGTCGAATTCAGGATGAGTACATCCGGCGAATTGAAAACAGGAAGATGACAGGTACTAGGTCAAATGATGGTGCTGTAGCGCTATATTCCTCGAATAGTGGGAGCTGTCAAATGACGGAGAACAGGATGAGGTTTCGTTCCAGCGTCCAGCACCGTGCGACCGCTCGGAACGAAAGTAGGCAGTGCTATGGATGTGGCAAGAAAGGGCACATAAAGAAAAATTGTCCTGAAGTGCAGGATAGACCGAAGAGGTTGACCGATGGAAAGCACGACATGAGTTCCACACTATTCTCCGCTCATGAAGTAACCTGTGTGGATCAACGTAACTACTGGTATGTTGACTCTGGCGCTTCATCGCACATGGCATGCAAACGATCATTCTTTACGACATTGTCACCGGTGAAACGCATCGTCCGTTTAGCGGATGGGCGAACGGCAAAGGTGACTGGAATTGGAAAAGGTCAGCTAAGTTGCGTACTTCCTAATGGAAAGATTCAACAGGTGACAGTTTGCGACGTTTTATACGTTCCATCTTTAGACGGAAACCTTTTATCTGTAAAGGCTCTAGATAACGGTGGCTATGAGGTAAGAATCAAGAATGGAATTTGTTCTATCTTGAAGCAACTTCCTGGAGGTGGAAGCAAACTATCTGCTAGTGCGCATGATAACGGTCAGCTTTATGAGTTAGATGTTGCAGACGTGCAATCGCATGTGACTCGCGCATGTAAGGTCAAGTTTGAGCCAAAACCGCTGTCCCTGTGGCATCGACGATTCGGACATCGAGATTTTGATGCAGTCCGAAAACTTTTTAATATGGGAATGACTGTAGACATACAAATGCCTCTGCATGATCGTAAGGAACCAAAGTGCGAAACGTGCATCAAAGGAAAGATGGCAGCACAGCCCTTCCCTAAAAGTGACACGAGGACTAGTAGACCAATGGAACTGGTGCATAGCGACTTATGTGGCCCCATGTCTGTGACTACGCCTTCAGGGCATCGCTATTTTTTAACACTGATTGATGACCATTCGCGTTATACAGAAGTTCGTCTGCTAAAGTCTAAGGAAGAAGTGTTCAACGTTGTGAAAAACTACGTCGCCAAAATGAATACACGTTTTGGCCGAAAGCCCATGGTCTTCCGCTCTGACAATGGAAGAGAATATGTTACAAATGCGCTCAAAGGTTTCTTTGAAGAGCAGGGTATTGAACATCAGCTCACAGTCCCGTATACGCCTCAACAGAATGGCGTGGCTGAGAGGAAGAATCGTTCGCTAATAGAAATGGCTCGCTGTATGCTGCTAGATGCCGGCTTGTCAAAGCGTTTTTGGGGCGAAGCCGTAATAACGGCTGCTTATCTGCAGAATAGATTGCCTAGCAGAAGCGTAGAGTGCACGCCATACGAACATTTCTATGGCTCCAAACCGGCTGTCAGCCATCTGCGTGTGTTTGGCTCAAAAGCATATAGTTTGATTCCAAAAGAACGTCGAAGAAAGCTGAGTCAAAGTGCAATGGAAGGAGTGCTTGTTGGATATGGAAATACGACTAAAGGTTACCGACTCCTTGACCCAAAGACTGCGCGCGTTTGGTATAGTCGCAGTGCTCACATAGTGGAGAGTCCCCAACAATTGTCAGTGTTGCATGAAAGAAAACGACCAGATGCTCCCATCAATAGGCCATTGCAACACAAGATGGTGAATCTAGATGAATGGGGCTCTTTTAAGAACGACTGGGCAGATGTTCCGGCGGAACCAAGTTCAGAAAGGCAGGAGCTACCACGTCGATCAGAGCGTCTAGCTGCAAAAGAAGCCGAAGTGACGGAGCGTTGGTCGAACAAAGACTACGTTTGGAAAGTGATCAAAGATGACACGAAGGAACCTATGACCTGGGAAGAAATGCTCCAGCTGCCAATAAAAGAACGCGAAAAATGGATGGAAGCAGTCAACGCGGAACTAATGTCTCTTGAAAGGCATAAAGTCTGGGAAATAGCAGATCTCCCGCCTGGAAAACGAACAATATCAGCAAAATGGGTGTTCAAGGCAAAACGTGATGATCAAGGAAATATACACACGTATAAGGCGAGGCTCGTCGCTCGTGGATTCTCTCAGATACAGGGCCGCGACTATGACGAAACCTTTGCCCCGGTAGTGCGGCACGAAACAGTACGAATACTTTTTGCGGTTGCTGCCATGAAGAACATGCATGTGCGACACGTTGACGTAAAAACAGCCTATCTGAATGGAAAGCTCGATGAAGAGCTGTTTTTGGAACCACCGCCTGGTTTCAGTCAACCAACTACAGACGGAAAGGTACTTCGTCTTCGTCGTAGCTTATATGGGCTCAAACAGTCAGCTCGAGTATGGAATCAAGTTGCTACTGACGCGTTACAAAAGTTGGGTTTCCGGCCAAATCGCGCCGACCCATGTCTCTTTTCTCGCAATGAGAAAAATAATACAATGTCTTACGTGCTTCTTTATGTCGATGACTTGTTGATAGCTGGAAGCTCACCAGAATTGACCTGTGATGTTGGAAAACAGCTGAACTCGTATTTCGAGATCAAAGATCTTGGTGAAGTAAGACAGTATCTAGGCATGCAAGTAGAACGAGAAGAAGATGGTTCTTTTCTCCTCTATCAGGCAGCCAAGGTACGCCATCTGCTAAAGGAACATGGATTGCTCGACGCTAAGCCCGTTGCTACGCCCATGGAAGCAAATTTCTTGTCGTCGACGGAAGAAGAGAGCCCGAAGCTACCGGACAATGCTGAATATAGAAAGGCTATTGGTTCACTTTTGTATTTAGCAACAGCAACCCGACCAGATATTTCATTTGCTGTTGGGCAGTTGTGTCGTTGCATGGAGCATCCAACACAACGAGACTGGAAAGCTGTGAAGCGCGTAATGCGCTACCTTGCCGGTTCGCCTTATCGGAAGTTACGTTTCTCTGCGAATGGAAGCATTAAGTTGAGTGGTTTCGTGGACGCCGATTGGGCCGGAGACCACGCAGACAGGAAATCGACGTCCGGATACGCGTTCAAGGTCGGTACATCAACGGTTGCTTGGTCGAGTAGAAAGCAAAGCTTTGTGGCATTATCATCAACCGAAGCAGAGTATGTTGCGGCTTCAGAAGCCTGCAGAGATTTGCTGTGGATCAGACAAGTCCTCGAAGACATAGGAATTAAACAAGTTGAGCCCACCATTGTCTATGAGGACAATCAAGGATGCATAAAGATGGCTCAGTCAGAACGGCATACAAGACGGACGAAACATATCGACATCAGGTATCACCAGCTCCGTGAACTTGAAGAGTCAGGAATAATAGCCTTAACATATTGCCCGTCAAATGAGATGCCAGCCGACATGCTCACGAAGCCGTTAACGAAGGACAAGTTTGTCAATTGCTTGCAGCATTTAGGATTGCAGTAGTGAATCCATGCTGGTGACCTGCAATTGATGCGCAGCAGAAGGTCTACGAGCAATGCTTTTACCCTCCTAGCGTTGAGGAAGCGTGTTGGAGGAAGCAACGACAGTCGGGTGCCGCTTGCTCCTACGTAACCTGCGCACGTCTTCTTCTGTAGGTACCTTACTGTAGTCTGGCACCTTTCCTACCTGTCTTTCGTCCTGCCGTACGTGCTGAAGTGTCCGTTACTGATGCTTTTGGCTTTACTTTCTTATTAAACTGTTTGCTTGGTTTATTGTCTTCCACACGCCCCGAACACTCCAACATATCAATATGGTGGTATTCCGGCTTTCCCGTTTTTTGATGATACCTGTAATAAATCTGCAAATGCCCTACCAGCAGATGGATGAGCGAGTATTAGAAATATCATAGGTCAGAACACTTCTCGAAGCTTTCGGAACACCCTGGTTCCCTTTCAACATCGCTGACGACAGAACCAGGGCCTTCCGAAAGCTTCGAGCAGTGTTTGTGACCTGTGATATTTCTAATAATCGCCCACCCATCCGCTGGTAGGGCAATTGCACATTTATTACAGCTATCATCAAAACACGGGAAAGCCGGAATACCACCATATGGATAATTGAAAACTGGATGTCTGATAACGGGGAATTGTTCCATTGACCGTGTTCTTCTCTTCACGGCTTTCTCCCGTTTGTTGTCTGTATTCTGTAACGTGTTACTACACGTACCCTACCAACTGTTGTATGAGCAGGTTATTAAAAGATGTACAGAGAACGAGTCACTTTGATGTTCTTTCGAAGCTTTCGGAACCCTATGGTTCTGTCGTCAGCGAAAGAAAGGAGTAGCGTTTACTCCATGATGTTATATAGGCACGCAATTGGGGTTAAGGTGGGATTAGCTCGGTCTGGTGTAGCATCTGGTTTTATTGATACCTGCATTCCATACCTCGCTAACTTCCACACCTCTGTCGCGATTGATGGTACAATTGCTTCGAATGAACAAAGATTCCTTAATGCGTCGCAGATGCACGTTGCTTTCATGGCAGATTATCTGCGGACGGAGGTCGTCGGAGCAATGAATGGCGTGCTCCGTGACCGCGGAAGCTTTGAGGGCCTCATCCATGATCTTTTGTGGATCGCGGGATTGTGGTCGACCACGGTGCCACCATAGCCGACATATGGATAATTGTAGCAGATGACTCCACTGCTCACCGAAGAACAGCGGCAGCAAATTTTCAGTGTCGACGTTCATCGCTTGGTCATTTATAACTCATATGTTAATTAATGGTCTCATTATTTCTTATCGTGTAAATCGCTCGCTTGAGGATAGGCATTCACTCCTTATACGCTTCCGAAGATTCAAACAGCAAATTAGTGATGAAAACGTAGCCATACGGATTCTACTGTAAAGTGAAATTCTGCAATAGCAAATGACGTTCACCTGAACCAAGCTCCGGAAAGGAACTCATAGGAGCATAGTATAGCGATACCTGTACCAAGACATGAGATGCAGGAAGTTGTGGCCCCACGAAAACTCTTCTAACTTGACGAAGACCTTGCAGCGCGTTGCCTTTCAGACTACGCTAACCCTTCAGATTACGAACGTAAACATGCGGTTTCCTTTCCGGTGCAGCGAAGTGCATTTGATCATGGCACCTTAACATGAAGAAACACGGCATACGAATGTAGAACTGGATCACGTCTGCATAATTTCTGCATGGGGACCACGGCAGAACATATTGTGCATATGTCAGCCACTGCTTCCATTTATGAGGCTTCGTTTCAGTGTCCAGGCTTTGCTGCAACCTGCAAGGCTGCGTTGCCAATCCGCGGATCTCTGCTTCCTGTTGCGAAACGATACTAACGCCATCCCTCCCTCCTGCTATTTCCTACGTTCCAAGCAGTTCTAAAATGGCCTAAAAACTTCTAAATTTAACACACGGACGTTACGTTGTTTTCGCTGATGACATCATGATGTAGGATGAAAAAACCTGCATTTTCTAACTTTCTTCGTTGGCTACAGTAATCTTGTGGGGCAACAACTACACCTGAACCATGAATTGGTTGTTCTCTACTCATTTTCCATGAAGAGAATGCAGGTCGCAACTATTGACAGAGCAATGAACCTCTTTAACGAGTCCCTCGAAAGACGCTGCCCACGAAATTGAATATCCAGCAAGAAATACGACTTGCCGTTATAACGTATGAAGAATGATGTTCATGAACGATTGGTATCTGTAGATTAGCAAACTTTAGGTAGGTTCATTTGATATTGGAGCGAATAAAAGGTGAGCGTCAGGAAAGTAGAATTCGTCTTAGGGGTCGTCTTACATCTGATTCCGGGTAATCTTTGCCGTAAGATCTTCCGCTTAACTGCCTTTGAAGTTCGAATCGTCCTGTCGTCTTGTCTGTCATGGCGGAGTCACCCGAAGTTGCCGCTGTGGATTCGGAATGTCTTGATGTAAATGGAGATCAAAGTATGACGGAGTTGCCTGCCGAGGAGATTTGTTCCATTGTCGTGCACAATTGGCCGCCATTCGTGGGCTCAAAAGATGGTCGGAAACTGTTCACCCGTCTTGGACTATCTCCGAAGAAGGTTTGTCCTGTGGGTGATCACGTGTACCTGACATTTGAAAACGGCGACTTAATGTCGCTGGCCATGGAGAAGTTGAACGGTTACGTTCTAAAAAAGCGTACTCTTAGGGTTAGACGAGCCGGCGTCGATTGGTCGAAATCCAGGGAAGGCATAAAACGGTTGCGCGAAAATAATTTATCCATTAGCGACGTTGGAACAATTGTTGATGTCGTCACGCCGTGGCACAACGTGCCCTACCCGGAGCAGTTGGAGAGAAAGCAGACCAATTGCTTGGAATTTCTGATGAACCTTTCTGCGGAGATAAGCGGTATTAGCGGTGAACCTGTTCCGACTAGTGGGCACTACGGAACTTTGGAAACTATTCTTGCATCGCCAAAGGAGGATAGTTATCGTAATAAGTGTGAATTTTCCGTTGGATACAACAACGGCGTGCCGGAAGTTGGCTTCAGGCTCTGTCGCCACAGGGAAGGTTGCACGGTGGCTCCGGTGGACGATTGCAAGCACATTCCGACGATGATGAAATCCGTTGTGAACCGATTTCGGAACTATGTCTTGTCTTCGGCCAGTCCTCCGTACAATGTGGATACAAAGCAGGGCTTTTGGCGAATGCTAACCGTCCGCTGCTACCAGATGGACATATTAATTATCATAACTGTTAATCCATCAGGATTAGACCCAAAATATATTGAGCAAGTGAAGAAGGAACTGTTGGAACACTTCCTTTATCAAGATATGGTAGCGTTTCGCATATCTTCGGTCTACTATCAAGAGTTGGTTAATTCAAGCGACGAAGTCCAGTACGAACTTCTTGGCGGTTGCCCCTTCGTTTACGAAAGATTATTCAATATGCGCTTTCGCATTTCGCCGTCGTCGTTTTTCCAGGTGAACACCAAAGGGTGCGAAGTGTTGTACAAAGCGATCGACGAACTGTGCAAGTCGACCGAAGCGGAAGTGCTTCTCGACATTTGCTGCGGAACGGGCACCATTGGCATATGCCTTGCATGTAACTACAAGAAGGTGATAGGAATCGAAGTGGTCGACCAGGCAATTGAAGATGCACGGGAAAATGCGTCCGCCAACGAAACGAATCAGTGCGAATACTTTTGCGGCAAAGCGGAGAGCCTTATTTATACCGTCTCCGAACTGCAGACAGTGGCGGGATCCAAATGCGTGGCTGTCCTAGACCCTCCAAGGGCGGGCATTGGCCAGAATGTCATCGTTGCATTAAGAAAGTGTGACGCCGTCCGGTTTTTGGTATATATCTCATGCGATAAGAAAGGAGCTACTAAAAACTTTGTCGATTTGTCTCGTCGAACTTCTAATCGCTTTCCCGGTAATCCGTTTGTTTTGAAAAAGGTTTGCCCTGTAGACATGTTCCCCATGACGGAGCATTACGAATTGTTGATGCTGTTCGAGAAAAGGACAAATGATGACGGTATGGAGACTGTGTAGTTGGCATCTCATCGTTTCAGCGTATATTGCTTTGGATGCAATAGCATCCATTTGCGGATTTTCGTGCCAATTGTTTCGCACGAAATGTACCGGATTGTGTATATTCGCGTTGTACGCTGAAGTAAAGAGACGCTCCATTCATGAACTTGGATTTGCCGTTGCGCGAAGCAGTCAATCATTCCAGCTTGAATGGACGGGAGTAAATGACCGCTAGTAGCGTCCTTAGGCTTTGTAATGGTCATTTATATTTAAACCAAATAGGGATTAAATTTTAAGTTCTGATTGAATAATAGGAAGCATCAATTTGCAATCACAAAAAAATTTTACACTCCAAAATTTAGAGGTCTTGAAACCAATGGATAAGTTCATTAAAATGACACCGTCTTTCAAGACCCCTTGAAAATGCTGCTTCTACGAACTGGCGCGCTAGTTCTGATAACCACGAGTTACTGAATCTTTTCAACGCGTTGACGAAAAAAGACGACTTGAATTGCGCAGCTTTTCGGGAATGAACTTTTCCTGCCCTCAGCGCAAATGTAATTGCGTTTGCTGCCCAAAAACTTCATGCATAATATTAAGACAGCGCTAAAATTGTAGATTTCGGTTGGAGCAAAGCTGCTCGAAGCGAGGACCCCGTCAGTGCTTGCACATTCTTTTCACCGTGTTCATATTAAGTAGGATTTTCATGTTCGCTGTCGGGTACTGTATGCGCCAAGGGCATGGATGCTAGTGGAATGGAACATTTCTGATTGAGAACTCTGGAGTGAAAGTTCTGTTCCGGCAAAAGTCTCACTGCGTTTGTGCGCAAATTTATTCAAAATATATATACGGTCCTGTTGCATCGCCGGCGAAACGCGAGTTTTCTCCTTCGCTTGGCTCGTTGAGCCTCTTTTTGTCTTCGTGAACGTTCTGTTAAATTGCAAGTCGACTTTTGACTTCCACTTTTTAGAAAGTGGAAATTAGCACAGAAGATGTCGTCGTTGAACGTGGATCACGTGGACAAGGACTTGGAGCAACGTTGTCGACGTGGTATAGCCGTATCGCTGGACTCCTTCGGTTGCTAATAAGTTGATCCGTAGCTTGCGAAGATGCGTCGGAATGCCTGCATTTGATGGCGCACGAACCTTCGTTGGGCCTCTATCGCATACAAGAGCACGCACGAAAGTCCATTATTAGCCTTGCGGAGAGTAAGGTACATTGTGCGCAGTTAAAAATGAAAATTGTTGGATTTTTTTGAAGCGCCAAACTGACAGATCCTTAGAAATGATTAATAATGCGGTTTACGACATTCACACGGCTAGCAGGTTAATATTATTCCGTTTGAACTTGCCATGACGAATTTCTTGTTCCAGCGGAATCGAGGCTTTCGTTTCAGCTGGAAGCATTTTCAAAAATGTCTTTGAAAATATGCGAGCATCCGTTCATTTGAAACTGCGACTGGATGGCCAAATTGTCAAGCAAGAGCAGTACGTTGCGTTGTAAAGGTCCATAGCCCGTTTGCAGTGCATTGATCGGCTTATCCAATTTTTTGGCATTTTCGTGCAACGGTGTACGTGCGCTTTCGTTGTTGAACCGTAGCGCATTGGTGGATAATGTTAGCATCAATTATCTTCAGGATTTCCGACGAATGTAGGCAGTACAGCGAAAGCCGAAACTCCAAGTCGCTTAGCCCTCAGGAGAGCTTCGATGAATCCGATGATATGCTCAGCGTATCAATCGACAGCGTGGGTACCTTTATGACTAACTTATCTGATTGACCGGAAGCATCTAAGGAGTTTCGCTGTCAAGAACCCATCCAGGACTCGTTGAAGCATGGGAACTGTTCCCGTACGTCACATGGTTGCATTGCATTCATTAAAAACAGTTTCGTGATTTGCTGGGGCAAACTTCAGCTCGCAGCACTACTTAGCCATCCAGTTGCTATTTCTCCGGTAAAGGATTAAGCTTTTACATTACCGTGCAAACTGCAATGAAGACTGTTTTCCTCCATGAAAAGGGTTCGGGTCTTTTCTAGAATTTCCCCGGGCACAGTATGCCGCGCTATTTCCACCTACGTCACAGCGTTCCTTGCGCAATTCTGGTGACGTATTCGAATTATTGATTTTTACCGATGCGCACGCAGCGCTATAATGCCCCATAGCCTGCTGGAAGATTCTGTTGTATCCAGCACAAAAGACACCGCATTCACGATCCGGGTGGGTTGTGCCATAAGTCCTTTACCTCTACCTTAAACTTAGGCTTTGGTTGTGGTCAAGTCTCCTGACTTAAGTTAATGGATGTCGCTTGCAACGTAATACTCTTTCCATTGCATCTAAGATCATTGGAAGTGATGTAAAGAAGACTCTTTTGCCCGCCCATGTAGGTCCTTTCAGAGAGGCATTATGTAATAACACTCTTATTACAAATCTGTACAATCCTCAGCTCACAACTGCTGAGTCTGAGTATCGCATATGAGCGCAACAGAAGAACGCACACACATACTAACTCAAAAGACGCACCGACTCACTCTGGCGACCTCGACACCTGCGCAGTGTCCTACTTCTGAAGCTGACAGCCGACGCACCCACGGTCCCTGGGAAGCGCACTACTTCCGCGTTCATGTCCGTCAGGGGCACTGATGTAGCTCGCGAGGGGCTCACTTGTACACTGGGCGCCTGGCCCACCTGCTAATCGCTACACGTTACCAAGGGTTCTAGGTATTGTGCTCGAGGTAAAACTAATGTTTTGCACCCTAAAACCTAACCGAAGATCAAGCATGAGGGGACGTGCTGAAAACGAAAGCGACGATCAGAAACAGCGCGAACTGGCGAACGCCATCGGTAAAAGTCAATAATTCGAACACGTCACCAGAATTGTGCAAGGAACGCTGTGACGCAGGTGGAAATAGCGCGGCATACTGTACCCGGGGACATTCTAGAAAAGACCCCAGATATCTACCAGCGTCCACACTGTTGCCCAATGAGAACGGAAAGAATTGAGCGGAACGACGCTACAAGGAAGGCAGTCTGCTTGCTAAGCAACGATTCCAAGATTCCCAAAGTATTTCTAAGTAATCATGAGCAATTATCAAGCGGGACAAGTGCCGCACAGCGCAAGCGTTAGCTTAGCGGTCCACTTGTGATTTCCTGGAGAAAAAATTATACACATTTACACCTGCGCACACTTTGTCATACTGTAAAACGCGTTTGTATGTCGCAGATGATCGCCTGCAACGTGCGCGCTCTAAGGCGGGATGGGTTGTAAAATCATAGACCATAAAGAGCTTGTTCTGCTATCGGTGAAGCCGTGCAATAGTGGTTCACGTAGCGTCCTTCTCATGCTTATGTTGTAGAGAATCGGTCGCGGGGGATACGGCACCGTTTACCGCGCACATTGGCGCGGAGTCGATGTTGCCGTGAAGTATTTCCAAACTTTCGAGGAGAAAAAGTCGTTAAAGGCTGAGGTAATTCACCGTTGCGAGTAAAGTTCATTAGTTAATTCATTGCACAGCTCGCATTTCCATGAATTGGAGATTTAATTTTAAGCTCTTTGCGAAGCAGACTTTACTACTGCACCTTTCTTTTAACCGATGCTTTCTGAGTGATTTAGCGGTTGTGTAGAAGTTGTAGTATACCATTTGTACTTGTAGCCTGTCGTAGCGTTCAGAATTGTTGTGCAAACAGGAAGTGACAGTGCAATCTTACTACAATTATTAAGCTGACGGAGCTAAGTGCGGTGTATCGTCTTCGGATAAGCAAGGATTACTTTACTTAGTTTCGGTGCTTTTCTTAAGCGAGATTATTTGTCCTCCTACTCATTCAACAGTGGATCTTACTGCCTTCGGCACTATCATATATATAATGCAAGGATAGTTTGGCACTACTGAAAATGTAGGAACTGTTTGCAACGTTTTGGTATTGTAGATTGACCAACTTTCCCGGGTGAAGCATGAGAATATTGTGCGTTTACACGGAATCTGCGTCGACGAGCGGGGACCTATATGTTTGGTAACCGAGTATGCCGAGTGTGGGTGCCTTTACTATAGTACATTTTAAGAATCCCTTACAAATTCTGTGTACAAAATAATTGATTTCAGTACTACACTTCTGGCCAGCAGTCAACTATACGCGGACGCATGCATTGCATTGGGCGTTGCAGTGCGCCAAGGGCGTCTCCTACCTTCATTCTATGGAACCAAAACCCATCGTTCATCGTGACCTCAAAACTCCAAAGTAAATGCATTTTTTAATGATTGAAATGCGACGATTCATATGGTTCTTCTCCAGCTTGCTTCTGTGCCAGCGTGGCACTTTGGTGAAGATCTGCGACTTTGGCACGGCTTGCGATTTGCAAACCATTATGACAAACAACAAAGGAAGCGCAGCTTGGATGGCTCCGGAAGTTTTTGAAGGTACGCGACTTTACTGCTTCCACAGTGACATTGTGATTCGAAGGTTCGAAATACAACGAAAAGTGCGACGTGTACAGTTGGGGAATTATATTGTGGGAGCTGTTGGCTCGACGAATACCCTTCGAGGAAATGGCCAAATCTGCGTACCAAATTATGTGGGCCGTGCACAACAAACAAAGACCTCCGGACATCAGTGGTTGTCCAGAGGAACTTAATCAGCTGATGAAGCGGTTTGTCGCAAACGTTTGCTTTCGCGCGTGCGTTTATCGAGTAAATTTAATTCTTTTTCCTAGCTGCTGGGACGCGGATCCACTTGCTCGGCCTGCAATGTTCGAAGTAGTGGACGCTTTGTCTTCCTTTCTTGAAGTGCAGCATGAAATCGTTTTGCAAAACAGTATTGTGCCTAATGGATAGAAATTTTCAGGCAGCATCGAGTGTGGCTTTTCCTCAACCGCTTGATTTTGACGAACCGCTTGCCGTTGACGAACCTGTTTCGTGTTGCAAATTTATAACTGACGGACACTTTTCTCAACTTCCAGAAGCTCCAGGGCTCGTTGCGGACATGAATTGCCCAATTGAGGAAGGTGGGTGACTCCAAATGTTCGCTTGCTTAATTCGGCAACTGCAGATCGAACGGTTGAAATGTTTCCTACTTTGGAGAGGCACTTGCAGGTGTGTATCCTTATCATGTGCGATCTATAATGTTAAGTCTTTTCGTCAGCCGGTACTACCCATTCCTGGTAATAAGGAATCGGTCGCTCTTTACGAACAGCACGTGGCGCTCTGTCAGCGTCTCATTGGGCTCAGAAAACAATTGGAAAGAATTTTGGAGGAAAGGTCTGCTTTTAGGTTTTTTAGGATAACTGTCTGACCTTCCATTTAGGGATGTTACATTGTCTCACTTTTCGCTTGAATCAGAGGATACTATAAGTGAAGAAAATGTATACAGCCGTATTTGGCAGCTATTCGAAGAAAAAGTATCAGTAAGGTCAAAGTTTGCCTGCGCATCATGTGCTACTTTTAGCGTTCGCTCGTTGCCCTTAAGGAAAGCCTACTTCAGGAAATCGCCGAGTTTCGCGGTTTTCCGGAATCGTAATTGTTATACATTCGTTGTCTTGTCATGACATGGGTAGGCGATTGTCCAAAAACCTGGAGATACCATGCTGTATATATCCAACTTCCATTGAATGCAAAGCGTTCCGAAGTGTGCTTCGCACTGGGAAGGAACTGGTGATAAGGAAGTCGCGAGGATTGCACTCCCAATAACAGTTTATGCTCTTCTAAAATGATTTCCTATCCACTTACTGATTATGTGTTAATTTTTTAGTTCCATAGGTAAACTTTATTCGCGTTTCAACTGATGTCAGTCATTTTAAATGATCTGAAGGCTTTTACCCACCACGGAAATTTTCCCACATTCTCATCATGTGTAAACATGTACTTCGACAACACCTAATTAGGTATTACCCATGTGGACGAAATGCTGCGCTTGCAATGCATTGTCTTTACTTCAGGCCCAAACTTTTTGCTTCACCACATTCTTCGGAAGGCCATATTACAAGCATGTTAATTGTGCTGCCAATGATTGATGTTGACTAGGAGCACACACTATGCGTCCGCTTTCTGGCTTTTACCAGATGCAGTCGAGGGAATTTAAACCATCGTCGTTGTATTGTCAATACTAACCAATTCAGTACAGTTGTGAACAAACCTTGCGCGATGTTGGCAAATCCGGATGAAAATGTCCACACGTAAAAAATACGTAAGCATAAATGTATATACGAAACCTCTGATAAATATGCATGTGCAAAAGACTTAAGCACCGTAAGGATTACATGGAAGTAGTCACTACTCAGCGATTGCGAAATCCTTGTCGACGATCGCGAGAAATGCTACCACCTTCGTTTCGACGATCGTTGCGGTAATTGTTTTCGCGGTTGTGCCTTTTATAGTCATCGTAACGATCCCTATCCCTACGGCTACCACGCTCTCGACTACGGGAACGGTCGTTACGTCGGTCCCGCTCCACGTCTGGCATTCCGCCATCGTAACGATCTCTCCTATACGTTCTACAATCGAAATGGCAACCAGTGAAAGCAGCTATTCTTCTCTTTCATCTTACGCATTATCTGTCATATTGTCCGAGTCAATAGGCATACCGCCAGGGGCTCGTGGACGTCTTGTTTCTCCAAGTCCACCCCCTGAAAACTGGCATTTTAATATAGGGGATCGAAGAAAGCACCATTTATACCAAAACGACGCGGTAACCATCCCTTCACGGTCCGTCCGCGTTCCACGTCGACCAGAACGCGGCGTCCATCAATTTTTCTGCCGTCAGCGTGTTTATAAGCAGCTACAAAATAAATGCATACAAATGAAGTGCCCTACGAAGGGCAGAAGGAGACAACAGCTCCACTTTTCATGTGCGACTCCTCATCAACAACGTTTACCCACCTTGAAAACATAACGCCACTTTTGGTCTCACATTTCCGGGACGGAATTTTTATACGCCTCACCCTTCGCCGGTGGGCAAACCAGCAGCACGTTGTGCAAATTGTTAAAACACGAAACTTACGCACGCTTGATTTAAAAAGAAACTCCACACCATTTAAAAGATGACCGAAACGAAGCGTCAGCAGTGAAAAGGTTGAAGCAACTGCTTCGCAAACTCCGTCATTGCAAAAGAATGGGAGGAAAACTTTAATAACATTACGCCAACCTGCCTTTTGCAAAACGTTGTCACGACTTACAAGACTAATTATTAAGAAACTGCATCGCAGTAAACCCCACGTATATCTGTCGATTCTTCATCCAATCATCAAATGAAAGTGACCTTTAAAAAATCAAGGATGCGAAACGTCAATTTAACGTTCATTGAACAAAGCATGCAATCCATACCAATGTACGCATGCTGCGTTATGGCTGTTGCCACCAGACATCACCCACGATGGCAGGTGTTAATTGAGACCGTTTTATTCCCTGACATTATCGGCTTAACCTTAGACATTTTAACGATTATGGGTCAAATGGTCAAACCTACCGCCGTCGTGAAATTTGTCTCCCTATACCGCTGACCTTTATCCAAACAATGAACACTTTCAGTGGAGGATTTCAGGACTAAACAGTGTGCGCACACGGCAATATGGTTCGCGTTAAAATTTAATGCCTATCAACACTAATAAGGTAGACTATATCACAACCCATGCGAAATATGATTAACTGAAACGTACACGTCGCAGATGTAACATCCCACTCGCGTTTACTATTTTCATACATCGCCCTGACCCCTCCCTACCATTGCGCAAAATGACACTTTTGAATAATGGAACGCAAAAGTGAAAGATCATCAGAAATATTGACTAAAATTCCTTGAAATTTTAAGGCCCGCACTCCGTTAAAGATACTGCATGCACGATAAGCATATGCATGCCTTATGGCGCACACTTACGCGGGTGCAGTTTAGGGCAGATTACTCCGCCTAGGCGCTGCTGAAGAACCGGAAATCAACCATCGAGCATCCTAACTGAACGAAGGCGTTCGACCCAACGTGCATCAACAAACACTGAGTCGAGCGATCCTTCTGATCCCCAAAGTCACAACGGAACTTCGCTACCAAGGAAAGACTACCACAATAATCAATCAAGGAATATAAGCATTAGGTTAAATATGCTGCAAAGTTTGGGAACAAATGCTATTCTACAAATGCGACAAAACGAAAAACCAACTGAACCAATATTCAATGTACAAACCGACGCACGAACTCTACGTTGTTGTCGACTGAATCAGAACAGCTATGAACGAGACTTAAGCATACATGAACTGACGACACCGCTACGATGACATGAAAATAAAGTTATCCCACGCGTAATCCATCACCGATAAACTCACTTGGAGCATCAGCTCTTTACAACCTTGATTGGCACTATGCTGACATCGTGATAAAAGCACTGACTAAGAAACTACACTGGCTCTCATGCTGTTCTTCATGTAGAAAATGTGAGCTTTAAATAACACTCAAACTTAAGGCAAGAAATGATAACAGTGGCGCTTACTTTTTAACCACGTCCACAGGAGACGCGATCAATGACCAACTAACAGTGGGTACTTAGAAACAATGAGTAAATAGGTAACCTTGCATAAGCAAAACTTAGAAATTATTGTTCATCAGCTTTCCGAACATTACGGCACAAACATATTGCCCTGGCAAAAGCACGCTAGAACGCACCTGCTATCAGCACGACAGGAACCTACCGACGAATTACGATATACTTATTCAGAACAGCCGTTAAAAATGACGGCAACAACGCCAGAACCCATTGTGAAATATCGAATGTCAACAGGTCACGATACTATCTAGCAGCTTACCTGAAGAACATAGGAAGAGTAAACAGGCCGCGATCAACAAATTACGGTGACCAAACGCAACGATTTACCGATTAACCTAAATTTCACCTATCGCCGCACATCCTGATGTGACGTGTCACCTTCGCTCGGCGTAGTAGCTGTATACCCAACTAGTCAGCACACAATATTTTCGCTTTCCTGAAAGTTCCCCCGACATACCGCTTCACGGAAGCCATGATCAGCCACGACCCGCTTACCAGCTTTGACGAATTTGAAGAGAACAGAATCGTCGGTGCAGCAAATACAAAACAAAATCGAAAACTTCAAACCTGAACCACAGCAGCCTGCGGCAAAAGTTCCCATGATGTCATTGGCTAATGACGGGGAACACTGTTTTGCCCATTCAAAGATGCCTTACCCATACAAACCTAACAACATGTGCGGGGAATTGATTTTTGAAGATTCATAAAAATGCCAACGCTTGGCGCACGTCTGTTAAGGGAAAGGTCTGTAAAAGCAAAAACCGATTAACAAGGTGAAAGTACGGTGCCGTTCAAGACACCCGGCAGAAAATCAAAGGGAAACAAAACGGACATCGTCGATTTTACCGTGCTCAGTATGGACCGCTGAAATGGGCACCAATTTTCACCTAGTTTTCCAACGAACTGTTGCCAAAACCTTTCTAACCGCGCAGTGACAGTTCAGTAAATCGCGACAGCCAAGTACGAAACGCTAAACACCGAAATGCCCAAGCATACTCACCGTGCATATCTCGTTCGTGCTCAAATTCCAAAAATGCATAGCCGCGGGGCTTACCGCTAACAACACTGTTTATCATGCAAACCTGAAAGCAAAACGAGCATGAAACAAGGCCGTACAAAGTAAAGTAGATGATGCTGACTTTTTTCAAAGGTCCGAACGTTTCGAACTCGCGCCTCAACTTTGCCTCGGTCGTGTCGTAACTCTGCAATTGACAACGCAAACTTAGCCGGAAATTGGCGGAGAACAACGAAATCTGCTCACGATGCGCGATACGAACAAGGTCTTGTAAGGATCTTCCGTTGCGTTAGGGTTCGTCGCTGGGTCCCCTAAATTTGAGGCGCGACTCACCGGAGCACTATCGGTTTCATAACGCTTACACAACGCTATGCCCTTTTCGATACGATAAGCCTGCATTTCCGATCGATCGCGTTGCTGAAACAACGGAAATGGAAATTTGACGAACTAGTAGGACGACCTACCTTTCGTTTCAACCGTTCGGTCTTTGTTTCAACCTTCACTGGCGGCGGTTTGTCCTTTGGGTCCTAACAAATGGGCTGCAATGATGATGGGCCAAAAAGGAGGCGGCGAACCTACCTCAAAGTAGTTAAGGTACTGCGCCAACCCCCGATAGGGTGTTCGCTTCTTCTCGCACACAAGTTTGTCCGGGGGCGGCAGGTACGGAATGGGATCACGGGGGGCGAACAGAGCCAACAAGTTCGGCGGAAGATACTGCGTCATTATTACTTACGACTAAAGTACCAAAGTTATAACGCTAAGTCGAACCAACTCAAGCTAAACAGCGCGCAGTATACCAACTAGTCGTGCCCAGTTACTTGAACAGCGAGGACAAGCAAGTAACGCAGCTACGAGCAGGAAAGTAAATTTACAGTACGTGTATAACTTGAAAATCTTTAACAACTGATGCAGTAAGCATACCAGGAAAGCGAAGGCATAGCGTACAGAGGTTCCTCGGGATATTCGTGTAACAATAAAGGCGCGTGTGACTAACGTAATGGACGTCCCTGTTTGGAGTAATACTGCGTTGAATAATACCTTTCACAGTAAAGCTCCCTTGGCAAGCAGTTAACGCAGGAAGCAGTATTGTGCGTTTCAATTGTGTTTAACCATATTACAGCAAAACGAACAATATTTAATT
This sequence comes from Trichuris muris, assembly GCA_000612645.2. Lineage (NCBI taxonomy): Eukaryota > Metazoa > Nematoda > Enoplea > Trichinellida > Trichuridae > Trichuris > Trichuris muris. The sequence goes on along the minus strand of CBXJ02000282.1, from coordinate 23,215,947 downwards.
GATCAAACATGTTCACTGTTGCTTCCTGCGGATATGGAGGAAAAACAAAGGCTTGTACAAATGTATGTTACCTGTTAGCAACTAAAATCGGTGACCAGTTGCACACCGTTACGCCACTTGGCAAGACGTCTATTCTCCTATACTGACGGCGCCATACGCACCCAGGGATCCCTGAAGAGGCAGGAGTTCTGTAACAGCGAGTGGGTACCAAAGTGATTGCTAGGTTAATTCGTCTGAGCGGTGTTTAGTTCGGGCTCGGGAATAAGATAGTGTCCAGGTGACGGCGTCATTCCTTCTAGCGCGGCTTCGGGCTACGATACGCGGCCACGTTGCACTGAGGCCCCGGAACACACTTTCATTTCCAGAGGCCGGCTTTTCGCAGGCAACCGTATTTATTGTACGTAAGACCTTAAATAGCGAGGTGGTATAATTTCATTACTACCTCTTGAAAGACCGTATTCCCGTCAACATTGTGCTAGCTTAAAGCAGTGGCCATCAAGGCGGCACTGGAAGATCCCAGTAAGGAAAGCTAAGGGAGGAAAGAATTATAACGAAGGAAAAATACGGCAAACTTTATTTTCATCGCATGAATGAAGTCGTCCACATGAACGGCGATTCGTCTGTTTTGATACTTCAATATGGAATGGCTCGAACGGCAACGGATTGCGAGCTCATGCAAGACAAAAAATTCCATTTCTCGATTGCATCAGAAAGTGCGATGGAAAACATTCGACTCGACAGCGGGAGGTATTCTTCCAAATGGGTGCATCAAATTGAAACTGCAAAGCGGTTCTGTGAACCGAAGATGTACGGAAGAAACGATATGGTCACTGTTTGGTAAAAGGAACTATCCGCTATAGCTTCGGACTGACAAAACTATCAACGATGGGAAAACCCATCAGGGAATCGACAAAACGTAACACACGGCAATGACTGCAGCACTTACATCTTGCAAAGGGACCAATTCTTGTGAATGACAACGCATAACGGCATATCTTATGACTTTGAAGAAATTGAAAGAACTGAGATACGAAATCTTGCCTCAACCAACATATTCTTCAGGCCTCTCTCCGAAAGCAGACCACATTTTCAAGCGTTTGGATGACTTTCCCAAAGGGCAAACTTTTCGTCAAACAGATACTGAAAAGGCCACTGAAGAATTCGTCGCTGTTACAAATCAATGATTACCGCTGACTGAATCAACCAACTTATACTTCGTTGTCGAAAATGCGCAATTCCGGTGGATCTTATCTCTACGGATAAACTTTGCAGTAAGCTGAGGTATAAAGTTGGGAGTCAAAAATGACCAGCAACCGAAAGCACCATTAATTGCACGCTTAATTTAGTACCTAATAATCGGCTCAACCGCGCGACCTGCTACTTTATTCAACCAGCATGATTATCCTGAGCTGCGTAAGTGGTCATTCTTTTCCATGACGTAATAACATAATAAAGTATTAAAGGATACTCTTTGAATATTGGACGCTTTGTAACGGGTCTCATGTTTTCAAATTGGTGGTATTCCCGGGAACGGGAAAGCCGGAATACCACCAATTTGATTAAAGGATACTGTATCAAAGCACCGAAGCAACAACTAAAACGCAGCTATTAATGGTTCGGAGTGAAATCTTGGCTAACGACCCTTGCGAATAAATGAAGCACCTTCGGTTGTTGCAGTACCGAGTCGGTCAACGAGTTAGGTCAGATGAAGTGGCAATGGCAGCTAATAAACAGCAAGTGAGCTTGAAAGGTTGTCTACTCGGCTGGAACAGATGGTCAACGAACCGTAAGGTAAGAAAGGCGATATAACAAGGCGAACGACGATATACGATTTGGGTGCTCCACGTTGGTCACGTGAAGCTAGGTAGTCCCTTGGCAGCGGAGGTTTGAAAACATAACCTGATCATGATTTATCGATACTGTTGATGATGGCTAAAAGACACTGTATTTCTTCCGTCGTGTGTTCCGAGGTCAATGATATTTTGACGCTGGAAGAATAGCGCACTACTCAACATGGCAAACACTTAAGAAAGCATCGCAACCACCTTTCAGGCACATGAAACCATTCTTGACTTTTCAGTTGAGACATTTTGGTCAGTAAAACACCTTCCTTCGTCGCCTAAATCATTGCAAGAATATTCGCTGCAGGCGAACTACGTGTTCAATCATGCAATTACCTTTTCTATCAAAGCATCTAAAAGATGGTAATCATTTTGTCCTTCGGGAATTCGTAGGTGAAACAACGGACTGCCAGCAACGCCATCTACTTTGAACCGGTTTAAACTGAAACAGAAATGGCGGAACGCGTGCCTGCCAACCAGGAAGCCACGTGGCAAAAACCAAAAGCTCAATATCAAGCAAATACCTTTGTATCGCCTTGTGAAAAAGGCATGAATTCTGACGCAGTCTGGACAAGCGCTCCGGCTCTTCAATCATCATTTCCAAACTGTGAAGTGCACCGGCAGTTAAAGGAGCGGGTAGCGAAGCCGAAAAGCAGTATCCCGACGCGGAGAGCCTCTGCGAAACATTGCAAATCAATCGCGAAGCAGCATCACAAATTGTACTAACCCAACGGTTGAACGCTCCCTAGCTTTTGCGGGATACGTCACGCGTAATTAGTTTTACAATGAATAAACTTCCAGGTTTACCGAAAATGCAAATGAACTACTGTACCTGATGGTCGATTACAAATGAGCGTCCGCAAGTGAAGCCGCCAGTAGAACCGTTCGCGTTTTCTAGGGAACTGCATATCATGTCGACTTCATTTACCTAAAAACAAAAGTAAAATATTGGCTCCTTAAAACGATAGCACGTTGTACACTAGACTTACGTCGGCGTTGTAGTATTCGACTACACCCCGTCCTGTTTTTCCCAGAACGCCAAACGAGATGCTTTCGTCAATGAAAATGCGTACTTTGTACTTCCACTTCAGGTTGAGCTACGAAAGGATCAATGGATGAACGAAGCGCGCACGCAAATGGGATGAGAAATTTGCAATGCGCAAAAAGAAACGGACATTTTAAGAACATAAGCTTACCAATTGCGGAAGAGGACAGATATCGCCGTAGTAAAGATATATGCCTTCAACTATAATAAAGCGCCGCGTGACCCTGGCCTTTTTTGGATTCTAAAAGGCAGAATGGCGTTACAGTAGAAAAGCTCGTCTGAGACGGCACCAAACGATCCTTCTCCGCTTGTACTTTCAAAAGGCGTTCCAAATCTGCCACGTTGTTGTGTTCAAAGAACTCTATCCTACTACGGGACGCTTGTAGACCTTTCTGGATTGCAAAGTGGACCCCACGATCGCAAAAGATGACGTCGCCACGCTTGCAATAGGCTGGAATAGCGCTTGCAACAGTGCACATGCCGTAACTGTACAGCGCCGCCTCTTCGGTGCCCATGAACTTAGCCAGGCGATCTTCCAACTGAAGATGGACATCTGAGAAGTGCAATGCCCACTGGATATACTAAACAACAGCAAATGCTTACCCATGGTACCGTAGAATGCCCTTGGACCGCAGGTACCCACACCGAGTCGACGAACGGCGTTGACTGCAGCTTCCTAGTACGAGCAGACTCTTAATGGGAACTGCCAATGAAAACCAATGAATCCGTCAAAGCTATCGTTGTCAGGATTCCCCTCCGCTAATTGTTCCAAGTAAAATTGGAATTTCAAACAACGTACTTCAACGGAAGGATGGCAGGCCAACCCAAGGAAGTTCATAGTGCCGAAGTTCAAGTACTTCCTCCCTCCAATGATGACGTATTTATCCAGCTTGCTGAAGAAGATGCTCAGCTTCGACAAATGAACAAAATATCCAATAGCCTCACCTCTCCGCGACGGGACGGAGCAACGCGGGATCTTTTGGGTCCACCGGCGGAGTTAATCTTTCCGGCTGCCATTCGTCGATCAGCTCTTCAATTTCCTACGAAAACGGGGCGTCAACATGCGAGGTGGCAATAAGCGAGCTTCTGCTTGAAAAGCGCCTTTGCGCCACGTTAGGCCAACAACATTATCAGCGATCAAATCAAGATAAACGAACCTTCGGCGTCAGCCGATTCAATTCGGATATGGGGTAACTTTTGTGAAACAGCAGCCAAACAATGACGATCAAGAGCAGCACCTCGACGCCGAAGTGACAAAACGTATTCTGAAAGAGGCTACGTTCAGCGGGAACGGAAAGTCGCAGCAACTTTACAAAGTCCATGGAATAGCCGAACGAGCAAACGGCCCCTAGCAGTTGGTCCATCGTGGAAGGCAGCTCGGCGTGGCGATGGAGGCAAGGTTCGTTAGCTGGCAAATGGTCCTACCATAAAGGAGCGGTGGCTGCAGGCCGACGGAAACCGATTAACAAAAGCGGCGGAGAGGCGGAGCATAAGACCAGTCGAAATGGACGAAGTGCATTGATTTGGGAATTACTGTACCTAACGGTCAAGTTAGCGAAGCACGGGTAAAGATGAATATTTCCCAGGCTGGCAGCCAAGGAGAAGCGTTTCGCAAACGCCCGCGAAGAGGTTGAATCAAGAAAATGCTTGCTTGCGCTATGTATAATGATCAAAGTGTAGCGTTGAACTTCCAAAACCCATCACGCTGTTCGGTGAACCAATGCCCGGCAATAGAAATAGTGATACTGAAATTTTCGCCATCTTGTTACGAACTTTCGTGTGGCGTAGGATGAATGATTACCTGCAGGTGTGCGTGGGTACGCTCCGTAGAGTGCAAGAATGCTTTCGGAAACGTAAGTGCATTGCCGTACCTTCGTTTGACCTTAGTTCGCGAATATTGGGTCCCGAAAGCGATGAACAATGGATGCAGCAAATATTTGTTTGACAAAGTGTATCTGTGACTTACTATAGGAAACGATGTAGTGCTCTGAATTGTTCATACTGGAAAAGATGTATTTTGAAAAACGAAAGAGATGTCTGGCGTTGCGTGGATTCCCGCATATATGCATGTTTCGTTGAAATTACATTTACACGAGCGGTCGGATAATGTGAAACGTCACCGTCTTAAGGAGAAGGCTAATGGATTTCGTACTTGAATGTCTGCAAAGTCCTGCGGTATTTCGTGTCAGATTGGCTTGCGTTGGCTTGGTTTCGCCTTGTCGCCTTGGAATCCGGGTTCCATGACACCATCATTTGTGTCTGAGGCGGGTGGAGCGTTGCCTCCTGCAGCAACTTTTCCTGAAGGTGCTATCGTCCAGTCCAACAGCGCCTTCGGCACTTCTGGTCATTCGATAAATTGCAAGCCAGGTATACTGCAAATGGACTTTTCGAAAGAACCCATTTTCGCTTAAACTGTTCATCATGGCAAGCGCTTCCCGCTTGTCCTCACTCCCAACGGCCAGCAACGGTTGCTCCTATATCCGACGGTGTTCATGTTGTTTATTTTCGCCCTCAAAACTTGGTTTACTTGCAGTTCCTGCAACAGTCAGTTATCAAGGTTTTGGACAACCATTGAGCACTGTTCAACTGTTGGTGCCCCAGCTGGCAGCAGGGGTAAGTCTTTACCGTTTTCCCACGCGTCAACCCAGCCCTTGCCTTTGTCGGGGACATTATTGTAACGGAATTTTCCTTCTGTTGAATTTCGAGGAAGCTTCTCTGCTGACGGCGAACACACATTTGCCGAATTCAACTTTTGCAGCTTTCAATTGGCTGCCTGCTGACCATTGAAGCTTTCGTGACTCGTTTCGAATACCATTTCACGATATTCGGCGTTTGTAATCACGATTAATTATTGCGGTGGGCGTTGGAGGGTTGCGAACATTGCCAGTGTAGAAACTGACGCAAACAAACGTACGATGCGTTGTCAACGAAAGAGAAAAGCATTTATTGACGGTCTTAAGGAAAGCATTAATGAAAGTCTCACAGGTCACACTGAAAGACAAGGCACGTTAACGTCAATGACGCCAAAGAATATATCCAAGAATATATCCTGACCTTCGACACGGGAGTTTCTACGTCTCGGGCGGGAAGTCTCGGAGTGACAACAATTTTAGTAAAGTTCAATTCGAAGTCACTGAACACTGCCCACTGAGCGATTCTAATGAAGGTGCTCAATGTTGTCCCGCCTCCAAGATCATGGTTTCAAAATAGCTGGGTGAAAGATTAAAATATGGTAAAACCCAAAATCAAATTGGTGGTATTCCGTCTTTCCCGTTTTTTGATGATACCTGTAATAAAACCGCAAATGCCCTACCAGCGGATGGATGGGTGATTGTTAGAGATATCACAGGTTAAAGACACTTCTCGAAGCTTTCGGAACGCCCTGGTTCCGTCGTCAGCGATGTTGAAAGGGATTGCCCTATCGCCCTTTCAACATCGCTGATGGCGGTACCAGGGCGTTCTGAAAGCTTCGAGAAGTGTGTCTTTGACCTGTGATATCTCTAACAATCACCCATCCATCCGCTGGTAGGGCATTTGCGGTTTTATTACAAGTATCATCAAAAAACGGGAAAGCCGAAATACCACCAATTTGAAAACATGAGATCCGTTACAAAGCATCCAATATTCAAAGAAAACCCTAAATATGTAAAACTGCAACGCGCAGCTTAAAATCTGCATTTACATAATCGGGTAAGAATAGGGCCAAATATATTCAATGTAAAACGAAAGTTACTAAATGAATTAAACAGAAACGGCAACGTTGACTACAAAAGCACGGGGGGATTAATGTTGTCGTATTTGTAAATTATTAGCCGCTGAAGACGGGACGCGGTTGGTCCCGAAAGCTACGGTGACTTTTTAATAAAATTCTATCAAACGGTGTTACGTCGTACCATCATATCATGTTTCGTTACACCGTTACAAAAGCTCCTGTTTTCATTTGTAAATCGGATAGTATACGCAAAACGAGGTTGGCGAACTGTTGAATGTACGATGCTTCGTCACAGGCTCGTATTATTTTTCTGCTTGATACTGCAACTAAAACCGCTTATTATCCTGGAAAGTAAAGTGAGCTTAACGAAAAACCACAATGGATTTTCAGGGCGGAACAATTCCGATTCATCGAAGTAACATTGTGAGCTTTCGCTAATTTGTATTTTCGAACCTAATAACGAACAGGATGAACCGCCGTTGGAAGCCGATGAGTCCGAATTCTTAATATTATCGCTTTGCAATTGTAAAGAACTCAGTCACGGTTTGACTAAAAATATTGTCAACGTAAAAGGCCGGATTGACATGCGTGGCTCTTCACTTTCGCTGACAGTGCTATTCCGAAAGTTTCAATATGTTGTGTTGATATTTTACCTTAATGAACTACTCAGGCGTTCGGTCGTATTCGTTAATCGTGACATTAACGGACTCTTTGGAATGAAATCGTGAACGTCCATCGACCCGTTGCGAAGAGCCCAATCTTCAAAAGTCATTGAAGCTCCGTAGTAATAGTCTCAAGCTCTTCAATTGCCGCTTCTCTTGTCCAAAGTTCGCCTCATCCCCCTAAAAAACTTATTGCGTGCTCGTCGGTTCGTGTTCGAAAGTGGACGCGTAATTGTAAACCGAATTTCCACCCTTATGATAAAAGTCATTTCATTTTACGCTTCGGTAGCGCCTGCATCATTTTTGTAAGACGGGATTGCGCCTAACTTTGGCGAATCACTTTCGTTCGATCATCGGCGTATCAAAGAGGAACTTCGATACTCAAACGTGGCAGATGATTGCCGGTACGTTGTAGGCAGGTAATTTCGAGTGAATATTGAACGAGAGGTCAAACTTTGAAAACATTTCTTGAGAATTGCGGTTCGTTAATTAAAACAGTCACAATTCTTATTGCTCAGCTTGAAGTTGCATAGGCCTAAAGTTCATTGAAAGGATCGTATGTGCTTGTAAGACATGAAGACAATTTCCCTTTGTCGATTACTTGACATGAGCTTTAGCAGAAACTTCATGAATCTCGAGTAATTGTAATTGACCAAGCTGCAGGTCCGGATTCTGTACGGTCAAGCTGTAGTTAACCCAAGTGAGGCAGATTTTAAGCTACATCAAAAAGGGGATTTTAGCCCAAAGGTAAGGCTTTGCCACCATTCCAAAGTGGCCGGTTTTCCTGCACGTAGTTACCGTACTTGAAAAATGTTTCCCCTGTTGTTGCGAAGCAGCCGATATTTGAAGAATCGGTAGGTAGGGTGTTGCTTCGAATGTGCCAAGTTGGGTGCATCTTTTTCTTGATCAATATGCGCTTTTCCAGTCAGTGCGTCTTTTCAAATCATCGTCCATTGGTTTCCAGCTCCATAATTAAGAATGATGTTCCCGTCAGTCAACTTCGTCAACGGGCACCTCGATTAGGCGCTTCTCAGACATTTGCGGTCACCTGCGAGTTTACGACTGGGATTAACGCTAGTTGGAAATGTTTTATTCAAAGCTGCGGACGAAAGCGCCAGCAAATTTCGCGCGCCTTTGCGTTTGCTCATAAACTGTCCCCCTTTTGTGTTTCAGCTATGGAATACGCGAACAACGCCATCTATGATCATGATGTTTTGAGGAGCTACGCAGTTGTTACGCCATAATTTAAAAATTCGTAAAGATTAGAACCATAATTGCTGACGTAAGTTCCGCCTTCACGGGATTAAAGTTGCGGTAATTAAGTGGCTATAACTTAGGACGAACTTGATAATGAGGGAAGTTGACAGGCGCAATGCCATGGCAGACGTTAGACCAAACTTTCTGCACAGTGAAAGTCTTGTAAATCCATACTTAACACCGCGTGAAAGGTTTCATCTTGTTCATGCATGTTGTTTTCATGGACATTCCCTTTTCCGTTTCCTAAGTTGTTCATGCTTGTCTTTGGGTCCAGCGTTTCACGTATACCTCTTTCCCCGTTATTCTTGTAATCTCTTCTGCGTTCTCTTACCTAGTGATGCAAATGAGATGCTCTTTGAACCTGCGCTTCAGTGTACTGTCTGTTTTTCCCACGTACTTGACCGACCAGTCGCATGCTAGTCGTTTAGTCAGCCTAATGACGTCTCTGCTGTTTTTATCCAGCAATTTCTTAATATGCTTCTGCAGTTTGAAGCTGATTTGAAGAACACGTGAAAATGAAAATTTCTGTTTAAATTCTGTACGCTCTCCCCTAAACCATGAGAGTAAGGTAGCGCTAGCTTGGCTATGCAAGACTGCTGTTTGTTCTCTGCAGGCCCTGTCCACTATCTTTCGTTGGTTCTCTTCTATGGGCAAACGAGCTACGTGTTTTGGATAATCATTGGAAACCTGAATCGTTTCTATATGTCATAGTTTTGTTCTCCTGCCCTGGTCATCGCATTGGTGAAGAGACCTATTTATCATGTCATTGATGACGCTGGGGGACAAAGACCTTGGATAGTATCAACTGTAGGGTAGCCCTCGATCTGATTTTATCGATTTTCTGTAGATAGTGGTTTTAACCCGACCATTTCTGCAAATGGTGTGCCAACCCAAGCAAGGCGTATTATTCTTGTTCTCCACCACCTTGTTGAAAGGGATGGTGTTCGGGAGCGATGTGTTTTAGATGGTACAGCGCGTTTCTATTCTTCTTTGAACTGTGACGAAACTTGCATCAGGGTATGTATTAAAGAACGTCAGGTAAACAGTCAGGGTCCGCCATGGTGAGTGCACTTTTTCCTAAGTGTTCTGTGAATACGTCTGCTAAAACAGGTGACTGTGTGCTTTCCATTAGGATAGGTAGGAACGAACGCTCCTTCAGCGAAAGAACCTATGACTGGCTGCTTGGCGCAACATGCCAAGCCCCTATCTTAGCGCTCGACGTTGCCTTTCTCGCTAAGCTTGATCATTTCTAATTTTGCATTTAAAAGCAATGTGCGACTCTCCTTTGTTCGTCCGAACACCTAATGGGCATTGTGTGGTTACTGATTTGGGATATTTTCAACTTATAAGTGAAATGAACTTCTCTCGTTAATGAAGAGCAGTCTGTAGCTAAGGAAGTAATGACCAACGAATTCATCAATTAGTGTGTGTCACGAAAAGTGAGTGTAGTGATTTTACATGCCTTCTAACGATTCGCTCACGCAGAACGCGCTTGTTCTGTAATCTTGATCAAAATTGGTATGCTGCGTTGTAAGGTAACAACCGTGCGTAGAAACGGAGGAATGCGGCAAAATGCACCTACGTGTCTGCGAATCCAGGTCACTCAAAACTGTGAGGATTGTGCGACCATAGGGCAGCAGCCGGTTTGACTAATCAAACAGGTTGGACCATATTGCCGCAATACTAGCGAAGCGCAACAAGGCGGTACATACCGTGTAATATGCAGTTAAACAAAGTTAAGGGAATAGAAAGTTTGCGGAAGCTAATTTGCCATGTCAAATTAGAATGCTGCGCCGGAAGCAAGTGGCGTGAAGCCTTTTACGCTTTGTGCAACATCTCGACTTCCACGCCGCTTGGAAACGTACAAGATCAGACGGTGAAGTTCCTTTTGCCCACGGTGTTTACGCTAGAGCAAGGCAACAACGAGCAGCACTTTCAGGGATGCTTGCACAGGATTTCCGATCGCGTAAACGCCTTGCATAGTTCAAAGCAGCTTTTTGTCAATGATAGCGCATTTAACTGTGTCACTGAACAAACGGACCGTTTGGAGGTGTTCGGAAAATCACAGTCAGTATTTTCAATATCACCGCGCACGCTTTTACGTTGTTTGCGTTTATATGCCACGACAGTGCACAGGCAAAGTGGAAACAAATGAGGGGTTCCATTGCGTTTCAATTACGCAATTGGTATGCTACAGTTCACAGATCGCCATGACTTTTCTAGATGCTTATTTTGCTGGCATGAAATAGCTGCAATTGATTGTGTAGGCAATTCGACCGCCATTGTTTGGACGTGTGCCCTCCAGTAGTGTCGTTGACTCACTGTTTTATGTCAGAGCTATGCAGCGCCATCTGTGAAAGCGCTTTCCGAATGTTCGCAAGTGCCTCATAGTCATCCAATTTTGCTGAGCACGTCGGAGCTGGTAACGACGTCCGCAAAGTCCGTTATGATCGGCGAATCGGATTCGCGTGCACCCGTACGCTGTTGTACAACTTGGGCCGGTATCCCATCAGTGACGGACGTTGGTAGTCAAGGTATTTGATTTCTGTTTTGTCCTCATTTTGCTTACGCAGATGGGCTGAAAGGTTTCACCTGTTCATTCTTTGCAGGTCAGTATGTTGTTTTGTTTCCTCACGCCGAAGTGTTGAACTCGCCACGCGACTCGAGCGCCGCAGTAGCGCCTGTTGCTCCTGCTCAACTGCAGCAGGCCACCTTCATACCGCTGCCCGCGTTGGATCCATTACCTTCCTCCAGGGTGTTGCGGTCTCTTGGAACCAATACTGATCGTGAACAAACTGACAGCGGTCACCAGTGCAATAATGTCGAGTCGATTGGCCAACCAACAGAAAACAAAGATGTCCGCCGTCGTGCATTTCATAATCAAGGTTCCCGTTGGGCAAACGATTCTCGCCTTGTCAAGAATTTCTTCTTTTCTAGTGGAACGGCGGAGGCGGGATACCATAAACGCTCAAATTGCAAAGATAGCAAAAATCTTGCCACCCGCCAGGGGAGTTGCAGGCAGACAAACGGAGGTTGCTATCCGTGCCCGTTCTTTCGTTAGGTACATTACGCAACCACATTTTTGCAGAGTATTGGGAAGACGTTGTCAAGAGCGGTCGAGTATATTGAAGAGCTGAAGTCCCACGTGCGCCCGGTTATGGACTTTGCTCAGTTGGAAAACAAGATGAAAGCTGAGGTTGCGGCTATGCAGACACGGATCGACCAGCTGAAAGTTGAAAACGAAAACATCATTCATTTGCTCCGAGCAAAAGGCATTTCCGTACCTCCGCAGTGACCGGCGGCTGCCAGGTCGCCATCGGTCGGTAGGGACGACGGAAAAGGCGAGCGCATATTCTCCTTACGCATTGGCAGAAATCGGTGTTGCTAGTACTACTGCTACTACTACTACTACTAATACTACTACTACTACTAACTGCTACTACGTTGCGGCTGCCGCTGCGAAAAGGCCGAAATGATCAACATAGCGTACCGGCGTACGCTATGTTGATCATTTCGGCCTTTTCGCACAGTGCAAGCTTGCCTGCCAAACACCTTATTTGTTCGCAAGAAAATGGCAACAGTGTTTATTCGGAAGTTTAGAGTAAACGCCTGGCGCGTTGCAGCGACAGCAATAGTTGAAGCTTTTCCGTTTAAGAATTTGCTACGGCAATGGACTAACTGTGCTTTCACATCTTTAGTAGATGGGGCGGCGTTCTTTCTGTGCGACCGAAAGAAGACACCGAAAGACCTTGGCACAACCATGGGGCGACGTTCGGCTAATTGAGAGTTTGAACGAATCGTTTGGTCGAATGTTTCGAACAACTTTACACTTTTTCGAACGCAGCATGAACAGTAAACAGGTGAATCGGCGTCGAAATTTACTTTCCTGTTAACGCCATTCCACCGGCAACAGTGGGCAATATTTGCATTCAACGCGACGGGTGTACAGTTGCTCTCTGCCAAATCAGGGTTTCGGGTGGATCGAATCGACGTGATAGAAGTTTGATAGCCAACGAGAGCTCGTAAACGTTACAAATCGACCAAAGTTGTACTGGGAGAATTAATCGACACAACTTCGCTGTTTGACAGCTGTTCATTCATTACCAATTTTTAACTGAAATTAAATTTAGATCCGGTTAAGTTTGCTTGTGGCGCTTTGTTGTGCTACAACCTACACTATTGTTTGAGAACTGCCGATGCCCAGGGCGATTGTTCATATCATAGTCGTCTATTAATAAGTATGGTTGCCTGAAGCCAATAGTAGCTATGCATTGACCACTGCTTTTAAGTGAGTTGTTCTCAAGTCGCCACTGAACACTTTTGCCGCTGAAGACGGCAGCGCGAGCAGCCCCGTAGGCTCCGAAGAAATTTTGTACCAAGAGGAATGCGGTAAAACGGTTCTGTAGGTCAAGCGAAGCCGCAATTGATAATTCATCGAACAATCGCGAAGGGCACTTGACCAAAGATTACACCATCTTACTGCTAACTTACTTAGCAGTAATAATCCTACTGTTGTTTATCCCGAGGAGCGATGCATCGGAAAGCTCCGTGCTTAAAATTCAATTGCTCTTCAACGGGTTCTCTGCCGTATTTTCGAGTAAAGCTTCTGAAGGACCTTAGTTTGGAGCATCGAACCCAGTGTTTAACTTTTCAGGTTAATTGGGATGAACCGCCTTAAAAGAACGCCTGAAAATATTAAAATGTACACAATCCTTACGTATGGACTATTTATTAGCGGCTGCGGAAACTGTCGTCGAGTCTCAGCGGATACCATCTTTTTCAACGAGTAACGCGCTACGCGCGTGATCAACCGCAACACAATGAACATTCATGTAAATTTGCTTTCTCAGTATAAAAAGCAATATTAAAATAGACGACGTGGAAGGTCTTCATATGCAAAAGCATAAAAATAATATCAAAGACCACGTAGTTGGGCGCAATTGGCTATGGGTTGTGTATTGCAACATCTGCTTAAAACCATGACAAATCTCTCAAAGGGCCGTAGAGATAACTGAACTAATGCCGTATATAAGAAGGGTTGGCGGCAAACTGTCGGTCACGCATTCGAGCAGTTCAAGATACTTGACTGCCTTGTTGGGATCCTGCGGTGGAGGAGGCAAGCTAAGGAAGACCAAGGCCGACTGACCGCTGTTACGCCGCATCAATTCGTTGAAGCCCTTTAGAAAAGTCAAAGGCATATCGTTGAGATCAGCACCCTTCGATAATTGACCGCCGTCGGCATTTCCATTATTCACGTGACAAATGACATGATCCCAAGGCAGGATGATCGACTTGGCCATTATTCGCAGCTGACTTAGCATCTCCTTCAGCTGGTACTCTTTGCGCTGCATGTCCTGCATTGAGGTGACGCACAAAAATACCCGCAGCATAATGCGGTTCTTCCATCTGCCCGACATGCTAAGTATGCAAGCCAATTGAAGCAGGAATAGGGAACTGTTGTCCCACGTAACGCTGGCATTTTGGGGACGCACCAAGTCGACCGGCCAAACGTCAACGCATTTGTACCCCGACGTTTTCAGCAGATTCTCCTTGTCCAACAGTTGAAAATGCCTTGCAAGGACGATGTTCTTGTTCATGCGCAATATATCGTTGACCAGGCGAACATAGTCGACCGCTGAAAGATGTCGCCCCCCGCCAATGTGATTTTCATTGAACATATCCCCATTCTGGTCGGAAGGAACGAACGTGCCCGCCAAGGTAGGCAAATCCTGCACCGTAAAGTATTCGACAACCTCGGCTCGCTCCAGCTTGGCGAATTTGATGTTCCGCAGCAACTTTCCCTTGTCGAACATGTTCTCCGACGGGGCGCTGTCATGAAAACCAAGTATTATTGTATTGGGTTTCATTGCGCCAATACCGCTAAGGCGAATCAGATGCCCGGCTCCTTCGTTGACCGTCTTGGCTACGGTAATTTCGACAAACGCCTTGATTTTCAGGTAGTCAATCAAGCCGAGCCAGTAGGGCATCTCCTTTTGGACCGGATCGAATTGCCAGTTCTCCTCCTTAACGCACTCGACGTGACCGAGCACGTACAGGCCGGACTTCTTCAGGTCATTGACAAAGTCTATCAGCGGAAGACAGGACTTCGGATTCGCGACAAGCAGCAGAATTTGCGGTCTCCAAAATTTGACGTGCTCCTTGCGCGGGTCCAGCATGAGCAGATACTTTCGTACTTGATGAAAAATGAGCGCCTGACTGATGGAACCCCAACTGGCGGGCATCGGTCCTGCGTAATGGAGACCGATAAGCAGCAGAAGTAGCAATACGATAGTGATGCCCGAAGAGGCCGGATTTACTACGAACATCATGGCTATGCATCCAGCAAAGCCAAACAACGACGTATGCGTACTGAAGTATCGAAACGTCGGTCTAAAAAGTAATGAATACTTTTACGTTTCCATTTCCTTGGCATCGCCAAATGCATCTAACTGCGATATGCTTGGTCAGTGGAACTCACCTGAAATTGGGCGCTGAAGTTAGATCCAATGCCAGGCAAGCAAGGTTGACGGCCGCATAGGACAAGAGAAAGAACACGGACGTAATCTGTGCAATTACGTTGAAGGAGCCGATCAAAAGGAACATCTGTAAACGCCAGCGCCATTTTAGAAAGGCGGATGCGACGAGGAATAGCGGACAACAGCTTACCACAACAAGCACCCAAGATATCAAGACAGCAACAACGGGATTGCCATTTCTATGAAGCGTGGCCACGTGAAGCAGCGTGCCTACAGCAAAAGGGCAATTTCAGGAAAACGATCTACCTTCTTTGACAACTACTTAATTTGTTTAGAAGATTCTTCTTGGCACGGCAGTGGAATCCGTTTATTGAATCGAAAAAAGACTCCGGCAGACCATATGCAAGGAGGTGCAATTCGCTGACGACGGAGCAGGAGGCTCCGAAAGCTACGAAGTTTTGTCTCGTTAAAGGTACGTTGTACTTCCTCGTTGATTTACAGTGCATCTTTTTTCGATTCAATAAACGGGTTCTACTGCCGTGCCAAGAAGAATCTTCTAAACTAAAAGCAGCAACCCGTTATGAAACATTTCGTTTTCAACTACTTTTTCTATTGTGTGAAAACGGCAGAATACCCGTTCATCAATGCTTTACTTCAAATAGCGTAGCTTTCGGGACCTCTCTTGGTCCCGTCTTCAGCGCACATTTTCAAACACAACCTATCGTGCGAGTATCACAGTCACAGACTCGTGACTGTGATACTCGCACGATAGGTTGCGTTTGAAAATTTGCGCTGAAGACGGGACCAAGAGAGGTCCCGAAAGCTACGCTATTTGAAGTAAAGCATTGATGAACGGTATTCTGCCGTTTTCACACAATATGAAACTGAAACCCGTGAGAAATCCTATATTCAACTACTTAATTTTTCGTAATAACCAAAGGGATAGTCTTAACTATTTATCGTAACCTTGATTGGCAGACTAACAACTAAGGTTTTTTTCCAATTGAGTTCGTTCATTCCCGAAATTAACTCTCATTTTAAAAAATTACAAGATCATACGAAAAACTACTGCGACTTTCATTAAAACAAAAGTGTGCAACTCCAATATACAGCTGAAGATAACCTGAAAGACTGTTCCTCGAAAGTGTCTGACTAGAAGAGTTCCCGTTATGAACTACAGGTAAAATAGGAAAACAGAGCTTCGGTAACGAACGTCCAAATGACTGGCGTATTAGGGGGATACACTGTACACTTATATGCAAACCAATCCCCTTATATCACGAAAATCCCTAATGGTAATCCAAAATAAGTAAACAAAGCAAAACGTTGCTGAATATGCAATGCAATAATAATCCACGATGATATGATACAATAGATACATTTTGGATTCAATGCACTGCAGTCAGTTCATAATTTCGCCAGCTGTTCTATATTTTTTAAAAAGACCTCCGACATTAGATGCCCATAAAGTAATTGAGAAAGTGCCCATAAAGTAATGAAGTAATGGAGAAAGTTCGGCATTGGTGGAACATGCCGCCGGATGTAGTGGTTGTTTCAATGTAACGAGACTATGCAAAGCAAAACACCGTAGACGGAGGAAAATTAAGGAAGCATTATTTATAAGGCATAATGGTTGCTTAAACAGAGACAAAGGAACACTTGTAAGCGAAGTATGGGCGAGATTAATTCAAAAAACGGAATGCTGTAAACTAAGTAATCATGTCAATATCCGGAACACAAACATAACAGAAGACGTTGAAGACGGAGCGGGATAGCTCCGAAAGCAACGTCAATCAATTTTTTTTGGTTCGACTTGTTTCGAATTATAGAATAAAACAGGATCATATACCGTAATAATATTACAAAAAATATATGCAGATATATAAAAATTATACAATCAATCGTCTGAATCTGCCGCTTACCGAAAAGACGATCTGCAGAAAGTCGAAAGAGCACCCTCGATGCACCAATCATGTTGCTTAAGGCAGCTGCAACGGTAGCTGCCACTATGCCGATGAATATAAAGGGCGGCCAGACGTTTATGTTCTGCATGACAATGTAATTGTTTTGCAGAAGCGTTCGAGTGCAAGAGGCACCCAGGAGAAAGGTAGTCAAAATGTAGACGACATAGGTAACCAACAATGCTTGCAGGGTGCCTTTTGGAATGGACACATTCGGCTGCCTTAGTTCACCGGACATATTGGCGCCGGCCATTAAGCCTGTAATGCCGCTAAAGACGACCGCGAAAACCAGTGCGAAGTTCATGTGCATGCCGGTCGTGTAGTCGACCGTCCACTCGGGATACAAATTGCCAAGAAAGGTATGGCTCCTTATGCCAGTGTAATTTGCATATACTGTCTTGTTAGGTTCTATTGTGCCATTAATGGTCGTTTTGCCGTACGGATTATCGTCGGGCAGACCGATTGACAGCCAATGATCAGCGATCATCAGGCTCAACAGGAAGCTGATGTATGAGATTGCGACAACGACCAAAACTAAAAGCGATGTTCGGGCAAACATTTGAGCCCCAACCAAACATATGATCAACAAAATTAACGAAATACAAAGGCCATACAAAAAGGCGTACCAGCGCCCGTTCGGCATAGCGCCATCAACAGCGTAGCCTTAAAAAGAAAGTCGTTATGAAGAGCTGAAACAGCGGAATATAGACCTCCAGGGCCAAAGTTGTTGATCAGCGCTTCTGTAAAGGCGGACACGTAGAGCGAACACGAAAAAATGTTGGCAAAAAAGAACAATACGC
This sequence comes from Trichuris muris, assembly GCA_000612645.2. NCBI lineage: Eukaryota > Metazoa > Nematoda > Enoplea > Trichinellida > Trichuridae > Trichuris > Trichuris muris. Next base: position 23,198,193 of record CBXJ02000282.1, on the reverse strand, counting down.
CAATGCTTCCTCCAAATTCTGGGCCCAACGCTCTGCTGATCATATCTTAATTAGGAGACGTCAATATTGAAGGCACGCGGTTACAACGAGCACTCACAATATACACCACCTCCTTCTATTGCGCCATTGGTGGAAACAGCGCAAAGCGACAAAACAGTGAACAATATGATCACATAGGCGATTGTAAGCTGCGCAAGAGTGACAAGAACTCCGGCTTGACCAATTACGAAGCCTAAAGGTGGACCAAAAATATAAACAAGCCAACAATTTCAAACATTGAATACAGAGTACTTTTTAACGGGTCTTGGTATATTGTCCTTGCTTTGTGTACGGCTTCTACCCGTCTTTTCGTAATGTCTGAAATAATACGAAAACAACTCCCTACCAGCGGATGGATGGGAAATTATTAGTGAAACAAAGAGCAATACAGTAAGTTACCTTCGGATCTGACGCTAATCGCTGACGACTGAACCAGAACGTTCCGAAAGCTCCGAATTTTACTACTGCATTGCTCTGCTATTTCACTAATAGATTCCCATCCATCCGCTGGTAGGGAGTTGTTTTCGTGTGATTTCAGACGCTACGAATAAGCGGGTAGAAGCCGTACACAAAGCAAGAACAACAATTTCAAACAAACAGTATTGTTTGCTTTAAGTGAACCCAAAAGGAAACAATGGCATATTCAAAAAATTGAATCTTCAAAAATCGAGCCGAGCAAGAAGATTCACAGCTGCTGAAGTGCGCAAGCTTTAATACAAGTGGCGAAGGTTCGCCCGGCGTCGGTGAATTGGATAAACGCAACTCTGCACTCCAACATTATGAATGGCTTTTTGCCAAGGTAAAAGGTCGAAATTTTAAATTTAAAAATTCAAAATCAATCTAAGAATTCGCTTAATCCTAATAGAGCGCGCTACGCAGTCTTTGAGAAAGAAGTTAACGATCCGCGCTGCAGCTAAATTAATTCCAAACGCACGTTGCCTGCGACGGGATGTACACCGGAAACCCCGCCCTTCCAATCAACCACGTACGAGCTGAATTCTTGCATCAGAGACACCTAACATTCAATACAATTAGTCAGAAATTACTTTTTCTGTCTCACGACTCTATAACATAGCGACTGTTCAACCTGAACATCATTAACAAACCTTCATCGTTACTTTAGTAGGCTTCAGTCGGTGAGATGGAAACTTTTAAAGCCCAGTTAACTCCATACAAAAAAGGAAATGAACACTTTCAACGGGAATCTATGCGCGGTTGGCCATTTTTCAATAAGCTACGCACTGCGAAATGCAATAACATTAGAACAGTACGCCTATGGGCTATGTAGTTCGTCCAGTTTAGAGTGACAGGCACTGCCATTGATGCCCATCTGACACAGCGAACATCGGTATTGCAGACATGATTCTTTATAATGGATTTGATGACAATGAATGATTTCACAGCTGCGTTTGTATGGGCGTATTCCCGTTGAAGCTGTACAATAAGTTTGTTAGCAAAGATGAACGCCACCGATCGACAACTTTTATTTCCAAAGCTCTCAGAAATAACCTATCCAGTCGTTGGCACACCATTGACAAAAACGTTCGTTTTCTGCCAACAAACAAGTACGGCTGCTATTTCGGCTGTCGTTCCGTTTGTTGGTATCTGTAATAGATATGAAACACGCCCTACCAGTGGGTGGATGGGCGATTATTAGAAAAATAACAGATAGCGGACGTATCGTATCAGAGCCTTCGGCACTCTGTGGTGCCATCGTCAATGATGGGGAAGAGTGCCGTCGTCAGTGACTATGGCACTCTTCCCCATCACTGACAACGGCACCAGAGAGTGCCGAAAGCTCTGATACGATACGTTCGCTATCTGTTATTTTTCTAATAATCGCCCATCCACCCACTGGTAGGGCGTGTTTCATATCTATTACAGATACCAACAAACGGGACGACGTTGAAGATTGGATTCATCGTAACGGTGTAGGTGTACATTTCAAAGGTTTTGTACGACTGGCACCGTTTTTGTTGACCTTTTTAAAAAAGAAACAAACGGGTCGACAGCCGAAAAAGGATATCCGAACATGAACAAGCCCGTTACAAAACATCCAGTGTTCAAACAAACAAGTATGGGCTTACTAAACGTGCCAACGGGAATACAACCGTTTCAACGCGGTAACGAAACATCAATGTTCTAATTCAGGTGACTCCTTTTGCGAACTTCCACAAAACTCTACGCAGAGGCCGTAACGAACTGGAAGGAACGTTTTGAAATGTACATACTCCCTACACAGGAAATGCAAAGTGGTGAACTTAAGTACACCGATTATGGGGCGATAACCTCAATATGGGCCACGGAAACGAGTAATCGAAGTTAGACATAGTTGCACGGTGAATCATTGGTCTTGCGTTTTTCGCTTCAATTTCGCCCAAAATTATCGTAGTCAATGGAATGGCGCAGTTGCGGTGCTGAACAATTGAAATTGCCTGCGCAGCACTTGAAAATGAACGGGGAATTCCGCAGGCGTTAATCCGCGGTAGGTGGGCGCAAACAAAAAAGGATCACACAACTTACCGATTCTCAGGAAGAGCATGACGCTAAACATGGACAGTGCAACGGGACAAAAGACGCCGGAAAAGGTTGACAAACCATTGGCGCCAGAGCTTTTCCCGGAAAAGCCCAGCATACTGCCAATTCCGCTCAAACTTCTCAGCAGATCGCTTTGAAGGAGCGGTGCCGCGTCGCGGCTTCCTGGGTCCGATAAGCCCATGTTGCCGGTTGCCACCGCGGCGCCGCCGTCACTGCCAACGCAATCCGTTACATCCGTCCCGTAGTTGCGATTGGTAATATCGGTGGACTGATAAGAGGAGGACGGGCTGACAAAGGACTTGTTGTCCATCGGGTCAGCGCCAAAGGCCTAAAGTACACGACCAACTGAGCTGCACCAAAAGGCAGAATAACAGCGAATCTATCCAAACAAACATGCGAAGCAACGGGCTGCATTGCTCAACGCGGGTCATGCTAGGTGGGATACCGTCCTGCCTAATAGAATGCAAGTTTAATTTTTTAAACGGCTTCACCAAAAGTGAAATGGAAGAGTCGTTGAAATTGCGGCATGTTCAGGCGCGCCTGCTCGCTGGCGCCAAAATGCTGTATCTTGAAACTGGCGGCAAGCGCGAACCTCAATCAGACTTTTTCAGGTATTGTGGCGAACTGGCCCGCAATTTCTCGAGGCCCGCAGAAATTACAGTAATCCACGGAGGTAAACAACGAAATTCAGGTATGTCAGGAGAGGACAACAACGCACCGATGATGTACTTCACGCGTTGCAACGCGGCCGATCCCATGTTATGGTCACTGGACTGCCTTTCAGGAGTTGTGCGCCGTAGAAAGCAGGCACAGATAATGTCACCAAGCGGCTACGCGGTATTCGCATTCGGGCTAATTCGCTACAAGACTCAAGTGACGTAACTGAATCTGCTTCGGGTACGGCTTCCAGAGTTGCAATTCAAATGAGCAGGATAACTGCAGTATCCTCTGCCTTGTTGTCAACAATGACAGAAAATGCGTTCTGTGCTATTTATTCACTGGTATACGTGTGCAACAGATCAACAAAAATTTTTCGAACATTGCCAGTTGCATTACCAGTTGTTATGTGCACGTCTTCACAGGAGAGCTGCCACTGATAGCGTCTGAACTGAACGTGACTTAATCCTGACGTCTCACTGTGATATGCAAATGTTCCTATATGTGTCCATTTTTTCGTTGTTCTTAAGCAGTTACACATCCGGATCTCTCTGTTGTTAGCTAAACAGATTTAACGAACTTTGTCTCAATTGCTCAGCAATGAGCGTATTTATGTTAACAGATGTTACCTTTAAAGATAATAATATTTCACTGCGTAAAGTTCAGTGGATGTGATCGACTTCATGCGATTCTAGATATCCCTGCGAGACAAGCAGAGCTTCCAAACGGTGGAGATCTTTTTTCGCATTTGGGATTTCGCGCTTGATTCACCCAGGATTGTGTACCACAGCTGAACGACTTATCATAAGCAAGACGTAGTTTTCACGCAGCTCTTTCCCTGGTTAACACAGGTGTTTTTTGCAGTTATGTACGATTCATTGCGGCGAACGTGAGTACTGTTCCTACAAGATTACAGACACCGTGATTACAGACACCGCGAACAAGACCAAAACGGGTAGTCAACCGTCCTTTGTTGAACAATCATACGTCCACCCGTTACAATGAACCCCGTATTCAAGAGCTGCCTTATTCACAATAGGGCGTAGAAGAATGCGTAGAAAGACTTCGGTTCGACATCTGCGAGCTTTCTGGTTGCCTGACATAGAGAACGGCCACACAAAGACTAGTTCCTGTATGCCTTAGGTCGTTCGACGGCGAGAAATGGTACTCGGTGATTTAACCGTGAAGGCCCATATGCGAAGGAAACGAAAGATCTTGCAGATGTCGAAGAGAAGATTTTCTACACATCTTTCCTTCAAGGCAACGGAAAAAGGCAATGTACCTGTGGCCAGCCTATTAAACTGACGGAAAAGAGAGGTGGCCAGGCGCGCAGGTGGTGCCACATGGCACAGTGCAGAAAGGAGGCCGCAAGGTCTTTCTCGTGGTAGGCGGTTCCGCCCTCACTGTTGAGGTCAATGAAGCTGTCTTTTCGCGGAGAAAGTATCAGCGCGACCGAACATATCCGTAACAATGGGTCTTTGCGGGCGACTGTGCCGGAAGACTGGTGAATGCATCCTTGTTCTCGTTGGCACACGTACTAGCTACACACTGATACCATTGATAAGGCGGTATATCAGACCTGGCTCTACGGTCATAACCGACTGCCGGAGTGGTACCGCAGTCTGGCAGGGAATGGCTATACCCATTGGACAGTGAACCATTCCCGCCACTTTGTGCATTTCCCCGAGCCAGGGATACACACAGACCATGGAATCCCTGTCGACACAAGTTGAGCGGTGACGGGGCACGCACAGCAGTGTACTTTACTCCAAGTTGTGTGAGTTAATGTGGCGCCGGAGGCTGCGCTACCGCGAAGACCCATTTGAAAACAACATTGAGCATATCGCCACCATGACAAGATCGCATTAACGAATGAAGTACTGTCCTTGACTGGTATGGGTTTTCGTTGTGCATTTTGGAGTGACACTGTACAGATCACCAGCAAGTTGTAAAATACAGCGCCTTGTAGGAACAGTACTTATGTTCGCCGAAATGAATCGTACATAACTGCAAAAAATACCTGTGTTAACCAGGGAAAGAGCTGCGTGAAAACTACGTCTTGCTTATGGTAAGTCGTTCAGCTGTGGTGCACAATCCTGGGTGAATCAAGCGCGAAATCCCAAATGCGAAAAAAGATTTCCAACGTTTGGAAGCTCATCTTGTCTTGCAGGGATATCTAGAATCGTATGAAGTCGATCACTTCCACTGAACTTTACGCAGTGAAATATTATTATCTTTAAAGGTAACATCTGTTAACATGAATACGCTCATTGCTGAGCAATTGAGACAAAGTTCGTTAAATCTGGTTAGCTAACAACAGAGAGATCCAGATGTGTAACTGCTTAAGAACAACGAAAAAATGGACACAGATAGGAACATTTGCATATCACAGTGAGACGTCAGGATTAAGTCACGTTCAGTTCAGACGCTATCAGTGGCAGCTCTCCTGTGAAGACGTGCACATTAACAACTGGTAATGCAACTGGCAATGTTCGAAAAATTTTTGTTGATCTGTTGCACACGTATACCAGTGAATAAATAGCACAGAACGCATTTTCTGTCATTGTTGTCAACGAGGCAGAGGATACTGCAGTTATCCTGCTCATTTGAATTGCAACTCTGGAAGCCGTGCCCGAAGCAGATTCAGTTACGTCACTTGAGTCTTGTAGCGAATTAGCCCGAAAGCGAATACCGCGTAGCTGCTTGCTGACATTATCTGTGCCTGCTTTCTACGGCGCACAACTCCTGGAAGGCAGTCCAGTGACCATGACATGGGATCGGCCGCGTCGCAATGCGTGAAGTACATCATCGGCGTGTTGTTGTCCACTCCTGACATACCTGAATTTCGTTGTTTACCTCCGTGGATTACAGTAATTTCTGCGGGTCTCAGAGAAATTGCAAGTCAGTTCGCCACAAGACCCCCTTTTTTAGGCTGATTTGCTTTCTCTTGTTTTGACCGAACCTCTCTGATCGCACTTTTACGTTTTCTGCAATTGCGCTTTTACGTTGCTTCTCTGCTATTTTCTCCTTTCTTGACGGCGCTTTTCAAAATGGCAATGCGCGGTCACTAGGCGAAACGCTAGACCGAGCAGTTCGCAACTGCCGTATGGACTTCGCTAGCGTAGGTTGGTTTGAAGGGTTCTCCGCACGTCTGACGACAGGGAGGACAGATCCTGCGCGCTTCAACCAGGTGGACGCCTCGAAATGTTTCGACATTAAAAGAACAACGTTGTCAGATCGACCGACAGTCAGCTGAATGCTGTACAACCTGTCAGATTGGCGATGCGCAGGTACGTGCATATTGTGTAACCTATAGTTTAACCGACCCGTTGCGGCTTCCTTTGTTGTACGCTTCACCCAAACCATTTCTACAATTGCTATTCCATGAAGTCGCACGGGTTGTGCCTTCAGCTAAACCAGTGTTTCCCAACCCTTTGCCGGCCATCGCCCCCCTAGACGCGGCAAATGCACAAAGTGGCCCCCATCGCCCCCTTAGACGTCGTCATCGCCTCCGTAGGCTCTGTCGTCGCTCAAGGGGTTAAAATTGCTCTCTCCCTTCGTTTTGCACCACTATTCCTTGGGCCCTGCTGGCATGACGTCATTTTCCCGGCGCCTTTTGGACAGATGGCGAATAGCTTTTCACGTCACTATCCCGCGACAGGCTACATAGAGGTGGCTCCGGGTGAGCCGATACGGCCAAGCATATCGGTGTCAAGCGTCCTATAGGCTTTTCACGGCAATAGTCTTTGGATGACTGCAGTTGGGTAATGTTGGGGAAGAGCGAGGCTTTTTCAAGAGTCCCTTCCTCTGACGAATCGAGGTCGAAGGGGCGATGGACCGACGGCCGAAGGGCCTCTCGCCGTAGCCTTCTATCGCCCCCTTCGTCGCCCCCTGGCCTTCATCGCCCTCCAGAGCATCAAAATCGCTTCCCAGGGGGCGATATCGCCCCCATTGGGAAACACTGAGCTAAATGAAAGTATTGAACGGCCTTTTCGTTCTTGCGAAGTCGCATTGAATGCGTCAAAGCATGTGCGCTCTTTTTTAGGTGAAGTTTTAGCGCATGTCGTAAAATTAGCATTTCCAGATAAGCACGCAGAGAAACCTACGCTCCTGCTTACAACGCACAGTGCATACTTGTACGCATAACCCAAGCAGCTTTGCCAAATGGGGAGATGGAACCGCTTCACGACAGCAACACGGAATGAACTGAGAGTGAAGATGGTACACAATGGCCGTGTCGCTCGTTGGGTCACGGTAACCTGCGGGGGCAACGACGGCAATCACATGACACCGTCATTCTCGGCGGTGAATACAACTTTAGCTTATGGCTTTATTCAATATCGCTCTTTTTCTGCGTCACAATGGATTATTTTCGCCAGCCGAACTGTAATTAATTATTATTGGCGACAAAGCGGTATCTTATCGGTCGACTGAGCAATTCCAGATCACCCGTGCATTCCAACGTTGCGTCCTAATAGATCGGTCCCTTTCTTTGAATTCAACAGCGCCCATCGCGACGGCCGATTTCAAAGTAGCAGTGGACCCGCCTCCTTTCCAACGCCTCTTTTGCCCTAAACAAGGAGAAGAACAGCAAACTACAGCATTTTCAAATTCCTCGGCTCTTAAGGAGCTTGAAAAGACGTCCATACGAAAGCGCAACCTTTCGTTAGGTTTGGGCGATGACTTCGATTTTTGTGCGCATCCTTCGTAAGGGCGTTACGGCAGCGCTATCTGCGCGTTCGTGCGCAGAATATGCTGCCGTAACGGCCGTACAGGTTACACTGACTGGCCTGCAAAACGGTGCACAGGAATTGGCTGCCATACTACCTTTTCCGGCTGCCCCAATGCTACCTGAACGGGCAACAACAACGCTGTATCCGCTGGTCTTGAAAGGAGCGTTAGGGAATTGTTGCGAACGGATGCCTCACTTCAAATCAAACATTTTGTTCTAATCTGAAGGCAAAGTTCGCCCCGATGGTGGAGACGTGTACATCCCCATATCTTTTGCGACAAAGTGCAGCAATTTGTAACGCATTGTCTGCAGGCATGACGCCAATTAATCTAAAGTCAGGTGATCGTCCGCAGTTGGTTTACAGCTGCTCGCCTCCTGCGGACGTGCAGAGGCAAAAGGCAAGTAGGCGCTTCAGGCTTGGTAGCACTTCATTAATAAAGTTTCCTTAATACAAATTGAAGCGGCCGTATGGCTCCTCTTTTGAAGCAATGAATGATAAGCTCACGGCGCACCCGTTCGCATTTGTGGACAAAGAACTGCAACAAGAAATAGTTGTAAATTATCGCTTTCCAAGCGGGAGGACTGCTTGTATAGCCTCGGCTAGCTTATGTGAATGCATTAGTGCATGCAAATTGAAATTGGGCGTATTGCAGAAACAGACTTCCGTGACGGTTTATTAGACGCGACGTTATACAATGGATTTTTACTATTCAACTTCACGATTAGCGAAGTACCCGTTGGCTTCCGTCCCCTTTTAGCGCCGGCGATGGAGCAAGGCTGTTCAAAAATATGAATTCGCACGTTCATTCGCTGCAGTCTGATTTATGGATAAGTTAGCCAACATTCACTCTTTGGATCCTTCTACGCTGTTACAGCTGAAGTAGATGGTAGTTCAACGGTTCAACATATGAGAAGTATGAGTTTAATATCTCCTGCCTTCGCACACTTATCTTTGGCAATAATTGCCTACCGATAGCTCGTATCACTAGGCATCGGCGCTGCCTGCTGAATCGGCAAGCTCATTCCTCACTTCATTTACTATTCAAATCATAAACCGCAGTTCAACGTACGTCACATACCGTAGCCGCTACAAAAGCGGATATGAAAGGCTAATGGAAAACTTTCCGGCCACCTTTGGCCGTCAGAATTCGACCTACGACGTATTTCGCTAAAAGGAATGAACACCTTAAAGTTGTACACGTTGAATTCACATTGAACTAGTTTGACGTTTTGATATGCGCCGAACCGCGCTGCCAAGTTGCCGCTCAGTTTTTATCAGCCCATCCAGTAGGTGCATCAGCGTACGGAATCCTGCGGTAGTAATGTTTGAATTGGAACGAGGCGTTAGGAGCTAATATTCAAACAAAACCTGGCTCCGCTACCCTGTGCAAACAGCCTAGGGTAAATTGCTGTTTGCGAACTTTCGCTTTTGCAATGCTCCCGCGTTCGTTCGTGTCGTACGCGCTTAAACAGTTGAAAAAGAAAACGCGCAGCATTGCCGACTGTGCAAACCTTCGACTGGGGCGCATAACTCGTAACTCGCGTTCCCAGTTTTCTCGTCAAGGCATCGAAGCTTCGTAGGCGCCACAACGCAACGAACCCGTAAAAGGAGTAGGACTTTGCGCAAGTTGGTGGCATGCGCTCACCTCGCGACCGCGAAACATGTTCATTCTCCGCATGCTCAGTGACCGTTCGAACCGTTAGGCAAGTTCGAACCTGAGCATCACAAATGACGGCGCAAGTGCGGTCGGAGGTGGACCAATCAGCGGACGTGGAATACTAAAGAAAAACAAACACTCTTGTTGGCCGTCTCAGTTGTCAAAGCTTTCGAATCGCGGAGCAGACTGCGCGCTGTACTTTACCAACACTTTACCACCGTTAGCCATCGTTCCACCTGGGCGGCAAGGAGACCACCGCAAGAGGAGACCTGGAAAAGAAGCAACCGCCCCGAAGATTGAACAATAGCGTTCGTTAAAGGCCGCCCATAAAGGTACACCGTGTATCGGTTTACGGTCGCCCTGACGATTCCACTCTGAACAGAAAAGGATCAATGGAGCAGACGGAAGCTGGAAAATCCGAGAAAGTTGTCGAAGGCTCCGAGCAGGCACACAGCAAGGACGAAGAGCAGAAAGATACATCGGCCGGCAGCAATGGCTCTGCCCGCAAAGTCATCGGTTAGTGATCAAGAACCCGCCTCATTGCCTTCCCTTAAACATCGCCAAAGTCTGTGCCTTGTTTTAAGCAACGGCAGTGAAGGGCAAAGTTAAGTGGTTTAACGTGAAGAACGGTTATGGATTTATAAATCGCATTGACACTGGCGAGGATATATTCGTCCATCAGGTATGGTCGCTCTTTCTCTTCAAGGCGGGACCGGCTAGTCCGATCCCTTATGTTGGGCCTTGGCCACGGTTGCCCCAGCTCGTTGTCCATTAAATTGGGAACGAGTCCAGGCGGCACCGTTGGGCTCTGGTCATTTTCGTTGGCCACGTCATCACTATATTTCCTCTCCCTCCGGCGTTCGCTCGACTACCCCTACTTCCCCGGCGGCCGCGCTGAGCCGCCTTTCCGCAACGTTTCGCTCGGGAGCTTATGCTTATTTGATTACCCCACTTTGGAGCCTCCGGAGTCTGGCCGGGGGTGTACTGTTACTGTTGCTAGTCCGTTGAATGATCGTCAGGGTCGACAAAAAACCGAGCTTGGCATCGGGTAACGTAGCCCCTTTTGCAGACTGCCATAGTGAAGAACAATCCGCAGAAGTTGTTGCGCAGTTTGGGCGACGACGAGGAGGTTGAGTTCGACGTCGTCGAAGGACAGAAGGTTGTTGTCGCGTCGTGCTAAGCTACAGTACTCCTGGTGTTGACACGTTGCTTTGTTTTCAGGGTCCCGAAGCGGCCAACGTAACCGGACCGGACGGCGCCCCTGTCCAGGGGAGCAAATACGCGGCCGACAGGAATACCAGGCGAGGTCGTCGCGCCGGCGGTGAATACTTTCGACGACGTTCCCGCGGTCGCCTTGGTTTCAACGTGGCAGATGGAAGCGGCGAAGCAGAAGGCGACGAGGAGGAAATTGGATACGATGCCTCTTATCGTCAGGTTCGACGTCGTCCACGCGCTGGCCGCGCCATGCGCCGAAACTATGGCTTTCGCGGTGGTCGCGGTGTCTATATGAACTACGTACGTGGCAGCACCGACCTTGCTTAAATTTTTCGTTTCGTCACCTACCTTGCACGGATACCAATTTCAGTTTTACCCCTTTTCGTAATCCTATATTCCGTAGGCGAGCACGGGCAAGAAACTGACCACGCGTTTCGTTTCGTTCCAATAGCATCTTCGATGCATCACCCACTCAACTTCCAAGCCAACCTGCCCTTGCTCCGGGGCCCCGAGGCATCCGTTGCTATTTTGAAGAGCATGCCGCAGTCTTTTCCTTGGGGTAGTTTTTCCAGCAGGATCGTCCTTTGCTCGACGAGCCGAGCTTGCCGTACGAAAGCGTTAGTTTACGTTCCTCACCACGTCAGTTGCGTGTGTGCGTGTGCGTCCCCCTTTGCTAGAAGACGAGAACGCTTGGCGTTCAAAGGAACTAGCTTTTTTATGCAACGACACGGCAGCATCGCCAACGCTTTGCTGGCCAAAATAGGCAGCATCTTTTTGTTTGGCAATTTTTCATTACCTTCATAACCGACCTTCCTTTACTCGATGTTTTTACCTTGCCATTCCGTTTGCCCGTCAACGTGGTGAAAGTTGTTCAACATTGGCGACCACGACGAAAGCTCGTGGTTATTCGCATGGCACGACAGTGCGTTTTTCTATCTTCTGTCAATAGTTGTTTTATATTGTGGTGCTGCGTTGTTTCAAAGATGCACCTGCACCTTGTAGTCGTCATTATCGTCGTCATCATTCTTTGGCGGGCTTCACGTCGTTATAGTTGTGCTGCCAGTGTGTATTTTTCAGTTTATTTCTCTTTTCATTTTTCGCGCCAAATCTACCCTTGACGCGTTTTATGCGAGTTCATTTGAATATTCAAATGAACTCCCGTAAAAGTCGGCAGTTCCATTTCAAGGTCGCTTAGCTTATTTAGCTCTTTATTTCTCTGAGCAAGTATTTCGGTCAGAGTCAGCGTTATATATTTAAAAACTCTCTGCAAGTGCATTGCCACAACGGTGTGCTATTTAACAGGCATTATTATGCTTCATAGCTTTTTTCTATTTTATCCTAATGAGTTGCTGTTTACTATGACGACCTAACAAAGCTAGTCATAAATCGTCAAAGACGATGTATAACTGCACTGTTCGCATTCCGAATGGTCGAAATGCTCGTTGAGTGTTTTCGTTTGCTTTGTAATAAGCAAAGAACCTAATACATGTGTGATGAAAGAGTGCAGTAAAGCAGGCGCTAGTAGCTGGACGGACAAAATGTTTGATTTTCCAGAACAGCCAAATCGAAGGAGGAACGTTTCGGCTTTTGCCATACTACGGATAAAGTGAGCGAAAAGACTGAAGGGCATGTCAACCATTCGGAATGTAAATATTGTCACGGCAAGCCGTTATTACGAAGTGCTTTATTTTTATCATCTTCACTGCGCTGTCATGAAGTGTGTCTGACGAATGTTTCGAATTCCGCTTTGTCAATAATTTGTTAATCTCTTCTGCACGGTCCGCTGTTTTTACAAGCCTAAAAGTGCTTCACTCGTAAGCCTAAAGGGGTACTTCAACTTTTGGTTATTGAACTTCGCTGTATAGGCGCGTTCGCAAGTTGCTTTTGATTAATTAGCATTGACTAGCAACTTGTTGCGGACTTCTCGTGGAGGCTATGCTTTCCGTTCTCTTTTTGTGATTTTAAGTGGAACTCAGTCGAAACTTATCACCTCAAGTGGTGGTATGCTATTTCGGGGATCATTATTGCCGAGAGTGAGTGGAAGGAAGCACCTCCCTTTCGCGCAATTAATTAGTACGCTTACGTTCGAGCTACCTTTTTTTGGAGCGCTTCAAAATCCCGACAATTAATAACTTACTCGGTCGCCAGCTGTGCTTGGACCGATCATCGGTTTGGACTGAAGCGTAGGCTTGCGAATTCCTTGTTCCTTTTACTATGGCCGATGGTTTAAGCTCAGTATATCAGCGTTGGGATTTTCGAGTCGACATTTTCTTTTTTTCAATCTTCGTACTTTTGTTGTGCCGACTTGGACCAATGGAATCTTAGGGGAAGAAGGTCCTCGCCACTGGTGGCCGGACGTCAGGTTGAATTTCGGCGAAGTTAATCGTTTGAACACGGGGTTTTTTGTAACGGGCTTGTTCATGTTCGGATATCTTTTTTCGGCTGTCGACCCGTTTGAAGGTATCTGTAATAGATCTGAAAACACGCCCTACCAGCGGATGGGTGGGCAGTTATTAGAAAGTATCACAGATAGAACGCTTATCGAATCAGAGCTTTCGGCACTCTCTGATGCCGTCGTCAGTGATGGGAAAGAGAGAGCTCTTTCCCATCACTGACGACGGCACCATAGAGTGCCGAAAGCTCTGATTCGATAAGCGTTCTGTCTGTGATACTTTCTAATAACTGCCCATCCATCCGCTTGTAGGGCGTGTTTTCAGATCTATCACAGATACCATCAAACGGGTCGACAGCCGAAAAAAGATATCCGAAGTTAATCGTTCGAAGAATTCATCGGCTAACGTTGCACATTTTAAGGAGCAGAACGGCTATTCGGAAATGCCATACCGCGGTGGCCGGTACCGAGCGCGTCGGCCGATGCGCGGTTTCCCTCGCGGAGGCGGTATGGGTAACAACTACTTTGGGCAATACGATCGTCCAGGTCGCGGACGAAGCAGATACGGCGGACGCAGAGGGCGCTTTGGTCGTGGGCGCAACCGCGGAGGAGGAGGCGGCTTCGCAGGCGAGGAAAGGTCGGATGCGGCGGAATCGGAAACCAAGACCAACGAAAACCTGAGCACGGACGATCAAACGTCACCGAAGGTGCCATTCACGCAGGACGCGAATTCACCCTCCGCAAATGTGACGTATTCTCAATTTTCCATTCGTTTTTGCACATCGATATTCCATTTAGGTTACCAATACGTCTTGGGATACGACGAAGAGTGCGGAAGAGCAGGAGGAGTAGAGGCAGCTGGAACAACAAGCGGCACCCCAATATAATATCAATAGATGGTTTGATTTCGTGTGTAACCGTTAACGTCATTAGCCATTTTCACCGTTTACAACCTTTTAAGTCTAGCCGGAAAGCGCTGATTTTTTACCGCCTGCATGTTAGCCGTCTCCAAGCTTTCCGGAAAGGAAAGGTGGTTTCTTATACCAATATGAATGGGGTGTGTTGGCAGTGTTCAGTTTTTTCAACATCTCGATCGTCATCCTTCTGAAATCCAGTTTTCTCCCATTCTAGGTCGGTGTGGTTCTTTTATAAAAAAAGTGTTATCATCTCTCTGAGGGTTGAGCTCTGGGCTGTCTCTTGCCCTCTCCTTTCCAAGTGCGCTCGCCTTTAACTTTTACCAAGCTGTGTCGTCTCAATATGGGATGGGCTTACCAGCAGTTCCACCCTAGTTTTTACCGTGATATGTCTCCAGGCGGAAAACTGTTGTTCCAGTAAACCTCTTGCTTTGAAGCACGCACGCGAGCCGATCTTAGTTTGGCGCCACCAATAATATACAGTTGTAAATATGTTCTTTATCAATCCTAAGGAGGGATATGAGCCGCAACGCGCAAACGAAAACTGCGCAATATTAAGCAGTTTTATTCATTCCTTATTCCGCTTGTGCCTACGAGAAAGGTGCTTTGGGCTTTGCTCCTTGAACGCGTTGTCGTACAGGGCTTGCTTGGCCAAATACTTTTCCCGTTGAATTTGAACGTGCACTTTGAAAGGCAGGTCGGGTACGAACCATTCGAACAGCATCTTGACCGTGAATACCAGATTCTAGAAAGATTATTCGTTCAAATGAGCAGTATGAACGACGCGCCCCCACCACTCGGAGGGTGCGTGTTCAATTAATTACCTCAAAAAGAAGAACAAAGAGAATGCGCATCGCCAGTACGATCCACCACTTGGTGTTAGTCGAGTAACTGTCGTCACAATCCTCGAATCCCGTGCTCGGCCAAAGCGTGCGGTTCGACAAGACCATTGGAAATTCCGGTGACCATCTGTCCAACGTGGCGTACGGGTTGGCCGTGCACGGGGGTTTTCTGTAGTCCTCGTACCTACAAATAACCAATTACGGTAATGGTGCGAGTGCAGGGAAACGGAAAGCGCACACCTGCAGGAGGTGAGATTGCAAGCAATGGACATGTTATTGTCTCGGCAGAAGCTGAATGGATTGAACATCGACAACTCTCCGCCGACGAATCCCTCCAACGAGCTGTTTGTGCTGAACAAATGCCGATAGACCATTCTGGGAACGAAATCGCTGGTGAAGGCAATGACGCAAGCCTGAAATGTCAAACGCGCTTGATGTCGCTCGTTGGTGGGAAAGATTTGGAAGGACGGACGTTGGTTAGGACTGCCATTCGAGATATGCCAACGAGAATATGCATCCAAACTCCAAGATCTTTAGTGCGGGACGGCAACGGCCTTCTGTACGTGACAACGTACTTGTACGCGTCCAGACGCACCTCGATGATGTTGTTGAGCAAAGCGAACGCCGGAGCCAGCGGAAAGGCGGCCACGAACAGAGTGACGAATCCGTATTGCAAAACTGAAAACGGCGACCGTCATAAATGTTATTATCTTGTTCGAGCGGCCTACTCATCTCCAGGTACTCGCCGAGCAGGAAATCCTGCGGCACCGGATTCAATAGGAAGTCTCTGGCCCAAGCCATCGCCGATGTCAGCGCCGCGGTTCCTGTACTTTTCTTTTTGCGAAGGTAATTGTACATCATAGGCACGCCAATTTCCATAACATTATTTATAAACTGCTTGCCAACCATAATTATTGCCAGTTGGATCAACAGTTCGACCATGCAGCCGTTCGGGTCGCACTGAAATATAGCCGCATTGCAAATTGGATGTTTCGTCCTGAGCAATGGTAGCAACGAGGGAGAGATTGTCTTCTCAAGTCCAAATGGACAATATTACATTGCTGTTTCCGCAGCCGAATATCATAAGCCACGTCGGAGCCCAAAGTCGCGTTGCTTCTCACTAATCTGTCGAGTAAACATTTAACATAAGTGGATTTCGCTCTTTTCTAATATCTGCCTGACACCTGCTGTAACTCTGAGCAATAATTAAGTTTGTTTAACGTCTCCTGACGTCACAGACTATTTGTGACGTAGTAACGTGAACAGACGGCCCATGCTGAGCGCTGTACTAAGCTGTCGTGGTCGTTCCAACGTTCTCTTTCCTTTGTCCTCCACATCGTGAACGTTCAGTCGAATCCGTTTCATATTGCCTTCGTATCGGGGTAGGTGACAATGCGAGCGAGTATCTGCTGCCTAAACTTTAACACACGGCTCGTGCTTCCCGTCAAGCTTACAAACACGGCCTGCCCATAGGCATCGTTTCTTGCCTTTCTCTAAGCCTAGACCTTAATATAGGGCTCCTTTCCAGTCAAGCACACACAAAGGACACGATCATTAGCACTACTTTCTGCCTTTGTCTATGTCAATTCCTTAACAAAAGGTTCAAGTTTCCAGTCAAGCTCACATAAACGCAGAAATGCCTGGATAAAGCAGCTCCAAGCAGTCATAGTGTTCATTGGCAAGAAGGCAGCAAAAAAGGGGTGTGCAAATTTACGCAACAGAAAGACGCATGACGTCACATTCTGCGACGTCAGAGTACCCGAAGTATAAGCTTAATTATTGTTCAGAGTTACAGGTGTCCGGCAGGTATTAGAAAAGACCCATGCTTCAAGCGCACGTTGTACTTGCCCTAACTGTATTCTTAGTGCGCTAAAGCAGGGCTGCGCTATTATAAAAAGTAACTCACCGCTTCTGGACGATAACCAAGAATCGTATCCTCCGTTGGCCCTGGCAATTTGGCAAATCTAAATGGACAATATACGGAATCGGCCAAAGGACGACGACGGCGGCGGCAACGTACCGCCCTTTGAAGAAAGCAATATAGAATAGAGAAGAATAATAATTAATGAACTGGAACAGGAACACTTTGAAAGTGTAGCTGTTTTCGAATTCGCTCTCCGTTCGTGGAAATTCCCAGTTGGTCAGTCGCCATGCCAATTTCGCGTACGCCTAAATTGGACAGAGTATATAAAGAATTGAACGGAGTGATTACCACATACAGACCTGATCGAGAATCATAACGATTAACAGATTCAGAAGTGCAGCGCTGAACGAAGCAACCACACTGGCATTGGTTCGCACATACGTCGTTTCGTGACGATCGAAATGGTGAGATACGATTATGCGATACAGTATAATGCTGAAGGTAAAGGCGAGCACCAAGCACAGCTGGAAATGCGAGTGCCGTTGCTACACAGCCATTTGAGAATATGCACTCACGCAAAAAAGGACCGTAACACTGGATGCGATCAAACGGAGTACCCGCTCACTGAAGGGTAAGTGAGGTTCCATTTCCTGAATAAGAAAAGCAAGGTCTAACTCCGTGAAAATGTAATACTCGTTAACTTAAACTGGAGCATACCTGAGTAATTGGATTTAACTTCATCTTCTTAGCGCAAATTTCGAATTCGGGGCGGATGACATCCTGCAGTCATTTAAATGAGCGATTCCAGCAGATCAAAATCGATCCTACCTCTTCCAGGTCGAAGTCGCAGAGGTTCCATCGCCAGCTGAGCTCTCCCTGTCGCCGCTTCCAGGCTTCCAGAAACAGAGTGGCCCAAAGGGACATCAAAGCGGCGAACAAAACCGTGCAACCGTTGTCAAACAGATGAGTCACCTAGGTAAGGCAATAAAGTTGCCACTCGCCCAACAGAAGGACAACTCAATTCACCCTTGCGTAGGTGCAGCTGGAGCCTAGTTTCCAAAAGTCGCACCCCACATCGCAATTTGGACACATCATCAAATCGCTGGCCGGTCCGTTGCAGATTTCTTTGCTAGTGAACAAACGGAAATGAACAGGTGAACGGCAGGACCTGTGCACGGTGATTCACCTTGGTATGTCGGTGTTGAGCGTCCAGAACCCGTATACAACGCAGAGAATCCCCAAAATTGAGATTGGAAAAAGACATACAGTGTAGTGGCCCAGCCAAACGAAGTACAAGGCGATTTTTTCTCCGAAATACCGCCTTAAAACTTTCCGCAAATTACCGATCAGCGCAAGCTTGCCTTCAATGGTCTTCGTACCTGATAAGGTCGTACGGCTGATAGTCCCACCAGCGTTTGATATTGGCCCATCGTCTGAACAACTCCTAAAGCAGCACCAAAAATCAACGGATAACATCAACTGCAAGGAAACTGCAGATCCTATGCATACATACATACACACACACACACGCATATATATATATATATATATATATATATATATATATATATATATGTTGAAGACTGGGTTCATTGTAACGGGAGATAAACGGTTGACTTGGATTTCTACGGGTTTTTCCCGTTTTCGAGCGTCTGAAATTGAACGAAACAACGCCCTACCACCGGATAGATGGGCAGTTATTAGGTAAAAGGTCAGAAAACTATTCCTTTTTCTCGGAGCATTCGGAACAACCTAGTTCCGTCGTCAGCGAGTGGCAAAGATGTCCGTCCAGAATCCTTTGCCACTCTCTGACGACGGAACTAGGTTGTTCCGAAAGCTCCGAGAAAAAGCAAACGTTTTCTGACCTTTTACCTAATAACTGCCCATCCATCCGGTGGTAGAACGTTGTTTCGTTCAATTTCAGACGCTCGAAAACGGGAAGAATCCGTAAAAATCCAAGTCAACTATATATATATATATATATATATATATATATATATATATATATATATATATATATAGTTTAGAAGATATCTCTTGGTAGGCAGTGGAACCCGTTTATTGAACCGGAAAAGGTACACAGTAAATCAACGATGAAATATAACGTACCTTTAACGAGAAATTTTCGTATCTTCCGGAGCCTCCTGCTCCGTCGTCAGCGAAATGCATAAAAGTCCTTGCTGATCATTAGCGTATACGTTCGCACCCTTTTCCAACAAAAGTTGAATCACGTTGACGTGGTTGTTATTGACTGCGTCCATCAATGGAGTAGTGCCACTCTCGCTTTTCCTGTTGATATCGGCACCACGTTGTATCAACAATTTGCCAATATCGTAATGACCGTGATTGCACGCTTCGTGCAGAGGAGTCCAACCATAATGATCTACTGGATTCACATGCGCTCCGCAATCGAGCAACCTCTGACACTCCTCCATGTTGTTGTTCATAGCAGCTTTGTGAAGAGCCGTTTTGCTAAAACGACTGTTCACAAAGCTGCTATGAGCAACAACATGGAGGAGTGTCAGAGATTGCTTGACTGCGGAGCGCATGTGAATCCAGTCGATCATTATGGTTGGACTCCTCTGCACGAAGCGTGCAATCACGGACATTACGAAATTGGCGAATTGTTGATACAACGTGGTGCCGATATCAACAGGAAAAGCAAGAGTGGCACTACTCCATTGATGGACGCAGTCAATAACAACCACGTCAACGTGATTCAACTTTTGTTGGAAAAGGGTGCGAACGTATACGCTAATGATCAGCAAGCACTTTTATGCATTTCGCTGACGACGGAGCAGGAGGTTCCGGAAGATACGAAAATTTCTCGTTAAAGGTACGTTATATTTCATTGTTTCGCCAAAACGACTGTTCACAAAGCTGCTATGAGCAACAATATGGAGGAGTGTCGGGTGCGCGACAATTCGCCGGCGAACACTTTTGGCGTAGCCAATCAGGGTGGGGCGCGCAGCCAATCGCCGCTCGCCGCCGTTTCAGTTATTGGCTACGCGAATTGACGCGCGTGGCGATTTGCTTAGGAGCCTTAGTGTGATTGGCTACGGCGAAGTGTCGCACACAGTGATTCGCTAAGGACGATCACGCTGATTCGCTCAGAGGCTCTCACGGTGATTCGATCCCGGCGAAAGTGGTCGCCGACGAGCCATTGGCGGGGATCGAATCACCGTGAGGGCCCATAAGCGAATTGCCTTGCGAAATTGGTCGCAGCCAAGGAGTACACGTCTGTCTGTGAAGGCGGAGAATACCCACATTGTCATTTGTACGTAACACCCAGCGGACTACTACTGTCTGCTCATTCCGCTGGAATGTAAAGATGTACTACGGCATAATTTGGGTCGTACTCCGGCTTTCCCGTTTTGAAGATACCTGTAATAAATGTGCAAATGCCCTACCAGGGTATGGATGAGCAATTCCACAGGATGAAAACGCTTATCGTACCTTTCGGAACGCGCTGGCTCAGACATGAAACCCGTTACAAAGCATCCGGTATTCAAACAGATGTACTACGACAATCAGAAATCCAGTAATATATAACGAACCTGCGTTTCTACAGTAACATGAGTGCGCTCAACTGCTACTGCCAGGGTAGAACCGACGGACAATTTTTTCCAGGAAAATTATGGGTTCCAGCTTCGGAAACAATACCGGTTCGGGAACAGTGCCAGGGGTAGGAAACAATAGGGGGAGCGGGCTCACGTTGCCCGCGCAGGATTAGATAGAGAATGGGGGCGGGGCTGGGCGGTCCACTCGAGCAATGTCGGGGTACAAACTGAAAAGACCCCAATGTAGTTCAACAACAGACGGTTGACTACCCGTTTGGTCTTGTTCGCGCTGTCTGTAATCACGTGTAAGCAAGCCTCACCTGTGGCAGATGGGCTAATTTATTAGTACAGATGACGGCTAATAATTGCAAGCAATACATATTACGTATTGCGTAATCACCGTGAGGGTCCCTGAGCGAATCACCGTGAGGGTGACTGAGCGAATCACCGTGAGCGTCCCACAGCGAATCATTATGAGGACTCCCGAGCGAATCGCCATGCGGGTCAATTCGCCGGGATCGGATCGAATCACCGTGAGGACCCCTAACGGCGATTGGCTGCTCGCCCCAAGCTGATTGGCTACGCCGAAAGTGTTCGGTTCGCCGGCGAACACTTTCGGCGCCATTTCGTCAACAGGTCATTTCGCCGTTTTCATTTCAACTCGCGCGTTCGCCGGCGAAATGACGTGCTTCAGGAGTGTCACAGGTTACTTGATTGCGGAGCGCATGTGAATCCAGTAGATCATTATGGTTGGACTCCTCTGCACGAAGCGTGCAATCACGGTCATTACGATATTGGCAAATTGTTGATACAACGTGGTGCCGATATCAACAGGAAAAGCAAGAGTGGCACTACTCCATTGATGGACGCAGTCAATAGCAACCACCTCAACGTGATTCAACTTTGGTTGGAAAAGACTGCGGACGTATACGCTAATGATAAGCAAGGACGAAGTCCATTAATGCATCCATACGTTTGCGGATATATATACAGGCAGTCCTCGTTATACGTCATACCCAGAGAAGACTGAGACGCTACAAAGTCATTCAGGTTCAGTGTACTAGCAATTGTATGCTGTAAGTGAGACGTATAGTTTTGCTGTCGATTTAATTCTAAGATGTTTATTTTTGATCGCCATTTATAGTGCCAGATATCTACTGTCATCTATTATTGTTGTACTTTTTCACGGATTTTGTCTCGTTGCTTTCTGTACGTGATGGATATGTAAGTAAACTGACATGGTCTCCCTTCCAACGGATGGATGAGAGTAGTTATAAGAAGACACGGTCAGAAAACAACGTACGGTTTCTCGGATATTTCGGAACGCTCGAGTTCCGTCTTCAGCGAGCAAGAGAAAGTTTTTACTCCGTTGTCGGCTTAAGTACGGGTCAGAGACAAAGGGGGAAGGAACTACAGGTCAGCTCGGTAAGGTGCAACACCTGCTTTTATTGACAATAGCATTCCAAACTTCGCTGACCGGTACACCTTTGTTGCGGCTCAAGGATGGATTATGTCTAATGTATAAGGCTTCTTTGATCCGCCGCAGGCGGAAACGCTCGTCACGGCAGACAATGCGCGGTTGCAGTTCGAGTGGGCATGTGGGGCCATGCTCAACAACCGCGGAAGCCTTTATTGCCTCATCCATGATCTTGGTGGGATCGCGGGTTTGGGGTCGTCCACGGCGTTGCGCTGGTAACCCATTCAGTCTTCGTTTCGCTGTCTTGTATCAGGCCAGCGCAACCGTGTGCTCATGACATCTATCAAGTAAAGGTTTGCCCGTTTCTCCTAAGTAGGAAGCGTGGCAACCACACTTGATTTCATAAACGACGCCTGGTCTCTCATCCAGTGGAATCTTGATCTTATCACTTCGTAAGAGGGAGCGGAGATTACCGGAACTTTTAAATCGAACATTAAAGTTTAACGCGTGGCCCAAACGTTTGAGGCGCTCCCCCAAGTCATTATAGTACGGAACGTATAACACCGGGTTAGGTAACGAGGCGGACACCGGTGGGTTTATGGATGTTTTAAGTAACCTACGTTGTATGATCTTGTACTTTTCACGGATTTTGTCCCGTTGCTTTCTGTACGTGATGGATCTGTAAGTAAACTGACACGGTCTCCCTACCAACGGATGGATGAGAGTAGTTATAGGAAGAGCACGGTCAGAACACAACGTACGGTTTCTCAGATATTTCGGAACGCTCGAGTTCCGTCTTCAGCGAACAAGAGGAAGCTCTTGCTCTTCCGCAAGCAAGAGGAAGCAAGATTTCCGTCTTCAGCGAGCTCTCGAGCGTTTCGAAATATCCGAGAAACCGTACGTTGTGTTCTGATCGTGCTTTTCCTATAACTACTCTCATCCATCCGTTGGTAGGGAGACCGTGTCTGTTTACTTAAAGATCCATCACGTACAGAAAGCAACGGGACAAAATCCGTAAAAAGTACAACATCATGAAGATCTACGCTCCCGTTAAAAGACATCCTGTCTTCCGAAACATACGTTGTATAACAGAATTAATAAAGTGTTTTGGGTAGCCATTAGAGATTAGCGTTGTGCAAACGTATTTTAATTTGGAGTTTAGATACTGCGGGTCACAAGCGTCAAGCGCACGGTTTACCATGCCGATTATTATACAACGTTTAACTGCAATAGGGTGGTGGGAAGAGAAATGTACTATGCGGTCTGAATTTGTCGGTTTTCTATATACAGTTGTGTTAATCGTATTACCTTTTTTAATGACTAGAACATCTAGGAATGGCAACTTATTGTTACATGATTTTTCCATGGTAAGTTTAATGTTACTAGGAAAAATGGAATTCAGGTGTTCCAGGAAGGGTTCTTCACTGCCTGCTCTGATTATTGCAAATACATCATTTACGTATCTTTTGAAAAAGGACGGTGCTGACCCAGTCTCGCACGTGCTAAAAGCCTTTTCTTCGAGATGTTCCATGAAGATTCCGGCGAGAACGGACGAGAGCGGACTGCCCATGAGGGCCCCGTCCTTTTGTGTGAAGAACCTGTACTGGAATCTGAAGTGGTTTCCTTCCCGCATGCAAAAGGAGACAAGTTTAGTGACATGAAACAGGTTTAATTTAGTTCTTTCATGCAAATTACTGTCTGATTCCAATAGAATATCAATTGTATATGTGACCGGTATGCAAGTAAAAAGGTCTTTAACATCGTAACTGACCAAAACGTCCGAACTATGTAGGTGTACCGTTTTTATTTCGTTAACGAATTCTTTACAGTTTTTTACATGCGAGTGACGATTTCCCGTTAGTGGTTTTATAATGTTCTTTAAGTAAGTGGAAAGTTTAGACGTTAAACTATTAATACTCGAAACTACCGGTCTAAGTGGGACCCCTGGTTTATGAATTTTAGGGAGCCCGTATAAATCTGGGCATTTACTATTGCACGTGTAATAAACCAATTTATTTAGTTTCGACAGAATTGGGTCTTGTGTTTCTCTTACGAAAACGTCCATTATATTCATCAGTTTTCTTCCGAGAGTTAGTGTGCGATCGTGCCCGATGGGGCGATGAACGTTGTTGTTTAAGAGTTCGTTAATTTTATCTGCGTACGCGCTTTGGTCTAAAATCACGACTACGTTACCTTTATCAGCCTTAGTAATCAATATATCCTTACGAGATTTAAGATCTTTAAGAATGTTACGCTCAAACGGTGTGAGATTGGGAGGTGGCTTGGGGTGTGCATGCAGAAGTAGGCTTGACACTGAACCCTTGATTTCTGCCGCTGTCTGGGGTTCAACGTTAGAAAGGCTGTGTTCAATGGATGAAATGATATCTAACATAGGGAGGTCCTTAGGTGTCGGTACGAAATTTAATCCTTTAGATAACACGACTTTGTCGGCGTTATTTAAGTTTGTGGGACTGATGTTAATGACACTTTTATCCATATTGTTGTTGTTCATATTAGTATGGTTTATTTGGCCGTTTTTGCATGACCGTTTATTAATTCTGTTACACTTTATTAATTCTGTTATACAACGTAGGTTACTTAAAGCATCCATAAACCCACTGGTGTCCGCCTCGTTACCTAACTCGGTGTTAAGATTACCGTACTATAATGGCTTGGGGGAGCGCCTCAAACGGTTGGGCCACGGGTTAAACTTTAATGTTCGATTTAAAAGTTCCGGTAATCTCCCTTCCCTGTTACGAAGTGATAAGATCAAAGTTCCACTGGATAGGAGACCAGGTGTTGTTTATGAAATCAAGTGTGGTTGCCACGCTTCCTACATAGGAGAAACGGGCAAACCTTTACTTGATCGATTTCATGAACACACGGTTGCGCTGGCCCGATACAAGACGGCGACACGAAGACTGAATGGGTTACCAGCGCAACGCCGTGGACGACCCCAAACCAGCGATCCAGCCAAGATCATGGATGAGGCAATAAAGGCTTCCGCGGTTGTGGAGCATGGCTCCACATGCCCACTCGAGCTGCAACCGCGCATTGTCTGCCGTGAAGAGCGTTTCCGCCTGCGGCGGATCAAAGAAGCCTTATACATTTGACATAATCCATAAATGAACCGCGACAAAGGTGTACAGGTCAGCGAAGTTTGGAATGCTATTGTCAATAAAAGCAGGTGTTGCACCTTACCGAGCTGACCTGTACTTCCTTCCCCTTTGTCTCTGACCCGTACTTAAACCGACAACGGAGTAAAAACTTTCTCTTGCTCGCTGAAGACGGAACTCGAGCGTTCCGAAATATCTGCGAGAAAACCGTATGTTGTTCTCAGACCGTGTCTTCTGATAACTACTCTCATCCATCCGTTGGTACAGGGACCGTGTCAGTTTACTTACAGATCCATCACGTACAGAAAGCAACGGGACAGAATCCGCGAAAAAGTACAACATGAAGATCCATGCTCCCGTTAAAAGACATCCTGTCCCGTCATCTATTATTTTGTGAACGCTTACTGCTTTATCTACGTTTGTTGTAATGAGTGCTAAACGTACATGATCTCCCGTGCTCACGACGGAAAGGATGATGAACTTCGGAATGCAGAACCACAGCGTTTTCTAACAGCAAAAGACTTGTCTGAAGCTTTTGACTTGCTAGACAGAGCAATGGCCATCTTCACTGAAAAGGACCCACAGAGGGAAAGAAGTTGCGAAGCAAACAGAATAGTAATGAGTGGATACAAATGCTATAGAGAGTTACATGGGCAGAAGAAAAAACGTGTGCGGCAACAAACGTTGGACAGTTTTTTGAAGGTCCCAGCAAATCAGGGAATACGTTCACCAAAGCTTGGTTAAACGATTATCTAATCTTGTATGAACACTGGATGTTTTGTAACGGGCTTGTTCATGTTCGGATATCTTTTTTCTTCGGCTGTCGACCCGTTTGATGGTATCTGTGATAGATCTGAAAAACGCCCTACCAGCGGATGGATGGGCAGTTATTAGAAAGTATCACAGACAGAACGCTTATCGAATCAGAGCTTTCGGCACTCTCTGGTGCCGTCGTCAGTGATGGGAAAGAGAGCTTATCTCCCGTGCTCTCTTTCCCATCACTGACGACGGCACCAGAGAGTGCCGAAAGCTCTGATTCGATAAGCTTTCTATCTGTGATACTTTCTAATAACTGCCCATCCATCCGCTGGTAGGGCGTGTTTTCAGATCTATTACAGATACCATTAAACGGGTCGACAGCCGATAAAAGATATCCGAATATAATCTTATACGCGTATCTTAAAAGTTCTTAAAAGCACGTACTTGTTTCAATGTTTTAAATTAAAAGTTAATTAATGCGCCACAGTTCAGAAGTTAAGTAATTTTTTTATGGTCATAGGTGTACCGGTGGAACGTAACTCCCACGCTTACTATGTTTTTAATGGTAACAGTGGTTTCGTTATACTTCGCGTCTCCAGGAATGCATCTCTGACGTTAATCTTAGGCTGCCTGTATATATATATATATATATATATATATATATATATTCTTTTTTTTCAGAGACTTTCCATGGACAAATTTTTTTCATATAACCGGAGTCTCAGGCCATCGGCTCAACTTATTCGCTAGATTATAAAACAGCCTTAAAGTTTACGAGTGGCTGAGGTAGTAGGGACACTTCAATGTTTAAATAACACGGAGTCTTACAGTTAGCCACAGTGCTTTCTGTGGAGCATTCGCGCAAAGACGTCGAAAGCCTACCTGACGATCGCTAAGTGGTTTGTCACATTCACTGACGTGAGGACCCTAAAAAATGAACCCATCCGATCGACATGGTCGAACAACGGGTGGCCAATCACTTCGTGCAAAGGGTATGCGGCGCAGTAGGTGCCCGCATTTAGCAGACGGAGAATGCCACAATCGGTCCGTCTTTGTACGTCGAATTCCGTACGAGCCAGTATATCGAAAACCATATAGCTACGTTGGGCCGACGTGAAAAACGTTTCCTGGTTTTCAATCATGAACCTGTACGTGAAATGGACAGCCGTAAAGCAGACAGCTTAAACCAAGAAGCAATCTCCTACTGGTCCAGCTTGTCACGGCGAAACAAGGCTGTAAAGTAGTGGCGGTTTTCGGTATCCGCCACAATGGTCCACCGCCAGAGCGTGCTCAGCCATCCTCTTTTCGGGTTGCGAACGTGCAAATCGTTCTCCTGAACCGATAAGCGTTTGAGTAGAAACGAGTTCAGTAGATTGACAGGATCGGTACCCTAACAGGCATGCGCATTTTTAGCACTTCTGCCTGACGAATCAAGAAGTCCCATGGCGCATGAATCAAAACGAAACAATACTTTTTACCATCAACATCCTGCAAACATGCCCCTCTTAAAACAATGGCAATAGCAGGAAGTCCCACCTCTATAACGCGATCCAATTGTAAGCCCTCATCTTCAAGATGGTCTTCGAAGAAGTTGCGCCGCTCTTCGTCCTGGCTAGCCTTGCTCATGTTGTATACAAGCACGTAGTCGGTGCGTGGATACTGACCTTCATTCTGTTTAAAGGAGAATACACATGCGACAAATTACCTGATGCTAGCCTCAAGCTTTGCCTGCTTGGAGTACTAATACTAATACTCACTGTTATCAAAGCCATACCAGCAAAGCGTAAGCGTAGGAGCAGTTACTACGAGGCCAGTTTTACATAGTAACTACTGCAAACAATAAAACCAGTTTAAATTAAGCTGAACGCAAAGTGAATGCAGGTAAGTTGAACTGTTAGCTGGAACCTGCGAACGACGAGGCAATATTTAAATGGATCAATCGGAGAAACGTGTTCAGAGGCAATACAAGTTGAATTGAATGATTTCTATTTCTTAATGTCAAATATAATGTACAAAACTTCACCCTAAGGTGAACATTCTAAGACTTATTCGACTATTTTGATGGCAGATATTCAAGTTCGTAGTTTCCTCTGCTTTGCTTTTGTCCCGAAAGTCTTAATGACTAAACATTTCTCTTCAATGGAGAAAAATATTTTCGTATCCCTAAAATGGAAGAAGGATAGCCTTGCAAACTCCATAAATATGCGAGTTTCGAAATAGGGCGTATCGAGAAATCACGGACGGTTTTTACCCGTTGTTGTCGAAGGCCATGTGAATCAAAATATCTTTATTTTCAAAAAAGAAAAAGTCGAAAAACGTGGCGCATCGTGGTCAGGAAAGCGGAGCTTTCGGGTCAGCCTAGACCCATCTTCAGCACGGTTAGGTCTCTTTGTGCCCTCCCCCAGGTTTGGCTTTCAGAGAGAGTTCCTCCACTCAGCCGAACCACAGTGGAGCCCGTCAGATCAATCTACATCCATCGGACTGCTTCCACCGTGGCCGACCGGGTATCGGAGCCTTTTCCTTACCGACCATCCCCGGAGGCGGCACATTGTCCAAGTGTAGGGCACGGTCTGTGTGGAGGCATCGTTCGGGAAAGTCGGTGACGTCATGTTTGCTCATCGAGAAATGAAATATCATCGAGAGATTGATTTCTCGATACACCCTTAAGCGATGAACCCGTTACAAAATTGTTATCAAGAACTTACATGTGCACACGGAGCACAGGACAAACTCCCGGACGAGACAACAAAGAATGAGCAAGCATGACGTGACCGACTTTCCCGAACGATTCCTCTACACAGACCGTGCCCTACACTTGGACAACGTGCCTCCTCCGGGGATGGTCGGTAAGGGAAAGGCTCCGATACCCGGTCGGCCACGGTGGAACCAGCCCGATGGATCTAGATTGATCTGACGGGCTCCACTGTGGTTCGGCAGAGTAGAGGAACTCTCCCTGAAAGCCAAACCTGGGGGAGGGCGCAAAGAGACCTAACCGCGCTGAAGACGGGTCTAGGCTGACCCGAAAGCTCCGCTTTCCTGACCACGATGCGCCACGTTTTTCTACTTTTTCTTTTTTGAAAATATAGATATTTCGATTCACGTGGCCTTCGACAACAACGGGTAAAAATCTTCCGTGATTTCTCGATACGCCCTTAAGCGATGAACCCGTTACAAAATTGTTATCAAGTTTCGAAATAGTCCATAATTTCGCATCACTGCCTAATTGCTCCCATTTCAGACCTCTCGTACTTCATTTGTGGAACACATGTGTTCAATATGAGCGTCGGCAATGATGCATACCAAGTCGTAATATTTGGAACACTGCTTGTCGACATGGCATACTCCGCGTGGCAAACTTTCGGCATGCTTTTTGTGTTGGTCTGCCGGCAAGTTGCCGAGCGAAGACAGAAACAACACATCGCGAAATTTCACGAATATTCTTATTGCGCTCACCTACCCTTTGTAACGCGTTCAAAAAAGCAGATGGCAATGGATACCTGTCCTGCAGTTCACCGTGTCTAACAACGTAAGTGCTGGTGAACTATGAAACTGAGTGCACTAGCACTTACGAATTCGTTCAAATGGGGAATGACGCTGCATGGAAATGAAAACTTCCGCGTAAAGGGGGAATGACGAAAGCAGGTGACTCATTCGCCTACAAATTACTTTAACATTTAGCTCCGTGACAATTTGGAATTATCAAATCAGAATCCATTCATGAATTTCTCTTCAACGCGTCCCAAGTACACGTTCACAATGTGCACGCCAGATCAGTGCAGTTGGGCGTTCATTCAATAATCATGTGAGTTCACCTTCATGGCAACTGAAATGTCCTAACTTAAATCACGAACATTTTCAATGATTTTCAAATGCTAATTTTTAATTTGACAATGTTGACACTACCTACGTGCATTACCTTTACGTTGCGCAGGTTTAGCACAATTACCAAAACCATATGGCACCTTCGGACGTCATAGGCAAAAAATCACTGTTTGCCTAAGTAACTGCTGCTGGAATCTCTAGTTCTTATTACGCCCAGCGAAC
Source organism: Trichuris muris (assembly GCA_000612645.2). Lineage (NCBI taxonomy): Eukaryota > Metazoa > Nematoda > Enoplea > Trichinellida > Trichuridae > Trichuris > Trichuris muris. The sequence goes on along the minus strand of CBXJ02000282.1, from coordinate 23,168,446 downwards.
CAAACATTTTTTGTATTGACGAGATAGTATTGTGGATAAACTCTGTGTGTGTGTGTGTGTGAGTGTGTTCAATTGCCCATTACTGCTGCTCATTACGCAGAAACAAGAAGAACAGGGTCTGCTCTGGCAGTCACTAAGCAATCTTTGTCTACAGCAGTGTTTCCCAACGGGGGCGATATAAGGCCAGGGGGCGACGAAAGAGGCGATAGAAGGCTAAGGCGAGAAGCCCTTCAGCCGTCGGTCCGTCGCCCCTTCGACCTCGATTCGTCAGAGGAAGGGACTCTTGAAAAAGCCTCGCTCCTCCCCAACATAACAGCAGTCATCCAAAGACTATTGCCGTGAAAAGCCTATAGGCCGCTTGACACCGATATGCTTGGCCTTATCGGCTCGCTCGGAGCCACCTCTATGTAGTTTGTCGCGGGATAGTGACGTGAGAAGCTATTTGCCATCTCCCCAAAAGGCACCGAGAAAATGACGTCATACCATTAAGGCCCAAGAAACAGTGGTGCAAAACGGAGGGAAAGAGCAATTTTAACCCCGTGCGCGACGACAGAGCCTACGGGGTGATGACGACGTCTAGGGGGGGCGATGGCGGGCAAAAGGTTGGGAAACACTGATCTACATTGCAGCAATGTAGGACATACCGCCGAAGGACTCATTTGCATATGCAACTGTCCTTCGACACACCAACCAGAGCTGCGTGTTCGCTTCCTGCACTATTTCTTCCCGACAGGGTAAGTTAAGCAAAACTCGGATCTAATTTTTTATAATTTACAATATTCCTTGAGCACATTGATAGTTCACCAAACACAAACATTATCCGGTGACTAATTTTCCGTTCTCTTAAAAAGCAGTTCCGACTTTGGAGTAAAGCAGTGCTAGGTGGAAACGTGAAAACTTAATAGAGCATGCGGACTGCATCAAAGCAGGCATAGAAAAGCATTGTAGTAAGATTTGCGTTGCGACAGGTGATGCTTATCAGCAGAAAGGGTTGAATATAAAAATGAAGCGTATGCAGGAAAAGCAAACTTCTTTGCGTATACCTCCGTCTTCTGCCTGAGCTCGATCACGGCCAATTTTTCCACGTTTTTAGTGAACATTGCTCAAAAGCATATGGACTTCTACGCCAAATAATAAATCTACTGCATGGCAAGAGGCTTGAACAGCAGCAAACGCAGTGTCTGTCGAGCCGCGAACAGACGAGAATGGCACACGTTAATAGATGGAGAACCTAACGTTCACACTTTCTGGCACTGACGTGCTTTGGCTAAGCAAAAATGTTGCCGATGTCAGTAGCAATTTCCATGCCAGCGTCCGTGCAAAATGTTAGTAGTTAACCGTGCAGCGGCATTGCAATAAGGCGCGCCATGAGATTAAACAAACAAACATTGCAACTTTGCACGAATGACTAACGGGATTATTACTACACGATTCGACTACATTTCAGAATAGGAACTGAACGTTTTACACGCTGTTGTCACAAGACTTTTGCTCAATGATGAGCTGTTCTTTCCTTATTGATTTTCAGGTAGGGTACTATCATGGAGCTGGGATTTGAGCAACCAATTGAGCTATTCAGCGTAATCCCAGGAATCATTCTTGCGCAATTACTTGAAAGCAAACTAACGGTTGACAAGTTCTCACGACCTTACACTGTTCCTGCTTGAGGCCAATTAGATCGCAGAGCTGCGGAAACTACCTCAAATATCAATTAGGAATTAGTCGAGAACCAATGCGTAGCACCATGTTGGCTCCGTAAATTTCTTGACAGAGTTGAGTCAACCCTCGTATGATTAATGACCACTGGTTCAGGGTCGCTGGTGGAACTGTCCACGCAAGAGCGACACGAGAGATGGAAAAGGAACTCAATGATAACTGTAGAACTAATATTTGGCTTCAGCAGCAAATTGGAAAATCAAAAAGCTTAACAAATGGGTGCTGCACAAGTAATCGCAAACGCATGAATCAGCCGCTACTCCGATTGTCCTGACCTCCTTTCTTGCTAAAACAACGATCCATTACTTGTCTGAATTGCGATGGGCAATAGATTCTACATGATAACCCAAAGGGCTCCTCCCAGTAGCTGAACCGGTTGAATCTCCAAAACCGTTCCCTCACCGAAGGGGAACCAAAAAGACTACGATAACTGTTTTGTGGACGGCAAAGGGAATCGTCCGGCACACTTTCTTGAAAAGTGGCCAAATTATCGTCGCAGCGAAGCAATGTCAGTCCATCGACAGAAAGGATCAACTACTGCATGGCTTACAACCCTGGTTGGTCAATAGAAGTACCCAACTCATTCTACAAAACCACACGTTACAGCAGTGATTCCCAAAGAGAGCCCTGGGGCCCCCTTTGGGGCCCTGGAAGGTGAAGGGGTCCCTGGGAAAGCCTTGGCAAGATTAAAGTCACTCTGGTGTGGTAATGATAGGTCACTGGGCGCTACGAAGTTCAAAAGAATAAAGTGCGATACAGTTTCGGTAATTTCATGTAGGACGCGAAACAAACAATGTTTTCGTTCGTCTGAGTGTTCATGTAGCTCCTAACTTGTCAGGAGTTGTGACTTCTCGCTTTGTTATACTTTGTGTTAAGGCTTCCGTCAAATTATGATTCTTTCTTTCCCTTTCCAAAGTCAGAACGTGATTCCGCGTAACTCAAATTTGATGAGCACAATGAATGACCAACCCCTTTAGTCCGGAAGTAAACGCCTTATGTAGCCATTCGCTTATACTTGTAGAATTGTTAGACGACTTTGCCCTGTTGTTTGGCGTTCGGCTGGGCAAATCCCAATGGTGACAAGTTCAGTGCTTCATTCTGCGCTAAGTGCTGACCATTACTGAATTACCTATTCAAGCAAGTCTACTATGAACTCACTCCCAAAAAGCACAAAAACCTGTAAGGAATCTAATAGGACAATGAGGACGGTTGTAAAGAGTTGGTGGGGGCCCTGGATGATTGTCAGCGATGAAACGGGTCCCTGGCTCCAAAAATGTTGGGAAACACTGCGTTATAGGAATGACATTGCAACAACTGAAGAAGTTGAGATACGGAATTCTACGTCACCCAGCACATTCAGCAGACATCTCTCTAATAGACTGCCACATTTTCAGGCTCTTGGCTCACCTCCTTAAAAGCCAAATTTCACCAAACAAGAGGATAGAAAAAGGCATTCGAAGGATAAACCGTTTCTGGAATTCCGGATTCTGGGTTGGCGAGACTTGCACCCCGGTAGTAGAAAAGCGTAAGTTAATATATCTTATTTCCCTGCGTAAGTTTTCCTAAAGGCTCACACATATGCTTTAAACTTTGGGAAACAGAAACGTTCAAAACATCCCGTTCAATTTAATACTAACGGTTGACAACCCGTGTAAGAGCGCAACATTAAGGACCAAACCTTCAATGGCAACCCGCACTGAGAAAATTCCGCTGCGCCCTTTCGACGGAACAATCGGTGGAATATGACCGATATGCAACCAACTCGCGATATTTCACAATTGCAGCGATGCATGCAGCGGAGAATCTTCGCAGTACCAAACAAGATTAAGCCTACCTCTTCGGCGAATCCATTGTTCAAGCGTTTGGACCATCCCTGCGACCTTGAGTCCTCTAAATACTAGCACAAATGTACCGATCAAATAGACGGACAAAAAACATAAAAATACAATTCGCATGTTAGTACCTTCGTTTGTTTAACAGCATTACGAGAAAGAGGTTTTGGATGGTCGTACGCGCCTGCCGAGACGTGCAGAGCAACATTGTTCGTGCTAGCGGATGCAGTCGTTCATGAAATTCGCCTACGCTGTTAGTGCGGTAAAATTGTACTAATGTATGTAGCGCAAAATGGTAGCGTCAAAAATGATCGACTAACAAACAGCTTGCGAAAAAATATGCCGCGCTCGTTTTCCCGAAAATTCTCAACATCGCCAAAAAGAATCGTTGGGTAGACGTTTCTATTCAACGAGCACTGCCGGGTTCGAGCTTAACGTTTGAACTGAAAATTCGACCTTCAGCGGTCGATCTACACCGGAGGAGCAAAACTGAAGGATAAACGGGACATTTCGCATTTATGTACGCTAAAGGACAAGCACCTAAGCACTTGAGCTTAATGAAATGTTCAAATATATAAAAAGCAGGACTCACCATACAAACTTGTTTCTTCTTCGGCATCGGACGCCATTTTCGACTGACTACGTGCAGAATCGATTGCACTTCAAGCGAGCCGCGTTGAAGAGTGACGAGTACTGCACTCAGTTGTTAGGCAGCATGCGGATCGGTGACGAAACGGTGAGGGCGAAATTGGCCAATGACGTTGGAGGGGAAATGAGCTAAATTTCTTCATTAGTAAAAAACAACAGAATGGTTTAAACTCAATTAAAAATCACTGTTTAACGTAACTCGCCACAATAGCGCATCGCTTAACGTAATGCTTAAAGAAATAGGAGCTCTGCGTTGATTGTCATAAATGATTCAAGAAAGTAGTTGGCAGAACTCGCTGGCTGAAATGGAAGCAATCATAAAAAGCAGCGTGCTAATAGATTTTCCTAACGCATTGCAACTCAAGATGATGGCTGCATAACGGACACATCAACTTACGGAGCAATCAATGGAACGTGCACTTTTCGATGGTCAACAGGTAAGTTTTAGAAGGGATGAAGTTAACAATGAATTCCTTCAAGATACTGCATCTAGGCAAAACGCAATACGTTCTCTACAGAGTACGGACGACAAACGGGAGAAAGCCGTGATGAGGAGAACACCCTCAACGAAACAATTCCCCGTTAACAGACATCCAGTTTTCAAGATCATACGTTGTGCTCACGGCGCCCACTGCCTAGAGGCTGCTAAGCAGCTCGAACAATGCAGCATCGAAATGACCTGAACTCTTGGTAAGCTAACTTTCCTGCTACAATGCCGAGACGCCGGTCTACTACCAAAGTGCTACCTGTTGAATTGGAACCACTCCTTTGATCACCGAACGAATAATATCCTATAATCCACGGGACTTGCTCTTTTACGACTGACCATCAGAGAGCACAGGAGGACTATTGCGCAACTTAGACGCAGAACGGATAATGCTGTACAATTTCATTTGGGTTCGATTAATCGTAACCGTTTCGCGGAACTTAACCTTCATATTAGTAATATTTGCGATTTGTTAAAGTTACAGCAAAGTAAAGTACTCGATAAAAAGTTACAATCTTTGTACTTGTCTCGTTCCTGGGAGTTTAGAAGATCCCAAAATCGGAGAACCCAATTTCCTGAACAAAATTTGGACAAAACTGTTGTCAACTTCTAAGCTCTACGCCTTTGAATAATACCGAAAAGGAAGCTCTCTCCAAAGGTCTAGAATTTTGTTCCAACTCCCAAGCAAGCACCTATCTTAGACATAATTTCATCAGTCGAACACACTCTTTCGCGTACAGACCCACAGAAGGCTGCTAGTATAAAAGGTACCATAGCCAGCCTTCTATTACAGCGGGAACCGCCACCTCCTCCTAACATTACTTTACTGGAAGGAAAAACAAAGACGCTTTAAAATCACGCAACGACCTCGTTATTACTAAGGCAGATAAAGGTAATGTAGTAGTTCTCTTGGATAAGCGGGTTTACACCGATAAAATGAATGAAATGCTATCAAACCTGATTTACCGCCACATGAATAAGGATGCAACCTCTAATACAAGAAAAAAGCTCTTATCTATCATCAACGCTACGGTGGATGAAACAAGGGACCCTGACCTAACATATCTCTCCCGGTACCTTTTTTACACCAGTAACAGCAGGTGCCCTGAGCTATACGGGCTTCCGAAAATCTACAAAAGTGGAGTACCTTTGAGACCGGTCGTTTCAAGTGTAAACAGTCTCACTTCCAAACTCTGCACCCTCCTTAAGAGGATAATACAACCGCTGATAGGTAAACGCAGTTCTCAAGTTAAAAACTGCAACGACTTCTGTCTTGAGTTAAAAAAGGTCAAGCTGAACCCACACGACCTTCTGGTCAGTTACGATGTAAAAGACGTATTCACAAGCATTTCTATAAAGTCGACATTAAAAATCTTACAGAACCTTGACAACGACACTACTATTCGTACCAAGACAAAACTAAACCCCTTTTACATCATCAAACTTGTTTCTTTTTGCATGCAAGAGGGAAACTACTTCACATTCCAAGAGGGTTTTTTCTTGCAAAGTGACGGGGCGCCGATGGGCAGCCCTCGCCAATTCTAGCGGAGGTCTTCATGGAAGACCTCGAACAGAAGGCCTTCGCTAACATAGACAGCTACGTAGTCCCGACCTTCTTTAAAAGGTATGTGGACGACATCTTTGCGATAGTAAGATCAGGAAAAGAGGAGACCCTATCTGAGCAGCATTTACCCCGATAAAATAAATCTAACCATAGAGAAAGAGGCTAATAACAGACTACCTTTTCTAGATGTTTTAGTAATAAAACGTGGGATGAAATTAATAACCACAGTATATAGAAAACCAACACACTCGGATGGATATTTACATTACACTTCGCACCACCCAGCTTCCGTTAAAAGGGGAATAGTGAAAGGTATGATTGATCGGGCCCTCTTGATATGTGATAAACATTACCTAAATTCAGAAATTAAGCATATAAAAATGGCTTTGTTAAATAACGGGTATTCAGACCGCTTCTTAAACTCTATCATCAAACGATGCATGCGCAATGATACATCTTTAACCGCGAATTCGCCTAATCAAGATAATAAACCGGTACTTGTGCTCCCGTATTACAGAGAGCTTGGTGACAAAATTCAACGGCTTGGCCGTTCTCTAAATTGTAGAGTGCGCTTCCAGTCCTCAGTCCCGCTTCGTTAGATTCTTAGGAGTGATAAGGTCAAAGTTCCGTTCGACAGGAGACGCGGCGTCATTTACGAAATCAAGTGCTGTTGCAACGCCTCCTACATAGGAGAAACGGGCAACAATTTACTTCACAGGTTTCGCGAAAACCTGGCCTGCTTGACCCGTTACAAGAACGCGGAAAGAAGACTTAACGGGTCACAGGCCAGGCACCGTGGGCGACCACAATCCCGCGCTCCACAAAAGATCATGGAGGAGGCCCTCAAAGCTTCCGCGGTCACGGAGCACGCCACTCATTTCTCCGACGACCTCCGCCCGCAGATAATCTGCCATGAGAGCAACGTGCACCTGCGATGGATTAAGGAATCTTCGTTCATTCGCGACAATTGTACCATCAATCGCGACAGAGGTGTGGAAGTTAGCGAGGTATGGAATGCAGCTATCAATAAAACCAGATGCTGCACCAGACCGAGCTAATCCCACTTTAACCCCCATTGCGTGCCTATATAACATCATGGAGTAAACGCCTACTCCTTTCTTTCGCTGACGATAAAACCAGACGGTTCCGAAAGCTTCGAAAAAACATCAAAGTGACTCGTTCTCTGTACATCTTTTAATAACCTGCTCATACAACAGTTGGTAGGGCACGTGTAGTAACACGTTACAAAATACAGACAACAAACGGGAGAAAGCTGTGAAGAGAAGAACACGGTCAATGGAACAATTCCCCGTTACCAGACATCCAGCTTTCATGGTGTCTTTCATTCAAATTCGTCGGAAGAAAATCGGTATTCCATCGTCGCGCATAAATCGTACCATCTATTAAACTGATTTTACGTGGAGACATTCACATAGATAGTTCCTGAACTCTGTTTACATGGCCAAATGGGTCATCCAATATTTCCATTGGCTTTTCAACCACGAACAGAGCCTCTACGGATAACAGGTTTCCTTGCGGAATAGCGGCTGTTATCACGTTCGTGTTGTCAACCACATGTATGCACGTTCTCGCACATTCATATGTTCGGGTCAACAAGACTTTATATGTGGGAGACCATAGGTCATCACAAGAATGAATGTACATGCAGAAATAGTCGTGTAAATTGCCTTCGGTAAAAAGCATGGAACCGCATCGCTCTAGCATAATACCGAGCATTTGGTATTCTAGCCGTGAAATGGTAGCATCGACTTCCTGAACTCTGTTTACATGCCCAAATGGGTCATCCAAGATTTCCATTGCCTTTTCAGCAATGAACAGAGCCTCTATGGATAACAGGCTTCGTGGTGTTGGCGCTGCCGCGGGAGAGCGAGGGTTCCAGGTTGATATCCAGTTCGGTAGTGCAGGAGTTTGTTGCAGTAGCAGTACGGCGTGGTGTAGTATACAAATGTATACACGGAGGAGTGACGAGTCGGTACGGGTCTCTCTGAGCTTCTTTTCCGGGTTGTCTTCGCGTGCCCTTTTTATCCTTTCGGTCGAGGGCTGCAGGTGTGCTGCCCCCAAAGGATTAGCAGCCTCTGGTGCCCTAATTTGGGCATCGACCCGAAAAGGATTAGTGGCACACTCCTAGGACTACCGGCAGCCGCAGGTGTTCGGCCGGCTGGGATAAGTGCTACCAGGCCGCGCCTTGGTGCTAAGGCTCGCACCGACCTGCACGGGGGATTGTCGGCACTATTGCACAATCGCCAGCGGTTGACTAAGTGGCTCGCGTTGAAGTGGAAGAGGGATTACCGTAGGTCTTGCGCAATCGGCTGCAGGCATGGGATCCACAAAGATGCCGACGCATTCCTCCCGGTAATTACTGTTCCCTCAATCGTCCACAAAGGAGCCGACGCTTTCTCTACACTCCCCCGTGATGGTCATTCACAACAAATGCATCGGCGACTTTTGCGAGTCCGGACGGGTCGTGTCGTCTGTGCTTGTTCGGACATCGGTGTTGCCGACGGTGGTGGTACTGAAACTCTTGGGTCGTGATCTTCAGCATTAACCGGGGTCGTAATGGACACTGCGGACGACGTTGTGGGCCTCCGCCGTTCTGTTGTGAATGTTGGATCGGAGCTTTCGGTACTGCCGCGGTTGACTGTCAAAGGTACGACCCAAGTGGTGTTGAATCTGCCCAGATCGGCTGAGCAGGAGTGCTTGCTGACTGACTGACCAACCTGGGCGGTGGCCATTCGTTTTTTTCGCATTGATGACGGGCAGAAGGTCGTGCCCGAAAGCTCTGCAAATAAAAAGTTTTCACCATAAACGGAGATTACCATGTAAAGTTTTCAACAATTGAAACTACCCCGTATAAAGAAGAAAGAAGAATATCATCAGATAAAGAAGAAAGAAGAAGAACAATAATCAAGCTCCTCACTGAAGAGGCGCAAGGAGTCCGTCAGCGCCTAAGCGTAACCAAAAATACAAAGAAATTGTGTCTTACACGTCGAGGTGGCAAAGGAAATGGGAGATGCGACCGTCAACGGGTGATTGGCGTGACGAGACAGTCCGAAGAAAATTACTGTAACACTCAAGTTGCGTGTTACAGTAAGGGTGTCGGGTCGATAAGCAAGATGACCCAGCATTCTTATGGAACTTAATCCAAGCGAGTTTACCAGTGCAGCATGATGCTTGGAAGTCAGTCAGGGTCTGGTCCCCTGGGTGCCCCCCCTTTTCTCGATCGTCATACTGTATCATGGTGTCATGTAAGAAAATGCAGGTACTACTCGCGGCATTCCTGTGACGTCACGTTACGCTAAAGCGGGCTGCGTCATCACCTTTCTCCTGTACTTACTGCGTATATTCCTTGCTTGTCGGCTTGACATCAGCTGCGTCATAACCTGTTCTGTATTTAACTCACATATTCTTTGCCGGCTTTGCATCTGCAGGCTAATTTTTAGTTTGCCTTGTCGGGTTAATAAGTGCACGTGGCACAGTTGTTTTTAAGCTGCAGGGTTGCTTTTACGGTTCACTTGTACGGCTAAGGTTCATCGTTAAGCTAGGCAGGTGGGAGTTAGCGATAGCTACGCGTAAAGGCAAACTAAAAATTTGCCTGCAGATGCAACGCCGGCAAAGAATATGTGAGTTAAATACAGAACATGTTATGACGCAGCTGATGCCAAGCCGGCAAGCAAGGAACGTATGCGGTAAGTACAGGAGAAAGGTGATGACGCAGCCCGCTTTAGCGTAACGTGACGTCATAGAAATGCCGCGAGTAGTACCTGCATTTTCTTACATGACGCCATGATACAGTATGACGATCGAGGAAAGGGGAGCACCCAGGGGACCAGACCCCAAGTTTCACGAGCCTGATCACGTCACTGATGGCAAAATTCGATGCAAAGTATGATTCATCAATAGGGAACGTAAAAGATATTAGCGCAGCAAAAAATTTAATAACACTTCGATTCGCTCGTTCTTCGTTTATTCTTCACAATAGTGATTCGGACAAACAATCGGTGCAAATGCGACAGGGAAAGTTCGAAGAAAACCTAAGGAAAGGCAAGCAGGATAATAGTGTTTGTTCCACTTTCCATTGACGCATGTACTACTCAGTCGCCATATTGCACGGCGGTGACGCGAAATATCCCTGCGAGTCGTAGAATGCATTAGAATTTCAAGTCGAACTTCTCGGCATCCTTTGTTGTAATTTTGCCAACGTCTGGAATGACGTCCCCTTCGGGCAAGTGGTTGAAGAACACGAACTTATCGTCGTCGTACATTTGTTCCTCCTCAGCCTGGCACAGAAGGTAGTCGTTCTCAATCACCTCCTTATAAGTTGGCTCCTTGTAATTCCCGTCGTCGGAGAAGACCTCCAGCGCGTATCCCTTTGTTTCCAGGGGCATTTCCATCCAATCGTCCAAGCGCGTAACCGCTCGCTCCTTCTCCGAAGCTTCGTCAATTTGTCGGAACCTTTCCCGTTCCGCGGCTGCCTCATCCACCAGGCTAACAACGCTGAACTTCGTTTCTGGGAACGTTAGCGTTGGAAAGCGGAGGTTATCATCAGTTACGCCGTATATCCGCGACAGACGTTGCAACTCTTCCTTCAATTCCTCCTGCAGCTGCGGCGACGCGTCCACCAAGGTTCCTTCGCCGGAAAGCGCTTGCTTTTGGAAATAATGACGAACCTTGTCGATGAACTGTTGCTGAATTGCATCAGCAGCCTTTCGAGCCTGCCTTGAACTGGACGACGCCGACAAGGAGCGTTTGGAAAATCCAATGACGGCACGCTTCAGACCAGCCACATGCGCCATCGTTTTAAGCACGCACACCAAGCAGGCTAGACGTAATTGAGGCTAGCGATAAGACGACAAAGAATCGCCGGCGTCGACACCTCACCTCGGCTTACTGTATAACGCAGGCTCACGCTAGTACTGTACGTTTATGACTCTTGCTGAATGTTGCTACGGACGCAGCTACCAAGCTTGGGGGTGTTTCCTTGTGGCCGCCGTTATTGCAAGTAAGCGATTGATGTACTTGCGTCGCTGTAAATTCGCCCCGAGGTTTGATACCCTTAAGGTATCTTGCCTTAAGGCACTAAACCTCGGACAGCAACTCGGTAAATTAAGGTCGGGATTTGGAGTACTTTCCTCGATCGGGTACTTGCCGGACATGCAGTGTTCAGCTCTCTTTGTCTTACGCTTTCTAACTGTACATTTAGGGCAGGCATAACTTTGGAGGAAGCAGCCAGCGGCGCAATTGCCCCCATTCGAATGGTCGAGCACCATCGTTGCGCAGCGGCTGACCCGAGCTGCCAGCGTAGAGTGAAATAGCTCCATGTGATTAAGGAAAATCGAGCTATCCATTTCTTACGTTGACTCAATGGTTAACTTGCATATTGTCGACCGTTCGTGCTTAGTACGTGTTGCTGATGAATGCACGTATATGTTTTTAAAATTGAACTTCATTGGTGCAAAGCTCTGTTCTTTCCCATAGGTCATTCGATAGCAGGCCACCGTGACATTATCGAAATGTCACTGCCCGACGGTGTGGGCTCCCGATTGGACATGGGTTTTTTTCACTTCTTGCAGAGCATCCCACGACATCAACCTTTGCAGAGGTGGCCGAAGGTATGCACATGCGTTTTAATTTGCGATATGCTGGAAAGTATTAACCTTTCTCAGCTTTCTGGGGGTAACCCTTTGCGGTTGCCTTCTAAAAGCTTAGTTTCGCCAGTCTACGGTTGCCCGAATGCTAAATTCCGCTTTTCCACTACGGACGGGAGCGTCTTGCTACTTCCTTCCACTTTCTGCGTAAAGCGTAGTAAATGTATAAAGAAGTTGCCCCATAGCTTTCCTATCTAGCAAGCATCCAACGCTGAGTATACAAAGCAGTGCCAGTCAACGTGAAGATAGATCCGTCGTTGCGTCCGGTCAAGGTTCACTGGAATGGCAGAAGGCGGAAAACTACAGTTCGACTTTCGTAGAACAGTTGGGACAGTATTAGGCAACGGAAAATATTTATTTCAATTTCTTTGGTTAAACCACGTCAAATAGACACGACTAGAAGAGTTACTGTAGTTGTTAGAAATCGAAAGCGCTACTATGCAGTGTGACTAAGGAATAACACAGGAAACACGTACAAGTACACGAAGTACTGCCTCGTTAAGAGAGCTGCTTGCAGGATAGCATCAAGGTTTCCCGGCTTGCTGTGTGTGTGCGCGCGCGACAAATCTATCGCAGCAGAATTGTAAAACACGTAAAAGCCCGACGAAGACGACAATGACGACCGATCGGTCTAGTGTTTTAGCCGCCGAGGGAGCACGAAAACAAATGCTGTGGGAGAGAGGAGCTCCGGCGGCCGCGACTTTCGTCCAAACAACAACAGGCGGCAACGGCGGTAACGATGAATTGGAGAATAGCAATAGTAGTTAATTATCATTTTTTTGAAAGAAATGTACGGTAACAACCAGATACACAGATCTACACGCGACTGGCGGCCGTTGATTGGCCATTCGGCGCTTCCACGGCGTGTGTATAGGGCACCCTTCCGCCCACAGAGTGGTTGGCCACCCTAACGTGTCGGGAGCGACGACGCAAAGACAGCGGTGTATGTGTGTGTATGGTCCGAATAGTGGGGATAGTTTAGTTTAACAGCAGCAACAATACAAGTCGCCAGTTGGACGATGATGGATAAATGCAGAGCGCATGGCGCACGCCCGCTTTGCTTGAACTGCAAAGGCGATGAAAGGGCGCCGCATTACAACAACTCGTACTGTCGCAGGTGGATTCGCTGAATTATATCCCGACAATCGTTGAAAACTCGGCGTATATTCTCCGTATCGACGGCACATGTGAAATGAGGGTAGCAGTGATGTCGGCTATCACCAGTGGCGGTTGAAATAAGCTAAAATGGAATAGTTGAATTAAAAAGTTTACAGCGAATGGCTAATTGGCGGTAAGCAAAGGAAAGCGTTCTTGTCTACTGCTGCTGTTGCCGCTTTCTCAGAGGGAAAGGCGAAAAGCAATGCTGCTGCTTTCAACAACTTCTCCTTTCTACTTTTGCTTTCTCTTAGCAACGCCATCTAAGTGTAAGCCTGAAGCTGTGGGTCAACTGGTGAAAATATGGCCACAAAATGAAGAAATCAACAAAAAGCTGCAAGCAACAGCACATAAAGGATGGGTAGAAGAAAAAGGAAGGCGAATAACCTCATTGGAACCCATGCTTTCTCACTCTCTCAGAGGATAAAGGAACCGTTGAGAAAGAGTTGACGACGAATGATATTTTGACAATTGGAGAAAACCCGCCTCACGTTCTCCGTGTCTACGGCGCAGGTGAAATGAGTATACAAGTAACGATAGGTTCGGCCCAGTTGGCTGAAAAACAGCGAAAAGCAACTGTGCGACCTTTGGTCATTTCCCACTTTATGCTAAAGTGACACCTGTAAGGCATGTCGGCAGTAATGGTATTCTCCACTTCATCGCCGATCAACCTAGCCGACGTGCCTTGCTCCGAGAGAACGCACGGAAATGACAACTTGACAATATTGCCACTTTTGTAAACAGCAGCGTTGCAGAGCTTCTAAAATTGAGACGGGCTCTCTCTGGGGTTGCGCCTGCCGGTGGACGCAAACACGGATGCGCGACATAAGGTTCACTTGCTTACCAGAAATTCGCCACGGATAAAATACTTTGCCCGCACAACGGATGGATCTTCACCAGGTTCGAATTGAGCTAAAAAGAAAAGGCAAGCTCTGAATTGATCGCCTTTCTTCGGCAAACCGATCGAGCAGAGACGTAAATATACGTTGAGCAAAAAACGGGATGCTGACGAGGCTTTGGGTGCACTTACGCTTCGCAACCCCTATTGGTGGGCAACCATTGAAGGGAGCAGTTCCACCGCCTGTTGCCTACGCTGATTTGCCCCGTCACGCAGGCAAGCTGTTTGCGTATTAAGGATGCAAGAAGGAGATGGTCGCGACGTGAGACCAATTGAAATGCAACTAAGCCCAATGGAAAATTAATTGATGCACTACATTACTGGCGCCCTTCCCGACTATTCTGCAAACGCCAAAGTTGGAATACGAAATAGGCTTGGTCGTACAAAGCGCGTCGTCGACCAACGGAAACATTTCGTCGCAGCGGGTGGGTGCCCAACGAGCAGCACGGTATCTACACGCAGCAAGTATGCTAATCTGCGATAATATACGGTGACGCACGAAAATCGCTAGACGCTAATTCGAGCTGCTCAGAAGGCTAAACATTAGCAACGCGACACGGAAAGGCACTTGCAACGGCCGCAAGCGCAATGGATAAGAAAATAAAGGGACCAAAAGAGGGCTGCTTACCATCAGACGGTATCTGGTAGTTTGCGTACTCAGGAAAGTAGTCTTCAAGCTTATGCCTCCCCGATTTGATTTTCTCCGCGAGCAAATCCTGCTTATTCAAGAAAAGTATAACTGAGATTGTCTTGAGCCATCTTCGGAAGAGAAAAACGGAGGCAGGTCAATAATTCGCGTCGCCAAAGCAACGGAACACTCTCGCACCTATTGTTCCATATCGACTTGAAAAGGTCCAATGACTCCCGAAGCCGATTCACTGTTTTGTCCTCCATCAGTACCATATTGTACGACGAGGATGCGCAGACGAAAATCACGGCCGTCACGTCGTTGAAACATTGGATCCACTTTCGCCGCTCGTCCCGCTGACCACCAACATCGAACATGCTGACCATCGCAACGGGTGAGGCGTCGAACGCACACGGCAAGTTGCAACTTACTGAAAGCGAACTTTGTCCACTTCAAATTTCGTTTCAAATATGCCAGTGGTCATCACACGGCATCGCAGGATGTCCTAACGGAAAGAACGGCGAACGTTCGGCAAATGCTACAACGAGAGAGCCCGTTGTTACGTACCTGCTCCGATGGAGTATAATCCGCTTGGCGCACCTCCGCTACTTTGTCTAAAAAGCTGAAATGGCGCACGTCAAACTTTTGCCAACAGCGCTTCGCCGGGTCGTTGCTTTACTATTTGGCACAGTCAATCAGCTGATACTCGTTGGACCGGTCATAGCAAGCTTGAACGCCTTGATCCTTCCACAATAACTGCACGCGGTCGAGAAAGTCCTGTCAACACTGCCTTTACTTTTAAGCGCAAATGGACGGCGCCTTCATGTTACGTCGGTGAATTCGAAGTCCGGACTTGAGGCCACGTCAAGAATGTACCTCACGTGGATCGCGTTGCCTGGATTTTCCAGATGCACGGGCGGACTCAGCTCTTCCATTGATCTTACGATCACCTATGCGAGCAGGCGGAATGAGTGTTCGAACGGCAACGATGGACGGGAGAGCGATTTACCAAAATGGAATCTCTAATGTTGCGACGAATGTCGGTCACTTTCTCCCTCCGCTCTCTGATAAGGCAGTCGGCTTTCGCAATAGATGGCGAGAAACCAAAGGTGCTCGTCACTTACCGTTCGTTGAATCCGTTGATGTGCAATATTCTCATCTGCTTGACGATGGTGCTTTTGCCCGATTCACCGGCACCTGAAATAATGTACATAGGCAGGCACGTAACGGATATGGGGAAAATGAATTGCAAGGAAATGGATGAACGAATGGTCAGTACAGAATGCCTTGGCGCTTAAGGACAGCATGAGCTTGCCCTAACAAGGAGCGGCGAATCGCGCATCGCCCCTTCGTGGGACGCGGACCCATCCGGGCTATTACTGTGGTCATCTCACTTTAAGCGAGGGAAATTGGGCAAATAATAGTCATGGCATTGCAAAAGTGCGGCAAGTGAAGTTCCATCACTGCCAAAGGTGCGAAATCAACACCTTTTGCAAACAACGTCAGCAGTCGAGCAAAGAGCATCCTTAAAAGTTCAATAGGAAAAAGTTGTCAAGTTTTTAAAGGTATTGATAAGATAAGCAGCATACAATCCCATTATTTAGTCAATCGGTCATTGGCAGTTCGCTGAACAACGGCGCACACAAGATCTTATAAAAGTGAATTCACACGGTGACTGTTGTAGGATGAAACATGCAGCGCGGCGCAGATTAAGTAGAGAAAGAGAGAGAAACTTGCGCAATGCGATTAGCAACATGAGACGATCAATGGTGGACACAAAACGGCTGCAACGTTGGGATTTAAAAACTTGAATCAGTTTAGTTTAATTGCTGCAAGCGGATTTGCACTGCCTAATCGGCAACGTTTTCAAACGACGCGTCGACAATGTTGAAACAAACGACAGCGACGAAAGCGCGCGGGTTATGTCGGCCCAACACGTGCTAAAAAAGACACTATTGAGAATCGATACTGACCTTCGTTTTCGACTTATAAAAAACAAGGAAAATGTCGGTGCTCTCTCAAGCAGAACGTTCGCTCAGTATTTCATACGAGCGAACAACGGTGCTGCCATACTTGGCCCTGCAAGAGTGTGCATGCAGCCTGCTTTCCTAAGGACGCTGCTACGCGACCATCTAAAGCGATCACAGTTCAGGTTGAATATGGGGATTAATAATTCAGCATGAATCACAACGAAAAAAGGGATAATAATAATAATAATAATAACTAATATTGTCCTTTTTTTACGGGGTTGATAATAATAATAATAATAATAATAATAATAATAATAATAATAATAATAATAATAATAATAATAATAATAATAATAATAATAATAATAGATGATCCCGGGTCTGAAAACAGGATTCGCAACCGGGCATCTGTAGTGTTTGTAACTGTCAGCAAGTAATGATCATGAGTGACGGGACCCATGATCATTAAACGCACACGATGGAACTAGCTTGTCCCGAGATCTTCGCTGTATACTAATGTGTTTTTAATGAAACTTGGTTCATTAGCACTGGTTAGCGCTAAACAAGAACAAACAGAGCTAAGTACAACCGATCAACTACAAATATTGGGTGCTTCGGAACGGCGCGGTTAAACATTACTTTCCATTGGCCAAACTGAACGCCGTTATTAATCACCTTTTATCTATTAAGCCATAGCTTTCAGAACTTCTCGTCTCCGTAATGAGCGCCAAAACCGCTCGCCTGCATAAGGGGATCGTTTCCAAAGCGTTTTATCTTCAACGCCAAGGATGGAACTACACTGTTCGGAAAACTTACGTCTTTTCCCCTTCAAGATGATACTTGTACTTGCTTACCATAATTTGCTATAGGAACAACAACAACAACAACAACAACAATGATAGTAATAATAATACTGAATACAAACTATTTAATGACTTTCATTTGAGTTTTCATCGTTTCCTGTTAGAGAGCAGCCTATCGCTTAACGGAATGCACTTTGTTTCGAAGATTTCGGAACCTGCCTTGTACCGTTGTCAACGAACTGGAAACGAAGGTACACCTCTCTTTCGTATAACGAGAAAAATGAATTTTAAAAAAATTGACGAACATCCCTCTCGAGCAATCAAACGACAACAGCCCTTATTTTCGGCAGCGTACATCGCAGGGTATTTGGCCCAATTGAGACGACGAAAGCCTTCTCGACATTGCTTTTGCGTAAATAAGCAACCGATTGGAAACCAACAATCTATGATAGCAAATATATAAAGTACACGAGATTGATTCTTAAAAATCTTATCTTTCAAACGACGGAACAACAATAATTACAGGAATTGCAGGAACGAGGAAACCAATGCCAACGGCTCTGGAATAGCAACGAATATGTGCGTATGAACTGGAGACGGTTCAGCCTCGAATCATTCTATTTAGTCAATCAAAGTGAGCATCGTCACGTCTGGGTGGGCCAATTTCGTAATGCAAACTTGGCTACAACGACTAAACGCCTGCGTCAACTAGTGCGCTCTAACTAGCACCAACAGGTCAGCTAATACTTAAAGAGCCTATTCCCTTTTTTACAATACAATTCCCTCGTGCAAATAACACTTATTTATATATGTTCACTTTCGCACCCATTTCGGCACGATCTCAGTACAGATGGCTTAATTACCCGCGCAAACTGCTTTGAATAAACTATGCAAAGCACGTTTAAGGGGACCGTCGTCGATTGCAGGGAAGCAGTAAACTTTTGCAATTGCCTAAGACGTCCTCTCCAATATTGCAATTCGAGCCTACCTTGGGTGGCATTCGCTATGGGAGCGTGACTAGGCGCACTTTCGCCCTCCAATCCCGCAAACCCGTTCAGGCGTCAAGCGGTTGCACCTACCCAACAATAGCAGACGATGAGTAGCTCGGTAGAGCTGCTTGTCCTTTTGCAGTTGTTCCTCGATCTGCTTATTGACACGCTTTTGCTCCTTGGCCTCCTCGTCGGCGGCATCCCGAGACACGCACAGCTTCATGATCACTGCAAACAAAACGGTGCAAAAGAGGCGGCCGACGAAAGTTCTTCCTTCTCTGGCGTCGCCGTCGTTGCATAAATGTGCGCGACGGTCAAACGGGCACATGCGGAGACGCATCGGTGGCAGTAATCAAAAAAGAGAATAGAACAATAGCGAAATTAGGAAAAAAGAATAAATTGCTCCTAGGAGGTTGGAACTTGAATTTCTCCCATACTGTAGCCCAGGGACCGACGGACCGTTTGGGGAGCCGAGATGGCGCGTTCGGGCGCTATTGTTCATTAGGGAAATTGAATGAACGGACGAGAAAAGTAGCCTTTCGATCAGTCAACGTCAGCTCTCATTTGGAAAGCGAGAAAATATCGCCGACCTTCTTTCTGTCAGCCAAACTCGTCGTCGTCGTCGCCGCTAACGGTGGCCAAATAGGGAAGCGATCGGTCACCTCGAAAAGGAGCGGAAAAGAGCTGAAGTCATTTTGCCGCCGTCCGTTGCCTGCTTATTTTTACGCCGTCTAACATTGCGAAACGACGTACGTCTCCCCTTTCTCTCTCGCTCTCCAATGTAGGTGACACGGAGACGACGTCAAGTTCGGACGGAACGCATACTTGGCATTACTGAAGACCTTTCAAAGAAGATGAGAGCAGCCGTTTAACGGACGCTCGAATTGAGACGAAGACGTTGTCAACTGGTTGCAAAGACACGACGCGACGAGACCAGTAATAGAATTTGTCCGAAAGCGAAAAGCCAACGTTTGCCTCGCCTAAGGCAACTCCATCCGCTGACCTCTAAATGAGGAACGTTTCTGGTTTACAATCCGGAAGTTCAAAAAGCGAACATTTGTCAACCAATTCTGAGAAAGATTTAGGGAGCCCACTAAAAGTGACCGCCGCCGATAGAAATCGAAGCGCTTTGTAGAAATTGTCTTCCACTGAGGACGTCTCCTCATTCAAATGGAAAACAGCGGGTGTTCGCTCGCACTGAGCAATAAGCAAAAGTAAAAAAAAAACGTGACCAAGTTGGCGTCCGCCGCGCTTAAGTAAATTCCGACGAACCTTCAACGGCTGTGCATACACCTATTTGGAACTACTCTACTGGTGGTAGTAGTAGTAGTAGTAGTAGTAGTAGTAGTAGTAGTAGTAGTAGTAGTAGTAGTAGTAGTAGTAGTAGTAGTGGTAGTAGTAGTTGTAGTACTGCTGCTACTACTATTACAAGACGGCGTTGACAGCGCCTCTGCATCGTTGCGCGTGAAAGGTGACGAGCAAATTAGACTTGCCTAACTTTACGTCTTATCGACTAAATCGCCCTGTGCGCTATTTTAAACGGAAACTGACATGAACGGCGGCTATAAATAGCCCATTTGCTCGGCAGACACTACAAATGGATTTTAACACTGAGAGAAAGAGAGAGAGAGCGGGCAACAACCAGACGTCAGCAATTTCCTGAAACGACAGGTAAAGATTGAACGGGAGAGAGAGCGTCGGTGAAAACTGTTCGTCGGCAAAGGGTAAACAGAAAACGACTAGAAACCATCGCGGCACGTTCGCCCAAGACAATGGCCAAGCTTTAAGCCAAACAAATGGAAACTTAAAATCTGCCGAAGAACAATAATGACAAACGCTTTGCGTCGCAACGGAAGGAGGCAAACGGTGGAGCAAGAAAAACTATTTAAAGAACAAAACAAATTAACACTTTTATACGGATTAGCCAACCGCGTAGGCGGCATGCCAAAAAGAGCGCCGAATGAATTACCATAAACACTACTTTACGATCGGCGCAGAACTTCATTGAATATATGGCTTGTCGATGACGGCGACGGACCGAGTGAACCAATGTGATGAATCAACGATTGCTAAGGTATCTGTATCCATTCGGAATGCTCCGAACGAAGCGACGGCATACAAATGACGGACGAGAAAAAAGAGGAATGAAAGTACGGTCGCACAGCGGCTTAGCCCTTTGCGCAGCGCGCAAAGACGAAGCGGTAAGTCTCCAACAGAGCCAAAGAAAAGTGCTAACGTAGCGCAGACCTGTATATTATAACTGCAGCAGTATTGCTTTATATAATGGCTGAGAGGCCGCGACACCTCGCTTTAAAAACGCAACAAGTTGGGCGAACAATCGGATCAACCAATCGCGCCGCCTCAAAGTTAGCCAATCAGGTGGCTCGCACTACCTTATGCCAAAAAGTATCCATACAAAGGGCAGAATGAGTACACGACCGGCAATGGCGACTAGCCGATAGCGTGCGCCCATATGAGGAGCAATCCTGGCAGCTGTTCACCTGCCGACCGACAGGCGTGCCACCGCTCGTGGGAGTTTGCGCGCAGTTGACACAAGGACGTATTTTCCGTTTTGGAAAACTTGGAAAAATTGCCATTTTGCCTACACCTGTTCAGGCGACGAACGGATAACTAGCAGAGCCGGCGGCGCGTCTGGCTGAGCAAACTGGGCGCCCAACGTTGGGCGCATAGCTGAGGACGTAAGCGGCGAATCGACGATGCGAACTCGCGAAGGAACTACTTTAGAGTAAAGAGCGAAAAAATAACCAATCCTCAACAAGGAACGGTTTGGCGAACAGTTGAATGGACACCCGCCTTCGTTGCTATGCAAAACTGAAAGCTGACTATCGCGCAGGTTAACTCTGCACAAAGGTTGAAATCTCATTACCAATTGGTGCGAACAAGCACCGCCGTTCGTCAAACAAGGCAACGGCTTGTCGCAATACAGTCAAAATCTGGGGAGCTGCGAAAGCGTAGCGCGCAACGCATTGTAATCGTGCGGCAAATTTGCATGCAGGGAGGTTGTATCTCCGCTTCACTCCGAACTTTAAGTCGCCTCGACGGGGAAGTGCACACGTGCGAGTGGATTCAAAAGGTTGCAACGACGCTTTGCAATCTCTCCAATGGAAAACAACTGAGCAGACTAACCGGCACGGTACCGTTGTGGCGCTGGCGAGGTCCAGCGGCTCCTTCTGCTCGAAAAGCGAGCTGACAATGGCAACGGTGCTTGTCCATCGCTTACCGAGCTTATCGCAATTTAAAAAGCAAAATTACGGACCATTGAAGCTCCTCCGTCCCGAAATTCCGGATGCAAGTTCCGTTTGCAAAGTATGGCTACGGTAGAAAGGAACCTGAGTTCACGTTTCTTGTACAAAGCGAAACGTCATTTTCCACTGTTGCCCAACGGTCCGCCAATGGCACGGCCGGTTTTGCTCCAAGATTGCAGGCAATAACCTCAAATCAGCATGCCGCGGCTGTCGGCCGGCAATTGCCACCGCAAAGAACAACGCGTTCAGACACCTGCCCCGGTGGCCCTTCTCATTATTCGTGGACAAAATAGGACTTAGGAAGGACCAATGGGTAATCGGACTATTTTACAGCTTGTTCGAACGGCCACGCCTTCTCTGAATGATCACTCCACGCGAGCTGGTAATCAATATCACGAGTAACTGTTTATACTACTGCGATCATAATAGTTGAAGACAGGGTGCATCGTAACGGGGCGTTCGGTTGGCATGCCGGTAGATTGCCACGGTGAACCCGTTGTGAATACGCTACTGTCGAACGGGTTCACGACGCAACGTATTCACAACGGGTTCACCGTGGCAATCGACCGACATGCGACCATAATAGCAATAATGAAGTCGAGTAAAATGGGCACCAAGCATTGGTCAGTTCGAAAAGGCGCACCACGAAAGCCAAACAATTGAGCAAGGCCGCCCGGCAGGAACGCGGAAGCTTTGCCTTGGCGCGCCAAGAATTCTTCAAAAAACCACCAAGGCATTGGAAATGAAAAAAGCACGACTAGCGCACTTTTTCGAAAAATGGAATACAAGTAGAGCTGCTGCTCTTTTGCGCAACAATTCGGACCTTGGCCACCTTCATGCAAACTCAAGTGCAACCAATCGCTTTGGGTTGGGTGCTCTCGCTTTTCGTCCTCTTCGAAAGTGGCCAAGCGACTGGAACGGCGTGGCGCGATCGCTTGATATTTTCAAA
This sequence comes from Trichuris muris, assembly GCA_000612645.2. Taxonomy (NCBI): domain Eukaryota; kingdom Metazoa; phylum Nematoda; class Enoplea; order Trichinellida; family Trichuridae; genus Trichuris; species Trichuris muris. The sequence continues at coordinate 23,145,875 of CBXJ02000282.1, read as the reverse complement.
AGTGGCGCACTTTTGGCGAATTGAGCAGCCCATCAACCGATCTGGGCTGCCGCTAGGCTTCATATAGTATGTCAAACAACCTGCATTTCTGTAATACTGTACTAGGTGTTGAAGCTCCTTATGGGTGGCCGTCGGACGGCGCGGAAACAATGCACCGTCACCCGACGGCCGACCAAAGGCGAAACGGAAAGCACAGGCAGAGCGGCGGAAGCGGCCAAGGAACGTGAACTTAACCTGAGGCGACGAAAAGTGCTGGCAAAATCAATGAACAACGCTCTAGGCGGTTGCAAAAAATAGTAAACTCTCGTGGCTTAACGGAACGGATTTCGTTGGGAAAATCGATTGCACCACTAAACTGAGTCACAATGCAACTCGGTGCACGAAAACTCAGAATTATTGAGCCACTGCTTCCTTGTTGAGTACATGCAACTCCCGGGAGAGCATGAAGAAAGATCCACCAAGCAGGCTGCGCGTTGTCATCCACAATTAGAAGCATAAACAAAAGGCTAAAGCGGCGATGGACTTAGCGGGCTTTAGCCCGAGCGCGGTGGGCTATAAATGGACGGCTATTTGGAGGGGCGGAACAAAGCTAGCCTTCTTCGCTTCTCAAGCGGGGACTGCGATGGAACTGTCGACGCTAGGGGACAATTCTAATCCAACCCAGTGGCGGACGTACGAAAGTTGGCCGCACAACTTTTTCAACGCAAGCGGAGAAACTCTGTCTTCCGGCGCGCTGAACATTGCACCTAGCATTGGTACACTATAAAAATTGCGATGTTGCAACGTTCCCCAAGCGAAGGCAACATGGTGGATCAAAAACGAGGCGTCAGGCGGAACCCGGATCACCCGCTGGGTAGGCGCAAAATCGGAGGGCGATCGTCGGCCGGCTTGAACTGACCATTGGCACCTGGAAAAGTGGACGAAAGCGCGAACTCGGTTGCCAACGAAAAGGAAGAAGAGGCGGGGAACTACCGGATGTGAGCAAGAGGCAAATAAGCGCCACGTACGAGTTGCGCCCGGAGTAATCCGCAAGGCAAAATTGATTGCTTATCAAGCAAGAAAGGCACATGTAAAAATCCTTACTTCTGGGAAACGCTCTTCACGAAGCAACTCTGATCATGACGAACGAGAAAAAGGATGGAAACACAAAGCGTCCTTCACGTGGTAAGCGCGAAGTGCGCCGCTTACTACCGAGGCGGCTGAACGAAAAAGCCGGGCACGACTGGGGTCGACGGTCAAGTTCAGTACGGGTCTGCAGAACAGCACGATAAGATCGCCAATCTTAACATGACCTACTCCGCCATTCACCTGTCGCGTCTAAGAATGGACGACCGATGGAATTAGTGCGAAACCGCGGCTGCACGTTCCGGCGGTCGAATGCTCAGCAAGTCCTCCGTTTCGCTGGTATTTCGGTCGGTCGAAAAGCTTAGAAAAGGCGCACAACGGTTCTACATCGATTCCGCGTCAATTTGAACCCGTTTTCGTTCGGCGGACAAAACTTCGAAAATTTACCCCAAACAGCTACCGTAAAACCTATATTCGATTTTCAAGTTTTACCCCAACTCGGACAAACAAATAATGGCGCGTTGGCGCGAACGATTGGCCAACGCCTTTGCGTTGCGGGCGGACATAGCCGCTTGAAAGTCCATGCTGGACTTGATGCAGTGCATTCGGCGAGCAGGCAGCTCAGCGGATGTCTCCCGATGCTTAAGGGGCAGTCTTCACGGATAGGCAGGTTCCTTGTACTGTAGATAACTTCGAAGTGCAATGGCATCAATTTCTTGGTTAGCGCAATGGGAAGGCAAACTTGCCGTTCAACAAACTAGCAAGCTGCTGAACCAACAAGGGAGACGGTAAGCGTGTTCGGTTTGTCCTGGCCTCTCATCTTGCGCTAAAAGTATAAAAGTAGTTAAGATGTTTAAGCATCGCTTTCTGCAGTTGCCGCTTTGAGATTTCGGCTGCTTGGAACCGTTATCCCGCGTTGTGGCCGTCCGTTGACGCTGAACGGGCAAGTTAGCGAAGCAATGTGTAATGTTTTTCGCGCTGCTTGATTTGTTGCCAGTTGGAACAACAATCGGTGTCGACGTGCTGACCAACTGCTGTCATTAGTGGCGCCGTTGAATTTTTGTTTAAGCATTCCTATTCGTGCGAACAGCAGTTGGTCGATGATTTGCTGTCGGCCGGCCGAGTGATCAAAGCCGAGAATCTCTTTCGATTACGTGGCTGCCATCGATCAGCGAGTGCCTTTTTACGGCTCTTCAATAGCAAAAATGGCAAAACGCGTGAGGTATATAGCCAGCAACAATTGGCGGCACCCAATTGGCGACCGTTCGTCTTCGCAGGCGGATATCCGTTGCGGACGACAAGCAGCGCGCCAAAGAAATGGACGTACAGCTGGAATGGTCCTGAATTCGCGACCGGCGAGGCAACTCTTCAAAACGTTCACTTGCCTTTCGCTGCCGAAAGCACAAACAATACTTTTTCCGTTGCTATTTTTGGCTCCGAAGGCGCGCAATCACGCCTCGATTGTGCTGCGGGCGTAAATGAACGGCTTTGAGACAGCTCGTCGTTTTTCAAAGCGGAATGCACTCATCGGCACGAGCGCAGTGCGAGTTCCTTCTATACAGTATGACTTAGACTATACTCGTGTTCGTTGAAATCGAAGTTGCTTTTCGACCTCGCCTTTGGGCAACTGAGAAGGCTAATAAAGCACTTCGAATTCTTCCGTACTTTTAAACCTTTGCTCGTAATCTATAAAGCAAAGGACGAGTGCATGAAGGTTAATATCTTGCCTGTGCGGGTTTACCTCTCGTCCCAAGGGACGAGCTTTGCCCGTCGCTAATGCTTTCAAATTCCTTACGCTTGTTGCTAATCGCTGAACCCTTTCGCTTTTCCAGCAGTGCAAGCAAGGCGATGGCAGAAACGGATGCATCTCCGGATTATTCCTGCATATTCCATCAAAAATAAGACATTGTTCTAACAAAGTAAGGAGCGTCGTAAGTCGGCGTGATATTCGCGTTAAAGCAAAGCTGGAAGAGCCTCGCAAAGCCGCGGAAGGCTTAGTCGGTAATGTTTCATTCAAGACACCTTGGAAAGGGACAGTTGGGCTTTTATGCTCGTGCAAACCTGCGAGGCGGGCTGCGTTTCTGCAGCTTCGCCTCTTCAATTTTGCCATTCCTTTTGCTGTTTTGTTCACGACGGGCAAATGAGCGTTCGCTGAAGTTTGATAGTGATGCAAATTTACGACCGCCGAAAGTTTGAATTGTTGCGAAACGGTTGCTGGAAAAGCAATGCAGCGAAGCCAAGAAGTACGAAACGGCCTGAAATGCATTGTTTTCGCGTCGAACGGGGCGCGCGGACATAATGCTGCTGTCAGCCGACGGTTCTTGAAAGGTTCTTAGCCGAATGGGCGCTCTTTGGAACGACAGCGCGGAATTACAGGCGGATTAAATGAAGTGCGCATTTGATCACCCAAAATAGCATGACGAATGGTCAACGAGCCACGGTAAAGAGCCGGCGTGCGCCAAAGATGGCGCTTTGATAGCAACCGCCGTTGCCAAGGAAGAATTGAAAATGAGTGCGGAAATCGACAGGAGTATTGAACTCAAATTGATGAAGGAATTCGCTTCAGCTGGCGGCAACGTAAACGGCAACAATAACAAGGTTGCTTATTGACTCAGCTTCCTGATCGTAATGGAGAATTATTGTACATTTATCCATTGCATTAAGTTGGTGACGCGATTTGTAAAAAACCCGCATGTAGAGGAGCCGTGGATAGCTCCTGAAGGGTGGCTCAGTAGCGAACGATCGATTCCATCAATTCGTCAAATGAGACAGAAGACTTCCGCGGCGAAGTGGCCGCAACAATAGTACCGAGGTTACGCAATAATGTTTCCACGGACCAACGGCACCCTCGGCGTGGAGCCCACCGGCGAAATTGAAATTTCCAACCAAGAAAACCTGAGTGCAACTGCCCTAGGCCTGGTCAACTTTTCGCCAGGTATTGACCAGCGCCCAGGAGATGACCATCGCAGCTAAAGTGAAAGCTTGAACTTGGCAGCAGCCTTTAAAGGATGCGAAATTGTGCCTGTTGCAAATTGCTCATTTAATATGCAGATAGATTTTGGGTGGATGGACCTGCAACGTGTCAGTTGGTGGCTGTTTCGGAAAGTAAAAAAGCGTGTATACAAACTAGCAAAGTTCTTATGGGCTATGCAATAGACTTCTCCCTATTCTGCAGAATCGAAAGACGGCAGCGCCCCAAATTGGTGTATGCGAATGAATGCCACGCCTGCTTGTAGTGCAACTGCGTACCGTAGAATGAATGGGGAAAGGCGCAACGTCTTGTGGAATCCATCATCGTCACCGAATGCGTATACTAACGCACAGTTAAGCGTATTTGCATTTCAAAGTTACCAACGCTGCCTCATTCCTAGATTTTGGAACGCTTGTGCTCTCCAGTTGCATTGGACAAGTTACGGCATTTCCATATTTGCGCAGAATAATCAGTTGCCAATTAGAAGCACAGAGTCGTATTTCGATCGTTACTGTGAGGTGGACTAACGGAAACAGTATTTCCTGAATTACAATGCATTAATAAGCAGCCTGTCAGCATTAGTAGCGGTGAGATGCGCTTCGCGCATCATAGGAAAAATTCTTCACGGTCTTCGCAAATGGAGAAAGGTGGCCGGAGCGTATTGGTAAAAAGGAATGGGGAAAAATTGTAAGAGTCGAGCATGCCAACCGCATGTAAATTTATCCGATACGTAGACCGACCTTGATTGCAAGTTGGAAGTATAAATATTCGCTTTGCTGGCTGCACGGCGGCGGAATGCAAGCAAGATGTGTGTTTGCGATGCACGTGGAGGCGAAAATTCATCAGCCGTCGATGATACGCATGCAACAGCACTAAATATGGCTGCTCTTCAGAAGAATCAATTTTGAATTCTGCTCAGTTAAGCCAGCAAACCGTACCAAGGCGTTAAATGAGCTCAGGAAATGTGCCAATGAATAGCCTCAATTGGGAGGCCAAACTCCAAGCCTTCCATTAGTCGAGCAATGCATTCTCATGGCTGCCCATTCAAAGCGCAATCAACCAACTCGGCGCAACCATTCTGGATAAGCGGTTGGGCGTTAAACTCGCTCCTTTCAAAAATTTCCGCCCGCTTTGACGTTGGCAATTTTTCCCTTTCCCCAACGGAAGACTTTTGTTTGCCTCTCGCGTTTATCCGTTCCAAAGGAATTGCTTCTCGGCGGCGGCGCTTTCCGCTTGGCGCCGTACAGTTGGACGTGCAAGACTTCGCGGGCGCAGTCTTGCACATTTGCATAAAGCCAAAATTGATCATCAGAAGCGAACCCCGTTTCGCCAGCACCGAATGTAGAGCAGCTTTTATAAACTAGGAACTCTCCTGCAAGGTACACGCAACGAATCGGTCTTGAAAAATGACGCAAGCAGTACCGTGCAGGAGCAGACGGAATGTAAGGCACAAGTATAGCGACTGTTTAACAAACCAGGAAGTTGACTACCGAAGAAAGAGGCCATAGGAGCTTCCTATTCATTTCTTACAATATGGAACGTCTTGGAAACCGATGAACTGCGTTAATACTTTTCGCAGCAAGTAAGCGTTTTCTGGACGTGCAGCATGCGTATGCAAATGCAAGACCCTGAACTTGCTCGCGCCCTGCTGCGCCTTGTTAATGCATCAAGTGGTCGTACTCCCAACTCCTAGGCAGGCAGAATCCCCAGGTGCACCAGCGAACGCTCACCGCAATAAAATGCTTTGCTTCACTCGCGAGCGCAGCATCCGTAGCTCCCGTCGGATTGGCACTAGCCATGGACGTCTTGAATGATCAAGACAGAGCTTCTTTCAAATATGGACATAACGTGAAAACTGGATGTCTGGTAACGAGGAATTGTTTCATTGAGGGTGTTGTTTGTTGTTTTGTTGAGGGTAACAGCTCCTTTCGCTGACGACGGAACCAGACGGTTCCGAAAGCTTCGAAAAACACTCAAGTGAATCGTTCTCTGTACATCTTTTTAATAACCTGCTCATCCATCCGTTGGTAGGGCACGTGTTACTTTATTACAGAGTACAGGCGATAAACGGGAGAAAGCCGTGAAAAGAAGAACACCCTCAATGGACATAACGTTGACAAAATAATAAAGCACTTCGTTCTTAGCTATTCCAGGTAACAAAAGTCGAATTCAGCCAGGAGACGTGCGCATGTTTGCTGCTGCCTACTCCAATCGGACAATGGGCAAAGTAAGTTGGGAATAGTTTGCGCGAAAATTACGGTAGATGCATTTTCGAAAAGGCGTTCATTGCAAAAGTACATACGACATTTCAGAAGCCGCCTTCTGCCTGCAAATGCCTTAACTTATCAAGAATGCTGTCCGTTGTACGGCTGCATGCTCATACGGAATTACCAACTCCAAATGAACGCACTTACAGCTCTATTGGAAATGACAGCAATGAAAGTACGAATGATCAACCCAATCTTTTCACTGAAGTTAGGAAAATGTGGTAATGGCCAATGAGTTGGCCTACCTGAGCAGGATAAGTGCTCAAATATGGGGTTAAAAATTAGTAGTCCATTTGTCCTGCCGTTGGACCGTCTTTGAGAAGATGCTGAAGGCAGTTGCAAGATATATGTATTCATTAGCTGGTCCGTCGCGCCCAAGTAAAACATACTGTATCATCGGGGCTCCAAGTGCACAGCTGAGGGCTTCCCGCGTTGTTTTGATGATGACGACTCGAGGTCGTCGTCACTTCTTGCAGGGGTGTTCGACCTTTGGACTTCGCCAGTCGCTCGAGAAAAGCGGAAGTCCGTTTGAACAGGCAATCGCCCCGCTGCAGCACCAATGCATGCCGAGTTCGGATAGAGCGAAGGGTGGCGACAATGCGCTTTTCTGATTCGAAAGCCCGGCAGCTTAAATGGAGCGCACCATGGACGGGCAAGCGAGTGCGTCGAACCGGTAAAGTTGGGCGCAAGGCCGCCGAAAAGGGTTGAACACTGCGGAAGTGCAGTAAAGAGTTCCACTTGACAATATCAAACGTTCTCCTAATGTTCAACAATTCCGCTGACCGATTTTCCAGCATGCTGCTGGAAAATGGCAAGTATTCCAACATGCGGTGCGACGCGGTCACACACGCTTGGAAGGGCGGCAACTGCATAAGGCGATAATGCTTTCAAAAATGTTGCCGCCTCCATTGTTAACCATTTCTAATATTAGTTCCACTATTTTCACACTCTCGCTGGAGATGGCGTTTCGTCCAGCGCCTTTCTTCAACCGAGCAAAGCGGACTGACGTTTTCCGGTATGCTCAGCTTACTCAAACCTTGGACAATTGCTATCTTGTAAGCCCACTTCGGAAAGGGTGGATGTACAATGCGAACGAAAGGTTGGAACGTTGCCGGATGTTCCAAGGGAAGCTTGGAGCTTTTGCCGAACTCCATTCGTGGAATCCACAGGACAGCATCGCCTATAGGAGTGGAGTGATCAGGGGCGCCGGCAAAGCAGCAGTGTAGTTTCAACCATGGACACTTTTTGCAACGCAACGAGTAAATCAGAACTGAGCCAAAGGGCAAAAAAATCACTTTACTTCTTTTCGCCGCCAACTCGGGTAGGCGGACCAGTGCGCGGCGAACTGGTTTACCGAATAGCCGTTTTAATGTAAGAGCAGTGAGCAGGAATTCGAAGGCTCACCTGCAAAAAGGGCGACATGATTTTATTGACTCCGCTGGCAAGGTCAGGCACCCTTTTCGTTGCGTTCGCTGCTTCACTGGGCACCCTTCCCTGGTCGCGCCCGCGGTGACCCAACGGCGGGTGAAGGGTTTCGAAGGAAAAGTTACTCGCACCAGTTGTGCGCCCAGCGACGCAACAGCACTTGGGGCGCTGATGGGCATGTTAACGTCCACGTGCTTATCGAAGAGGTGCCTGTTTACCAGGTGCTACGTTTGCAGACGAAAATTTGGTGTCCTGATAAGGTCAGTAGGTTTTGTCTAATTAGAAAAATTCCAGGCGAGCGTCGCGTGGTTGTTCGATGACGGTCAAAGCTGTTTGAAATGGTGCCAAACTGCTTGGCGGCCTACAGGGTGTCCACGCGCCTGCGCTGCACAACTTTAGCTGACCAAAGTTTCGGCCAACTTTTAGCCATCCGCTCCGAGGCGCGCTGCGCCCATCCAAGCAACCGCCCCTTCCGTTTTCCCAATGACGTCGTGGTGGAGTCGCATCGCGTGAAGGCGTTTGGAAGAAAGTCCAAACTGTTCCAACGTTCGGACGGCGATCATTCGAAATGATTCGCTCGATAAGGATTTCGAGCAGATGACATCTCCAAAACCGGTCAAAGCTGCTACTTCCCTACCAGTTTGAAGGTAAGCGAAGCGTTTCTGTTAAGATCCAGCGACTTTCACAATTTCCATTACGGTCAACCCGTTTATACCGTACAAGTTATTGTATGCAAATAAAAAGACCTCTAGCAACTCCCTTTCTACTTCATCAATGTACGCATGGTCGCTTTGGCTATAAACGTGTTGACCGTAACGCTAGATACGAAAACTGGAATTCAGGTTGCCAAGTGTCCAGCTTTCGAGATCTCTAACGGTTTGACGGTAGCGCATGCGCGTGCTTTAAGTTTTACAAGAGCTCAGGCAAGCAGTTGCATTTGTACAAATGTTGCATTTTGTTCTTTTGCGTGGCGATCGTCTGGCTCCATTGAACGTTGCTTTCAACGTTGGCGCATGAAGACGGCGCAGATGAGGTGCTCACTATTTGGCAGCCATATTGGAATGCTGTATTTGGAAAGGCAATCGTCGACGGGCGTTCAGGCAGTCGACAAAATTCAATGGGTCATCAGCATCCCTAAGTTCAGTCGGCTTTTAGGATCAGTAATGCGTGTTACGGGATTTGAATGCGAAGACGTAAATAAACATCTCTTTTACTCATATTTCAATGTTCGACGTCCAAATACGGGCTCATTTTGGTTGCATCCACTCCTACAAGCTGGATAATACTAATAGTACAACTTATGAAAAAATTTCGGAAGACAGGATTTCTTTTAACGGGAGCATAGATCTTCATGATGTTGTATTTTTCACGGATTTTTTCCGTTGCGGGATCAACGGGAAAATCCGCGAAAAATACAACATCATGAACAACTCGGATATCTTTTTTCGGCTGTCGACCCATTTGATGGCATTTGTAATAGATATGAAACACGCCCTACCAGCGGATGGATGGGCAGTTATTAGAAAGTATCACAGATATAACGCTTATCGAATCAGAGCTTTCGGAACTCTCTGGTGCCGTCGTCAGTGATGGGAAAGAGACTCTTTCCCGAGTCAGACCTTTCGGCACTCTCTTTCCCATCACTGACGACGGCACCAGAGAGTGCAGAAAGCTCTGATTCGATAAGCGTTTTATCTGTGATACTTTCTAATAACTGCCCATCCATCCGCTGGTAGGGCGTGTTTTCAGATCTATTACAGATACCATCAAACGGGTCGACAACCGAAAAAAGATATCCGAACATGAACAAGCCCGTTACAAAGCAACCAGTGTTCAAATCATGAACAACTTATGAAAAAAGATGAAATGATGCGGTATTCTTGCTCAGTCAGCTTTAATTGGCGAAGCTTTCGGCACGTACGCGTTCCGTCAGCAGCGCAATTCAGTTGCTGTTGTGAATTCATTCGACGCCTTGTTGCTAATATCTCTTGCTTCAATATTACAGCTTTATTTATCGAAATTGGGATCGTTAGTGGGCAGAGCGGTAGCGCAAAGCTAGGGCGCTCAACTGAAGTTAACCAGGCGTCGTCTACTGGAAGCCTCCAACGCGAGTTCCCCAATCTGGTTCGACCCGCAGCAACGTAACCGCGAAACATGAATGGATAGTAAACTGTGCTACCTCAATCTTTCAATTTTACTGTAATTCTATTCCGTTCAACTCCGTGATCATCACCGCGGACGACGTGTATGTTGCATTTTGGTGGTCTTTGAAATGTTTGTCCACGTTGGGCAAGAAGGCGCCTCTTGCCGTACGAGCGAACTTATTGAAAACTGAATGATTTATGAAAATTTTTCCAATGTTTCCGTTGGCCAAGAAAGGCAGCTTGCGAATTGCCTCTTCGCGAGGCGCTGTTTGCTTATGGGCGAAAGATGTCTGACGGCCATGCAAAGAAAATGCAACTTGTTCGATGAACACAGATAGCATGGCGCAATGGCCAAACGCCGCTTATCAGGTCGCCTTCATGGCAAATGACGCGCCACTTGTAGGAAACGGCGGCATGTCACTAAGGGCAAAAAATGTGATTAACGAGTCATTCCACCAAGTGGCTCCTTTCGGCGGAACGAACGGATGCGTAAGAGCGAGTAGATAGTAGGCGCGGTATTCGCAGGCTACCTTGTCCAGTGGCGCATATCGAACAGCGCGGGAAGTGTTCGCAAGTCATTGAGACGGATGCAGCAGACAAAAAAGGAAAGCTAATTCGGCAGCACCCAACGAGGCAACTGCAAACCGGGATAGGTCTCTTCCAAGGATGTGAAATGCAACGGTTTGTCGACTTTAAGACGTCACTTCGCTTTGGCGAATCCTTTCGTCCGAGTTTTCAACCTTTCAAGCTGCGGTAGTACGGTTTCGTTTTTAGGCAGAAACGCACGCGCTGAGCGGAAGCGAAATTTGGAAACAGCCATCCGGGTATTTCGATAAGTTTCCCGAGTCGCATACTTGCTGCAATTGCCTGAACTAATTGCTTTGCCAATTCCGTGGCAAACTTGTACATGTAAGTGTACTAGGCCTAGGTATGATAACTCTTAGGTGTACGGTGAAAGATGCTCCATAAATTGTTTTCTCATAATTACTGTAAGCGTCGATTTCGAGGACGTGGCGAATCCCGTACATTGCGTTGACAGTCTGAGGTTCGCTCGCTCCGGTTCGCGGTCGGACATTGGTTTAACGAAAGAATGTAAAGTCAGTGCAGCAAATCTTGATGGACCAAGCAATTTCGATTAGTACTACGTAGTCCAGAAGATATGCCGCCAGTTTGGAGCTATTGAAAATGGGCCATGAAGTGATTTTCTTTTAGCATTGGTATCAGTACCCGCTGAATGATGATTCTCGAGCGGTTTGAAGCGAACTTTTCGCCTAACCTTCCCATCCTTACTCTTACATTTTTAGATAAGGCCACGATTGCTGAAGTGAGCAAAGGTGGTGTATAACCTTTGTAATAAAAGATAACAACAAAATATACGAAGAATGAAGTAAGGGGCAATTATTCGACGGATGAATTGGGGCGGCAAAAGGGTTATCAGCTCTTTTATGCATCGCAGCTCAAATACGAGCAGCAAACGGAGTGACTGATCAAATTGGCCTACATCGCTCTCAGCTCGCATGCCAGAGATGGCCGTTTGTTACGCAAATGCGGGGGTCACTTTGATTTTTAAAATTATTGTAATTTTCATTGACGCATTAACGGGGGGTCATTTCCGCAGTAAGAGGGAACGTGTGGGCCTAACAAGTTCGACTTTTCGTCTGAACATATTCAATTGACCGACTGCGGAAGGGCGTAACTGTTTTAGCGCGAACAGCGGTTTGTGGATTGGACGTGGAGAGAAGAGAGGCTTTGCACCGCAGTGCCAAGTTGGATTTACAGAATGGCGCGGTTGCGACCGCAAGCGGCAACAGACCTGAGCAGGTGCAATGGGTATCCGTGATGTTGGTTCATTGCAGAAGGTTCGGTTGGAAGTAAAAATTGAAATTTGATGACCGACCGAATGAATTGAAGAAAGCAATGACAGCCGGCTGCATAATGGCTCGTTGCACTTGCCTGATGATCCTTCAAAGTCTTGGGTACGCTTAGCGGTCGCTCGAGCTTTGTCGCCGCCACCTGCAACGCCTTTGGCGGTTTAAGCGGAACTTGTCTGCTTGGGTTTTTCGTTTGTCTAAAAAAAAGAATGTAACCGATGAAGACACGTGGTAGAATAGCAGGTTCGGTCGATTCAGTGTTGCAAAAAGAACCGCTTTCAAAGGAGGTCCGACCTGAGCTCGTCGAAATTTCTACGGCCAAAATGGCCAGCGCGCCGATGTTGCTTTTTTCCGAGGGAAGAGCGATCCGGTCGAAAATCGCTCAAGCTAAATGTACGCTATTGGCAAAATCGGAATTTCTACTTTGCTCGGCCCAACGAGTATCTGCTTCACGTGGGAGCACGCGTACAGCAATTCCACGGCAAATGCGTACAGCAATTCTATTTTTCTTCTCAAGCAACGAAGTTCGTTGCAGAGATAAGCCGCTCCGGGCGATCAGAGCATGTGTCCTCTCTCCTCTAAGGTACCCGTTAGTTTCAAGCTTTTCCGCACAACATACTTAGCTCCTTCTGTTGGAAGGCTCCGCTCAATTTCCCTTATGCCTTCGCCGTTCCGCTCAGCCATTCCAGTTAAATTGAAAGCGTAGCGCAGTTATGACCGTTAGGAAACCAACCCCTGCCGCAAGGGATCGTCAGGGTCACTTTCGTTGAACAAAGGCCACATTTCCGGTAGGCAGCTTTACCGACCTTTTCCTTCATAAGCGTTCCATTTTTTTCTCCTCTCCGTGTGCTGTGCCGCATGTGCGGGACCTTCTGTTCGCAGAAACAACGAAGGACCGCAACAGCATTGGAGCTTGGTAAATTATGGACTGGCCATCGAAGCTGGAAAGTAATTGTATCTGTACGAAGTTGACCGTTGAAAAGCTGTCCCCCACATTAGGCCTTGTTCCAATATGCAATATTACGATACTGCGCTGCTTATTCTAAAAAGGTGTAGATGAGAATGCACAAAGATGGGATATAAAGCATCATGCTAACAAGGGCATTCCGAGTGAGTCAGTGAATAAACAAATATTACCCCTTCTTTTGACAACTTCGTGGCGTTATGAATTTCTCTTTATTTATATCCCCAATTTTCGGAAATTACCGACTCCCATCTTCAGCGAAATTTACGATGCACATCGATGACAAGCGTATCACGTGTGTGCTGTAAATAAGCATGCGCACTTGTGCCTGCGTGCGTAGTTGCAGCTCCATAAGTTGAATTAAATGCACACTTTTACGAGTCATATTCACAATTTGCTTTTCAATTTCCGCAGATGTGCATGTGAATATGAAATCAAGATTCGATAAATATTCTTTGCGGGGAAGCCTAGTTCTCTGAACATGAAGATACCTGTGCGCTCAATGATGGACAGAAGAAATAAATAAAGCACACTTCATAACTGGTTCCAACTCCTACCATCATGTCATGAGTCCAGCTGCTGGTCCATGTGAAGCAAATATTGACAGGTTGCCCTCCGCTTTTCTGGTCCGCGGGTTCAGGGGCCGACAGCTTTTACTTGGCACGCGAAGGTTGGTTCCTGGATAGGACTAGCGGTAATCAGAACGGAGGAGTAGAAACGTGTGGTTAGGATGGGGATGAGCCTTATAAAAGAATACGCCTGCGTGGGACTCAAAAGCAGGCTGCCTGGAGCGTTCCACGAAGTGCTGACGTAATGGGGCGACAGCAGGAGAGGGTGCTCAAAATCCCGACAGGCCAACGTAATGAAATGTTCAAAGTTCGCATGGTTTTGTTTGTAAGTCACACATGACATGAATACTATGAACTGTAATTGCGAATGGGTCTGAGCTGAGGCTCAGGCTTAGGCTAAATTGCCATTTTGACCCGTCGGGATTTGTGCCCTGCCTATTAGTCCCACTAATAGGCAGGGCACAAATCCCGACGGGTCAAAATGGTAATTTAGCCTAAGCCTGAGCCTCAGCTCAGAGCGCGCCCACTAGCTTACCTAAACGATTTCAAAACCTTCATCCATGCCTACTTTTTAAGGGCATTCGAATTGCACTTGTTTTTCAACGCACACGTTATTCAGTACAGATGTCATGAGCTCCAAACGATTTGAAGGCGTTACCCATAATGTAAGCGGTAAAACCTACGTGAAAATTTTTGAAGAGCGCTTTTGGCCATGCACTCTGGAGAAGTACGCAGCTTTCAAATTGCAGATGATCTTAAGCTTCAACAGCCAGCGGTTCGATAGACCTAAATTAGGCAAGTCGAACTGAGCACCCATTCGTGGTAATCAAGAAAAGCGTTCTGCCGCTGCAAGCGCAAGTGAAAAGAAGATATGCAGTGCCTGCGCCAAATAATGGATGAGCCAAATGATTACGCTTTATCAGTAACCACAGCAATATTTGCTGGTTAGGACTGATACTGAATTTTCAACCTAAGGTTAAGTGGTGGGCAGCTGAATGAGCGAACAACTTCTTCTATTGTCTTCCCTGTACATCGCTGCTTCTGCGGAGCTGCCTTCGCAACTCCCACAGGAACTTAGGTGTCCCTGGCTAAGGTAACGGCATCTCCGCAGGCGCTCAGTTCAAGCATTCCGTGTCCTTTGAACATTGAAATTTCGTATTCGTTAGGACAGTAAGTTTCCACTTGCTTCCAGCAGTTAATTCGTTCCAATAGCTTCGACAAGCACCTGGCCCTTTGGAGGCTTTAAGGGTGGCTCATTCAATGGAATGGCAAAGTTTCACACTGCGCGCAGTTGGAACTTGAGGGGAATTCAGCAGGGTCCTCATTCCAGAGTCGCTGAGCAGAGAAGCACAGTAACATTCCGCGGCTTGATGTTTCATTGAACCCATGGACAATGTGCCCGTACCGTGGTTTCAAAGAGTCCGTGCAACTTTTCCATCAAGCGCATTTCCATTTGATCATTTTGACGTATCGTTTCGTTGGGACAGCTTTGTGAATGACCATTTTGCAATCGCCTGTCGGCGTAGGCTACTGCGCTCAGTGATTGGGAAAAAGAGAGAAATCTATGTGTACGAGGCGGAGGCGAGGTCTTAAAGGCGGCCGGCATGTACGCTCATTCAGGTTGACCAAGTCGGTTCGGCTGGCCGTTCTTTGATCTTTCGCCGGATGAATGAAGAAAATTCCTCAGCCAACATTTCCGTCTCACTTTCGAAAGTGCACTCCACTGAACGGCTCTTGTGGCGGAACTTATCAAACTTGGATTTGTGTCAGTTTTGGCAAATAGTTTTCGAAATGCCTATCCGCACTGGAACTCCTGTTTGCCAACTGACACTACTACGCTCTTTTCAATGAGACCGGTTTGTGCCAGTTTCAGGGTTTGATAATCGTTGAGCAAGAGACGCGCCGGCGCGGATCATCTTACCGGCAATTGGCAGCAGCCAAAACAATTTCAGGTCGATAAAGTTCCACCGGAAGTCCTTGTCGTGCCATCTTCTTTCCAGTTGCAATTCGTTGAGCGCTTCGTCTGGCCACTGCTCGCTCCTCTCCCGAAGGGGCAGCTTTTGTACAACCGACCCTGGCATACAGTAAATCCAATTGATCCAACCGGAAGTCCGTTGTAGCCAGGCGCGCTCCCGGCGTCCTTTGCCATTCAGACAAGGCGCATGCATGCATAATCCTTAAGCACTACCAATTCCACGGCGCCCTATTTTGGCACGCCCAGAATGGAATGTTCGATTCTTAGTTGTAACTTCGCAAGTTCTTACGTAGGCTCTGCTAGTTCAAACGAAGTAAGCAGTAAGCTGAAGCCGAAGTAAGCACCGTTCGAAAGTACGTGCTTTCGCCAATTTCATGGAAACTGCCATTCGATCAACGTGAAAGTCAACACCTGTAGTTACAAGGAAGTCTCAGAAGGCAACATATATACGTAATCAAAATTGCGAACAATTTTATCACAAAGGACAGTTTGAGTTTCCGAAGACAAAAGATAACTTCTAGGCGACTGGTCTGATAATTTGGCTAATTGTGGCAAAAGTCCATATCCCGACTCCAGTGACTTAGTCATCACAGTTATCGAAACGTGCGATCGGGTATTATCGAGATTCGTGAGGGAAAGTTTTATACGTCGGAATATGGACTTCCGCCTTACCAGATTAGTCGCCTACGGATTGCTATTCTTTAAAAGCAATTCAAATTGTTCATGCGCAATAAAAGTTCTCACTATTTTGATTATGACGTATACATGTCGCCTTCCGAGATTTTCGCTACTCCAAAAGTGCTGACATAGCGTTGATGGAATTTTGGAGGTTGCGTCACGTTGGAGAAAATGTGTTCTTTCGGACGGCGCTTATTTCGGCAAATAAAGTTGACCCTGGGAGAGTTGCGCAATTTCACAGTGGTAACCAAAAGTCGGGCGGTTTGTTTTGCCGACGATGAGGTAACGTATGCAAATTAGTTTTCATTAATATCCACTATGCGCCTAGGCGAGCCAGTAATGGCTCTTACGGGCGGTCGAGAATTCCCCACGAAGCACTGCTTGCCAAGGAAGAGGCGCGCTTTGGTCAAGGAGCGTCGGGCCGCACTACGGGCGCTGCTGTCACTTCAAGTGGGAAGCGACGATGGTCGCCGTATCCCTTAGCTTCGGCGTAGCGCAACTTGATGAGTCTTCACTGTCATTTCAATTTACCGTAAACCACAATCGAGACAACGACAAGTGGCAACAATGTCACATTCGCATGTTGCCACCAGAGGCCGTTAGTCAAAACAAAACACTCCCCTTGGCAATGTTGGCATTGCAACGTCGCTGGCCTGTCGCGGTATCCATCCTCGTTTGCGGCCGTATGTTGATGCGCCGAGGTCGCTGATTCGCCCTTTTCGCCTTCCATTCGGCCGGTTTATTCCGCCCGACGAAATTCCAAACCTACAGTGCGTAGCGTTTCGCGCCACTTGGACCTTTCTTTGCAAGGCGACGACGCATTCCGTTCGTTCGAACGCCAACCGGCGCAGGCTAGCTGAGCCGGCCAAGGCGCGTGCAAAAAAGGTGTACCTTAGTTTAGCCGAATCAAGATCAGTTTGCTTTGGCATAATGACGCAGACCGCTGTCGGCGGCAGGAGACCTTGACGGTCCCCAACGAAGAGTTGTGCTAGCAACTTTCGCGCTCATCAACATCATCGTCATCATCTTCGGCGGCGGTCGGAATCCGCAAACCCTTTTTTGCCATTCGCTTTTTCACCTCTTTCGTAGCGTTCAGTAGTGAAGATAGATAAGAATGTTAAAAAACCCGACACGACACAGCGTTCGTCTGCCGTATGCTCATTTTAAGACAGTGGCCGTTGCGCGGAAACTTTTAGCCCTTCACTTGCTGGCGCCGGCAGCAGGCTCATTTCCACACTAGTTTTTCACCATTCACCGGTCGACGCTCTGCTCCAGGTCATAGGCAAGAAGACGGGAATGCTAAAAGAGCAGGAGGCGCTCAATTTGCCGCCGTTACGGAGATTAACCACGATGGCATTGGAACCTACCCCAATGTGGCGCCCGTTCGAACCAACGCGGCGCGTTCTAGTAATGCGCACCTGTTGGACGCAAGGCCATGCTGTCGTCGGGATCCGACCGTGAAAAGGTTGATTGCCATTTTGTCTGCCGATGTTATCTCCGTTCAGGCTTTCTCCTGAATGGCACCGGACGAAGCTTCGTAGATGAACCGTTACGGCAATTAGCCAAGCGATGCTGAATTGTTGTCAGGAGGTCGTCCTTGTTGTTCCCTGATAGAATCTCTCTCTTTCTCCCATTCTCCTTGCCTGCGAGACAACAAACCGCACAGCTGCTACGCTTGTAGCGGTGCGGAGGTTTCGCGTTTCGTCGGCGCAATGACCAATGTACAAGCACCGACCACCTTCTGTTCGTGTGCATTCTATGCATATGCAAATGAGCACAGTAGGCGACCGCGTAGGCGTACAGTGTGCGGCGCAGCTATGTCGGCGCGTCAAGATGGCGCCTTGGAGTTTTTTCCCTCTTTTCCTCACGACACTTCTACAGCGGCCTTAAATCACCCTGGACAGGCAATGTGACAGCAAGACGCAAACAAATGGGCAGGAACAAGTTGTTTGGCGCGCACTACCGGCTGCCCAAGAGCGCCTGTGGCGACCCCTTTAGACTCCCTATGGCCGCCAGTCGTTTGAATAAGGCGCCTACCGGTCGGCTGCCGCGATGGCGTCAACGACTAGTTTGCCCTCCTTAGTGACATTGATCAGCACCGCCGCTCAGGGCGTCCTATCCCATCGTTGTCCAATGGCTCGACTCCATAGAATCACGTGATCAAAGGCGATGGCATCGTCGCGCGGCGTGCAGTCGATGACGCGCTCGGCGAATGCCTATTTAATAACGCGCAACAAACCTGTCAGTGGTGACACAATTTTTGAAATATCTTTCGCTGCGGCCCGTTGGCCGGCATGGCGGGCGCCTTACGGGCGGCCACTGTGGTGGGACCCATTGCGGCGGGGCACTTTTTGCTCACCCCTTGTCGTTGCTACGGCGCGCACGCAGCGCCTTTCGCCACCTAACCGTGTGCGCCCATCCAGTACAAGTGCGCGGCGCGCGTGCGGTCTCTTTTTGCTCGACGGCGCGATCGGTCGTCCGATAAGGACGTTATACGGAGCTAACCGCCCTTTACTTTATAGCAAACGGGTGCCGCCGGCTAGTGGGCCCAAAAGTGAACGTCGCGAGAGTACAGCGCAACGGCTGGACGTGCATCCGGCGGCCTCCAGCAGCTGGTAAGTTGATTATCATGTTTGACCACTGACTAAGCACGTTGCCTGCAAAAAGAAGGAACACTATCGTCATATATGAATCATAATTCACAACAGTCCGTTGCGGCGGTGCGCGGAAAATGTTTTCACAATTCCTTTTTTCTTTCAGACTGCATCTCTCGTGCCGCTGATGGAATGACGGCTGGGCGGCCGATTTCCATTTTCAACGCACTGTCATCATTTGTGTAATGCTGCAAGCAGTTTGCCTGTACATGCTGTTGCTTGCTGGCGAACGACTTGGCGGCGTCCAATCAGTCGCTGTGCTGAAAAGTAAGTGTGCCCCTCCGCATGGGCCTATTTTTTTGTCTACACATGCATATATAAATTCAAGCCCATCCGTGGGTCGTATGCAATCTTCCTGCCGCTACCTTTACCGAAACAGCGGTTATACGAAGCGACAGACGAAGCGGTGCCAATTCGGGTCGTCGGCATCGCCGCCGCTTGACCTTCTGTCTCGTCTGCCGCCATGGACCAATTATACTATGATGACACAACTTTGCCCAACAATCGCTACCACTGTCCACCGAGCTTATCTATACAATTTGCTTATTGCTTATTAGTCGCCATTGCGCGGACAGCTTTGCCATCGGCCGTGAGTCCGTCGCCGGCTTCGACTAAGGTGGAGCTGCTCTGCGCCAAGGCATACTGTAGGATAGTATGCATGAAGCCCGTTACCGCGGACCGCCCAAGCGTGGGAGATTCCGGCTAGGGGATCGCTGCTTGGACCTGCGGACGTGAAGCGGTGCTGCGCGGCTCGACGAAACTAGGCCGGCAGAGGTTTTTCACCTAAACGGAGGGCAATTTGTTGTCAGAGAACTTTTTGCCCCCAACTTTCGTTGACTCCTCGGCGGCGGCGGTCCGTGCACCCGGAAGTGAACGGATCGGCTACCGCCGACGCGGTCGAAGAAGTTGCTCAACTTGGCACTTCGCCTTTCCCTGTTTAGGCTATCCGTACGCGTGCGACCGCGAAGGCGATCTACTGTACATTAAAGGCATCACCAGCGACCCCTGCATAACTTGCATATGCAAAGTAGGCGTTCTTTGGTCCCCAAAATTTGACCATCTACCGCCGCTGCTGTTCAGGATGGCACCGCCCACTGCATAACAAAGAAGTGTCCCATCGCCCAAGGTTGTCCCGTCGTGGTGAGAAATCAGTCCGGCTCCTGTTGCAAAGAGTGCAAAAGTAGGGAGACGAGCCCTTTGGAGATCGAGCCAGCGAGAGCCTCCGTATTTGCAGACTGCGTTTATCTGGACGTGACGTACAAGAGCGGTGAGCAGTGGATGAGCACGCAGGACTCGTGCCGAAGATTGACTTGCAAAGTAAGTTCAGGGGACATCGTTGGGCGACTGGCCACGCGGCGACGGCGACAGCTGTCGAGCCTTGAACATCCAGGTATCCGGTTTCCTGGCGGCCGTCAATGACCAGGTGCCATTCGACGAGCATAATGTTCGTTAATTCGACCGGCTGAAGTAATTGCCTTCGGTATGCGAGCCGCAAAGGGCTTACCGAGGCCGGCTCCGCCCCCACGACGACGCCGCGGTGCGGTCGTTTTGCCATTGTTGCCTAAGCCAACCTGACAACACGCCGACGTCAACATTGCGGGTACCCAAGTGACCTTCGATCGAAGTATTTTCCCGTCTTGGGTTGGCTGGCGATCGACGGGGCAATTTTGCCGACCAGAGGGCGGGAAAAAACGCGGGAGATAAACCGAGGACACCTACTATTGGGAAGCACCATGCCAACTATTTATTCTACGCCGACGCCCGAGGGGAATTTTCACAGTGACGAAACGTCCTTCAAGAGTTCACCCCTTGGAAAGAGCGAAAAGTTAGGAAAAAGTCGGCTCGAAGCAAGTTCATTATTTGCAGGCCTAACGGCTACGAGTGTAAACAGGCAGTCAGGAATTTCGCGGCAAACAGAGAGGCACCAATGTCGGCCACTTACCTGCTCGGCTGGCATGTATTGACGACAGCCGGCCCTGAACGGTCACTTGGAGGTGGAGAAGGCGGAAACACAATCTTCTGTTCAATATCCGTAATATGCGATGGCAGCCAAAGGCTGTTTGCTCACACCGCCTTGGGCACACTGGGAGAGAGAGCGAGAGAGATACGATGGGGTCGTTGCGTGGGGATGTTTACTTTGTCTGGACGCTTTCAAGCCGACTGAATCGGCAACAGGGTCCCTTTCCTTGTCGATGACGAGCAGTATAATCTGTCCTTCTCTCGGCGCCTAAGTAGGCTGATGTGTCACCAACGACAGGGTCAAATGGGAAAAAACGACTATTCGCCTTCGGTGCAACGCGATGTCACTTGACCACTTTTATCCTAATTTATTGCGTAGCGTTAAGGTGCCCCGCGGAAGCTGTAAATACTTTATTTACCGGCGATCAGTTCGACTCAGTGGAAACCATTTCAGGCCGGTGTTGTTACCAGCGCCAGAATTCAGTGCGTTGTGCCCTGCCCGAACGCCAAGCGGGTTGTCGGTCTCTGCTGTCCGGTATGTCCTCACGGTAAGCACGACTTTTCTCACCCTGCTGAAGCGAATTCGTAAACGCGTTCGCAAAGCGGTATTTCTAATTTTGAACTTATCACTTTTTCAACAACAATGAACGCTACGTTAGCGTTTGCTGGCCTTCCAGCCAAACGAGAAGTATATCTTAACTGTGCTGCAAAAGAACGAGAAGGACCAGTCGGTTGAAAAATGAGCAATTGTAGAACTGTGAAACAGCGAATTAATGAATGCTTGCTCTGAACGGTAGAAGGGAATTATTACCCCGCCATTTCAGCTTTTCTCATTCCTTATTTTCCATTGTAGTACGGTTCGCAAGGTTGTTCGTGCTGTTCCCGTTCTAATCAAAAGTTAGTCCATATTCGAATGCCCTGTTCGTACGTTATGCTCCTGATTAGTATTGGAAGAGGACGAAAGGGGTTGCAGACCGTACTACTGCAAAAAGCGAGAAGCGCCTCTGCTACGAATTCTACCTTATTCTTTCATTTGTCGATGCGATAGATTAAAGCCCTGGTAGTTGTGCGCTTACGTTCGAAACTTCCGATTCAACTGCTACCCACCGTGCAGAATTCGCATAGGTATTGCTCACCTAAACTTCCAGCCTATCTAAACTTTCGCAGTGAAGAGATAACAACTTGGGTAGGTTCAACATGAGCGCGCGTAGGCATCAAGGGGCTACATTGTGCTGGCCGTTGCGTATCCTCAAAGCGTTAGCAAGTGGGAGTACTTTGCGTCACGATGGACGTGGATGCAGTGCATCGCTTTCTCAAACGGGTGGTTGTCAATCGCGGCCGTCACTCGTCAAGTGATTCACATTATGCCAGCAATCAACGGAAAGTTGGATAGTCACGAGGTAGCCCTAACTAAGCGCTCACATTGCTTCTAAGGCGCAGCGAAGGCCTCATGTTAACGGTGAATTGCATCTTTTTAAAGAAGCGGAAAACATGCGGGCCAATCGCGGCGATAAGCGGTGTGTTCAAAGTTGATTAGCTTTGACATGTCAAAGATTCCTTTGCTCAAAGAACCAGCTGGCCGCGCGCCAAGGGTGCAGTGGGAAACGTTGTTTTGGTGGTACCATTGACTCCCTGTCCTGACCGGGATCCACGGTGGATCGACATGGAGAGCGTCCGAAACATTGGATCCGACCGCACCCAACGAAGAGGTCATATGTTGCCTTATTGGGCTACCGCCAACGGCTGGCAGACGGCGCCGACTTATCGACGTCGTTGAAAGCGTTTATGAAATATTTTTAGTGACAGCTCGTCGTTCCCACGACCCGGCTGTCTCTTGCGGTGGCGGCAAGCTGCCGGTGACGGCCGCGGTAAATAATAACAGCGAACCGATATGTCGAATGCTAAGACGGTTCGAATTTACAAAATCATCAATTAGGAGCCGGCCCGGCAGACGTAGAGCGAAAAGAAGCTGAACTGCCTTCGCAAAGGATTTGTCGCTGGTCGGCATGGTGAGACCAATTCGATCCTTATCGAAGGGAACCCATTTTCGGCGGGCTTTCATGTATGACGCGTCTGTAAATGTGATTAGCCGGCAGTACGCCTCCGGCAGTTGTAAATAGAGACCAATTTTGGGCAACTGAGAGTGCGTCGATCTGCCAATCATTCTCCTCTGCCCAACGGAACCTTGAGACATAGGCAAGAAAGATAAAGTGGAAAACTTCCGCTGCATGGCGACATTGCCGCATGAGACGAGTAGTCAGTCATTTCAATGTCAAAGCACAGGCGGGCGCCAATGGTCCCCCATCTGGCGCCGGTCGCGGAAGTGGCCGACCTGAAGAGCAGCAGCTGGTGGAAGTTGGTGGCGCCCAACGAAACGGCAGACCTTAGGCAGCCTGCTGGAAAATGGAAACTTCCGTCTTGTTCCTTTGAAGCTTCCCGAAACAGGATTCGCGCGTTCGCTTTGGATTTACATTTGACAATGGCGGTCGTGTTTGCTCACGGCTCGTTGACAAGATTTTCTCGCCGACGCGACTAGCGGCTAACGTCTTCTGCTTCGGCTGAACACCGTAGAGTTGAGCCAGACTTACACTTTCGTATTGACGATCCGCGTTTCGCTCCTTGGCGTGGTGGCGGTTACGCGTTCCTGGCGTAGTATGAGTTGAAGATCGTTTGCAACTTCACCTCGAGCTGTCTACCTTTCTGCCAGCTCTCGTGGAGATATATTTGCGTTATCGACATTTCCCATACGGACAGGCTCGCCGTAACAGCTTCACCGGATTTCATATTGAATTCACATATTCAGATTGTTGAAAACGTGGCTTTTTGTAACGGCGTTCCTGTTCCAGTTCTTGTCATAGTTTCGTACGACTTTAGCCGTGTTTAACGGCTAAAGGCGTACGAAACTATGATTGAGATTGCTCAGTAATTCTGTAACTACCTCTCAACAAAAGCGGGCACTACCGTATGTCAGAATATTATATATATATATATATATATATATATATATATATATATATATATATATATATATATATATATATATTCTGACATACGGTAGTGCCCGGGATGTTTTGTAACAGGTCTTCTATTTGTCATGACGGAAAGTACGGCTTGATCCCGTTGGAAGTTGAGAATGTGTCTGAAAGTACTCCGCAAAAAACGCCCTACCAGCGAGTGGATTGGAAATTATTAGGGGAAAGTTTCAGAACAGTGAAACCTTCGTAGCTTTCGGAACTATCTTGTTCCGTCTGCAGCGAATGTTAATGGTAATCCTATGGTAATCCATTAACATTCGCTGAAGACGGAACAAGATAGTTCTGAAAGCTACGAAGGTTTCACTGTTCTGAAATGTTTCCCTAATAATTGCCCATCCACTCGCTGGTAGGGCGTTGCTTGCGGAGCATAGATCTTCATGATGCTGTACTTTTCACGGATTTTGTCCCGTTGCTTTTCGGTACGTGATGGATCTGTAAGTAAACTAACACGGTGTCCATACCAACGGATGGGATGAGAGTAGTTATAGGAAGAGCACGGTCAGAACACAACGTACGCTTTCTCGGATATTTCGGAACGCTCGAGTTACGTCTTCAGCGAGCAAGAGTACAGCTCTAGCTTTTGCTCGCTGAAGACGGAACTTGAGCGTTCTGAAATATCCGAGAAACCGTACGTTGTGTTCTGACCGTGCTCTTCCTATAACTACTCTCATCCATCCGTTTGTATGGAGACCGTGTTAGTTTACTTACGGATCCATCACGTACAGAAAAGCAACGGGCAAAATCCGTGAAAAGTACAACTTCATATATATATATATATATATATATACAGTAGAACCTCCAATATTGATTACCTCTGTATGTTGAACTCCTCAAGTAGTTCACGAGTTTGTTACAGTTCATTGGGTGATCAACTTGTAGTATATATATATATATATATATATATATATATATATATATATATATATATAGTAGAACTCATTCTTCCACTTTCAAGAACCATATCGCGGGCATAGGGCTTTTGCGGATTTTAATACGTAGTCTATACTTAGCTTGCATACTGACAACTGTTCCCATACAAAGTTGAAGGAGTGAACTTATGTGACTGTTAGATTCTGGTTACGCTTTATGTTGGTAGCTTTCCCTTAACGGCGCATACCATTGTGTCGTGAAAACGTTCGTCTTTGAAATGGCACCATTTTTGACATTTTTCGTCAGAGTCACAGTTGTGGGTAAACTGTGGTTAGGCAAAGCTGATCTCTTCCATCCAATTCGGGCGAACAACTATCCGAATTCTGCGTGCGAACATGTTCAAACGTTTTTGAACCACCGCGGTTTCGTTTCTTTCTAGGATCGTGTGCACTGATGAGCATTGAGCTACTTACTATAAGTAAAACTTTAAAGGCTGATCAGTACTGCTAGATTTCGGCGTACGTACTTTCGCATCGCTGACAGATGCTAAACTCTTCTTGCAGCACCTGAAAACAGAAAGACTGTTATTAATAATAGCAATTCACAATTTTCCTGCGTTGCTGTGTTTATGCTGTCGAATGGACGCGCGCAGTTAGCTTAATCGGCAATGGTGTAAAATATCCACCTGCAATGGGGATTGGAAAAATTACTTTTGAACTCAGTCACTGCCCATTCCTTGGTCAAGCACAAGCGCCCTGTTTTCAAAAGTGCATCGTTCTTTCACTGTCAGATTTGAAGCTGCTGGGCAGTGTTTGCGGACGACGGGGAGCGTAAATGCCATAAACTGAAGGTCTTTGAGGTACCATGCTTTCAGGGTAAATCGATTACAGTAAAGAATGTTCGCTGCAAAAATCACCTAAAATAGATAAAGTGAAATTTTGTTGCGAGCGCCTTCCTCGCCAGTTCAAGGTGTGGCAGATTTAAAACCGACAGCACTAATCGGCGTTTGAAACTTTGAAAATATTATTACGCTTTCAATTGTTCGAGTTGAAATCTGATCAGCGTCCATGTGAGCCTTAAGATATCTTCAAAATAGTTTCTTTGTTTACGCCATAAATCTACCGTTGGTTAAAATTTGCATTTTGTAGGACAAAACTTTACCGCTAGCCTTCCATCGGATCCGTGCGTTCAATGCAAGTGTAACGTAAGTGGGATTGCAACACCTAAGGCTAACGAATATCATTACGGTCGTGGTGCCTTGCAGAACCACTGGTGCCATTGTTTCCAGACTGCTTGTCCAGTGCTCAACTGCCCTCCGAGTGAACAATACGTTCCAGACACTGCCTGCTGTCCCGAATGCAGAAGTAAGCAACCGTTGTGGTGCCTTTTGAAGCGCCGGTCATTTCAACATGCTACTTCTCAGAAGCCAGAGAAGATCTGAACTTGCCAATGCGGATCTGCTTTTTCCAGAACAAGGTTTACCAGTTGGAGCAAAGCTTCCGACCGGACCCGTGTACGCTCTGCATTTGTCAGGTTCGTATCCGCTTTTCGGTGACGATCCCGCCAGACGGACGGCTTGCAGGAGGCGGGAGTTCTTTGTCGTCGTTTCGTATGCCCGCAAATAGATTGCTTGAAGCATCGACTTCATTTCACTGCGGGTCTTTGTTGTCCCCTATGTCGCGGATATGACTACCTTCCGTGCTCTTATCACGGCTCTCTTTACAGAGTATGTTGGTTAATGTTCCTTCCTGCTCTTATTTCGTTTGACTGCTTTATCAGGACGGACAGACTTGGAAAAAGGACTCGTGCACTAAGTGCAAGTGTTCCAATGGCAAAGTTCACTGCGTTCGTCAGAGATGTGCTGGAGACAAGAAATGTCCTCGAGACTACACTTCAAAGCCGGTGCCTGGTCAGTGCTGTTCGGTTTGTGTTGAAAGTAGAATATAGCGCAGCCAAGTCGATTTACCTTTATGATGCACCGTCTTGTTTAGAAGAAGCTACGTGCGTAGTTTCCAATGATCTCCACTACAAGACATTTGACGGCCGACAGTACGACTTCCGCGGTTCATGCAGATACATATTAACCCAGGAATGCCTTGCGGATGCCATCAGGTTTGAGCGGGAAAATAATTGACGTCTCTCCTAACGGGTGTCCTTCTTTTTTCCGCTTCTTCAGGCCACAAAGACCAAGCTTCTTAATCGTCGCACGCAATGAGCCACGCAGCAACGGCACATCCTATTGGACCCGCCACGTGTCGATTCGTCTTCAGAACAAAATAAGAATCTCACTCCTTCCTGCCAAAGTGAATTTACGTTAAAAAATAACAAGTCTAAACAGCAGCAATTTCAGAAGGTCAGCTTGAACGGCGAGAAGGTTTCGTTACCCTACGTGGAACTGGGCCTCTTCTCCGTAATGTACGACAAGGATTCCAGAGTTCTGGTGAGGCTGAATGCTGGCTTGAAGGTTGTCTGGGATGGAAACGGCCAAGTAGAGGTGACCGTCACGTCTCAATACAAGGGAAGGTTATGCGGACTGTGCGGAAACTACAACAACAATGCCAAAGACGATTTTTCCACAAAGTCCGGCACGTTGGTTAAAAGTGCTCAGCGCTTTGGCCGCTCCTGGCGGGTGGGCAGTTGGCGCGTATGCAAAACGGAGCAGGACCGCCGGTTTCACCTACGAAGGCGCAGTAAGGAGAAGCAGTCGATGCGAAAAAGTTCATGGCAGAAGAGTCGCCTTACCTGGATCTTGCTCAACGACCTAACCGATTCAGAGACGGTAGCCTTTAATGGCGTTAAGCCGAGTCCCAAGCAAGTGCACACCAAAGGTCAGTTGATGGCCGGCAAGTTGCCCAAGCTCAAATTTCAACAGCCGCAAGCTTAAACCATACAAGCAGATCCAAACTATTGCGAATGACTACCTACTATCGCTAATGTTTGGTGCTGCCCGTTTTGCTGGAGTTTCTCAAGTATCCACAAAGCGACGGTTGCTTGCAGTACGTGCTTGTTTAACAAAGCCGCTTTCATTTACCGCATGTGTCTCAGTCGTCCAAACCATCCTGACATGCGACAATAACGCATCAACGTTGAATAGTTGTTCTAATTTTTACTTGAGCTTCTGAGAAAAGAATAAATAATCGAGAAGTGCGTTTCCTCACGTTTGATACAGCAGAGAGGAGATATGCCCGCATTTGTCCGCGTACTTTGTCCTACGATTTGTCTGCGGCCTTCCGTTGTGAATTTGAAGTGAGTGATTGGTAACGCGCTGCCAAGTTAAACCAGTCACAGCATACCGTGTCCTTCGGTGAGGGAGCATGATTAGAATGTAATTGAAGCAAAGCTTAATTTTGTGCCACTTTTGCTATTGGAATTTTTAGAAGAGCATTGCACCCATTGTTCAGGAATTTAATCCTTCGGGATTAACAGGAAGTGGTGGACGCAGCAGTCTACTGGGAGTACGGTGAAATGGAGCAGATGAAGAAGGAACTTGGAAAGTCAACTAGTTTTCAACTTTTTAATGAACAAGGGCACCTGTGCGGCGGAACTTAGTTGTACGATCACCGGTTGTGCCACTTTTTAATGCACCAACCAACGATGCCCTAAATGCTGATAAAGGTATTTGCATAACATTGAATTGACCGGAATCCCAAAAAGCGGTTGAAGCAGGCAAGGAGGCATGTCCTGAACTGAAATGGTCGATTAGCTCCAGGAAAGTATTGCTACGTAAAATCTAACTGGGTAAAGGACGTGTGCGCACTGTCCGGGTTAGCAATAATCGCTAACTTTAATTTCATTCGGCTCAAGCGAAGGGCAAAGCTATAACTGCCCTGGGTAGCTGGGACAATGTACCAGGAAAAACTGACTGTCCATAGTGTGCGGAAGAGAAGACGAACTTTCAGACGACCTTAATTGTTTTAGTTCCCATCTTCAAACCTGTGCACCTCAGCTTGTAAAATTTATTTACCAAAATAATGACCATTAGAATCCACACATTTCTATCAATGAAGATACGGGTCCGCTAGTTCCACTGGTTTAAGAAATTTAGATTTCGCTAATAAGAGTGATGAATTCTTCAAATATTTTTCCCACACTTGTTTGCCAAAGGCACATTCTACGTGACCTGGAAGCTTTTATTTCGGTCCATCCACTGCAGGGTCCACTGTCGGCTGTCATGCAAAATCCACTGTTCATCACACATCCTAATAGGAGCAAAAACTGGGGACAAAAGAACTATGAAAAGATCATGCAACTGTGAATCTTTTGTTGCATCTCCAATTCTTGCGTCGCCCATTCTCAAGGCATTCCTGATCCTTTATCTTAATGCAGATGTCTAATTTCACACTTTCAGTTAACACTTAGTTCTCCTGCTACTTGTCACGCTGTTTTAATATGAATCTGCTTCAACCATATCCCTCAAACAATGATCATTAATCCCTGAGGTTCGATGCCGTCAAGTGGCCTTCCTTCATCATGAAATTTCCAGAATCAGCCTTAACGTGGCACACTTACTGATTGATCAAACTACGAACGGTCTATTAATACTGCGGGCAGTTTTCTCAGCTCTACGGCGTTGTTCGAAAGCACAGTGAGAACTGATGAAATTTCAATTTTGGCAACGCCCGTTTGGCGGCCAGAGGAGTTCTAAGCGTAACTGCTTACGACACATTAAGCAACTTAAATCAGGAGCGTAAATCTCCGACTTTACAGCAGTACCTTTTACCTGAACATCAGCGGGCAAACGGTGTCTCTCAGTAGGCATGTTAACGTAGAGCAGCAGAAACGGGCAGAATTTTTTTACTACCACCATTCATACCTACCAGCCAAGCAAAATTGGACGATTATCAGCCCGTTCTGTACGGGCTTAAAAATGTGTACATGTGAAGATGCAGCGGTTAATTGGGCAGTTGAAATGACTGATTTGTGAATTTCCGTGGACACGGTAACCATGGCGACGATATGTGTACCGACCACACTTTGCCGTGTCTGCGGCAATGTCACTTTTCCAGACGCGAGAGCTGTGGCGCAGTAAAATCGAATTGGACGACAATGTGCCCCAACTACTATGCCTGACCGTAGCAACGCTGCTGGAAAATTCAGGTAACACCTGGTTGACATCGTCGCTATCATCCTTCAGTATACGGCTACTGCTTCAGACGCACTGCTCATTGGAACTGCCGACGGAACTGTATATGCCTTCGAACCTTCGGTGTCGGTGGGAAAAGGAGGCCAACCGACCGGGGACGACTTGGTTCTTCAGAAGCGTCTGTTGCAGCCGGTTCTGCAACTGCTGGCTGGTCGCTTCAAATCGTACGGCATCAGTAGCGCCTGCTTGCAATGTGGACTTGGGATTATCGTTAAGGAATTCAACGGACTACCAGCTGGCCATTCTTCACCCGCGGAGCGTAGCAGTTTACGCTGCAATAGGTTGGATAGGTTACTGTATGGAAAGTCGCATCACAGCCTGCGTAATTTTAGCACTCGACAACGACCCCGCCAAAGAGCCAAAAGAAATGGACTTGGAGCTCTTGTACGAACGAGTACTGACTCACAGCGCTCACAGTTTCATAGGCGGTCCATTGGGAAGCGAAGAACACGGTAAATGCCGACGCGCAATTGCCTACTTAACCGCTATCCATTAGAGGCTGATTTTATATGCGTTCAATCGCTGGACGGAGTTATATATTTGTTAGAGCAAGAAGTCAACATTTACAGCCATTATCTACCGTCCTTCCTGCTCCCAGGTCCAATGTGCTATTCAAAAACAATGGGTATCTTTGTAACGTTCAATTCAGCGTGGCAAGTGCAGTCCTTCAAGTAGGATGTCACTTGCGAATTTCATGTTTGACAAGTTGTGGAATTCAGGTATGATCGCCTGTTGCTGAACGCCAGCAGGAAGGAGGATGCAGACAAGGACAGAAAAGAAGAAAGGCATTACCTTTCGGCAAGCAATCTTCCTTTTCTAAAATTTCGTAAGCTCCGCCAGGGATGCGCAATCATTTGCTCATAGGTACTAGATTTGCTAATACCTGCCTGTTCAACATGATTAGTTGTAGCAATTTCTGTAAGCACGGAAACACTCTGCCAAGAAGATCAATGATCGCCGGTAAACTGCCAGTGAAATGCAGTAAAACTGCCATGACAAGGGGGATTGAATAATTACGTAGCGATTGATTTCAATTACTCAGCCGCCCCAAAAGTGCGACAAGCTGTTGTATTCCCTTCTGAGCAAGCCTAGTGGCTTTGTAGTCATGTGTTGTAAATACAGACTCAGTTGTTCTAAACTAGAGTCGAACAGTGCTGGTATGCCTCATGTTCAGGTGATAATCGTTGCTATTGTTAACATCAATAGCTTGTTGGGATAATCTTTGTCGGTCACTGCTTTTTTGATGTCGTAATTCTGATCTTTAAAATTTTGAATTACATGCTGCCGTATTGCCGTAGTTCGGTTTAGCATTCAGTACACGACCTCACTTTTAACTGAGCTTGAATTGTGGGATGCGAGATGGAGATATCTGTCTGAATATGTTAGTTTATGATTTTGATAAACCATCATCGCAAGTCACCCTCCTTTTCTGATGATTAAGATGTGCAGGAAAGAGGATTCGTTTTCTATTTGTCCAGTAAGTCAACAGCAATGGAAGTATCCAACTGAGCCCCATTCCTTCCTGGTTTACTGTATGCCACTGAAAACTTGCCTCTGCATGTGAACCCTTATGACAGAATGACACTACCTTTATCAGAATTGTTAAACTTAATTAAGCTGATAACAGGAAGGGAAAATCGCTGACAGTGGTCGCACTTAAGTGCGTTAGTAAATTCAATGGAAATTCTTAATGATTACAAGTTCAAGTTGCATTTAATAGCGGCTTTAATATACCCATCTTATTTCGATATTATCGCTATTGATCCGTTGCGTGCCGAACATGTTGATTAGCAACATTTTACGTAACAAGGTTTTCTGAAAGGACTGATTCGGAAAACTGATGATCAGAATCCACGGGACCAGAAAGGCACGAAAGGAGTCATTTCTTTTAACTGACAAATAGACGAAATGAGTTGGAAAAATTTTAACAACGTTCAGTAGTGAAAAAGAATATACAATCAGGAAAACACTGAGTACTGCTGGCTCACCATGCTTTCCGATGCATTTGAGATAAGAATGATTGCAAAGAGTACTTCTGGATTTTACTTTCCAGATCTTACAAGGCATGCGACGACAGAACAGTACGATACAGAGATAACCTCTTGCATCAAAAATATACGGTAACTGTCCCCAAGGATAATGCTAAAAAATAGCGGATTGCCAATCTCAAAAGTCATTGAGGCAAGGCACCTCGTGAGTTTCATTAGTTCATTAAATCCTACAATCTGCGAAGAAGCAAGTCTACAGAAGAGTTGTACATAGGGCACGTGATTCGTAACTTTTACCATGTTTGTCACGGATTTTCCCATTCATGAAAGGAGATGAATCCTCGACGAGTAGAAATTAGTAAAATCCCGTTATGAAGTCCAAGTGCTTTTGTAATTCATCACATAATATAAGCTAACATTTTGCGTTTTGCAGCCAGAATGGAGCGTTTTGATAGGTGAAAGAGCAATTGAAATTGGTGCTGTCGACGTGCCGCAAAGCTCTGTTGCCCTTGTAGTACTTGGTAAGACAATTCCAAGTGCATGCATACCGAATGTAATGCTAACGCAAACCATTCATTCAAGGCGAGCGGAACTTGTTCCTGTTCAATACGAAAGGACTTTTAAGCGCAACAAAACAGCTAAATTACGTACCACATTGTCTACACCTGTACGGTACAAGTATGCAAATCTTACACTGCTTTTGCATGAGTCAAGTTATTTCACTACTAAGGAACCATTTAAATATGTTGAAATTAAAGATATCTACCATATCCATTTAAATTCATTTTCTCCTGAGAAACATACCAACTGAACTCACTCAAAATTTGGATTAATCGTGACATTTCATTTGCATTAATTTAGACGCAACTGGTGCTTCTCGTTTCCTGATCGCAACGGAAGACGGTGCAATGCTCTTATACAACAACACCACCCTTCGTTGGGCAGCTAAGCTTCCTTTTCCTCCGGTGAACCTGTGTTTAGCTCGAATAGGGTAAGTAATGATATGGCATGTCGACACAGTGCAGCTTCGTTATCTGTTGAAATAAAAGTATCTTTTACGACTATAGGCCGGAAAGTAATCGCAATGTTGATTGCAGAGAGCAGTATGGTCAGACTTGTTAGTTATAACTTAGCTAAATGTTTAATATCAGAAACCAACTGCTTCAATCCCGTTTAAACACTGAACAAATACACGGAGCTTTCAGGACTCTCCTTGTCCCATCTTCAGCGTGTTACTCAGAATGTATAATAACCAAACGCCAACAGAGATGTATCCGGTTTAAAAGTGAAAAAGGGCAAAGAGAACATTTTACTGGAGCATTTGAATAGCTTGTTTCCAGATTCCATTGTCTTCACCATGGAAACAGAAAAAGAAGGACAACTACCGTTCCTGGATGTGTTGGTAATGAGGAAGGATTCGCTTTTAAAAGCGAAAGTTTATAGAAAACCAACGCACTCAGATAGATATTTAAATTTCTACTCCAACCATTCCACGAACGTGAAAATGGGTATCATCACAGGGTTGGTGGATAGAGCTTTTAAATTTGTGTAGTGAAAAATTTTTACAAGAAGAGTTACTTCATATATACAAGATCATGCTCCTAAATGACTATCCTGGAGGTTTTACCATCAATTGTATGAAACAGAGGTTAAGGAAATGGAGAAACAGGGAGGACGACAGGAGGGAAATCACAGATAGAAACATAACAATGGTCTTACCATACTATCCTGGAATTAGTGACCTTAAACACCGGTTTACCAGACAACTCGGTGTCAAGACATTTTTCAAAGGTTTTCTCAATCTTAGATCTATTCTCAGATCGGAAACAACCAGGATTCCCATAGGAGAGAGACCTGCTACGGTGTACCACATGCGGTGTGGCTGTGGGGCGTCTTACGTTGGGGAAACAGGTCACACTACCGAATACCGTGTAAGACAGCATTTAGCGGGCATCAGAAGATATCGAAATGCCCAAAAAAGACTTAATGGCGAGATTCACACTACTAAGGGTAGGCCTCAAACGTGAGAACCACGGATTATAATGGAGGAGTGCAGGAGAGCATCAGCTTTTGTGGAGCACGTGGTAGACTGCCCTATGTCCAACGATCACTTCATT
Organism: Trichuris muris; assembly: GCA_000612645.2. Lineage (NCBI taxonomy): Eukaryota > Metazoa > Nematoda > Enoplea > Trichinellida > Trichuridae > Trichuris > Trichuris muris. The sequence goes on along the minus strand of CBXJ02000282.1, from coordinate 23,112,180 downwards.
TTTGGCACATGAACACGGGAGGACAATTTCATACTAAGAAAAGTCAAAGAAGCTTTGTTTATTCACAACAATGACTGTATGAACAGGGATTCTGGGACCTAGATTAGTGATATCTGGTCCATAGTGACATTAACAACTAAATGTTGTCAGCTGCTAACCCCAAACAGTGAACTGCAACGTATTCAATTGAACTACGGGGGTATACACGCAGAGAGGCAACAAGAAGAATGACTTTTACAGGCTTAACGTTTTTGAGTATTTTTAATGCTTTTATTTTAAACCGGATACATCTCCGCTGCCTTTTGGTTATTACACATTCTGAGTAACATGCTGAAGACGGGACAAGGAGAGCCCCGAAAGCTCCGTGTTTCAACAGGACTGAAGCCGTTGGTTTATGATATTAAATATGAGATCATATCCCGTATTTCGAAATCCTATTTTCAATATTAGCAAAATGCTCAAATAAACATTTTGGTCATAAAGTTTTGAAAATGAGATAGCTCATAACGAGCTTCCTTTCTCTGTATTTGGATAGAGAAAATCAAAAAAATAACAAAGTAAATTCAACGAGCGAAGCAATTACTTGCCATAATTGAAGCAATTGTTCCGTTGAACGAACAGTGCTACTTGAATCCTTATAAGGGGTAAATGGCTTTCGCGAAATCCAACATAAAGATAGAAGTCCACTGAGCACTGAGAGAAGTGCTTAATGACCGTTGATGCCATCCTCTTTTCTTCCATAATCTTTTATGGCTTCATAGTCTGCCGTCGTCCTCTTCGACGGATCTGCACGGCGCTCCTTCCTTTCAATGCTCTCTTGTATCAGTGAATTGTTCCTACGGGTTCTCCTGATTTGTGAAGTAAAATTTTGCCCAGTACTCCAATGCCGAAAGCGGAGAAACAACATTAAAACAGTAAACAAGCACCCGCTTTTCCCTTGAAGAAACCTGGCCCATATATCTTAGAAGAATTCTGGAGCAAGGCGAACTACCAACTTCCTATCAGGTGTAATTTTATTTCCCGCTGAAAACGAGATGAGTTTTGAAAAAGTAAGGAAACAAATAGCTTATCAGAATAATGGTGTGAATTCGCCAAAAGATAATTAACTACAGCGCTACCAGGCACTTGTTACTCAAAATATTAATAATAGGAATGTGCAGCAACAGTAATAGTAATGATACAAATTAATAATAAGGATTGTTTTTAAGTACGGGCATGGCTTTTCTCAGCGGATCTGCAATCGCAAAAGTATTATGCCAACTAGGGTCAAGCCATTTCATTCGATGAACAAGAACGGAGAGTTACAATATTCAAAGCTTTCTGAATTAGCCGTATTCAGGGAAAAGGCGATAAAAGCATGGATATTTATCATGTCAAGAAAATAGGCCTGACAAAGCTACTCTTTTTCAATCAGCAGCTACTCGCCTGATCTCTGAACCTAAGAACCGTAGGATGCGAATAGCCTTCGTTCAGTGTGCAAACCCATGTAGGATACCTCTTTATACTCGGTGGCACCTACCTATCCGAGCAAGTAGGCTTTCGGGATGATGATATTCCGCGTACGCCTTCGTGTCGCATGACTTGATCGTACTCGATAGTGAAAGAGATACTCTCCAGGATGAGGCCATTTAAGTGATCCAGAATGTTCACCTTTTGATTTGATGATAGCGAGGATGTCATCGACATACCGCGTTAAAAAATCGTGGGTGAAGGATGTCTTTACACTAGCGAATGCCCCCTCTCCTTCAGAAATTCGACGAAAACTCCTCTGACATGGGTAAGTGGACTAAGGGCGAACTTAGATGGACGACAGCGTGGTAGTAAGCCTTTTCAGTGTCTGAGAATACGTCAGTGAACTGCTTGTACATCTCGACTACCTGATGTGTTTACCAGGAGGCGGATTGCTGAGCGTAGTTGGCTGCAAAAGTGGAGAAAAATGCTACATTGGAATAGGAAGTAAATCCTTCAGATATACAAGAACAAGATAATCGAAGTACTGGGTTCAACTCCGTCCTCTCAAAGAGACGTAATTATCTAAGAGTTCCTGTAGCGCAGATAGCGTATGTTATAGGAGCACTGGTAAAGAGGCCTTTTACATCGTACTTTGCTAGAATGTCGTTGTTGTTTAAGTTCAGACTTTTAACTGACATACAGAAATGTTTGCGCTTATTTGCAAAGGACATTCTCTGTCCCGTTGAAGGCCTAATGATCTTTTAAATATGAACATAACATTGAGGTGACATTGTTAATACTCACTACGACCGGCCTTCGAGGTATCCCCAGCTTGTGGATCCTGGGTCGGCCCTAAAATTGAGAGCATTTTACGTTTGCCGCCAAATTTAAGGGACGACATATCCTGGGGAGCTCATTGTCGCCAGTTTCATAAGCGAACCGCTTCGTGTCTATTAGCTTTCCTTGTCTTGGGAATGGGGTCTGATTCTAAAGGCACATAGGTGCGCCTGTCCAAGATGTTGGCCACTTTATGCAAGCAAACTTCCGAGTTCAGTAGCACCGCTATGTCTTCTTTGTTTGCCTTCGTGGTGATAGTGGTTTCTCTGGATCTTAGCTCGCTCAGCACTTTTCTTTATAGCATCTTGAGGATAGGGGTCACGAACCGGTTAGGGTGCGACTGTAATTCACCGATCAAACCTTTGACCCCAAACCTGGAACAAGCAGGTCAAGTCCGTAGTTGAAAACAACCATTAAATCACCTGCGGCCGTTACAGAGGACACCATTTTAAAATTAATAATAATAATAGCCGAAGAGCATAAAATGAGTGAATAAACGACATAGCCAAACGCCCTTAAATTGTTCGCTTAAACAATATGAAGAAACAACTGAAAGCATTCGCTTTTCTCTATAGCAATATCACTGTTACTGCAAATAAAGTCGTCGCCACTGTGATGTGCTTTTTAGAACACTTAAAGGAATTATTGTTGCCCTTAGTAGCAGTGGTGAGCTACTTTGCGCCTACCTCGGAACGGAGCCCTATCTCGACCAAGCAATGATAAAACGCCCTAATGAACAGAGTTACGCGAAACGTTTGGGTACAATGAAAGAACTGGCATTCGAAATGAAGCACTTGAAAAGTCGAGCTGGTGAGAGACTGCAACTTTTTAAAATTCGCTTGCTTCGAGCAAGTCGTCCTGCAAGATGGCTTCCTAAAGTGCGTCACTTTAGAAATTGCCATGGAGCATCCTCCGCAGGACGACTTGAGCATTCGATGCATCATTGCAGAAGCTTTGGATCAAGACTACGTACAAACGGAAAACGATAGCAGTTTTCATTCACGGGTTCGCTTTCAGGACGATGAAAATAGCTGCGACAAAGAGACAGCACCTATTTTCAAAATACAGGTAAAGTAAACGCTTGACTCTCCGCTATGTCCCAGTGCAAGCAAATTGTCAGTGGGAATCTACCGTCTTCCTACATTACGCTTATTATTCTGTTATGCATTTCATACCTTTAGACAATCCTAACTAAGAAGGGAAACGCCGCAGACGTAATGCTCACGTTCCGCTCGTCAACGTTCGTTCGGATTATTCCACAGGTCATATCACTTGCTGCCATAGGTAAGTCGAAAACTCTCATAAGCTACGGCAAATCTTTAACAAGGTTACAATGGACAGCGACCCTGCAGTTGTGAAACGCCAACTTGCTAACCTCAGTTCAACAGGGGTCGCACAGCTTTGACGAGTACTCTAAAGCTGACGTGTCCTAATTTTTCTTAGAAGATAAAGTGGTGCAAAATTTCTGCGTCCACCAAATGCAGGGTCGCATCCCCGCCGAAAGAAACTTGATCCTCGACGCTACGTATCTCGATTCAAACGGTTACTTGAGTCGGCAGTCGTCCTACAGCCATTATATTTGGTTATACAAATTCAGGAAAGCGTCGAGCGCTGGTCAGCAAAGTCAATTTGCCCTTGGAGAAGTTCTACGCGAAGTGCCCTGGAAAAAAGACTGCCATTCACAAGGTCACCCTGGAAATAAACAAACCACTCGTTTCGCTCGATCGGCTCTTTCCAGGTAACTGTGACAGACGTTTGTTTCCCTTTTTGCGCACCCACTTCCTCTTCTCTCTTCAAGAGCTCGGAATAACGATTGATGAACTGGAGAAGTGGGACAACTGCATTGGTCTTCGTCTTCTCCACGGAAAAGTTCCACCAGCGATTATACTGGCACCGAAAACTGCCGGTAAGCGTTGAGCTCCAGCAGCGACTAGCCACTATGCAAGGAAGACATGAAAACTTATTGGAGGCCAATAATGAAGGATACAATAGACACAGTGGAATGGAAGCGTAAAATGTAGCAGTGACTTATACGAGACTTGGTTTTGAAAAAGTAGATTGTTAGCTGATGCTCACAAGTTTTCTTAAGAGCCTTCAATCCCAAACTCGCTAGCGAATAGGGGTATCTGTGGAAGTATGTGGCATTTCAATTCGAATAGTAGTTCTACCTATCGCTGGACCGCGCTACCTATAACAGTGAGAAAATACAACACCATTTTCAGCGCGATATAGAGTGCAAGGAGGATCGCTTGGAACGCTGTGGGTTCCGATCGCTGAAATTGTCAGAAGATTGAGGGAAGTCCACTACCCGAAAGAGCAGCTGAAAGTCGCGATAGTCGGCGGCATTCCGCTCGACGAATACTTCAAACAACTGGACGCATTTTTCCAAGTAAATAATCAAACCAAGAATTCAAACGTTTACCAGCTGCAATGTAAAGCTGAGCGACCAGCGAGCCGAAGTTCAACGTCAGCTCGACGGAACGGCGGTGGAGTTCAGAATCCTGCAGCGCCAATTCTTCAGCAGCATTAAGGATTCCGACTCGAACCTGCACACATTTCAAGGCATACTGCAGGATACCTGCAAGCAGGTACGCCTTAACAGCAGCTGCTGTGTTTGCGTGCAGTCGCTTTGTAATTGTGACATATTTGGATATTGTAGCTAACAAGCTTGGCTGATTCCGCCAACAGGATATCTGAGTCGCTTGGCGACGCTGCCAACGCTTTGAAGGCCTCCAACCAGCTGATTGCCGACCTCTTTACGTTGAGCCCCTCTTTGCCGGGTGACTCGCGAACCCTTCTGCGTGCCGCATTGGCCTTCGACGAAAACGACGTCAGTGGACAGGTTCCCATTTTTTCTGCTCAGGGTTTCTTCAATGGTGATTCGCCAACCTTGCAGCAGTGGATCACGCAAGCCGCGAAACTGATGGAAATGGCCAGCAAAGGTCTTTTCAACGGTAAGCCCATCGCCCAGGCAGCTGTTGTGCAGTCGGACGACAACGCGCAGAGATTCAAAAAACTGCTGTCCGCGCTGATGGAGAGAGTAACCGCGAAAAACTAGGCGGAAGACGGTTTCGCAAAATGTGACCGTTAGTTGGTGCCCTGAACTGTCAATTTCTTCCAGGATAAGTGCCTTTGGGTTTGCTGCCGCATTGTTGAGACAAATAAATCTAGCTACGTTACCGTCAATGGTACCAGACGGACTGTGTCCAGCCCTAGGGAAACTGGAATGTTCATTTGCCGGACAGGACTTGCACAGACAAGCGCTATTGTTAAGGAAACAGCGCAACTTTGGCCAATAGCCATTTCGTAGGTTCCCCGGAGCAGGGGAGATCCAAATAAGTCAAAACGCTGTTTCGTCTTTCATCACAGTAGACAGGAACGGAGACCGCTGGTGTGACTTCGGTCCTCGTCGGTGGCTAAACAAAAACTACGGATATTCACGGAGGACGGGTAAAAACCGACTACTAATACCAACGGAAGCCAAGCCGCAAAGGCGACAGGCACCTGAGATACGGCTAAAGATGAAGAGTTCACTTCCGTAAGCATTCTGCCATCGAAGGTTGCCCCCTCTATTCGTAAACCCGAAAGACGACAGCACAAAGATGTTGGCGGTTCAGCAGACCATTTGAGGCGAAATTCAAGCGCATCCATTTCAACGTTCTGCTTTCTGAAAGAACAAAGCCGCTATCCAGGGTAACTATTAAGGCTGAGACAATCTTACAAAGCGCTCTGCTGTCTGAATGAGCTTAAGAAAGCCGCTGGACGAAAAAACATGGATATATTGATCGGATCGGCGGCTAGCAGACTGCTTCTCCACCCTTTTTCCATCCATTCGTGAATATCCAAAACTTTGCATGCCATCACTTTCAAAAACGACGCCGGCTGCGAAGGTCCATCCCATAAGGCTCGCCATTCGTCAGGTGTCTAGATAACTTTAGCTAGGCGTCTTACAAATATTTGGCAAATTTGAAACCTCGTTGTTGAACAGTTGAAGAATTGTGCGCTTGCTGTCGGCACTTCTGTATGCGCTGGTTGACTGCAACGCTTTGTGAATTACGGTCAAGTCGGCATGAACAACGCAAGCCAAGTGAACAGCGAAGGAATGTTCCTTTGAAGCGAACGAATCAATGGGAGACCAGCGGTTGCGGTCTGAAGAATCGACAGGAGAGCACAGCTTGGGCAATTGCCTACCCTAAAGGCGCCGAATGCATGCAGTAATGATTTCAACGCTGAATTTCACGAAACCACCTGGTTTAGCTGCTTCCACAAATGCAACAACGGTTTTAGCGCAATGCACATGGATTTCGGGTCCATTCGCGTTTTGCCATTGCCGCTTAAGTGAAGACGGTTGATTTTTTCAACCTGTAGCTTGCCTTCGTGAAGTTCCCAAGAGCGCTGGATGTTGGCGGGCAAACCCATGAGCTCGATGCTTTCCTTTTCGCTGATTCGCCATATTACTTTCTCATATTCCTTAAAACGGTACGCCAATGACATCTTAGTAAACACTGTGAAATTCCATCGGCAAACAGGACGCGAAACATTTTCAATCATCTAAATCAGACTTACGACCGCAAGGGATAAACCTGTTAGGAATTCCACTTAGCGTATCAGGTTCACGTATCAGTGTTCAAGTTTACTTTTGATATCGAATCAGTATCACAAAAGAAAACACTTGGCTACTGATAAAGTTAAGCCGCAATTGCGGTAGACATACTGTCTTGCTGATGCGCAATTGCAAAATTTTAAACCTGTATATCTTACAAATAATATTAGAGAAAGACTCGCGTCTTCGCATTTTAAAAGAATGACCGTGATGAGAACAATCATGGTGCTATGGTAACATATTCCATGGTTCCGTTAATCTAATGGTGGAGATGCGTTACGGAGTTTACCGGTACTTGGACGCAGGTCGATTCGTACCGGTACGTTACAAAAGCTTTGTCGAATTCAGTTTGACAGTCAAGATGAAGTAATGAAATTCATTAAGCCATACATACACTCCTCCTATTATATTCTCATAGGTGTTATCAGAAAAATAATTGCAAGATAACATAGATACATCAATACTAATAACTTTATCATCATACAACGGCTACACAGCAATATACGGGACTTGCATTCTGCATGTGCATGCATCTAGCCTGGGCTTTCGCAGAAATTAGAAGCACGACCTTCTTTTCAGCTCACTGATACCTTTACCTCGTGAACGTTAGATAGCGGTAACGCCAATTTCCCCAACAACGGAGGAGGTGAACTGCTGGCAAGATTCTTGTTGAACAGTTGGGCCAAAAACAAGCGCAAAACGATGCAATCGGCGCCGTCCTCCATACGACAGCCGTATATTACATTTTCCAAAATTTCTCTAACGAACCGCCAGCTTTCTGAAGTACTAGGTAAGGTACATCGACCGTTAGTGTACAAAAGTGTACCTTCACTTTTCCTGGACAGCCACGTGGTAACAATGTCGAGGCCAGTTTTAAAATCACCGTAAGTGAATTCGTAAAATTTGCACCAGCCCTGGGGTTACAAAATGCCATTCATTAAGGTTAATTAACCCATTTTCGGACGAAATACCTGGGGTATGTATGTTCTCCTTTCTTGGCATATGGCATGCAAAAGTGATAGGGTGAAAAATGCACGGGCACTCAATGCCGGTAGCTGCGCCAGCACTGATGCCTCTTGAGAAGACCACGTTTGCAGCAGATTCTGCTTGAGACCGGAAGGAGCCTATCAATCATCGGACATCACCTCACAATGAACTAGCCAAAAAGTCGACTACCAACCTCGTAAACGTACTTCAGACATTTTCTCAGAAAAGAAGGTTGGAAGTTGACACTCCTTTCAGTAATTAGCCATAATCTGAAACTATCCTTTGCCGTCAATAGACCCAGCTCCTACGACAGGTGGCGTAAATAACCATTTAGAGTAACTGCTCTAAACATTTACCGCTTCCATTGAAGGAATCCAGTTGGCTACCAGGTGCATGTTTTTCAAGCAAAGCCATTTGCCATTGGCTGCACATTCGCGGATTAAGCTTATGGACGAGCTGCACTCCTCATGTCCCATAGCGACCTGAAATTTCATATGGAACAACATCCCGTAGAACGCATGGAACTACGTACCTGCACATAGTTGCTTGCTCCCACAGTGGCAATGGCCAATTCTTCGATTTCCAAGGACGGATCGGCGCCAAAAGTTGCAATTACAAGTATGGGTTCATTGCAGGTAGACTCCGGCAAAAGTTGGCTCAGCTGCGACACAGCTGGTCGCCACGATTCTCGCCCTAGCGAACGATGTTTTCAATGAGAACGGAAGTGCAATTCAACTAAGTGTCCGCCTGCGTACCGATGCAGTTGTTCAGAAAGCGGTTCATTGCAGATAATAACCTGTCCTGTCGTAGGGTGGCGACGACAAGAAGCTGTTGGAAAAGGGTGGTTTTGCTTTTCAAGTTGGTCGGCAGCTCCTCTTCACAAGCAACAGTTTCCATAAATCGTTTCCACAGCGACCTGTTGCTCAAATCAAGGTTGTCGTACAATTCGGGAAGACAGGACTGAATAAATGAACACATTAGACTAGTGGAAGATGTTTCGACGTAGCATTTCGCACCTTTAACACAACGACGCCTTGTCTACTGGCAGTATCAATCCATTCGGGAACATCTTCCGTTTTCAAAGAAAGCCCACCAGCTTCCGAAATTCGCAGAAAGCATAGCCACTCCTACAATCGCGCTGCATATGTATATGGGCGCTGTTGATGGATCGCTTACGTTAGGACGGAAATGCTCCGGAAATACGGAAAGAACTAGACGAAAGACGAAAGCCATATGTTCCTTTTGAAATATCGACCACCCAATGGTGTCAATTACGCGCCAAATAAGACTGCTCTTTAGTTGCTTCATCCAGAGCTCATCTATGCTTGACTTCTACAACAATAATACATAGCGGTATTCAGCATTGCGCTGCCTGTGCCGAACCTTTAGCTTAGAAATAACGGAGGAATAAAGTTTCACGAAAAACGACAAATCATAATGATATGTTTCGCATAGTGTATGCAATTCGGCAATGACAAAATAAATAGAGCAAGCTAGCTTCGCGAGCGGAAGGAAGACGATTCGTTCCTGAAAGAAATGCGAACCATTGCGCGCCCGGACAACGGAATCCGTTTGAATAAAGCGTACGGCTTCAACTTTGGAACGCAGCAAGGATGATTCCTTCAATGACTCTTCAATTTTGGCACTGCTTTCCTTGGCCGCCGTCAGCGTTTCCAGCAATTCTGCATCTTCCAATATGTTGCCTTTCAGACTTGCAAGCTGCTGCAAAAATTGCCGAATTAATTCTGAAAACTTTTCGCATTGCCATGACATCGACAAATCAATCGTTCGGTATTACGTGGCATGGAGATATCCAAGGACAACGTACCGCATAGACACGTTTGAAACTACTCAAGAAGACTATCAAAAGGAATATATTGTAGCAATACGCTAAAGCACCGTGGCTACAAAACAGACTGCAGAAGCGAAAGAGTTAACCAATAAACTAACGAGAATAAACTTCGCCACCTATCTAACAACTTACAATCGCGATGAATTTATTAATAGCTTACCGAAAGAATAGCTTCCTCTGTCGATTCCAAACGAACTCTCATGACCTCATACTGCAAATGAACAATCAGGAAAGCAGACACACAAAAAGTTCTATCTAAACCTCTTCCAGTACTTCCGTTCGACGCTTTTCAAGATCGGGATTCATTTCCTTAACAGTCAAGGAGAGTAGCTGTGAAGTTAGGCCACTTTCTACTAAGGAAAAATCGACTTTGATTAGAAGTGATTCCGTACAGGAAAGTAGCGCAAGGAACGATTGGTCGGTGCATCTATAAATAAGCAAATTCATAATTGTACAGCAACAGATACAAGTTACAAGAAAAGCCTGAAGTCCTCGTGGCAGTCAATAACCTTTTCTCCAACCTTCATCATCCGCCTGCTGCCGCTACCTGATTAAAGCCACTGTGATCAGTAACGCTGTTCAAGCAAAAAGCGAACTCACGCTGACAGAAGAATTGATCTCGCAAAATTGTATGCAACATGGAATCTATATAGGTTATGTCGAAGAGAATCAGCGTCTTTCCAAAGCGTATGGACAGTTCCAACTGGGTAACATAGCTGGTCGTATTCTAAAACAGGGATTCCTTTCACATTTAACGGAGACCACAAATTTGCAAGATGGACCCGGTGAAACGTAAGGGAGAAATATCGGTTCCACACTTTTTCAGTAAAATATTAAATATGTAGTCTTGCTCCGGGCCAATGCGACAATGCTAAATGCTAAACCAGCTAGAAAGCCAGATGCTCAAACGCTAATCGAATATTTAATAAAAGTTGTATCGTATCTTTAAAATTCTGACCTTTTGACTAACCACTTCCACCGCCGATGTCTTCTCCGAATGCTTTACAAGCCAGGACATTAATTGCCGTGAAGGGTCAATAACTAGCGCAACTTGACAGCCCTGAAAGTGGAGCCAGGCTTCAGCTAGTGCGGATATAATCCACGCGTACGTTCAGAATGGCAAGTGCACTTTCGACGGCTCTATCTTCGTCCGGCAGACCTTCGCGTTTCAAGTTCAAATGTTCCACTTCCGAGCCCATGAATCTAAACATATATCCTTCAGTGTGCACGCAACAGCAAAATGGCAAACATTATCCTACTGAAAGAAGTTAAAGCCCTCGGTGGGCAAAACATCTTGAAGCGATTTCATAACTTTCCTTCTCGTCGATTCTGATTGACCAACCATAAAATGGAGATGCACCGAAGCCAAGATGGCCAATCTTGGCAAATTTTCCAGCTCCTCACGAATTATGGTCAACTGAAATGGCGAAAAGTATTAGTTACTGCCTGGACTTGCAAGCACCCTAACACAAATGGCTCAGCAGAGCAAAGTGGTCGAAAACAAACCATAGTATACCCCAAGAAAAGAGGAGACCAATTTCGCCGCCAAATCTGGCAGACTCTGTATTTCTATTCAGTATCATACCTGCAGTTTCCACTGTTCGTACTGCGATGCCAGTTTCGTAGTCAGCGTTTCGGCAGCCAATAGCGTCTTGTTTTCGTCATCCAACTTCAACCTGATCTCGCTGGCCTCTAACGTAAGGGTTTGGAACTTGGTCCTTAGTCGACTGGCAGTTTCGTCGGCGCTTTGCAGACCGCTGCGAATGGAATCAATTTGGCGTTCCATCTGCCTGAGACTCCTGTGGAAACAGAACTGCTGCATAAGCATTTTCATCAAGCAAAAGGCTCAATCGACTTTTGCAGTTTCTGCCTTTTCTGTTCCAAAGGCGCTATTCGGCTCAACATTTCAGCATACTTCATATTGGCTGTTACCCAAGCTGCGAGGGGCGCAGCAGCAGCCGATGCCCTCTTGGCATTCTGCAAACACCGCGTACATGGGAAAGCAAGTCCAGCCTCTCTCGGGGCAACTTACGCTGGGCTCAAAGCTGTTCATCTTTCTTCTGACCAAGTCTGACACCTTTTCCAGAGACTGCGGGGTTATACGGTGGGCGTCAAAGTTGATTATTTCTTCCTTAACTGCTGATTTTGAAAGGAACCTAAACTGAAAGAACTGCAAAACTATACACAGGCGCACACAAAAATAAATGCTTAGAATTAAATTTGCACACTCTGCTCGTCGTTAAAAGGCAATTTATCGATACTTAGTGCTCCGTATTTTATTGAAAAGCTGCAAGGATTGTGACTGCGGTGCTTTTTGCTTAACGGTTTCAACATCTGATAGCAAAAGGGATTGTCACAATTTACGAAACGCATTAAGGGAAAAAGTGCATAAGTCGTTGCAAACACCCTGTATTCAACTGAAATACCCTTTTCCACAGTTCATACAATCTCAGTCAAAATGCTCAAGATAATGCACCCCCATCATCCAGTTGATGGAACACAATATACGCTCCCCGATTTGCCAAAATTGCATGCCATTTACCAATATTCTGCTTGCTAAGAGCGCTTTCAAATGAAAGCAATAGAGCTATCGACGTCAGTGTGCAAATTGCATGCGCTGTTGCGTAAGCCAACCTTAGATTCCGTAGGTGCTTTCTTAAACATCGCGGTTGAGGTTAAAAAGTTAGCGCAAAATACAGCAAGTTAAATAACAATTCAGCTGCTCAGTATTACTGCAACGCCTGTTCGTCAATGATGGACTGACCGCAGTTCACCAAGGAAAGCGTTGACATTCGCCAATTTTTTATAATACAGTTCACAGTAGTTCACAAGGAAACTTATGGCTTTCCTAAAGCTGTGACACCTTGCATGAAGTAATCTGAACAAGATCAAGGAAAATACTTACGTTCGCATGCTTGCCCACGAACAATCGTATATGCCCATGAACAGAAGTACAGCTTCCAGAATATCCCGAATGGTTTCAGGTGGAGCGCGGAGGCTTCGTATTTCAGAAAGTGAATCAGCTCTTATGGACTGGACATCATCTTTGGCTTGTTTGATAAGAGGCTCAATCTACACGAGACAAAGAACCTGAACCGCGCCTAACGGGAAATCGCCCACCTTCGACAGTTTTGCATCAATAGCCTTTCTTTGCTCCTCCAGCAGTTGACTCTCCTCTTCGCTTTTTCTTTTCAAAGCCTCCATGTTGCTCTTTTGACTATTTGCTGTCTGGCAAATAAAAAACACTTGGTGATTCATTGGTTCGTAACAGGAGAAAAGATCTTGACGGCTAAACACTTTACCTTTTAGGCCCACACAACAACCACTATGATTATTCTGATCCACAAAGTAAAATGACGTGTAACCAATGGCTAATCTACTTCTGAGGTATGAAACAATCGCACAAATTTCAGGACTGAAATACTTGTTAAAGTAGATATGTGTTCATCATCAGCTTGTAAACGAACACACACACACATATATATATATATATATACATGAAAGCTCCGTCAATAAAAGTTAGTTAGTCACGGGTTACCCAGCCGTGTTTTATCAATCAAGATATATATATATATATATATATATATATATATATATAGATTAAAGTATGGCTCTCAACCGGCATGCATGCCCATGCTTACATATTTTTACACGACTTCATGCAGCTTAGAAAGTGCCATTATTCGATGAAGTACTCTTTCGTTAGGGCAAAGCAAGTTTGCAGACATGCGTTCAGGCGGTAACAAAAGGACAAGAGCGACTTCGGAAGCATATAGAAACCAGACTCGCCCTTTTGAAAGAATAACTCAATTACAGTCTGTATTTCCCAAAGGGAGTAAAGTCATGGAAGAAGTCCGAACACTTACAACGTCGTCGTAAATGCAACAGCTGCACTTCCGTCAAAGAGAAACTACGACCTCACCGTAATGCTTGATGTAATATCTTCCAACATTGCATCCGCTTCTGCCTGCTTTTTGGTCAGCAAGTTGCTATTCTGAACAGCGGCTGACTTTAACTTTTCCGTTAGGCTCCGAGCCTCGCTTAACTTCGAGACGCCAGACTACGAACGTTTAAGTTAAGCTATTGCGCAAATTAGTTATCGGAAAATGTCAACCTGCAAAACGGAAAGGCGTTTATGCATTGCCGTAGCCTTCTGCAATTCGAGCTTCCTAATTTGGTTCAAAAAAGCCATGTATCTTCGCGGCACTGCGCTCTGCTCAGCAACAGCGAAGTAGACCATGCGAGCCGTCTCCGGAAGTGACGTAGCACCGCCCATGTCAGGTGTGTTCGCCATGTCTTCGCCTGCAGAGACGCTCAGAACGAACTGGGCAACCTGGAAACGAAAACATAAGACATTACTCACACATCGTACGCTTTCTAAGAATAGTTGGTAAGAGTGGAATGAGTCCAATAACTTACTTTCAGCATAGAGCTAGATGACCACGTATCGAAGGAAATGACAGTTGATTCATTGAAACAAGCCGCATAGCGCCTACTTATAGAGACCAGCGAAGAATCTGCTACGTCCAAGACAAGCACTATCCTGAGGTTGCACTTCACTCCTAAATTAAGGTAACGCCTAGCAGTTACAATTTATCATTCTTCAAAAAGCGTACTGTGCGTGAAGTAGGAGTACAGGGTATCAGGGTACGAATCCTGAAATGCCTGCTCCCTAAGTTGGTTCAGCAGTGGCTCAATTTCCTCTCGCTTAAATAAGCCTGGTACTTCGCCGCATTTCAGCAGCGAGCAAATTGGATCATAAAATTGCGCTGACAGAAGCTGATAATCTTCGACAAGCAATACAAGCGGTTCGTTTGCGATACATGCGGTTTGGATCACCTGCTTCAAATTGCTCTTGTAATGCTTGTAGTCGTATCCAGGTGTCATTGTTAACCTGACCACCCTTAATTGAAGTATGTAAATGAGCAGTTCAACAGCCGTTCTCCTGCCAAGGCCGGACGGGCCAACGAGCACAATAGAATTTCTGCACAACGAATGGATGGCACGATCCATTCGGGCGATTAGTTTTAGCAGTTCATCAATGACGACAATATTCAAGTCGTACACTTCATACTTGAACGTAGCAATTGCTCTTTCCAAGATAGTATTGAAGGCATCATTCTCTATTCGGCAAAGGCGACTGCTCGTCTGCTCGCCACGTAGTTTTAAATCGTTGCCATCACCGAAGGAAACATAGTACGGTGACCCTGAGAAAAGGGTAGGACAAGACTACAACATCGTAAATCGGATAACAAGTTTAACAGACCGTCGCTGTCGGCTCCATCCATGACCGTTAGCTTTTCCCTGTTAAGGATTTCGTTGAAAATAGACTTGAACCGTTTCTTTTCTTCACAGCTGACTAAGCGGTCTTCAAAAATACAACACCCTTCGTACCGCCATATATCCACCAATTCATTACGGGTCCTGAACGCACATGACATTAATCGTAAAACTTAAATATGCGCAATAAAACCCTGTATGGGTGGCGTAACCCAGTAAACCCATTGCCCAGCAGATAAGGTCAACCGGAGTGAATGCATAATTTATGCAGTTGTCAACGTAGAATGTGTTAAGTACCTTAAATCATTGACATTTAAAGCCAAGCACGCAAAGAAATGCCAACTTACCTTCGAATATAAACTGACCATAACTCTGCTGAATGATGAAGTAATCGCGTCGATGCCCTCGGCTAGCTTTGCCGCAGAAAGAGAACGCAAAACTGGCTTGAGAAAAGTGGTGCAGATCAGTTGCAGCTCAGCTTCACTTGGGTAACTGTAAGAGCACATAGCAAGCAGAATAGAAAGGCGCATACGGAACCCCCTATATTTCTTGCCTTATCCAAAAGGTGGGCACCATGGACACAAATCTGGTCAAACAATTTCTCGTCTCATCATCGGAGAAGGAATTGATGCTGCATACGAGTTGAACATTCTGCAGGGTCACCCATTCGAAGGAGTCATCGTAAAAGCCTCCGCACGCTACAAGCTGCAAACAGTACATGCGTAAATAGTGTACAGGGAGTTAGCGAAAACATGGAGAAAGTTACCTGCCGTAAAAATGAAATTACGGCGCTTGTTCCTCGTCCACGAAATTTGCAAGCGTTCAGCCTTTTTACATATAGTACTAATTTGTCGCAATCCTTTGGTCGAAGCGTTCGGCCGTGCAAACTGCTTGACTGCGTCGTGTACTGTCGCAGCTTTTCCAGGAGATGGGCCACTGTCAATTCTTCGCTGCAGTCAACTGGGCACAGTTGGCACGCAGGAATCGTCTGCACACAGAGACGAACGAGCGATCTTAAACAGTGTGAAAAAATATTATAAAAGCTTGCGACGCTTATGTCGTTATAGAGGAATGCGTAATTAAGCCTACGTCAGCTAAAGCGCCACATACGCCTTCACGTTTGAAACATAACACATCCTCTCAGTCACAATTACGAATTACTTATGTTATATTTTCAACCTGTTAACGAAAAAGGATGACTTTACTGGCGGAGCTTTCGGGAGAAAGTCATTACCGAAAGCTCCGCCAGTAAAGTCATCCTTTTTCGTTAACGAGTTGAAAATATTCCGTAAGCAATTCGTAGTCATGAGAACTAACGCGCCTATACGTAGAAACAGCATTTTCAACATAATTCTCTCAGTCATGCAATAATCGAAGGAAAGATATTTTGGCAGGTTTGCTGTTCAATAAAATGATGAAAGCGAAAATAAAACCTACGATTTTCCACAACCAGTCGGTCCAGAAAGTATGAATGGGCGACAAGTGTCCTGCATCAGCACATTTAAGATCTCTTGAGCTTCAGATATAGTCACTATTCTGGCAAGAGGAACGTCGGTGAATTCGATGACATTCGTAATCAAAGACTCCTCAATGTAACAGTCGAAGGTAACGTAAGCGTCATTTGCTGCATCATAGGTAATATTGGTTGGCTGCGATGGATCAGGTAATCCTTCTCCGACAATCTTAAAAAGCTAGAAACCAAAGAAGCAAGCATTACCATCGGCTACCGTAAACTTTTTACACAACCGTAGAAGCACATCTGGTCACAACGGAATTTTGCACGTTTCACAGCAATGCATTTAAGCGTATAACATACATTCCTTGAAACAAAAAGTCTGTGCATGCAAAACCATTTAACCTACGCAATTTACAGATTTATCTTCTCGCAAAAGATGCTGAAATAAGGCGCTTACCTTCACCGTAAACTCCTCTTTTGGTCTGCGCTCAAGGCTGCCGCCAAAACCGCGGCACAGTCTTAGTAAAAAGGATCTCTTCTTGCGCACGCCGTTCAAAAGCGACATCCCATTCACAATTTTGCCGTATTCACTTCTTTCAATTGGACTATTATTCTAAATGAGCAACTATTGAGTAATAGAAACCGCCTAAATTGCAATACCACTTCGGCTAAAAGAGTGAGGCAGCATTCGAAATAGTCACGCAGCCATGAGTTCAGCAGTTCTCTTACGTCTTCTGGCTGTGTGTTAACAAAGCGGTTTAACTGGGCTTCAACACCAACAGTTTCCGTACTAAAAATCACAAAAGATGCTTAAGCTCCATCATCATCTGTTAAGGTCGCTAGTTAGAAAGCGAAAGGATAAACTTAGTGAAACGTTGCATATTTACCCCAGATAGACAAAGCCCATACGTGAAACGGTGGCAGGTGAAGCACTATGCAAACTGTTGCATTCAAAAATGAAGTTTACGTTGCTACCAATTTGTATACGTTCCCCGGAAGTGAGCTGTTAAAAGGATTCAAGTAGCTCGCACGCCATTTCTTTTAGCTGCCTACGGTTAACAATTTGTTATCGTCAAAAACGGAGTTCAGCGCTTCAATCCATTCAGGTTCGATTTCCCCGTCGCAGACAATGAACGACCAGACTTCTACAAACATTTGGAGAAACGAATGATAGGACGTCCGCTGCTTACCGGTGTGTTCGGATGCACCTTTGCGGCACAAATGAGGAATCAGACCATCGCACCACTCCCTCGTGTCCGGATTAACGTATCCCAACAACTATAGAGCCGCATCATCATCCTAAGGGATGGCTGCGTCCTGAAAACTCACTTGTCCTTTGGCCAATGCGTTCGGATTAAAATGATAAGCCTTCACGGCTCTCTTCAACTGGCACAAAGCTTGAACCAATATTTTCCAAACGGTAGTCTTCCCTGAGCCACCTATTGACCACGGCTTATTAAGAATGTCACCGACGTGCCTGAACCTACTTTGACCTAAAACTATAACGCCTGTTCGTTGCTGTAGCTGCTCGTACAATTCTTGAACTTTGATTTTCTTAAAAGAAAACAAAGCCATTAATTTTACGGATTCCATTCGCTGTGCGAGACGTTCTCACCTGAGCATCAGTAGGGAAGAAGCCCATTTCTGAGAAAGCTGATTCAATGGCGCTACTAAGACGTTCGTTGGGCAAGCACGTAGGCTGCATGTTAATGAACGCTTGCTGGAGCAACGCTTCAAAAAGCTGCCCATCTTCGCGGGTCAGTTTGGGCGAACAGTTCAAGCGCAGCGCCATCAAAACAAAGGAGTCCTCTTTCTGCTCAGCGGAGAGCTGGTGGGTCGCGGTAGACTTAACGGCTCTGCGAAAATCACCAGAATTTTGAATCACAGTCTTTAAGGTTCTCAAACCCCAGTCGTAGTGCCGCTGCTCCGAGAGCATGTCGCTAAACGAGGCAAACGTGGTTGCAGAGCCAACGAAGGGCCACACTTGCCGAAACATTTTGAAAAGGCAAACTAGCTTTGCACCAATGCTCCTTGCATGAATGAATCCTTCTGCCAAAAGGAGAGTCTCTGCGATTATTTTATCATCCGCCGCCGGCATGGCCACCGGGCGAAACAACAACTTCAAATTGTCCGGTAGCTTTTGGCGCCCACCGTATTGTTTCCCTGCCGGATTGAGCGTTATGAATATGGCAGAATTGCCGTTCAGAGGCACCTAAACTTTTCAGTTACGTAAACAGTGCAGTTTGCTGCTTGACCAATCCGAATGGAGATGATCCTTGACTACAGACCTACCTGTCTCTCTAAGAGCTTGCAGTGTCCACTTCCTGACTTCAGGGCGCGTTGAATAACTTCAATGTGCATAGCAATTACTGACATTACGCTTTCCTCGAGGCGATTGAATTCATCGAAACAGCCCCACGCTCCGCACTGAACTAACCCAGCAAACATACGTGCCATGGATTGAACGTCGGCACTCTGGAAGAATGACGAAATGAGATAAAACGGCATTATGCCCTGAACATTGACGACCCGATTCTGCGTATACATATACTCTTACATCAACACACACACACACACACACACACTTATGCATTATTAATACCTTGTCACAGTTGAAAACAAGCACAGTTCGTCCCAACAACGAGCCAAGAGCTTTGACGGTTTCCGTCTTTCCTGTTCCGGTAGGTCCGTATGGATTGGCACAGAGACCAAGTTTCATGGCTTAACAATTAGAGAGTCAATAAAGACGAGGCAATGGAGCAGACCCGGAGCAAAACTTCCTACCTTGAGTAAACGTTAAAAAACATCTGTTCGTCAGTGGAGTTTGGACAAGCTTCGCTACTTGGCCAGTGTACTCAAAGCTGTAACTGAACGAAGCGTCAAGCTGCTTGACCACAACTTCACCGTCCGCTTCAACGTAGAACCTGAGAATTTCTTTTCAGTCTGTGAGTTCATTAGGAGTCATACACTTACTTTAGCTGCTTCTGCCAGTGCCAGCATCCAACCGAGGTCACATCGTGCGCTACTAGCTCTTCTAGTACACCCACGGCGTGCACAGCGTCAAGAGTGAGTGCTTTCAATTTCGTCCGCAGTACGGTGGACTCTGGTTGAGTTGACGCGTAGGTACTGATCTGCGCCTTCAACTTTCCAAGCAATTCGTTCAACGTTTTGGACTTAACAGCTTTTTCGCACAGATCTGTGAATCGAATGCGCTCAGCCAGGCACAGGATCTAAACGTTCGATGATAGTTTCGCGTTGTCTGCAGGCTGACAGTTCACCTGGCAAGGATACTTAGAAGGATCAAGCGGAATTGCTTTGTTGATGGCGCTTAACGCGGCCTGCAACAGATCCTTGAGGGTCGATCTGATCGACTCTTCCAAAGTTTTCAGCCAATCCTGAATAAAAGAGAGCCTATATAAAGGGCGGGAAAATAATAAGGACAAACATTTACCAAATTATTTTCAATAATCTCAACGGCTCTTCTCAGCTGAACTACTTCTCCGTCCGCCGATACGATCGCTGTAAGCGACTTTGAAGATGGACTGAGGTGTACTGTGCTGACTGACGGAAACAATTTTTGAATGTGAGCCTTGATTACGTCCGGCTGGTCAGCCTGGCCAAGAATAGCCAGCAAATCGTCGTCGCCGACAAAGTAGAATCGAGGAAATTGACAACGCTTTTCCTTGTATTAAGCCTATCTTTAAAAGCAGATCAAATAAGAGAACAAGACTACCTCCAAATAGTGGTTCAGCGCCTTCTGGCATTCCAGTAGCTGATCGCGCATATGGCTAAATTGGATCTTCGACACGTCTGGCAGACGAAGGGTGGCCACTCTGCTGTCCTCCGCTAATTTCGCCATAATAGAACTGGAGTTTAAAAATATGCCTTAGCGAACGCCCACTTGCCGAACAGAACAGTAGAATACCGAAAGTATTGGTCGACCCTTTGGAAACGCGACCAATCCTTGGGCAAAACACCTTTGCTGAATATTGGTTCCAAGTAGACCCATCTGCGTTGAATTTCTTGCAGCAAATTAATTCGTTCGTTCAGATCGACGAGGTTTTCCTGCCAAAAGGTTCGCTTGTCGAATTTCAACTTGTCAAGCGAAGATTTCTTCACGGATTCCAATAGCGCCTGCTTATCCTGAACCTTACATGACAAAAGTTGCTGATTATAAAAAAGTTGCCACGGCGAACAGGCATACTTGGTTTACAACGTCATTCCAATTGACAATCAAGTGCGGATATTGATGTTTCCTGTTGTCTGGCGATGTCAGTTGAAAAGTGCACGTTGCTGCCCACGTATCCAACTCAGCTATGGTTTCCCTGACCGATACTTCATTCTGAGCAGCCGAATTGAGTTTCTAAAAAATTTGCATTTGAGGCAACGAAGGAAAAGCGACTTCAACCTTCAGCTGCGATGCTGCGCCAATGATGCTGTCCGAACTGGAGAGAAGCATTTGGAACATCAATTTGTCATACTTCACGTCCGCCGGCAGCTTCAACAGCCGGCAAAATTCGACCCAGTGGTCGGAATCGAAGTGTTCACCGATGCAAAGCTTCAAATGAGGGAGCAGCGTCTACGATGGGTCCACTTGACGCATTCTATTACTTTCCTTAGGGCTCACATACCAAATACTTGGACACGCTTGCTCGAAGTCGAGTTGTCACGACGTTGACCGGAAGTCCTTTCAGCTTCTCCCTCCAAGTATGCAAGAAGTCCGCAAGTACGTGCAGCTTTGTTCTAGAAACGCAGATTTCAGAAATGAATAAATAGAAACGATCAGCATACATGCTGACCAATTCACGAGCATGCATGTGCGGAACGCAACCCTGCATTTTTGTCTCTCGTTGGCAATCAGAAGATATTGGTAACTTCGTGGCGACAATGCAATGACCAATTCGATTACTCAGGCTGGACCGCACAACGCTCACGTTCTATTGGGTTATTTAATTTTTAAAAATACTAAAACAGTATACGCTTATAAAACTGCCAAGCATACAAGATAAACGCCTATCTTAATAAGCGCAAATGCTTTGGCTGTTGATGTCCTTTGATTAAACTCTAATATTAGGCAGCGTAAAAGTGTTACCTACTTTTGCTCCTGTATATTTTCTTACTCAATGAGAGCCAACTTTTTTGCAAATCTTCAAACGAAGGCTACATCAGTAAGCGCAATCGCAAACCAAAACCTTCCCAGTCGCTTTTGCACTAAGCTACTTTTCTGTTACGAAACGAAGTCACCGTTTTCTTCGTTGTTATGAAGAATGGATTCTATATGACGAAGGCATTCCAGCAGCTCGCTGAATAGAAGTCAATCTCCAAAACGATTCTTTAAATTGCGAATGTTCCAAGAAATGGTTACGGTCACTGGTTGTCCGCTGTCAGCCACCATCATTACTATTTGAAACTAAACGAAACCGTTACCAGAAAGACCTATTGACAAAAGACAAGTTGAATCAATGGTCGCAAGGGGCACATCTCAGATTCGTCGGTCGAAAGGGAAAATTCTGCTGCACAACAACGGAAAACCGTACGCCGCAGAAACGACTGATTGAAGAATTCATTGCGTTTAAAACGAAGAATTCTACACTGGATGAACTAATGGACTTGCATCTCGTTTCCAGAACACTGTACTGTAGACTATAATGATTCCTATTTCGACAAATAAACTTTACTCCTAATTTTAGGACAAATAAGCAATTTTGAAATTAGGTGTCGAAACATATAAAACATTGTTTTCCGCTTGATATCAACAAAAATAAGCACAGTTGACTTGCAAACAAAAGTTGCAGCCATAGCGCTTGGGAAATTTAACTCATGGAATCATTGTGACGTCGCACTTCTGAAGAAAAGCCGCAAGAGAATAATAAAATATATGCTAGCTACGGCGAAACACTGACTAGAGGCATACATAATTAAAACAGACTCCCCTACCTGAAAACAACCCATTCTTCACTTCCAAATTCATTCAAAGTCGAGATGAATTGGTGATAGGGAAGCCACACAGCTTCGCTGGACACAAGACTTCGTTCGACTTCGTCAAGGGTGCCAAAAGTAGGCTTATCTATACCAAGGCTATCAGCCTCTCGCCTGAAATGACAACTGATCATTGTGCAGTCATTTCAAAACATAAACTGAGTTGAATTTACGTAAGGCTTTTAAAAATTCCAAGCGAAAGAGCACATACAGACCGTCCTTACATAATGCGATTTCATAAATACGCGACTTTGCGCCTGGATGCGTGAGTATATGTGTTGGAAATGTTCAATGCTTGTACGCGATTTGAGCAAATCGAATGAGTACATATTGAGTGATGCATCTAATGTGACTTAGCTCATCCAAATCAAAAGACAATAAAATGTTTCAAATTGTAAAGAAACTCCAAGGTTTGCAACTTACAATATCCTGCGTATTGTAGCACATTGATCCATTCTGTTCAACAGAATTTTCGTCAATCGCTTACTCACTTTTCTTTACCACTAATAACAGACTCATGCCATACGAGGACAGATTACGCGTGCAGCTATAAAGATTGTCTTCGCATAACGTGTTTCACTAGGGAACTTAAGTGACCTTCTGCCCTAAAGCTCCGTTCTCCTGTGCTTTACGTGTCTCATATCACGCGAGAGTTTCCAAGAACAGACACTGCATACAATGAAAAATACAATCTGCAGTTAACTCTAATCGTTCCACCGCTACGCTGAAATGGCTTTATTCCCATAGAGGTTGTTAAGTTAGCCTGTATTATGAAAGCTGTCGTATTAAATAGCTTTTTCCCAAGGAAATCCCGTTTCTAACATGATCTTTCCCCAGTTCGAACGACTGTTATGTTCCATCTCAGCTGCACCAACTAGACACCATGCTGAGGAATTATCCCGCGTAAAAGGCTGCATACGCTTCGAGTATTCGATGGGATCAGCCGCTTGGATAACAAATATGACAGGATATGAAAGACCCTCACGATAGTGTTCGATTCAAAAAGTTTTGTTGGGTCATCATAATCCTACAAGTCAGAAAAGTAATTCTTAAAAAACTGGCTGCTGTATAAAGAACGATTCAAAATCTCAAGAGCCTATACGAAGTTGCTTTAAACTTATGCGAACAAATGCTTCATGGTTTTCCCCGTTGAGTAAAAACGTTTTATTATCAAAAACGCAGCACAGCTTTCAGACCATCCCTTTGGTCCGTCATCAGTGCAATAATTTTTGCCAACTGCTCAATCAGTCGACAGTCCTGCAAGCTCCTCCATTCGACCATCCGGACTGGTGACGTCAACCATCAGGTCTAACCTTCGACCCGTCAAGCGACTGCCACCCACCCAGTCAGTCAATCAGAAAAGCGAGCATCCCAACCGACCGACCGGGACAGTTACACAACACAAAATGCAAATCAGCACAAAAATTTGCTTTAAACTTATGCCGTTAATATTGGCGCAAGGCAAAAGCCAGTTCGATTATTCAAACTAGATCACGCGAAGTGCACATTGACATGCTTCCCTCCATTTAGTGATTACGCTGCTCTAAAAGGATCTCTTTCGTTTATCAATGGATCAAGGGCTCATGTGACAATATTTTTGGAAGATCGAACCTCTTGTCATATATTTGAATAACTCCTATCATCTAATCGAATAAAGTAATTTCACTAAAGCTGACGGCTTACCTGAGTTGTTCCGCCTCATTTAAAATTTCGTTCAGCTCACAACGTCTCTGAGAAAGCGAATTCGCAATGCCCGACGCTTTTGCCTCGTTCAAATTTTCAGCTTCATCGCACGCAGGCTTGAATTGGTACCATTTGGCGGCAAATTTCTCCACTGCTTCCTTGTGCGCTTGAACCCGACTTGACAGATTCCTTTTCAGTAGCTCACTCTGAAGACACATGCTCGCACAAAAAGTATTGATGACAATAGTTGGGATAAGTTCATTAGAACATGCAGAATTAGAATTTGCCCACCTAAATAATTTGCACAGTCGTTTCGCCAGTGAAGGAAACGACAGTGTTACCAGTCAGCATGCAAAGCTAAAGCACCTTATCCTACTCAATGGCCACGCATAAAGTAGAACTTAGGACATTTAAAAAAACATTTTAAAGGCAAAGAACCATGAAATGGACGTAGGTGCTTTACCTGAGCTTCCATAGTTTTCTGATGAAGAGCCGAAGCGGAATTAAACCGCTGGAGCAGCTGCCTCGTTTGGTTCATTTCCTGAACACCTTTCCCGGAAACGTTCTTGTACAGTTCGTGTTCTGCTTCCAACTTGGTAACCATTGCGTCAATTTCGGCTCGCTTCTTCGGGAAATTAAGCTGCACATTTTGAGCGATCGCAATTTCCGCAGAGCCTTTCGGTCGTTCGCAAAGGCTCTCGACCGCCTCTGACAACACTTCGTTCGCTTGACGACAATGCTTTAGGCATGATGAACGCAACGTGGACAACAAAACTTCGTAGGCTTCTTGAAGACGACTCTCGGCAGCAATCTTCAGTGGTTCAGTGTTGATTACCACGGTGCCTACAGTAATCGACCTAAATTTGCTGGCATGAATTAATGATGTACAAGTAGCAGTTCCCAGCTGGAAGAACAATGCGAGAGGCGCGAAAATCGAAATGCTCTTAAAAGGTTCGCGACCAAGCAACAGTTACCTTGGTATTTTTTCAACAGCTTTTCCTCGCGTTTTAATTTCTCGAAAGCTGACCTCCCAGTCGTTGGACTCTCGAAACCTGGTTGCAATGACATCCTCCAAATTTAGCTCACCAATGATGCCCAAGTCCTTGAGGAAAATCAATTAAACTTAGTTTAGCCACGGAACATTTTCGAAATCAAGCAGCTGAAATGGGTCATCGATGCCCGGGCTTTGCCAGGGTAAAACGTCCGCGAGAGATTGTCATGCCAAGATAAAGTACCTTGAATTGCTTCAGAAAGTTTCCGACCTGCTCGAAGAGGTCGTTCAATCTTTTGTACGCTTCTTCGGTGCGACTGGAATTTTGTTCAACCATCCTGGCAAATATGCTCTTCTCGGAGGGCACAGTGTGCAGGAAACCTTTGAAGTTGAACGGGATGCTGATAAAACGTTTCATTTCTTTTTCGTATTTTGCACGGAGCTCCTCCTCTGACGGGCAAAGTTTTACCCATTTTTGGCTGAAATCACCTTTTTGCAATTTCGATTCACAAGTAGTATTAGAAAAAGGTGAACGTACACTAGTCGCAGTTCAGCCTGTAGCGTAGGCAGAGTTTCGTTTAGCTTCTCTATGCCTAGCTGATATTGATGTTCAAGTACTTTAACTAATTCCATATCCCAGTGAATCTTCCATGGCTTCATGTCTTCCGCGCTCACACCCTACACAACAAACGTTGCACTATAAGGCTAATCAGCACAAGGGAACCATACCAATCTTTCTGCTTCATCAAATATTTCGCGCACCTGATTGAGGGTTTCCTTCCAAATTAGCTGATGTCCCAGAAGGCTTGTTTCTTTAAGAAAGTTCATCTAAAGCGCGCAGATAAGAAAAAGTCCATAAAACTATATCGGTGCGTTCGATTTACCTTTTCGCCAATCTGCTGATGATAGTACAGGAGCATGCGACTTAGATTCGCAATACGCTCGGCGGCTAACTTCAGTTTGGCCAAATAATTTTCGAGATCCTCCGACCTCTCCCACGTCACGGATATTGGTGAACCATTTTCGCTGCGACTGCTTTTCAGTCCGCTGATCACTCCTTCAAACGCGTATGCAGTGCTCAGCATCATTGCTTGAAGACACGGTAGAATCTCCGCCTCTGCGTTGTTGTAAAAATGCGCAACCTTCAATTTGTACCGCATTAAATGTAACCCAGCTACCCAGCAAGTTGAATAACAAGCAACCTGCTCGACTCCAGAATCAATTCTTTGAGTTATTGAAAAGCGAAAAATTGCACCTACGACTGAACAGCTACGTTACTCTGCGAGCACGGCGAGGCACGGAATTTAAGGATAATGTGATAGTACGATATATGACGTGCAAGTATTCACCTGCTTCATTATCAAAGCGTATTTCATAAACTTCTGCGCGTTTTGAGCGCACGTTTGAACTCTCTGAGGAATTTTGTACCCAAGAGCGAGCAGCTGTCGAACATCCTTGGCTAGGCGCACCAATCCATCGCTATAGTTAACGCGCAACATTCCACTTTTGTGGTCCAGCTCCATCACTCGACAGGACCTTTTTAAGCTATTAATTCAATCGGATCATCTGTGAATTCAAATTTTAGGCAGACGTTTTGAGCAGCTACTTTAAAGGATTTTTTGCGTCATCCATAGCTCGCATCGTATCCTGACACCAGCGTTGGTACATGTCGTCCCTGTAGGTCTTCAGTTCGTCCCTGAAGGCCGAACATTTTTCTTGAAAGTCAATGTAGCCCGGCAAGTCATCCACCAATTCAGATACTGTATCGACCAATTCGCTGATCTGGACGCTGACCAATAAAAAAGGGGTAAGTGACCATCTGCACTTACCTGCATCTCCTCCTGCTTCGTTCGGGCTATCAAAACGGTAGTATCGGACAATTCGGTTTCGGGAAACACTGCCCAAGAACCGGTCTTGCGACGAAAACTTTCTTGGTTGAGCTTAAGCCGTTCAGTAATCCGAAACAGAAGGGTTTCTCTATGAAAGATATTTAATTGCAGTTTCAAGACGTGTCTGTCCCCCTTTACCTTTCTGCAATGATCTCATGCTTGACGAGCGGTATGCACAGCAGATCCTTGTACTTAAGAAATCTTTGCAACGTCTGCATAATTCGTATTTCAATTAAGGTATTTACATAATTCAAGTCTACCTCATGCAAACTGGGCGAATCGGAATGCGGCGCAAGCAGCTTCATCTCTGCCATCATTTCTCTTGTGAGTGTGCCAAATTTCCGTTCAATCTTCTCCGCCTGCTTTTTCCAACGGTCGTCACTATGCGCGTTGCAGTAAAGTGCGTTGAACTCAGCAGGAAGTTGCCAAAGCCTGTCGATTTCTGAGATGGTGTGTTGATCGACAAGAGTACACAGAATCTGCTTTCCCGCGCACAGCGATAATACCTAGATGGATGTTCATGTCTTACGGGCAAATAAATTACAAACTATCTTACTTGCTTGAGCCGATCGGTTAATTTTTGCAAATGAGGGCAACTGTACGCATCGCCTTGCCATTTCCGGGTAACCCACTTCTTCCAATATACACCTGTTAGCGTAGCGCAGGCGTCCCTCCATTGGTCACACAGCGTTATGGCCGGGCGCAACCGATCGCGGACCGAAACGTAACTTTCGCTCCAGAACTTCGCTGATCGTAGGCGACCAACAAGGAGCGACGCAATTTCGTTTTCTAGAAAAACGTGACTTTCAAGCGCATTGCAAAGCAATTGAGTCCTTTGATCTTCCTGGAGGTTTCGACCTACCAACCACCTGAAGTAGATTCAACATCCTTGCTTCCGGATAGGGTTCGAACGCCTGCTGTGTCCACAGTTGCTCGAAGGCATCCTGCACTCTGTCCAACAAGGACGAGGCGTCAACGAAGCTAAGCGAATCCAGAGTTTCGAACTCTGTGGCGACGGACTTTAGCGTAGAGCAAAAGAAGTCTGAACGATCCGGATTGGCGTCGTCCCGAACGGTCGACCAGTATGCAACCTCATTCATTAATGAGTAGACGTCTAAACAAGGCGATGTGATACTGAAACTGGCCGATTGAATATTCATGAATGAGAGAGCATTTTTTCTACGGTCTCTTCTCGTTCGTTCTGCGTCTGAAAATTAAACGTAACAACGCCCCACCAACCTTCGCCTTTTTTCGAATGAGAGAGCATTGGAAACGCAACTTCTTCCAACGGACGTAAGGGTTCTTTGCCTCACTTTTACGGAGATACGACCCGGTGAAGCGAACCAAAACCTTTGGAGCAGAGCTATCAGGATGCCCTGACGGCAAAAACAAATACTAGGTGATAGGCAAGCAATACATAAGGATTAGGGTACGGCGTTGAAATGACGGAGGTGCCCAGTGGCAATTGTCCGACATCTATTCAGTTGTCTCTCAGTCTAAATCACATGATCAGCAATACGTCGGACCATTTCCAGGACGTCAGCTCACGTGGTCAACTTTACGGCACACCACTTTCGTAATCTCAGGGTTGCAATGAGTTGATCACGTGACCTGACATGGCATTTCAGTAATGCGTTTTATCTTACTTAATTCTAGTCAGTATTGTACGGAGCGCAATAGAAATACTTCATCGTGAATAATCAATCACCTGCGAGGATAAATTGAGGATCATAGTTTACAGGCGGAAACTCATGCGCAGAAGTTTCTGCATTTCTCAGCCGCCCTCCTCGTTCAGTCCATGACAATCATTAAATGATCTTTTGGAAAATTTTAAGTTGTGTAGCTGCGCAGCTAATCGTTGTGTTCAAGAGTTCATTTGACAACATGCTTTGCTATTCACTTAATAATACGCTGCAGTTCGCGGGACTTCTCGTGTTCACTATACGTCAATTAACACGCCAACGATTCCATAGTGCGATAAAGGTGAGAAATCGACCGTTAATCTCCCGGCGCTGCTGAAGGGACATAAACGCTTTGGAAGCTCAGAAAAATAAAATACATAAACAGCAAGTGCTCTCGTCAGCTACGAAAGGAAAAGTAGAAACTGAAAGCGGGGCATGAAAAGCGTCGACACCTAAGGTTGCCAAACAATAAATAATAATTACGAAAGGCGTATTGGAATGTTACGGCTGAAGCACCCATTGAGTTCTATTCACTGATAGCTGTGAGAACACCAAAACAACCTAACCAGTGGCTGGTTGGTTAGTTATGTTGGTGCAAAACAGGCGAACAGTGAACGTACGATCGTTTTACTTCGAAGCTTTTGGAATCGTCTGATTCCGTCGCCAGCGAGAAGATGGAATTGTCTGATTCTGAAAGCTACAAAATAAAGCAATCGTACGTTCACTGTTCGCCTGTTTTTCACTAAAATATCTAACCAAACAGCCACTGGTCAGGTTGTTTTCGGTGTTTTCATAGGTATCAGTGAACAGAACTCAACGGGTGCTTCAACCGTAACTTTCCAATATGATCCACCGCCCCGTTACAAAGAAATCAGTCCTCAAAGTTACGAAAGGCATGCTAAAGTACGCTTGGCACTTAAGTTTTGAAACTTGCTTGTACTTGAAAATAACTTTTGGGCGAACGAGAGCGACACTTCGAAAAAGTCGAATGAATGAAAATGGAAATTAAGAAACAGAACTTTCGTTAGGCCAATGTGGCAAATGATTACCGCATTTTAGGCGTTTGCCATCCGTTCCGTCTTTGCTCCACCGTTTCGAGGAGTTGAGCGTTTTGGTTAGGTCTTCCTGCAACTCGCTGACCAAACGCTGAACGGCAATGTCCGTCTGCGCCGGATTGGCCTTTCGAAGGATCGGGGGTGCAAACACCTTTTCCACCGCTCCCAAAAGTGACTCGGCAACGGTGGGCACTTGTACAGAAACGATGGACACAACTTCTTGCCAGTTTTCCCGAGCGAACGCAACAGGCTTCGTCTTGTAGAAGGCAACGCATAACTTGGAGGCATCCTCCCCAAGCGCGGGCACCTATCAATGCGGAATGAAATGGTCACCTCTCTTTGTTTGACTGCAAGGTTACCATTTCTGAGCAGGAGAGCCTTTGGTCGGGCGGAGACCAGCAAAATGCTACGCTGCTGCATTTGGGCTCGTTTAAAAAGCGGCCAAGAGCTTCGGCGCTTGCCTTATCCAACGTGGCACCTTTTAATGGTGCACCGAAGTAGCTGCCGGCCGTTTCAAGCAAAATGTTGGCTCTCGGATCATCGGCAAACATTAGCACTTCGTTCTACTACTCGGACAACTGCGTAACGTTTGTTGCCATAAGCGCTATTCCTTTGCTGGCTGTTGCCATGGCAACGCAAGGTGTGAACATTCATCCAAATGGACAGCTGACGGGAACTGAGCTTTTCAAAGCCCAAAGGCGGATCTGGACTTGGAAATTCCTTGCATTCTGACGTCCAACGAACGCAGTGTGCTCAACAACCAATTGCAAGAACATTATAGAGGCTTACCTCGTTAGTTCCTTGTTCCTTTTACAAATATTAGCACGTTGCATTATAGACAGCGCACAGTTAAACAAGGAATACCAGATCTGAGCACGAAAGCACTCGCGTTTGAGCGCCCTTAAGGCGGCGATTACGCTTTTGGAGTCTCTCCGGCATGTCCACTCTCAGCTTCTTCTGGCGCACATTCCTTGGAATAAAAGGACGCAACTCGAACGCCCAGTCCTGAAAGAACACTAAATTTTGAATACCAATAAACGCTGAACTTTCAAATTTGGTGAACAAAACTTAACAGGACAAAACGGAATGCAACTTTTGCGGGGAAATGAACGTCACGCTTGAACTTGGCACTTTTCCGCAAATTCTACCTTGCGTTCAGCTCCAAATTATTGGACAGCGACCGCTCGCAGGGGACCCGTTGTTGCGGCATCCATTCTGTCCCCAAGTTTCGTCTTAAGCAATTCGCCTTCACGTCTCCGCATTCGGCCGTTGACGGAAAGGGAGCGGAAAATGTTCGCGCGTTTTTCGGCATCCGAAATTTGGGTTCCCTTACCCACCTGCCAAGGACAAACCGTAACCTTAGTAATAATCAAGTTTGGACAAGCAAAGCGGCGACCCAGCAAGCTGGCAACTGCCGGTCGGCTAAGCCTAGGGGCAAAACCAGGGCCAACGTTTTGCCGAGTGTGCTCGCAGCATGCTCAGGCTTTGATCCCAGGCTTAGATGGCGAACGACTGCCTGCCTACTGGGTTACTGTATTATTTGGGCGTAATGGCAAGCTTGATTAACGTTGGGGGTGCGATTTGCTTGCGGGCGCACAGGCAATAGGATCACAATTTTCAAAGGCCGCGCTGAACACAACGCGTCAACCGAAAGTGGCCACCGCGGCTTACACAGTATGACAATATGATGCGCAAGTACATAGCAACTAAATTTCCAGAATAACGCAACAGCAATCGTTGGAATGACTTTCGAAGCTGCGTTAGGAGCGAATAAGGCAACGAGGCGCTCGGCTTGCCTGCAATCGTACAGCAGCACGATTCAGTTTCCATTCTGCATATGTAACCGCGAAAATATTCCTTCTACCGTACCGTGCAGCTTGTCAAATTGGGAGGAAAAGGTTGGACAGAGGCGGATGTCCGGCGGGCGGCGGGTTTGCGTAGGCAATAGAAAGTACGTTGGCCGGCGGTAAGCGATTGATTGAACGGAGAAGCGCACATTTCTAACTTTGGACCATTCGAATCGATTTTCCGTTCGAGAAAAATGACGAATACCAACTTTGGGGCAAACTGCAGTTGAAGCGCGCATGCGTGTAATAATTCGGGCGCCCGAGCCAACAAGGGCTCCTCAGGATCTTGGATGTTAACCTTTGCTCAGCCGATGGGTTCTACCCGAAGATGAATTCGTCGAAAATTGGTAGCTCGCATTCCTTTCCATGTGGTCTTACCACGGGTGGAGTTCAAAGCGGATTATACGGTCTTCGATTCGCCTTGCAAACGCCAAATGGAAGCGGGTCATGTTCGCTGCCTCGAGCGGATGAATCGCCGTTCGTCCATTGATCTTCCTCGCAGCTTTGCCCTTTCAGCACAATGGTTAGTCCCCATTGAGCGCGAAAAATTAATGGAAGGCCCGCAAAAAAATTTGCATAAAGTGTACGCACTCTTCGCGGGTTCAATTCAATGTCAGCTATCAATGAAGTTTTGCCATTGAACTCGATATTGGATCGATTTTTTGTCCTCGTCGAAGCGCCGCTCGACTGGCCAACTTTGCTTACGGTATTTTTGGGGAAAAGAAAAGTTGGATGAACTATTCGATCGACGGCCTCAGTGGGGCCGAGAGAGAGACCATCAAAGCGCCAACGATCGTTGCGCGTTGCAATTGCGGTCGCCATTTCGGCTTTCTTCCACGCAATTTGGCACCTTTGCGCTCGAATGGGGCCAAAAGCGGCCAACACTTTGCCAACATTGCAACGCTTCCCGCCGCCGCTTCACCCAAACGGGCGCCCTCCGAACGATGTTGCTTTTAAAAGACTTATTGATTTGTTCGCCCGCTTTCGGCAGCGACAACGGCAAAGGGCACTCTTCAAAGGGGCATTTCAAATTGCGTAGCATCAAATCGGCCATCCGCCTTTGACGGAGGCCATTGACGAGCAAGTTTCGCCCGATGCTTTGGGAGACGGCGAGTTTGTCAATTTGGCTTCTCGACCACGCCGACTCTTCTGCCAATTGCCATATGAGGGCCCAGTTTCGTCGTTTGGCCAAAAGATGCTCCATTGCACAGTTTCAAGATTAGCATACGGGATTAGCATACGGGACAGACAACGGCGGTGGCGGAAGAAAAAATTTGCATATTCCAGAACATGCCTGCGCTCGTGGCCACGGCGTAGTCGACTCGTTGGACGGAGGATGTTCCTCCATGCAGAAGCATCGATCGGCTTTGTCCATCAAACAAAGGATGACCACCCCGTAGCGGCCGTTCCATTTGAAGAACGGCGCCAATGCGTGCCGGTCGGAGATCAGTACAAATTTGATCGATCCGTTCATTTGTCCGCCTTTCTCTCAGTTCGCATCGATCCTCCGTCCAACGGGGGCGCTTGCTGCAGATAGCCATTGATCCGGGCGTGGATCGATTGTCCAATTGGGCGGTTGGTCGGTCGTCTTGGCTGCCTTTGATTGGACGATTGGCCACTGCTCACGCCATAGTCGGCGGGTGGAACGCACTTGGCGTTCATTTGGCTCTTGTCGTCGTGCAGTGTTCGGTTGAGCGTTTGCTGGGCGCGTCGTCCTTCTGGCGGCCACGTTCCCAAGTTGGATTTAGTTGGAGGCGCGCACGCCTATGCTAATTCGTCTGGATTATTAGCGTCGCCTCCTCCACTGCTACTACTGTTGGATCGTCGTCGAAGCGAGCGCGCCATATGGGCGAACGGCCAAGTCGCCAGGGACGGCCAGCTGCTTTTAGCGCGAAGGATTGTCCGGCCAGTGGGTCCGCCGCACGTTGGCAGATGCCGTTCGGCCTTGCGCTTATGGAAGAGCGTTGTCGACCGCCGCTGTTGAACACCTGCTTGAAGAGTATGATTGGCGCCAAAGCGATTGTCCCTTCTCGAGCGCACATCTTTTCGAATGCTGTTCGGACAGATGCGAACGCGCCCGCGCGCGCCACATGCAGATGCAGCCTCGTTGTCGTCTTTTCGTCGCAATGGCAACGTACAGCGCGCTCGTATATACGTGGCCGCTTATATCGATTTGTCGTAAGCGTGATGAAGTGGTGCCGCATTTTGCTAGCCAAATGTGCTGCTACTTTCCCTTATCGATCGTCCATCGCCAGCCAGACTTGGGGCGACTTGCGTGCCGGCCGTCAGAAGCTTCAATTGGCGAGTTGTCAATCGGCTGTCGTAGTCCGCTGCTGCTAAACTGCCAGTCGAGTCCGGCGGACGCTCCGTGTTCACTGTCTGTCTTGATCTGCCTTCAGCATTAAGGCACGCGGTGAATGCCAAGCGTCAGCCGGTCGGTCATCGTTCTGTCCAACAGTCTCGTCAGGTAAGTTCGCGATTGTTTCAAAACGTCGTTCTCTGCTTCAGCCATTGTCGACCCATACAATAGTCGTCTTCGTCGCCGTTCCGGTCAATTCAGCCAGAAAAAGGCAGTCGCGGAAAAGAAGCCGAACGATAGTAGCCGCTTGTCGTCTCCTGGCAAACGCCCACCGGATTGCTACAACGGAAGCTTATCGATCGTGTCCGCCGAAAGCGCTCAGTAAAATCGAAGTGCCCATTGCATCATCGTTGCTGCTGCGTCGCGCTGGTGTGCTTAAAAGCGTGGCGTCCATTCAAATTCAAACTTTAAGCTTGCGCCTCCTTAACGCTTCGCGAAAAGCAATGCACGCACTTCTCGCGAACGATGGAATTCGGTCGGATTATGCAACAGCAATTGCGGCGGCTCGCCGTGGCCACCCTGCGCGATAGTACACATGTACCCCTCCCTCCATATTGTATGCAAGTAGAGAAGGCGCACCAGCGGCGGGACAAAATGTGTACTGTATCTTCAAAGTTCCGCTTTGTCGGTAACTTGCGTTTTCGTACCATTTGGCAGCGCAAGTCGGCTAAACCAAGCTTGCATCAACGAGAACGGGCGACTCGCCTTCACGGAAGATCGAGCGGCTCGGACGAACTGTTGCTTTCAAGCTCCACCGCGCGGAAACGCCATTTTTAGCGCAGCGGTCGCATTAGCAGCGAATTCACCATTTTTGCCCACTTTGTTGTCCCTGGCGATGGCTCGAAGCCACTGCTGCGACGCATCTGCGGCGTTGGAAGGCATTGAAAAAGCAAAGCGGATGTAAAGAAATGTCGAAAAATCGTTACCCCAAGAGCGGGTCGTTAGTCAAACTGTTCAGCCGCACTTTTCGCCTGAGATTACAATTCGCTTAGTCCGCAGCACGCGCCAATTCTCATACTGAAACGTTGGCGCGATAAGCGAGCAATAGAAGCAATCCTTTCGCGACGCCATCCTATCGTACGTTGCAATCGCTATGAACCAACGTGGGCGACCAGACGGCTGTAGGCTACGACCGGCAATCGGGCTGCCGACTTTGTATCGATCGACGCCACGCAAGCTGTATCGATGAAGCGTCGGGACGCCGCTTCAAATTTTTGAATTACGGTGAGTCATTGGTCCAGTAGCCTTTGGCTACCGTAAGCAGTAATTGATTATGCAAAGTAGCCGCTGCCGCCGGCGTTGCCCATGGATTTTGGCACTTGAAAATATCCGACAATGACGTTTGGGCATTCGAATCGGAAGGAAGTGGCCAAATCGATGGGTGCATTGCTCGCCGATGCTGCGAAGAAATGAAGCTACATACTGTAGGGAGGAAGAAACCGTATCGATTGGAAACTTTGCAAAAGTCAATGCAACTTGGCCGGCTGCCAGCGGAAATAATCTAAGGTGAATGGGGGAAACTTCTGGCCAAAAGCATTACCCGGAAAAGGGCACTTTTGCCGGAACAACAAACCTGCAAGGCCGAAGGGAACGTCTCGCTGCTTAGCGACGCCCAACGCGACAAGACGCCGCCGTTGCCAGGGTGGCATTGGCAGCCTTCGAGCGAACGCAGGTCAAAATAAGCATACGCGGACAGGGAGTTGAAATGATCAGAAGGAATCGAACGGTGCCCTTTGCAGCAAAGGTGACTAACACACGAGCATGGAAAACAGCATGCGGCGAAGTTGCTTGTTCTCCTCTTTAACGACAAAGCTTTCGAGGCGCAGCAACGATTGGCTCTTACGATTTTGAAGACACTGATCCAGCCGTAGGTGCAACGATACGCTACGCAGGATTCTGCATTTCAGGGTGGCGTCAGGAGGACCGAGTCCGTGGTTGTCTTCAACGCCCCGCAGGTCGAAGCATTGGCCGCAGGTATGGGTTGGAAAAAGTTGCTGGCCAGACTGAAGAACAGCTGGCACGTTAGAAGGTAGGGCTCACTTTTCCGACGCGTACTTCTGCGAAAGGGACAGGTCGGTGGGCAGTTGCCGCACGCTGATGCGATTATTCCAAAATCGTCATAGTCTGAATGGGGGGGGACGTGGCGTACAGCTTTCGGCTAGGCAAGCGGGAGCCGAAATGCGTTCTTCATCTGCGTCTTTGCCTTCGTGTGCTAAAAGAGCAAACATGAATGCGAAGACCGTAATAGTTAAAGTTTCGAGTAACTTTACATCGGTCTGCTAAAAAGAAGCATGTACAGCATTAAGTAGCCTCTCAAAAACGCAGAGCAACGCTTTGCGAAGAATTGACGCGCAAGTTATGAATTTATGAACGAGTTATTTTGCCCGAAACGCGCTTGCAATGTGTGAAAACATTGTTTCGCGGCAGCAGCAGCACCAACTGACGAAGACGGCTTCTCCAAGCAACCTTTCGAAAGTTTGAACGGCTGTCTGTAGCGAAATACATGAAGAGTAAGTTACAATGTAGCGAACTTGAGCATACATAAAGTTGACGCTGCAGCAATGGCTGCTGCTTACCTGCGCAGGTGCGTGCTTTATGATTTGCCCTCGAGGCGTCTGCACATTTATTTGGTTTAACAAGAGAGGCAGGAAAACAAAGAAAAAGTGTTCTATATGTTCATTACTCATTCCCGAGAC
This sequence comes from Trichuris muris, assembly GCA_000612645.2. NCBI lineage: Eukaryota > Metazoa > Nematoda > Enoplea > Trichinellida > Trichuridae > Trichuris > Trichuris muris. The sequence goes on along the minus strand of CBXJ02000282.1, from coordinate 23,075,532 downwards.
CGGGATCCTTATTTCTTGAAAAAAGCAATTCAGAACAGCGTAGATCGACCGACTGCCGTTTGGATGCTTAAGCATAGTCAAACAAATTTAAGCTACCTTACGCGATGCATATTTGCATTTTCAGGAAGTCAACTTTCTTGTTCCAACTATTTGAGTAATATTTGTCATTATCTTTGACGACTTCACACCGCCGTTATAACCGTTTGCTCCTTAATGTACAGTCTGCCTTTCGGAACTTCGATTATTTATTTTCCCTATGTTCCGTTTGTGTCGCCTGCATGTTGGCAAGCAGTGTAAGTTTTAAAATTATATCATGGTTTCTAATTTTATGCGCTAACTTGTATATACGATTGTATATTTAAGATAACAGAACACCTTCAAGAAGTTTCCGATAGAAGGTAAAGTTTTCTTGTAATCAGACCTAATTTTCGCTGTCATCGTTGATAGTGAGCTTATTGCTCCCTGCCATCGTCACGTCGTTTCGCAGCAGAACAATGCATGTGGGAAAGGCCAAAAGCTATGGAATGCATCTTAATAAATTGATAATCATGATAGGTATAACTTGTAATGCTGTCGAAGTAGATGACACACAATTGCTTTGTTACTAAACTTCTTATATTTAGTAAAATGTATAACAAGCAATCTTATCTCCGTTCGATGGTTTGGGGCTAAGAAAAATCCAGGCTAATGGTTGAGGATTAAAGAAGTTAACATGTTGAAAACGGATTGCGCCTTTTTAAAACTGATGACCCGCAGAAGTCAAATTGTTGAACGAACATACGTAATCGACTATTGTTCGTGTCAATTCACCTACCCCATTTGATTTCAGCAACATTTAACGATTGTATTCCAGCCTCAGCGGATACGTGAACGACGAAACGCTGAAAGGGGCCACTACCTACATTTGGGTAATGAACGAAAGGGAAATGATGCCTGCCGAGGTGAGTTCCCTTAATCCGTCAAAATAAATTGGTAACTGATTATTTGCAGATTCAAACGTGCAACGAATTCATTGAAGCTGGGCATAGTATGTTTATACTTGTCGCTGGCAAGGAAAGGAAGGGAAGACTGATTGCCTCGTTGAATCTCTTTCTTGAGCCTTATGGAATGAAAGCGAATGACGGTAGGTCGGCAGCTCCCCGCCGAGAAGGAATAACAACTTCCTTATGAAGATTCTGTTCTTCGGAGCCAGTTTGGAAAATACTTTCATCCAATGGAAGCTTTGGTCGTTGATGGAGTAGCGGCATCCGCTTTGGCCGTCGTTGCCGGAAGGTCGACAAGCGACGAAGAAAGCTTTTCCAAGTAAGCCAGCGCAGTTTCCGCGCAAAATTGTTCTAGCCAACTTGTAGATCTTTGAAGTTCGTTTACCCATACGGTTGCACGTTGAACCTTAGGAAGGGGGTATGCGCGCAGCTATTGTCAAGTGGCTCCATATGTTATCCGCTCAGTCAGCCTTTGTGCGCCCTATTCCATTCAAAGGTAGGCAGGCAAGTTGAAGGCAACCTGTTGAACAAAAATGATGTTTTGCCAGTCGTCCGGCGGAAGAGTTTTGGTCATAGGGTCCAATTTAATTTTTTCTGACGCCTTCTTAGACAAAGAAGACAATAGTTTACTATTGGTAATTCATTACATACTGCTTGCGGTCTTTGACGCTTAAATACTCCTAGGATGCACTGCTTACTTGCATCATCGATTGCGACAACATATTCGAGGATGTGAGAATAAGGGACACTGAGGTATACATAACAAGGACTAGAGATTATGAATACGCAAAGCTGTTCATTGCATAGCCAATGGAATACCACATGTCACCGGATTGCGTAGCAGGATCAAACGACGTAAAATGTTGCCTGCAGGAGGCGGAAACGAAACCGCCAAGTGATGACGTTGACCATATATTCGATTCAACCCTTCACTCCATTGACTACCGTCTTTGGCCGGATGTCATAAGGTAAATTGCTAAATTTGGGCTATAAGAGCAAAGGTGACCTTTAAGGGCCTACGAACGATTGGGCATTCCACATGCACCGCTAACACTGATTGAACCGACGTTTGAGCGGATTTTTCCTCCGTTGAAACCTGCAGTAGGTTGTCCCGCCTTATGTCGCTATTCAGAAAAGTGCTATCGCAGGTATTCCCGCCTATATTTCGAATTCCGAGTCCGCCCGCCTTGGAGCTCATAGACTTGGACGAGGAGTTCGCCTCGGAGAGCGAACGACTGGCATTGGAGGCCAGAAAGCGTAGGTCGTCTTCCTTTGGACGCCTCTACGAAAAATGAATTCTTTAGATACGGAGAACCAGTTGGACAACTTCATTATGAAATGCGCGGAAATTTTAGGAATATCTAATCATCTTAAGCCGGAATGCCAATCGCCGAAACATGTGCTGGAATTCGTTTGCAACCAAGTGATAGAATTCAAGAAGTTAAATCAGGTATGTTCAAGTTGACTAATTTCTCTTTAACTGCACCTCAATCCGTCAGTTCGCTGTCACGCTTCTCTCTCTTTCTATGCATACATACATATATACAATGGATTTTCAACAAAATGGATTTTCTATACGTGATACAGCATATATATATATATATATAAACTGAAATGGTTAATACAAAGCTTATAATATTGCTTAGGCTACGCTACTTCGTCAATGCTATTACAAGCATGATTTGACAACGAAAATGTTAAATAACATGCCAAGATCAGTTCGCAAGTAATGAGGCGAACGTCGCTGTGGCATTCTTATGGACATATACCGTCGATATCTGTTTCCTGTTGAAGTTACGAACTGCTGGGGTTTTGAATAGATAGGCAGAGACGGTTATGAACACTGGAGAAAATTCAGTGGCAGTATTCCTGCAAAACGATCGTGCCTGCTGAACATTATCTTTGGGTATACTGTCAATCTTTTTGTAATGCGAGAGTCCGTTCCTAATGGTAAACGAAAACGACCACACAATTTAGGCGAAATGTTATTAAATGGAAAATACTTAATTAGTAATTATACAATGCGATAAACAGATTTTGCAATAAAAACACTGGAGCTTCCTCATATTAATAATTTCAATCGTTTTCTTACGACCTCCAACTTACTTGAACTGATATCACTTACTTCCGTAGGTAATTTTCAGTTATTTGAACTGATATCGTTTGAAATGTAGATGGGCGTACTTCGTTGTCCTTCCAACGCGCTATACTTAGCAGCATGCATTAATCTAAGAGCTTTTGTTGCTTTGCCAGCTCATTCACTGTCCATGCAGAAACAGCTTGTATGCCTGCTAGCCCGTTCCCTACTACCTTCCGCATTGTAATAATTTTCTTCAAGCCGCTATAGCTGTTGTTCTATACGCTTGAAAACTTCTGACGTCTCAAAATTGCAATAATGGCAATACGGCGTGCATGCAACGGTCGAAGAGCGTTGCAAGCGTAAACGTAGTACGCAGCGCGTAGAACAGACGAAATCTAAGAGAACAGTGTAACATTCAACGCGGCGAGATTAGGAAATGGCAGCAAAAGTGTCTCGCTAAAAGTAAGCTGAAAACTTGCGCGACTAACTTTGCAAATTTCATTTTGAGAGAAATGGATAGCAAATCGCCGCTGCAGAACGAGTGGTAACAACTGCGCCATATAACTTTGTTTGTCAGTTTAAAAAAAGCACTGGCCTCGCGTTACGTCAAATCAACAAATTGGCTTTTCAGGAAAGCGAAATGGATTAGAAGGAGAATATTGACATATCGGTAGAAAGCATTGTGAGACGTGACGTGATATAATTAAAAAGAGAAAAAAGAACTATCGATCTCTCCTGAATGCCGGAAATGAAAGTCAAAATTCCTACACCTTGAGCGAAACGTGTCGCAATGGTGACAAGTACTAAAATGAGGGAGAGAGCAATGGACTCTCCTAACAAAGAGGGCTTCAAGTGAAATGGGTTTCCGGAGACTGCTCACTTATTCAATAGATCCCAAACGCTATCTTCCCAGGCGCAAGATGATTGTGGTCTTTGCTTTTTTTGGTCATCGGTTCCAAAATCAATCAGGTTCACTTCCTTCGACGCTTCCCGAGACGACGATGTTCTATGAGCGGTCGATTGAGTTGAAGGCGCCAATGGTACTTGTGGCGCAGTTTCGTTCATCCGAGCCCGCTGCTGGCTCATCGCATTGCTTTTCGATACCGAATTAATTGGAGGTGCAGACTGCCAATCACTGAAACTTGCCAATTAACGATGATTTAAGACAGACAAAGCTAAGTTCAAGCAAACCGAAATTCAAACTGATCATCAATGGCAACCGCAGTCGGGTTCGATGCTTTAGGATGACTGCCGATGCTACGACTGGTCACAGTTGCGTCTGCTGATTCACCCATAATGCCGAAAATGTCGTTACTATTGTACCTGTGAGGTGTACTGTCCACATTTACATATTGGGCATTTCGACGATCGGAGAAAACCGACTGAAAACTTTGCCATCCTTTCCAACCCATGTCAGCAACCTGTTCATATTTAAAAGGCTAAAATTGGAGGCCAAAGTCTTTATGTCTACCTTCGAAGCGGCGGATGAAACTGAACTGTGAACGTCGCTCAGAATATTACCATCCTTTACCTGAAATTTAAGGAAACGTACGTTATTTGAGCACGCAGACCAAAGTTAATCTACAATGACCGAAACTGAAGAACAAAAACAATATAAGGTGAAGACATATCGTTTCATCTCAAAATAATGATTGGATTAACCCACTGTTATACAGGACTTAAAAAGACTTATGCTACTAAACAGCATATGTAGTAAGCGAACTTAAGAAAGCATATATATATATATATACACGTTATATTGGTGTCCAGTCGCCAAAGACGCGCATAGACGACTGGACACCCATGTGACACCAGTGCTGTGACCAACTTCAGAATGACCGCATTAATAAATTTCCGTACGCCATAATGGAATCTCCTACCTGTTCAAACCATTTGTGGACAGGGACATGAAGAATATACCGGCCCACAACATTTACATTGAAAAGGCAGAGATTACTAGCCTTGAGGGCAAGAACAAAAGCGCTATGATGGTTCTTTGTCGAATGACATATCAACAGTACAACGTAAGTTAAACGACGTGAGAAAAAACTTCACTGTTTGCATCTACTATTGCCTGTGTAAAGTGAATAACAAAGATACGGTGAAAGAATTTATGGAAATTTTTATAGACATGAAGACTTTGGAAATTTACAAATATGAATATTTTTACAATGAAGCAAGAGATATTAGTAACAAGGCGTTTCATATCATTCTTAGTTATTTTTACAATACGGAAAATGAATTTGACATGAACGTACCGCTAACGCATACAAATTTGAGCCTTTAGCGAACAAACGCTTTACTTAATCTTTCCTTATCGCGAAACACGTATAGACGCGAAAAGTTAAATGCAATGCTATGCAAATGCGTCAGCCATATACAGTCCAAGCGAAAACGTAACTGAACATAAATATGCCAAAATTCATTAATCGAGAATGACCTCATCGGCTAAACCACTATCAACACTGCCATTCCGCTCAACCCAGAGAACAGGAAAATCCCTATGATACTACGTTCCAGTAGCATAAAAGTTGCGCTCCTTAACGGTTTCAGCATTTCATCAACTGTACCACTGAACCAGAGGGAGCGTTCGCATTAAAAGGCTCAGAGAGCAACGATGGCTACTCAATTGATGATACGTAAACGTTCAAGCCTAACCTGATGCCTACTTGTCAGTTTTCGATTAGTACTGCCACGCGAAGTCCAACATCAAGTCAGTATAAATCAAAAAAATATTAGCAATCAAAATACCAATTTATAGGATTCAATACTTTTTCATTGAACTTAACACGATGCTATTCTGTAGAAAGGATTAACAAGGCGTCATTTTATGGAATGCCAGCTAGCTTAGCGGCTGTAGGCCCATTGTGTACTGAACTGCGCTGGACCACGGTAGGGTTTAAAGATGATATGCAAGTTAGAGATAGAAAATAATGTAATTCCATTATCCGAACCTGTCCGGCGATCATAGCGGCCTTTGACCCAGCTTGCTGACCAAGAGTTAAAGCCTAAACCAAATAAACCAACTGGAACAACAACTAAATGTGACGCCAAATGCTTACGCCTTCCTTGGCCATGCTAGCTGCCTGGGCAGCACCCTTGCTCAACGCGGTCCAACCGACGGTAAGTGAACCAAGCGCATTTTCCAAAACGTCCGAAGATTTATTCCCACCATCGTTGGTGGGGCGACTAGGACCCATTGCGCTCCCTCCGAAACTGGTGTACTGGCGACTTTTCGTCTTAGACTTCAGCGATCGGTCCCGTTCGCCAAAGTAGTCGTCCTTTTGGAAACGCGGATTCTTTCTGAACAAAGCACAGCCAATACTCCGACGGCAACTCCGCTAAGTCGCTCAGGACACTCACTCTGACATCGTGTACTCCTCCGTTCCAGTGGACGAGGAAGCAAAGCTCTGCGACGTCTTCATGAAACCTGTGCCAGCGTAGGGAACCCAGCTTTGCGCTGGAGACGACTCAATAGACCATTCCTGTCCTTGGGCCATTGTCAACACCTGCAAGCTCATTCGACACGGCTCATAGGCGTCGGTGCGCATCAGACGAATACTTTGTCGCGGTACAGTGCGGCTGCCTTGGAATTCCATTTATCGCTGAACGACCAGCCAGGATTGTAATCCGGCTGGGAGCGCAAAAATTCCAGGCACTGTCGATTTCCGCCCACCTTCATCTTTTGCAACTCCAGTTCCTTCCATTTGTCCATGCTAATCGACCGGACAAAGCTGGGAAAAAGCAATTCCACACAATTAGGAGTCATGAACTACGCCTTTACCTTATGTGCACGCCGAGACCACGGTGCTTCCCTGAGCATTCGAGACACAGCCAAATGCCGTAGGTAACGCTTGCCCATTGGGCGTTGTGAGTTCCGCATTCAAAGCAGGCCTTAAACGACGCGTGCATTTGCTGTTAACGTTTCCGTACCTACATTGTTGTCGTTCTTTGTTCTCAGGTCCTTTAAAACGGAGCGCGACCTTGGACTAGCCATACCAAGAACCGATTTTCTTAGCCTGGACGCTTCACTCGGCTTGTCATAAGATACGCAACAACGTTTCCTACAGTAGAAACATGCGTAAATTGCAAAGTATGATAATCAGGTAAATGTTGCTAACGTCACACATTTGTCAATGCGTTTTGTCGTTCAGTGGGTAGGTGGTATCCGCAGACTGTGCATTGTCGCAAATAAATCAGCATACGGCTGTATGCGAACAAAATGTTTCACGGTATTCCGCCGTTGAGCAAAAGCCTTTTATCTCCATAAAAAGGCACAAAAATGGATAGCTTTCGGCTACTACTCATGTAGCCGTCATCAGTGCAATATAAAATGTCGACTGCCCAGCCAGCCAGCTGTTCAGCAACTTACTTATTACAGCAGGCGGTTGTAATAAGTAAGTTCAATGAATCAATAATAATGAGTAAAGATATGCCCTTCTGCAAAAACTGGACGCCCATGCTGAAAAGAGCTAACGAAACAGGCAGTATCCGATTAAATTTTTACCCATTTTTCTGAACTGATTTACTTGTTTAGAGAACCTTTTGCATATTGGAAATTGGGCTTTCGGTAGCGGTGCAATTAAACATGTTGCAATGGCACGGCTTCACACCATTTTATTAAGAAAACTTTATGTAGTCGTCGTACTATTGCAAGAAACTTTATATGTACATTTATTGAAGGCAGGATGTCTTGTGACGGGTCCGTTAGTCATGTTCCCTAACTCGCTGAGGACGGAGCAAGGCAGTTCCGAAAGCTTCGAGGTTATACTGGTGTTCGAGTTTCCCTTAAACTGCCCATCCATCCGTTGGTAGGGCGTATTCTTAGTTTATTTCAGACGCCTAAAAAGCTCCAACGGGCAACATTCGTATTGAAGATCAAAATGTACATTTATTGTTCTATTTCACTTGCTTATTCATGGAGTTCATTGATAATTTTACAACGTTTTTATTGAACCTCAATAATTATCTGTAGCTTCGAGTTCTTTAATAAGTCATTTAATAAACCACCCAGTCCAATGTTTCGCAGCTCGGACTACAGTGCCCCTGTAACGACATAGCAAGCAGATCAGAGTAAAAGCGCATTATCCTTAACATTTACTGAGCATATCACTGGCTCTGAAATGAATCGGAATGATTCTCCAATACACTGGGATTGAATGGAAATCAACAGCGTTGATATTACCTTCATGGGAAAAGGCATCAAGAGTGGAATGGCCTTGGATTAACCTTTTGCGGCGAAGGCCACCCATTCGGGCCTGCAGACGTACTTGAGTTCTATGCGCATCATCAGTAGTAGCGCTGTTTGTAATTAGTGAGAAGATATGAATGGAACGTTAAATGAGAGGGAAGTATAATAATTTGTAAACTAAACTTTGATGTCCGGTCGTGGCTGATTATCATCGAGTCTGGGCAAAACATTCAAAGCATAAGTCTGATAAGCAAAATTATCACCTTCAGCCAAATCTTGCTGACGTTGAGTTGTAAAATAAAATACGGAATGCAGTTTGGAAGGCAAAATGCTTACTTGGCCTCCTGACGGTCAGTTCCAAAGCTTGACATACATGCACGCCAGCGCGTCAAATTCCTGTGCACTTATTTTTAAATTTTTGCTTTCAGTAGTCAAATAATCGATCACTTTCAATGTGGAAGTTCAAAAATTAAGAACAAACCTAGTTGGAAACAGCATTACAACTTTGCTGATCAGTGTGCAAACGAACGGAGGTGGAAAGGCAAGTACCGCCATTGAAATGTGAATTTTTAACCTGAGCAAAATGTGGACCATCACTATTAGCTGGTTGTAATACTTTACCGCAGATTACACCGTTGGAAACGCTTCATTGGCAAGAAGTTCGTTAGCCATTGTCTTCCGCGCAGAAGCGCGTTCGTGCGTTCATGTTGATACTTTCTCGCTTAATGCCTCTGTTTTCAGCAAGTAGCTTGTTGTCGCAAGTGCACGTTTGCCCTTCCATGGCCTGCGAAAAGAAGCACTGTCGTATGAGGTACTACTATTTGGGTCATTTTAAAGTACGAAGGTTCGTTAGCATTAAAATAATAACAGAAAGTGTCACTGCTTACCCCCTTCCAACTTAATAGGAGCACAGGACTCTCTAACATACCGTCAACTGCATCAGTGTTATGTCTCCATTCCAATATTAGTAATAACTGCAAAAGTATAACCTCCACATTGCAGAGAGGGTTACTGGATTGTGAATCGAAGCTTAGCAAAGCGTAGCATATCGATTTGCGTTTGCAGAATTTGTTCAGGTTTGTAGTGCATTCGAAAAATTAGATTTGCCTCGTTTGAATTTTTATTAAGTACCATTTGCCGGCTGGACAACTGCATGGAATGGTAAGCCCCAAACGTGGCTTCGAAGTTTATACTGAGAGTGCGATTGAGCAATTCCTTATTTTAGAATTGGCTTTTGGGTGTGAAAAAATCGAAACTGGGTAGGGTTATTAGTTTCACTTCAGTTTACGATAAGGGCTGATGACCGCTTTGACTCCGATTAACGGATGGCGATGGCAGGAAGAAAAATAAACAGTTTGCGTTGAAGCAGAACACCAAATGGTACGGCCAACGCCGCTTGTGCAAACATTATGTCGAACGGATCAAAATCCATTGCAGCGAGTGCATGTGCAAAACTGACACTGTTGTAAGTTTATAACTTGAGGGATGTATTTGTAAATTGGGTTGACAATTTACGGATTGAGAATTGGGCAGGCTGCCCGCAGGGGTAAAACGCACACATTCAACTTCTGTCTATCTTTATTCGAAGGTCGTCAACTGTCACGGCAATAGTGTGGCTTAAAGAGGTATTCCGGTTCAACGCAGTTTACTAATGGTCTTTATTGCAATGTCACTAAATGTGCCAGAAAAATGGCAAACTGTAGTAGTACATGTGCAATGTAATTAAGTCCGTATACTTCTCGTCGCTTCTCAAGCTTTGTTTCCGTCTATTGCTACTTTCGTGGATGACAATTACTATGCTATTCGAACTCAGATTTTTAAAATTGCACAAATGGTGTGTTCTTCATGAATGGGTCAACGTTAAAGTAACAAACAGCGCTTTTTGACTGTCGCCCTTTCCGACTTCTATTGCTAGCAGCCATTCGCTTGCATTGAATAACAGAAACTTCCGAGAAGTCCTCAAAATGTTCATGCTTCACGAAATTCGCCCACGTGCAACTGCAGATCAGGAAGCGGGTGAGCATCCTCCGCAAAAGTTCGTCTTTTTCTTTACCACGGATCAACCCATTTCTTAGAATGCGAGTTCCACAAGTTGATTTACTAACGAAGACTTCGGGAGCTGTTCTGTCCCATTATCAGCTTTCGAAAAACGAATATACGATGGCGTGGGCCGTATTTTCGGCTTCCAAGCGCTGCTGATGGGAAAAGGCAGGTCCCGGCAGCTTCATTCATAAATCAGAACGCAGAAATTGGCCCGCTAAAGAACACGCTGATCCGGAGCAAATGATAAATGGAAATGCAAGTGCCTGTTACGATATCAACCTAAATTTTCCCGCTATAAAAGTTGTTCTCAAAATCTATCTCATACAGGAAGGACCAATGACGGCACAGCTTGTGGCCTTTTGGAAAGGCCACCGTCATCAATATTTCTTTGGAAAAGTGTTCTGTGGAGGATTATGTTGAAAATGCTGTATCTATGAACGGGCGCGTTAGTTCTCATGATTACCCTGTACTTACGGAATGTTTTCAGCCCGTTAACACCAAAAAGCAAACTTTATTGGCGGAGCTTTCGAGATTCGCCTTTTCCCGTCCTCAGCGCAAAAGGATTCCTTGTGCGCTGAGGACGGGAAAAGGCGATTCCTGAAAGCTCCGCCAATAAAGTTTGCTTTTTGGTGTTAACGGGCTGAAAACATCCCGTAAGTACAGGGTAATCATGAAATCTGTGGAGAATATCATAAGTTCAAATGTTTTCATCCTCTCTCACGGTTTGATTGAATAGTGCAGTATATATTCCAGAAGTGCGAAGATGAACTTTGTAACTGGATTCTGTCTTACTTTTGCCCAATCTTCAAGGTAGTAAATACTCCATAGAAGATTGAGCAAAAACTATATTCCACCGGATGCTGGACAATTGTTTTCAGTGGTGACTGGGAATGTGCTCATTCGTATGTGGGACAAAGAATGAAAGTTCGCTTTCCCGTCATTCGTCCATTGGGCATTCGCGGCATTCGTTCGTCCGTAGGTGGCAACAGCAAAAAGAGATGCTGAAAGTTGCGCCGCCAAAATGAATAGCAGCATTGATTACTTCAGTTTGCTTGAAACAAATGCCTTAAGGTTGATCCATTTGCGGCGAACACGACCGCCAAATAACGATTTCACTAAGGGGCCACGTTTGCGGGGTAATTAATCAATGTTGCACTTGAATGTCAGCCGTCCTTGATGAATCCCGTATTAGTGGCGTATGGAAGATTAGCACGCCTTAATCGTTGCCTCAATTGGGGAAACGAGATTTTCGAGTTGCTCTTTCTGCATTGAGAACTCGCGCTGCCTTTTTGCCGCGCTAAGTGTTTTCTACCGTAATGACATTTCTTCTCGGAGGCCCAATTCCGTAGGGTCAACCCGATAGCCTTCTATACGTCTCATAGCTTTGACGATATCAGTAGAACCTTTGTTAGAATACTGTGGTTAGAATGAAGCGCGTTTGCTCGTCTGCGCTGCTGCTCCGTCGATCCAGCAAAGCTGTACGAAAGTGGCATTAATCTAATTGAATGCTTTTCCAATTATTCAACCTACCAGTTTGCTCACTTCGTTGCATCATCTCTTCGGCATCAATATTCTTCGCGCTGAAGCACAAGTACCGTGAGGTATTAAACCTGCAACGCAAGCCGTTCGTCCCCATCGCGGTCGTAAAGGAAGGCGTGGAACCTTGTTGCGTAATGTCTACGTATTTAATATGTGCATTCCCTTTTGGCAGGAGCAACGTTTGCCATAGGGACCGCACTTGTCTCCGGTTGTCTCAGAGTGCTAGGCAGTAGAATGGGCTCCCTGCCTGCATAGTTATTAGTCTTAAATTATACATTGAGTCCCGCGAGAGAGCGGAAGTCAAGGTAGCTGCTGTGCAACAATTTGTCGACGAACTGTTGCAGCTGCTCTGGGTAAATGCTTGGAGATACGGCGTCTACTTTTTCCGCCAAGAAACGCTAGTGACCACTAGGATTTGGCCACATTCGCCTCTTGTCGTGGATGAGGGCAGAGGGTTTCGAAAAAAAGATTCACATTTTTTGAATGAAGTGGGCTGCCGTGACACCTGTACTTACGCAAAAGTTAAACTGCTCTTGAATTTTAATGAATCAGAGTGCAACTTTTTTAGCCGTTGTTGTTTTTGCTACGTTCATTCAAAGTTTAAACACCATATAAGGAGGTTTATTGACTTTCAACTCCCATATTTACCATGGCGCGCATTCCCACGTTGAAGTCATTTAGTTGTACATCTCGAAGGGGAAGTGGATGTTCAGTAGCGCTTGGGAAATTGCTTCGATCAGATTGGTAACGGTCGCTCCGCAGCAATAATGACGAATTCTGCCCAGCGATAAGCGAAGGAAGGTTGGCGGCGGTTATGGGAGCAACGAGACAACAGTTTAGCCAATTATGAACTGCAGATGAAACCACCTCGGACTTGCGGTTTGCGCGGGAAATAACTCATTGGTGGTTTTGTTGGAAGTTAAAAGTGGATAATTTGTAATTGCGTGGAGGGTGAAATTTTGTTGCTCACAAATCGATGTCCTTTGGCGACATGGCCTTTCAGAAAGATAAGACACGGCTGGTGTGTGTAGGTCGACTGACAAGTGCCTATTGACCACTGAAGCTCAGAGCGGTACGTCAAGCCGAGATACACTGCCATATTTGTCGCTTTGCAAATGGAGCCACGCTGTGCATAATGGTGTGCTAGTTTCTCAAGACTAATTTATCTTCAACGATAATTGACTTCCTGCTAGCAGCAGTGTCAGAAGGATGTGGATAGTGCTTTCGCGGTCCCTTGGCCTCTCCTGAGCCGCGTGACCGGTGTTTTGATAGTGAAGCCATCTAGTAAAACCCGCCTTTTATAGGCAAATCAATTCAAAAGCAAACACATCCGAACTTCGTTTATCATCAATTTCCACACCGCCTGCGCCTTGATACCAGTAGCCATTATGACAAAATTCGCCGGGAGAATAAAGCAAGCTCTCTGGCATCCTTTCGACGCTTCCCACTACTTGAAGCTGTTTTGCCCCTGGGATTTAGGTGATACGGTGAACTGCTCATGTCCAACGAGACCGATGCAACGGCAGGCCGCATTTGTCTCCATGTTCAAAATCTATCTGTGCGTTTTGGTCATGCAGAGTGTCACCTTGAAAGCAGGTATGGTTCGCCAAACGTTTGCTATCATTTTTCACACGCAGATGCCAGCAGCAGCCCAGCATCTACCTTAAATGCTTTTTCGAATCTACTGATGATTTGTTCTTCAAATTTAAATAATCTCTTATTCATAATGGAAATACCAGAATTAAGCTATACCCGTTGCTTTAAACGCTGCATTTCAAGCACTTATGGCTGTGTTGCATGTTCTTCCTCCTGTTCATGCTCAGCTCTATTTCTAATGAGTGATTAGACGCATGTAAGTAGAGTTTTATTTCTAATGAGTGATTAGACGCATGTAAGTAGAGTTTTACTGAATTACTAAAGGTGGACACCCCAATTTGACCGCCTATGGTACAGCATGCCTTCATTTCGCTAAGACAGGACTCCTGCACTCACCAAATTTCTTATTCTAGTAAATTATTAATAAATTATGCTTCTGCGTACAAAGTATCCTACATTGAAAACCGGCAAAGTTGTAATACAGGACAGAACACTGAAATAAACGCAATGAGTCCAAATCTGAGGAGTGATAGAGGCAAGACTAAGATTTAGCTAAACTTCGCGCCTGACAGAGGCATCTGAATGCAAATTGCGTGTCTTTTTACAAATTTGCACGCAAAAAAGAACACCCGTGGTGACGCTGACCTACTTATGTAACCGACCACCTTTGACAGGTGCTGTAGCGCCGGCATGCGCACCGCGTGGTTACCTTGCTCAGGTTTGCCGTCTAAGATGACCCAACTGTTGCACTGTGCATTGTGAAAAGCATTGTTGCGCGCACTTTTCGCACTGTGTGCAGCAAAAGTTGGCTTTCTTATACGCCGTATACTGTTGGGCATCGACTTTAGCCCCAACCGAAGCCTAAGCCTGAACATAACAGATTTTCTTTGTTCTGAAGTTCTATTACATACAGAAAATGTACCTTTGGTAGATGGCTTAGGCGGTCGACTTTCGCCCTAACCTAAGCCTAAATCTGAACATAACGGATTTTCTCTGCTCTGAAGTTCTATCACGGCAAAAGAATGTGCCTTTGGTAGGTGGCTTAAGCTATTGACTTTCGCCCTAACCTTTGGACGGCTTAGGCTTACTAAACCTGAACATATCGATGAGATTTGTTACTGAGCTACTAAGACGGTCAAGCAACTGACAAATGGACGTTACTGAACCTTCAACTCATTATTGTCGTTCGGATTGCGAGGGCATAAATGGCGAACGAACTGTCGTCAGTGTTACCACGGCAGACGTTGACGAACTCACTGCCGTTCAGTAGTCCGCCGAACTTCTCGAACGGCACAGAAACGGGATCTCCGTCTTTTCAGAGATGGAATCGGTCCATCTGCAGTTCGACAGGTATTATCGTGCTGCCGCTTCCTGCAGATCGACCGGTTAGTACCAGCGCACTGCGGGCATCCGTGGGAACTTCGCCAATATGCAACTGATTCCCTTCATGTTTCACATTCCGCCAATGCCTTACCTTCGCATGGAACATGAAAAAGAGCACCACGATTCTGTCCTGGAGCCTGAAGGAACGGAAATGCCAGTACGCCGGTCGACAGGTGACAGCGAAAACCAGCGGGATGCAATTCCTTGGATTCACGGAGGTGCAGGAGAGAAGGGGTTATACCACGGGACATTCGTAACTATGACTTCCATAAAAGAACTGACGTCCCGTTTCTTCCTCATTAGAGATGTCTGTTCATCGGGAGAGTGAAGTGAATCATTTGGGTGTGTTTGCAGCTATTAAGAACGAAGAGAAAGCAGTACGCTTCCTGTACGAGAAGGGCATTCTCCACAGGAAACGATACTGCTCTTGCGGTCAGCCAATGACGCTGGCAGCAAGTACAACCGGTCGATCTTTCCGGTGGAGATGCCACAGGGCAACGTGCGGGACAGAGGTAGCCTTGCGCAAGGGGACGTGGCTTGAAGGTACCTAATAGACAACACATGAAACCGCAACATATAATTAATCCTTTGCTAGCAGCACACTGCCCTTTAAAAGAACAATTCAGTTCATATACGCATGGAGTCGTGGGTACACGACAGGTAGCTCTGCGAATAGGAGCTGGGCATGAACGCCACGCAGGGCGGTTGAGTGCAACTTCGCCATGCGAAAAGTAGCGGCGGAGTCTGTCCAACGGAACCCAGGGCTGATCGGAGGTCTGAGGCTCATAGTTGAAGTGGACGAAAGTCTCTTGGCGAAGAGGAAGTACATCTGTGGCAGGTCCTATCCACAGCAATGGGTATTCGGAGACGTCTGCCGCGAATCTGGCGAGTGTTTCCTGGTAACCGTTCCTGACCGCAGAAGCCCCATGCTCATGCCCCTCATTAAAGACCATATTCGACCTGGGTCCACCGTCACTTCCGACGAATGGCGTGGGTACCGCAGTCTGCCGGAAGACGTTTACAGGCACTTGCGTGTAAACACTCAATCAATTTTGTCAATCCGGCAACGCGGGCCCATACGCAAACTGTGGAATCCATGTAGTCCCAGGCGAAATGCCAAAACAAGACGCGTTACGCATAGGCACATGGTACAATCATATCTGTGCGAATACGTTTGGTTCCGGAGACTGCGTCCCGAAGAAGACGCGTTTACAAAGGTCCTCGCGGACATTGCAGTCTGACGACCACCCGTCTGATCCGTACATAATTTAAATCTGTACGTTTTGGATATTGCGCATTGTACAGTTTCTAATAAATTTCTTTTTTTTTTGATCATCAGGCAGCAGTACTTCAGCAGTGTTCTGTAGCAATGAAGGCTAAAGCACTGCGCGCCGAACTAACGTACAGGCCATCCTTAATCGGTGACACATTTACGTCGTCCCCGGTGTGGGTGGGATTGTTTCCGTGCAAATTTGTAAAAAGACCCCAAATTACTTTACAGCGCGGCTTATATTAATATCATAGGCTACGAGGCGTTTCAAGCGTATTCAAACTGCATGGTTTGGATTTGCCTGTTTTCTAATGAAATTGAAAAAATGAGGCCGCACAATCCTTGACTCTGGGACGGCACCCAGCTGACCAACACGACAATGTTTGCCCATGGTGAACTGCCGCCAAAACTTGCACCCGATGTTGCGCGCTCGTTAACTTGTCCTGGCCGTTCAATACTTATTACAAAATGCCCACTAAGATCATACGAACAGTAAACAAAGGGTTTGCCAACTGATGCGGCTAACTGCTCTGATTTTCCACTGATCAATCAATTTTGCTGAGACAAGAAAATGAAACCACACCGCTCTAGCTGTAATTGGATATCCCGTCAAATATTGTTATTTGCAGAAGTAGGGCTGTGTTGAAGGCGATGCTCTCCTCCTCTGAAGGGTTCATTGAATTTCCTCGTCAACTTTGGGCTAGAATTCGACATATCAAAGAAAATGTCAAGAAATTCAGGGAATACAGGTGATCCAACTGAGACGAGAGAGTCAGACAGGCAGTTCCCACTACCGCGTCTTTTTCTGCAATGTAAATATTAGTACTTTGATTTTAAGCCTCTTTTCGGCAACCGAGTAAAGCAGCAGTGTTAGTGACAACGTACGGAACCGCAGATCTAATGATGCACTAGTTAACATGACATTCTTCAATTTGAATATGGGACGACTGATTCTGCTTTATATTATCCCTACGATTATTCGTGGGCTATGCAGGACGTTCTCGTCTGAACCTGAGTTTACAAAATGGTCACTTTAATACGCACCTATGCGTACATAGCACGTGGCATTTCGCTTCTCACATGTACGCATGTGAGAAGCGAAATGCTACGAAAGTAATACAGACATTAGCAGATGAAGCAGCGAGGGTCTTTTCAGGGTTTACTTGCGTCCTAGTGGAGACAAATTACTATAGTACTACCAAATCTGTGGACTTAGCAGGGAAGCATGATCGTCAGTTGCAATGTACTCACGTTGGTTTCATGAAAGTTTGATTCGAACTAAATCTTTACCAAAAGGACGTGATCTCTCGGTGAGCTCATTACGGATGCTTTTCCAACGGGAAAGGCTGAAGCAGTCGACTGATGTCAATTTTCAGGCGTTCTGTAGAATTGCGCAAAGTAAGCGGCATGAAAAGCTTAGGCAGAAAGCATGAACTGACTGAAAGTTAAATTTAAAATGGCTGCCAAAGGAAACGTAGCTTCAGACACTTGCACTTATTTTTTAAATTGTGTTCACAATCAAATTCCAACACGGTATAACCCCGTTTGAACACCGTATAACGGTAAAACCCCGTCTGTTGTGTTAACAAATTAAATTCCTTAGGCAAAAGGAAAAACTGAATCATTGTTTTCAAGAAAGTTTAAAAAATGTTTGAGTAACTTGGCTAACGGCGCAATTCTTCGTTCCTGGCCATTTGAACCGTAATAGTCCATTGCTTCTGCCTTCTTCAAACAAGGGGATTTGAAATTCTCGAAAATTGCGAATTTCCGTTGAAAATTTATTTTCCAAATTTTTTTCTGCTCTTGTTTTATTATTTGAATAACAAATTTTCCGATCGAGTTCAGTTGGTCGGAATGCATGTTTGTCACGTTGAAGTGCCCCGTTTTGGTGCTGCGAACCATTGCGGGTAATTACGATGAACTGATTGCAGAAGGAGCAGACATGTGCTTTCACCATTGCATTAAAGTCTTCGCGCGGCGATTCACAGACAGTAAGGGATCGTCAGGCGAGCAAACAGTCAAAGAGCATCTTGCAGAGAAAACATCGTCAGAGCAATCTGAACAAGCGAATCACATTTCTAGCGTCAGGCAAGCCTGCGGGTATGTTGATGAAACGAGGAACGAGCGACAGTTCGCACTAACTTATAGAGTGTTTGTGGAATTCAAAACTTGCACGCTGACTTGTACGGCCTCCTTGGAATTGGCGGCGCTCGAGGACGCCTTTGAAGGATTCAACTTTATGTGCTTTGAACGCAAGAGCAGTAAGTACGCTCATTTGTTGACCTGACAGCATCGATGCCTACATAGAACTTCCTTGTCATTACTTTTTGCAAATTGTTTTGTTTCGTGAACGTAAAATTTTTGGTAGTTGTGAAAGGCGCTAAATTTATGAATAAATAATCGCGAAAATAGAGCGAGATCGTTTTGCTGGAGATAATGTTTCCCTCTCTCTTTTCATGTGCGGAAATTTCAGTCTCACAACAATAGTCTGTAGTACGAAGCCATCATATGTAGGCTAACATTAGCGAATTGAGAAATAGCGAGTAAGTTAACTTCATTATAATGAAGGGTTGAATGGACAGTTGTGCACTAAAGTTTTCCAACCTCTTCTCTAATTCAGCCTTGTTGAAATAAGAAAACAGCGATCAGAAAACCGTGCGTTTCGAAACTTTTCATAAAATGAGCACTGACGACAGTGAAGTCAGTGGAAAGCATGATGGAAATATGTTAACGCCAAACGTCTGACCATTGCAAGAAACTTAACTTTATGAACGAGGTGCTGATATGTATACTTTTGCAGCCTTTTCATCTTTTCTCTTTTCCATGCGTAGATTGAGCAGGATACCTTCTTTTACATAAAATCTTGATTGTCGTGCCTTGATGCAATATGTGAGGATTGCAGTTTCGCATGAACTTGATCAGCGAATAAGCAAAAAAAAGTACAACCCAATATTGGAGGTCATAAAAATGACGTTAACAATTGAGAGGTATTTGTTTTTTGCTTCTATGTTTTACAGTAGTTATTTAGGATTTCTGAAGCATGCTACGTGCCTTGAGGATAAAGACAACCAGATAAGCGGCCTATGCAAAAATGAAATCAAGCTGATCGAATTAGCGATGGGCACAATGAAGCACATGATGTTTGCGACCTCGAAGGAGCTTGAGTTAAGTTTGCAGAATCTTTGCAGGTAGCCCAGCCCCGTCAAACTGCATTTGCCCGCTTGAAAAAGGTGCAACCGCGTTTCTTAGAAATACGACACGTTTGGTCCGATGCTTTCTGCCTGCCATAAATGCTATCTGTGGAGTAGATGCGGCTGACCTCATGCGGGAGTTTATTCTTCTTACCTTTGGCAAAAAGAACGCGTTGTATCCAATGGACAATGCAGATTTGCCAGGCGACAGTACAGCTTGTTCATCCCTTTTGCGTTTGCTCAAAAGAACTCCATTTCCTCAGAGGACTTTTGCGCCATCAGATATTCTCAAGGACCCGTATGTGACTGATTCAAACTGGAACGGTCTTGGAAATGTTCCCGTTAGCGTGGACGAAAGAAAAAGGCTGTCCGTTCGAAAACCTCGAGTGAGTTCTGAAGCGATGAAAGCTGCTCCAGCCTTCATGTTTTTGATTTTAACATCTCTCCCTTTCGTAATGTCCATGGATTGAGCACTACTGTCCTTCATAGTGCTTCATGATTTCACGATTTGTTTCTTTGTATCCGTGGCCCCTTGTGAAATGAGTTCATTTTGAAAAGTTGTTTGCAGTTGCTATCCGTTTTGCTGTCAGGAGTGCAGAAGTGCCGCAAACGTTTTTAACAAGATAGAATGCCTAATTGGCAACCAAATCTGCGCAAAAGCACATGGATGGCAATTACTCTAAGGTCCAAATTTGAATAAGTTTCAACGTTTACCTATTTTACAAGAAAACCTAATCTGGAGCACAAATGCGTTCTTTTTTGGTGATCTGTTTTAACACCCGATTCGTCACTTTTTCATTTGACCGCTGAGATGCTATTCAATGGCTACTTTTTGTCAGCAAGTTTATTTGTTCCAATTTTGGAAGTTCCCTTTCACTATTTAAGGCATAGTACTTTGACCGTCGTAAATCTTTTCTCTCGTAGTCGTACAGCGATTTACAAGTAGATATGTGCGCCGAAAAGGCTGGATAAGTGTTTTCAAGTTAAGAATGCCAACACACGATGTCAATAAGTGCTTCTTATTTTTCGTTAATTTTGCCTCTTCCACACTGAAATATTCTTGAAAATATATTAATAATCGCTTGTAAGTGTGTAATTGTACGTCACCTACATTGTACTTACGGTTTCGCATTGTTTTTGATTGATCCTCCGTTAGCTACTAGATCAGTCCGCACTGCTCTTGTTCCTTCTTCAGCAGCAAATTAGACGCGACGGCTTAATGTTATTATGCATGAAGTATATATACCATACGGTATGATGTGCACATCACAGGTCACATAGTACGTAGTTTGTCGCTGAAACCAGATGAAGGCGGTACTGAAAATTCGGTCGCTAATAAAGCATCCATCGAAAGCGCTGTCAAACTGCGCATATATATATATATATATATATATATATATATATATATACTGTAATACGAGTGAACACTGCTCTTCGTTTATTCAGTTCTATCTTAGCTTTTGAGACTTTCCGTTTCTCATGCACAGCAGTAAGGTTTAAGCTAAACAAACAACAAAATAGTACTACGTTGTATTAAAGAAGCATGTCCTACTACAGCATTACTAAACGACTTTTGGCTCCAGGAAATACAATAAACAGTGCAGGAAAGTTTCTTTTCTCCATTCATGAAATTCGAGTTATGTTTCAAAAGCTAAAAGTGTCAAAGACGCAGACTATTGCAAATTTGACTTGAGAAACAATTTGTTTGATAACTTTCTGGCAGCGGGACTGGGTTTTAGTCAGCTGACATTCGGAAAACCAATTCTTTAGATTTACTTTTGCGAAAATAGGATGTTATTATTCCATTAAAGTTGAATACCGGGTGTGAAAGCTTGCCTCTTCTGAATACCCTAATCGTCGCTGATAGCGAAACTCCAAGGGATCGTTACAAAGCAACTAATAATCGTACAGCTAATACTGCTACGAACATTTCCGTGAATAAGAACGAAATAACATTAGTTCTTGCTCTAAGCCCACTTTGGCTGTTAGATAAAGTTTTAGTAGAGTTTATAATAAATAAAGCTCGCCAACGTTTAATTGGCTCTCCACTCCTCTTCTGATGCCACATGCAATTTCTAAGTTTCTGTTCGCTGTATATAATAAACAAGCTTGCCTGCGTGTGCCTTTATTCATATATAAACCACTTATTCCTGAATGGTCTACGGCTGCATCCCTGTGTGAGCATTACCAACACCAAGCAAATGCTTCTTGGAGGAACAATTTACTTGTATTGGCAACAGCAAAAATTGCATCGGAGCTTTCGAAACGTACTGGTTTCGTCGTCAGCGCGAAGTTACAATTTCGCGCGAAACAGTACAAGTAAATTGTTCCTCCAAGCATTTGCTTTGTGTTGGTAATGCTCACACAGGGATATAGTCGTAGACCATTCAGGATGTTCAATGCCCCTATTAGCCACCTGATATTCTCAGAAATAAGCCGCATTACTTATTAATGAACGCCCAAGTAGTCGTTATCAAATGGATAATGCTCAGATTTTTACGTAATCGCCGTCAACTGGCTAATCACTTAAGGTGGAAGCACTTGTGAATTAATGAACGTGAAATGGAGAACAGTAAGGAATAGAATGCAGAGAGGCCAGCTGCCTTGTCACTTTGGTCGTAAAAGGGAAGCACGTTTATTCGGACATATAGTCGGACTGAGAAGTAGTAACCTTGCAGAATAATCTTCTAAGGCAAGTCAATAGGGCACGGTGACTTAAGCTTAAGCAAAGGCTAATCTAATAGCGTTAGCGGACTACTTTGTAGGACACGTTCCTCTATGACTGTCCAAGCATTCTCACTTTACATAATAAAGGGTGGAAAGCTTCTTTAATTAACAACAGGTCACGTTGTCATTCAAGCCCGTGCTGCTTCATGGCGTCGTAGTATCGCTTGAAGAACAACTCCCATTCTTTTTCTTCCTTGACTGACCATTGGGCTCCGATTTTGCTCTTGATAAACAAGATTACTCCGTTTTTGATTTTCTAAAGCAAACGAGCAGGAAAACTGCAATGTCTAAATGCTTGCGCGCCAAAACAACACGGAGTAAAGCGTTTCGACTGCTTCAGTAGGCCTAGTGACCATAGCAACTGTAAGTATGAATGTTTAAATTTCTAATGGAATGATATCAAAAGTACAATCGCAAGTAGTCATTGTTGATGCTTAATAGCCAAACAAGATTGACGAAAAATTAATACAGTACGGGATGGTGATATTTTGGTTATTACTTTTAAGTTTTTGGTCTAACGTCTCAGTTTTTAAAAAATACCACTTCAAGACAAGTTATGCCCGCATCTGTTATTTATAGTTATTGTCAGTCCTGTTAGCATCCACTAATATGTCAGATTACTTAAGAGATAAACAACCGATTTGCTCTTATATAACACTTTTTCTTATTTAAAGTTGTTCTTGGAGCACCCCATCCCCTGCTGCCGTAACGCTTTTCAAATCTGTGCGCTGAAAGCACGATCATTAAAAGGCTGAGCGGATATATTTTAAAAACTGAAGACAACAATATCAAATATCCTGTGTGTTGTTACATAGGATATTTGATAATGTTGCCTATTGTTGATATTTGATGTGATTAGCAGAAAGTCAAAAATGAGACGCCATCACTTTGGTTAATAATCCTAAACCATTGCCAAAGGGGATGGTTTCCTGGACAGCTTTTCAAGGTCTTAGAGAGCATACAGGCCATTGCACGGCGCGAAACATATTCCGCAAATAAGGATATCACTCAGTTTAACCAGTACAGACGCGCATTGCCTTCCTTAGAGCCTGTACATCATTCTGCCCACCTAAGTTGGCTGCGAGTAGAGCATCATTCCTTTAGATACTATGTTCTCGTTTTGTTAGGCTATCCTTTTGAACTGTACGTCATCGCAGTTTGCTAAACTATTAACGTCAATAGTAGAAACATGCAGCGGACACGTACTCTTGCGTCTTCAAGCTTGATTCCGCGTTCACGGAAATCACTTATCTGCTCTTTGATTTCCTGCTTGAAGCTTCTCTCGTTGTCGTACTGGTTGACCAAGTAAGTTATACTGTTCAACAGGCTTCCACCTGCTTGTTGAATATTGCGGCTTTTTGCCGTGTCATCAGGATCGATGTCTTCAACGTCGTAGAATCGCCTAAGCTCTGGATTGGCGGTGAAAATGCTAAAACAGTTATAGTGCTATGCAAACGTCAAAAATTGCAATTCCCATGCGGATATGATAGTTTGATTAGAATTGAATGTTTAAAAAGAGCTAAACTACTGATATCAATAGTTCCATGAATTGCTGAGGACGGTCCCCTGCACCAGTAAGTAATTTGGAATCCGTTTTCCAGGCTGCATTCAGAATGAACTTCACAAGGGTGACGTTCGCGCAGAGCGTTTATAGATTCGCAGAGTTAACGAGTGCAGCAAAAATGCAAACGAAGCATATATCAAGTCTGGTAATTCCAGCTCATTAATTCCGTTTGTAAGTTTAGTGGAAGCCACAGTCGTGTTCACCTTAATGTCTCAAGTTCATGGAATGCGATGGGGCAGCCTACCTTTTCTTAATTTGTCACAGATGCAGATAATGGATCTCAGCGTCAGTAAGTAAACAATTTAAATTCATAACATTTTAAATCCTAGATATTGCTTAGTATACTTATATTTTCGAGAAATACCTGGAAAACGCGGTATCGTCACTTATTAAAATGAGGTTTACAAGCAATGTTAATATCAACTGTTTAGCATCAAACTGCAGTGTCAGTGCGTCGTAAAACAGCATGCGAATCCAAGCCTTTAAAATTATTGAAAGATGTTAAAACTCAGCTGCTGATTATATTAAACATTTACACTTTGTCAACGAGTTATTGGTTTCAAATGTCGCATGCCAAAATTTATCAATGCCACAAAGGAAGTAAGAGGAAGGACATACTAAGAGAAACTGGCATTGGCATTTTACAATCTCTTATAGGGTGTCGTTCACGCAGGTGTTAGTTTAAAAGCCATCAAACTAAGACTGAAAGACCTCCTTCAGTACATCATATCACAGGACATCATGTAACATACAAAGTATTGAGCAAACACATTTAGGAATGTCTGAAACGATTTATCAGTGAGCATGCGATTTCATTCCTCTTGCTTTTAGGAAACGCTAATGTTCAGTTGCTTTAAGCTTCAAGCATTTGTCCTTTTATCGGCAGTAACAAACCTAGGCTAGGCGCACGTAGGCTATTTTTTCGTTTGGTTGCTAAGTTCTAAAGCTTGCTCCATAATGCCGAAACGATAGGGACGAGTAACGCCGTTTGTCAAGAAACCTTTCACGCAAAGAAACTTCAAACTTCGTCATTCTTGAACTTCAAGCAACAACAACGAACCTCAGTATTTAGGAACCAAAAAGCAGCAACCCAACGTTGAGTAGCGAGAAAAACGCAGACTTGCAATTAAACATTACCAGGAATAGTAAGCAAGCAGAATTTGCACGTGAAGTCTTACGAAAGTCAGTGGCAAGTGTAAAAGTAATTTTTTACTTTTCAGAAAGCATCGACTCCCAGACAGCTAAAGTTAATGGTGGAGCGTAAGAAAGAAACCGTTTAATACGGTGGAAATGGGAATACGAATAGGTTGGTGGGCTCTCAATGGTGTGTTATGGTTCTATTTTGGGATAAGAGTAAATGATAAGTGTGGAACATTTCGACACTACCCAAATTTACCTTCTTCAGGCTTCAAAACCTTTGCAAGGATTGGGTTCATAAAGGGGTTCTGCTAATATTTTGTGTTTCATGATAAAGGACCCACTACGTTTATTATATATAACAGCCAGTTTGTTTTCTTGGAACTGAACTGACCAAACGAAGCTTTCAGAACAAATTCACTCCATCAAGAGCATAACATTGTGTGAAATTTGCTATGCAGATGACTGAGCGGTCTTGCTGTAAAAGTTTTCTTTGGATTAGTTCTAACAAAGAATTAATTTGTATTACTAATAATATTAATAATCAGGATAACGTTACCTTTACCATACGGCAGCTTAACAGTTTTGAAAGCTTTTAGTTTATTAATATAAATCCGTATTGACATGTTTGCTGATTGCCACGGTGAACCCGTTTGAACGCGCTACGATGTTTCTATAATTATCAAAAAGGAACCTCACCAATGGCGGGTGGGTTGATTTATTAGTAAAATCGCGAGAAACAGTAACGTGCTTCGGGATGCTCTAGTCCCGCCGTCAGCGAAAGGAAGAGCATTGTAACGCGTTCAAATGGGTTCTCCGTGGCATTCAGCAGACATGCCACTGAACGTCCCGTTACAATGCATCCCATTTTCAACATAAACACATATTGTGGGTGTTCATGCTACTGCTCTGCTCAGAGACGAATCATTAAAGTGGTAATTATTGGATATTCGTTAGGAGAAAAGAACTAAGATGAAGCTACAATATCGCGTAAAATTAAAACAGGCTATAATCTATTTTCTTCGCCTTGTCAGTTGTGCTGAACCGCTTACTACTTGTATGACCAACAATGCTTGTAAGAGAGATTCGTGCCTGTTAATGGTGATTCACACTGAGGCCGTTATTTGGAGCGAAAGAAAACTTAAAAGACAATAAAGCCAGGAAAAAAACTGAAAATGCAACACGAAGGAATCTACTAGCTTCTTTATAATATATTTCAGGCTTGCTTTGCCTTATTCAAAACTGTTCGTACTTTCCAGCATTCCTTATAGTCAGAAATAATCGTACGGAAAAAAGAAACAAAACAGTGTCAGCAAATCTTTAACTGAAAACTTGGTATCCTGAATGCATTGCAATGCACGTTCATGTTGCATGCAAGCTAGAGTGATCTACTGCATATTGTTTGCTAATATTCCGTTGCGCGACAAACCTGGCAATAGCGGGGCTATAACTTGGTGACTGGCGCCATCACTTACTGCTTGAACAGCTGGCCACCATTTTCCATGTTTAAGGTACACTTGGACAAATGATCCTTTAGTACGCCAATGCTGACCATGTTCGTCGAAGGTAGTACCCAATTTCGATTTCTCTGTATATATTTGCTTCAGCTTACTGCAGCGTCTGAGCTTTTGGACCCTTTCTGTTTCCTGATCCAACGCCAAAGTAATATTGCTCAAACTGACAGACGAATGGGCTGGAAAGTGGAGCAGCTGTTGGACCGCGTCTGGCAATAACACAAAGCGTTTGCGTTTTCATGCATTAATCACTGCGTATTACAACTTTCAGGATGCAGGCCTCAGTAGTAGTCGTCAACATGACAGAGCCGTTGTCTGCTGCGATTCGTCTGGGTAATAATTTTTCTTGAAAATTGTAAAAACTTACCAATGGTGGTGAACCTTGCGGCTAACTGAATAACGGATTGCTGCATACGTTGAAGAGATAATGCCTGGGCAGTTGCGGCAAAGTCGCTTGCTTTCCACAGAGTCAAGCGGTAATAGAGGGAGATAGTGTGCTGCAGGTCCTAATATGATGTTTGGTATAATTGCAGGTGTGGTTCCCATTTGTTCGAGGTACGACTTTGTATGCTTCTGGCAGAATATAGGACTTCATGTTGTGAAAACGAAATGTTTCATAACGGGTTGCTGTTTTTAGTTTAGAAGATTCTCCTTGGCACGGCAGTGGAACCCGTTAATTGAATCGAAAAAAGATACACTGTAAATCAACGAGGAAGTACAACGTACCTTTAACGAGACAAAACTTCGTAGCTTTCGGAGCCTCCTGCTCCGTCGTCAGCGAATTGCACAAACCCTGCACAAATCATTTGTGCAATTCGCTGACGACGGAGCAGGAGGCTCCGAAAGCTACGAAGTTTTGTCTCGTTAAAGGTACGTTGTACTTCCTCGTTGATTTACAGTGTATCTTCATTCGATTCAATAAACGGGTTCCACTGCCGTGCCAAGAAGAATCTTCTGGACTTCATGTTGTGTGAGAAATACGCAGAGTTAAACAAATGAAACTTTGGCATAAGAATTTTTAGTACCCTTCCAGTATCGTCCACTGACCACTTGTTTATAATGAATATTAAAAACCGCTTTCAGTAACGCATTGTAATAGAAACAGGTGTTTAGCAACGACAAGTATTAATATGTTACTAATATCGTTTTCACAGACGACAAATCACACGTATAAAGCGCTTTAATATCATGGCACAGGTTTCGAGACCTGAAAGCTAGTCTAAGACATTAAAGCATTTTACGAGGGTTAAAGCATATGCCGTTTGTGGAACCGTTGAACCTTCAACCCATTAGAATCCCTTTATTCATTTACTAATACTATCAATAATAGCATACACGCATCTGTACAAGGAGCATAAAATATTAGCACCCATGAAATGGCGAAGAAATGGCCTTAGGAAGCCCTCGAAGCGCTAGTGTCTTCTGGGACGCATTCATGAGATAGTAACAGATTAAATGTTACTTCTGCGAGTTACTGCCACGACTACTTCAGTTCATGGTATGAATCAATGGAAGTGTTCCAACAACCGCAGCATTTTCAGCGAGGAGCAAAGAATTGTTATTTGCATTCCAAAATACGGGAAGATACTGGAAAGAGGTTGTGTAACTTTAAGAAAGTAAGTAAAACTGGTCGTGCAGGAACCCATATTCGAAGATACAGAAAGGGAAGGGAAGTGACTTTCACTGTCCTTCTGCACTGGAGCATTGCAACTCCAGGCAACTTTAGAAATTCCCGTTTACTTCTAATGAAGTGAAGTGAATATTAATGAAGTGTGCGCACAGGAGTTTCCTTTAGAACGGTGACTTGCTAAGTTCAGTTTATAGTGAAATATAGCTCTCGCCTCTTACTGAACAAGCGTGCTGTTAACCTAATTCTATGAATTCTTTTAAGTGCCGAATATCCTTAATTTCAGCATTCACTAGTCTTTCCAGGTGCAGCGTGGCAACGATCGTATACGCCAAATTAACCGCATTCATAGGCTGTCATTTTATAAATAAATTAAGCATATTCTTTCCTAGGTCCACGTAGTACTTCAAAGCTGTACTACATGTCCAATGCAATCTTAAATCCTGAAATAAGTGAATGATATGACGCACTCAAATTAACATTGACCCTATTTTCATTGAAATCAGCTATTTGAAACCCATCTGGCCACCATTACCTGGTGGATAAAATTGCAGCACGTGTTTTAATGATAAAAGTCCAATTTTTTAATTAAAATTGTGCACTAATAATACGTGTTCCACATTTTTACTGTGCAATACTATTATATGACATAAAGGCTGTTAGGCTGTAACAAAGGACTAAATGCATGGTCAGATAAATATACTATTTGTCGACACTTAGTTTACTTCTTCTCCGCTTAGTGTTAAATATCTTCAAATCTGGCATGCGGTAAATTATAGCAAACAGAGTTTGCAAATTGAAGCATATCATTGCGCGTGAAGCGATTTGTTTTCTCTAAACTTGTTCAGTGATCCTGTACTAACTAATAGGCTGCTTACTTCCAAGGGCGCAATGCGTTAAACAAGTGAATAAACAATACATCATTGCCAATTTATTGTTTATGCTGCTCATCTGTCGTGTGATTATTGCTTTACTGAAAAATACTAACAGGAAGCAAGCGGTTTCTGACAATCACAAGCTTTCGAAAAGAAACTGCTTCGTCGCCAGCGTGATGCTAAATTGTGACTTATGTAGTCTGGAGGGTAAACATTCAATAGAGGGCAGAGGAAAGAACAGATAAATGGAAGCAACAGTTATTTCTACTGGTCACTTTGTTCTACGTCGTACTAACCTTCGTATCCTTATCGCGATTGACCAAGTAATTGTTCGTACATGTATGTCATCTGTAAGGCGTCACGTTCATGTTTCTGTTGATAAAATTGGTGGGTTGAGGAAGGGACACTGAATTAAAAGAGTTCCAGCGAGTAGTCACAATTATTACAAAATTGTATTCAATTTTCCTCCAGCATAATTCAAATGTAATCAGGAATAGAAACCTTCCTCATACAAGTACATTCAGGTGTAATCAACATTGAGTGAGAGTAAACACAGAAAGATACATCTCAGCAAAGTTCTGAACTGTAGAGTAGTGTTATACCTTCCAAGTTAATAGAATTTGCAATAAAGAATTGCTCCAAGTACAAAGAACAGTGGCACACTTAGGGGTTCAGGTAGGCGGACGCCATTGCAAAAATCACTTGTGCAGTAGCAATGGTCGGTGCTTATGAGCACATTGCCTGAAGGAGATCGCGTCCAAATATGTCTTCTGCCTTCGTAATGGGTGCAGATTGATCCGGTGGCGTTGAATTCCTTCAGTGGCGCAGCCGGATTAATCGCTGAACATGTCCGTATCACCGTCTCTCTATCTGAACAAAAGAGAGCAAAGTATGAAACATTTTCCATGGAATATAAATTCCTTGAAAAATACGGCTTCGCACAGGCTCGTGTAATCTCATTACTTCCTTCTTTACGTGTCGTCTGTGAGGAAAGGATTTTTATTTGGGTCACTTACCCAAAAACGACGTAGCTTTCGGGAGAACCGACTCCCGTCTTCAGCGTTAGAAATGAACAGTTAGGTACGGATTGTACGTCATGTAAAAAGGTTTGAGGTCAAGTAAACATATCTTAGTCAAACACTGGAATCAATGCAGTTCGTAAGAGCAAGGTGGAAGACGGTGATGACGTCAGTTGTTTTGATCGCCCGAAAATCGATGGCTCCTGTTCCTCGTTGTTCGGCTTTTCCGTGCTCTCCTTTTTCTTTCTTCGTTTTGGAATTTTGGTCTTCTCCGGTTTGTTCAGGACTGCTAAAGCTCGATTGAGGCTTCCTCCTGAAAGGCTTATAAAATGCCATCCAGCGTATGGAGGGAATTGTTAGTCACATGCAATACGACAGCATTGGGCGGAAGTAACTATTTGTTGCCAGACGTCACTGACGTCTATTCCTCAGTCTCTGCTAATGGTCTGGTTGTGCCTAACGTAAAGGGCTTCTTTAATTTTCCGCCTTAGGTGATGTTGTTCATGACAGAGAACCTGTCCTTCTAAGAGCCCTGAGCAGGTGGAAGCGTATTCAGCCACTGCCGATGCTCTTAGGGCTTGACCTATTGCATTGGATAGGTCACCTGTTTGAGGGCGTCCTCTCCTTGTGTTTATGTGCCCTTCCAGTAAACACAAGGAGAGGATGCCCTCAAACAGTTTACCCATCCAATGCAATAGATCAAGCCCTAAGAGCATTGGCAGTGGCTGAACACGTTTCCATCTGCTCAGGGCCCTTAGAAGGACAGGTTCTCTGTCACAAACAACATCACCTAAGGCGGAAAATTAAAGAATCCCTTTACATTAGGCACAACCAGACCATCAACAGAGACCGAGGAATAGACGTCAGTGACATCTGGCAACAAATAGTTACATCCCCCCCCCCAATACTGTCGTACTGCGTGTGACTAACAATTCCCTCCATACACTGGATGAGATTTTATAAGCCTTTCAGGAAGAAGCCTCAATCGAACTTTAACAATCCTGGACAAACCAGAGAAGACCAAAATTCCAAAAGGAAGAAAGAAAAAGGAGAGAACCGAAGAGATGAACAACGAAGAAAAGGAGCCATCGATTTTTGGGCGATCAAAACCACTGATGTCATCACCGTTTTCTACCATGCATTTATGAATTGCATGTAATGCAATGTTAGACGAAGGTATGTTTACTTGACCTAATCTCTTTTTATAAGACGTACAATCCGCACCTACCTGTTCATTTCTGATGCTGAGGACGGGAGTCAGTTCTCCCGAAAGCTACGTCGTTTTTGGGTAAGTGATCCAAATAAAAATTCTTTCCTCATAGGCGACACGTAAAGAAGAAGGAAGTAATGGAATATAAATTATCGTAATACTCTGAGCTGCTGAAAGATGTGGGACCTATGAAACATGCCCAAATCTCTTTGCAACTATCTGCTAGCAGCATTAAATTCCTTACGCAGGCAGCTTAAGCATCTTGGGCCGATAAGCATGCGTAGGTTTGTTCAGCTTAAGTAATGCAAGTACAAACATTGCACGTGAAAATATTCATGATTTCGAAATAACATTCAAAATTCCTAACGAACACCGTAGAAAACTGTCTCCCCAAATGATGGAAAACCGTGGGACGGCACGTGGAAATCATATTAACATATTACCTATTTTAGTAGTAGCATTAGTAGCTTATTAATAAAACGAAAGCGAGAGAGAATGTCGATGAGCTATTGCTCTTATAAATTACGCGAATACTTCATGAAGAGGGGATAGATTGCTCGTGAACGATATGAAAGGTGCAGATAACAATAAATAAAGCAAATGAAACGTACCGTTGATGTAAGTGCGAGTTTTGATGCAGTATCTTCCTGTGCAAGCTGATTCTTTTACGCAGTTAATGTCATTTACGCAATCGTAACAGGACACATCGGCTAAAGAAGGTTGATTTTCCGTTGCGGATTTGCTCTTAGTTGTACACCTTACAAGATCTGCTGCTCAGAGCCTTTTTGCAATCGTCCGCACTGTCCTTCCTGCATTCTTGTTGGTCCTTGCAATACCGAACTTTTGCATAGGTACGCGTTGGCTGATTTGCATGGTCGAAAAAGAAAACATCACCGTCATCACACTTTGATCCATAATCTTCGTTTAGATCTTTTTGGCTGAGCAAGCGACCCAAGCATCCTCTAGCGTATAAGTTTTTCTTCGTTCCTGAAGTAGAGCAAACAGCGTTTATTCTCAACGCAAATGTATAGCGCTAAAATGCAGTTATTAATTCCCAACCATAATTCTTAATGGTCTTCAAACACAGTTTGAACTCTATTGCCATAACTTAATGTGCAATACATTAATGTGTAAAAGGCCGAATCATAGTGGTCAGTTCAACGATAAGTAATTTAAAAGGCAGTTGAAACTGAAAGATAATTGAAAGATGGAAGAGGTTGCAACCAGTAGGAATAGATAAAATTGAACTTGCCAACTGCTGCATGCCAACTAGTAAAGGGAGTATAAAGTACGGCAGAAAAGTTCACATCAGAGAAATCCTTGAAAATGATGAAATCGTTGCTTATGAAATAGAGGCGTTTGAATCTTTTGCTGCGAAACTGGGCATTCTTTTTCTGGACGACTGCCTACTGCTTTTTGTACCTTTATTTTGAATTTTAATTCCGGAGTTTCTAGGGCGTGTATTGTCCGGTATTCGACAGCAACAGCTACACGCATTTGAAGAGGAGACATAACACTCCCTAGAAGCTCCGGAACTTGAAATGTCAAGGTAAGGAAATGTGCGCAGTCGTAGGAAAAAGTGAACAGTCCACTATGGTGCTATAAAACGTCACGTTTGCAAAAGGAAATGGAACACTAATAGGACATTGAAAATAATTCTTTGAAAAATCCAAAAAATAAATAGGCAAACTATGAGCTGCTGAGAAATATTTTTGCATAGAGAATCAAGATGTCAGGGATGGAAAGAGAAAGCTTTTCCATAGTAAGTGTAATCTGAAATTCAGGGAGGTTTGACATCTTTAACGTTCTGCGCTGCTGGTCGGTATTACTGTTACCGAAGGCTTTCTATATTTCTAAGCAAATCAACGTTACCTCATCGCAACTTGTCAGCGTTGTGTATATGCAGAAACACAACCTTGTAGTGGTAATAGGAATGGACGTGTTAATTAAACCTCACAAGAGTTTAAACTCACAAATGCACAGTACGCTGGATAAGTAAATTATACCTCCCACCAAAGGGGCTTGTAAGAGCATATCAACGCACAAGGAACTGCACGTTTCAGTTCTACCACTGCTCCCATATTCCCCATCGCACTTATCGGTGAAATAATCGTCGTCAATCCTGCGAGAAAATGAAGTCAGATGCCAATAATTTCTGAGCTCTGCGCTAGCACAAGTGACGCATTCCACGGTGTCTGAAAGTAATAAGCATTGCTGTAGTAACATCGCTACAAACGGAATGAAGTTGCAGAAGACTTGAAGGTACAAAGTCGGTTTTGCCTGCGCGTTGCAGGAAAACAGTTAATTTTGCCATTTTCAAACGTATAGTCAACTGCCTGCTACCATGTAAGGCTTCCTATTCGATTTTTTCTGCCGCCCTCAGGAACGTTTGATGTTAATACAACACGTAATAGTAGTCAAAGCGAAGGGTACTCATTTAATAAAATCATTTCACTTAAAAAATGTTTTTAAAATGCATATATAAAGATTTACGTAATATAATATAATATAACGGCTTATATTATAAGGTGGACTTACGGCAGGATACCAATTCAACATTATTTCATAATCGTAGCTCTCAAAATCTCACCTTATCCGTCTTCAGCGTTATTTGCCTAACGTTCAATTTGCGAATAAAGTACGAAGTTCATCAGACGTTTAACGCTGATGATAGCGGTAAGGCTGATAACGTCCTGAAAGTGACTTACCTGAAATAAAAATTCGAATGCGCATTCTGCCGTAATTCCACATAGTGAAACTTCAATCCATTAAAGATCCATTGCTTAATTATATTAAATGTGAAAGTAACATGCTAAAAATTAGTATTAGAATATAGAAACTGCAAGTATGGCAAAATGGAACACGCAGAATAACGTGCATTGCCTGTTCAAATGTTTTTGCCAGGTTTTGATTATACGCTAAACATTGATTATTTTATCGTAATAACATTTGATAATAGGCTCAAACGCTATTCAACACCTACAACGTTTCACTTGGCCTTACAATGCATCGAGCATTTAAATATCCTGAAATTATGCAACACGTAAGCTGTGAGTATTGCATCAATATCTCATGCTGAGAAGAAAAACAAGCTTCGGCTCCATTTTCAAATTTCACCCACAAAGAACTAGACAAGATTGGAACATTCATTTGATCATTTCGATTGTTACCAATGATTAAATCAGATTTAATGGGTTAACATACAACACGAGTACCGTTTGCGCACGAAAGAGGCGCTCATAGGTGAAACAACTTACCACAATTGGCAAACTGGATATGTATCACAGGAATTATTTGGAAGAGAAGTAGTATAGAACCGAATCCTGTTGGTCTTTCCGTAGACATTCTTCCGAAATGCAATAACCGTTTGCGATCGCTGTCCGTGCAATATAAGAGCCTCTCCATAAGCCGCCATGTTTGTGTTCCTCCTTAAATGGAATTTTGCCTGCGCAGTCGTAAAGACAGCTCATTCGAAGAATTACAACTCACTTAGTGGGACAAAACCTTATGATGAGTCAAAGCTGTCTTGTTTGCTTTCGACGAATCAACGTCAAAGCGCATTTTAGGACAGAGCTACGCTGTGTACAGCGATGACCAACAGCAAACAGATAGTTCGTGAAGTATCAAGTGAATCACTGGATAGACAAGATAGGCGTTTTTTCGATCCATAAAACGTACATTTAGAATACCAGAGCGGTTTAGCGCTTCCTGCTAGAGGGCCCCAGAAAAGCAGAAACTCTTTAACACCGACGTTTCGAATCCGCATTTTAGAAACCCTTGTCGTACTCCCATAACGGTGCATACCAATTTAAACACTGGTTGGATCTCCGCGCAGTGAACGTACAGAATTCGAAGCTTTCGGAACAACCTTGTTCCGTCTTCAGCGATGTAGAGGCCTTTACATCGCTGAAGACGGCACAAAGTTGTTCCGAAAGATTCGAATTCTGTACGCTCATTGTGTCTGTCTTTTACCAACAAATGCCACCTAACCAGTCACTGGTTAAGGTGTTTTTTAAAGTGATTTCAGACTCAGTGCATTGGGACAACTGGAACCTCATAAGTTAAGCCAACAACATGAATACGTTTGAGCCCGTTACAAGAAACCCAATTTTCAATATATATATATATATATATATATATATATATATATATATATATATATATATACACAGGCGGGCCTCGAATAAGACGACCTTCGAATAGTACGATTTCCCATAGCACGACGAGACAAATTGATACCTACTTTTCGGATAACACGGTTCATTTCCAGTTAGCACGACATTTACAGTGGCTAGTTTCAAGCTAGAAGGTTTTGAAAGAAGTAATATTTTTCTTATTCTTCGTTCGTCAAAGGTACCAGGCGTTTTTTTGAGCTTATAGCACTGTTTGGCAATTCCTGTTTTGAGTTGCAGCCGCCTTGTATTGCGCTACATTTTCTTAGGTTTTCCTATTTTAAGGGTAAATTCAAGGAAATAAGAAAAATATTTAACATTCTGTAACGGACTTATTTAATTTTATGTTGACTTCTTACGATGGCATCCCGTAGAAAATTGGATTCATCGTAACGGTGTATGTATACATGACAAGAATGTTAGTACGACTGTCACCGTTTGTTGACTTTTTAATTTATTTCCTCCGGAGCTTTCGGGGTAGCTCACACCCCGTCATCAGCGGCTACTGAATCACACCCCGTCATCAGCGGCTACTGAATTCAGTAGCCGCTGATGACGGGGTGTAAGCTACCCCGAAAGCTCCGGAGGAAATAAATTAAAAATTCAACAAACGGTGACAGTCGTACTAACATTCTTGTGATGGCATCCCGTAGTACCAAAAATGTTTGGTATTCGCATCGCCTTCGTTCCCCCCGCTCTCTGGTATTTACCACTGTAATATATATCAAATTTAATGTGATATACATTCTATAAGCGAGTTGCGATAAGGCTATCTTTCATTCTGAATACCAGTTCAGGATGAAAGATGGCCTTATGTATAATTAAGAAGTGGTATTTTCCGTAGTGTTTCTAGCAAACAAATGGAAACAGAAGCAACGAAGCGAAAAAACTCAACCGTTGATTCGAGCAAAAGGAAGAGAAAAGCTATTACGCTGGAGCACAAAGTTGATGTCATAAAAAGGCATGCACGTGGCGACAGCAACGCCAAAATAAGTAGAGAACTTAAGCTCCACGAAGCTAGTGTGCGAAGTATTATAAAACGTGAAGATATTCAAGTGTGGTACACGGTAATCCCCGTTTCTGGTGAAAAGCTTTTTTATTTTGCAGAGCTTTCGGGCACGATCTTGCGCCCGTCATCAGTGCAAGGTTAGTGACCACCGTCCAGGTTGGTCAGTCGGTCTTCAGGCACTCCTGCTCAGCCGACTTAGGCAGGTGCTACATCAGTTGGGTCCTATCTGAGACCTGAACAGTTCATTTACTGTTCTGGCACTGTCCGGTGCGGTCGGTTGGGAAGGTCGTGCTTCTACACGGCTGACTAGGGCGGGTTGCGACGTCGACGCGGTCTCAGATAGGACCCAACTGATGTAGCACCTGCCTAAGTCGGCTGAGCAGGAGTGCCTGAAGACCGACTGACCAACCTGGACGGTGGTCACTAACCTTGCACTGATGACGGGCGCAAGATCGTGCCCGAAAGCTCTGCAAAATAAAAAAGCTTTTCACCAGAAACGGGGATTACCGTGTACCACACTTGAAGATTTGAAAGATACCCCGTACAAAGAAGAAGAGAACGTGAAGATATTATCAACAAGAAAAGTGAAGTCGCATCTAGTTTCTGTGGAATGCAAACGAGCACTAGGAACAGAAGCCTTTCTATGATGCACATGGAGCACCTTTTAGCAATATGGATCGAAGATTGCAACCAAAAAAGAATTCCCATCGACAAGGCAGCGATTCAGGCGAAAGCTAGGAACCTTTTCTCAGCAGTTCAAGCGAAAATAGGTGAAGTCGTCGGCGAAGTAAACTTCGTTGCAAGCAATGGTTGGTTCGAACGTTTAAAGAAAAGAGCCAAACTGCACAATGTTAAAATGTCAGGAGAAGCCGCTAGTGCGGATAGCAAAGCAGCAGCCCAATTTCCGGCAACTTTGAGGGGAATCATTGAAGAAAGGGGCTATACAGATCGACAAATATTCAACGTTGATGAGACGGCGTTATTCTGGAAGAGAATGCCAACGAGAACTTACCTCTCTGTTGACGAAAGAACTCAACCTGGTTACAGCATTAGCAAAGAACGGTTTACGCTATTACTCAGAGGAAACGCACAAAGAGACTTCAAATTGAAACCAATGCTTGTTTATAAGTCGCTTGTTACAAGAGCGCTTAAAGGCTACAGAAAAAATCGCTTCCTGTGATTTGACGAGCGAATAGGAAGGCGTAGGTGACGAAGGTGCTCTTTGAGGATTGGTTTCTAAAATATTTTTGTCCTGCGGTGGAGCGATATTGCAAGCGAAGTAACCTTGCGTTCAAAGCATTGCTTATTTTGGACAATGCTCCCAGCCATCCGATTACCCTTGGACAGTTAAACGAGAATGTTCAGGTAATTTTTTTACCTACAAACACCACGCCACTACAGCCGATGGACCAAGGAGTCATCGCAACCTTTAAGGTTTATTATTTAAGATAGGCGTTTGAGCAGGCTGCGGCAGAAGCGACGGGCGGTAATGCTGTTCCTTTGTTTCAGTTTTGGAAAAAGTACAATATCAGAGACGCGATTAACAATGTTTATCAGGCTTGGCAGAAGGTGTCTCGAAGCACCATGCACTCTGCGTGGAAATTGTTGTTGCCTGATCAGGAAGATAGCTGTCGCCAAGAGTGAGCGCAGGTAGAAGGCATTATTGGAGAAATAACAAAAGTGGGAATAAGCTAGCTTAACTTAGAAAATCTAAATGCCGAAGTCGTGAAGGAAGTGCTCGAGTCAAAGTTGGAAGAACTGATGAACGAGGACCTTCTTAATTGTTATATGCAGAATGCAGGTATAGACGATTCAGAGGAGGACGAGGAAGATTCCAGCGGTGACAGGGTTAAAGCATTTTCTCTTAAGGAACTCAGAGAACTGCTTTCTGCTGCTGAAGCTATGAAGGCAAAAGCCGTGAACGCTGACCTGGACATCGGTCGCAGCATGCAGTTCGGTCGGGAAGTCGACAACGCAGTCCTTGTCTACAAGCGAATGTACGAAGCGAAAGAAAAATCAAGCGCCACTCAGACTACATTATTCAGTTTCTTTCACAAAACAGAATGAGTGAATTCCAATACATGGCCTTATTGATGGGGAGAGTTTCACTGGTTATTTTTACTGGCATTCGTTTTTCATGTTCATACAGGTGAAATTAAACATCGAAGTTTCCGACAACTGGTGCACGAGCAGTTTCCAATAGATACAGAGCAATACCGAGAGAGTAGATAGGGCATGGAACTTCCAGAACGAAGCTGTTCCATTCTCCCGGCAGACCGATTAGGATCGTATAACAGAAATACAGTTCTTTCTTTAAACTTCTTTACTCCTTGGAAAAAGCACTACATATTTGGGCTCCTCTGCGGTCCCGATCACTATACTTACTGCGTTAAAGAGCCCTCGAATAGCACGATTTCGAATAGCACGCAATTTTCGCGGAACCGATCACTCGTGCTATTCGAGGCCCGCCTGTACTTCTACTTTGAGCGGATTTTCGGCTCACGACTTCAGCTACCTGTACAACGCGGGACGCAGTACTTATAAACGAACAAGCACGTTTCGTAAGTATCACGTCCAGCGAGGTACAGGTAGCTGAAGTCGGGACCGGAAGAAGCGCTAAAGATAAAAGTCATGTATATAGTTATACAGGACTTTTACCTTGAGCGGTTTCCCCGGTCCCGACATAGGGCACCTGCATCATGCTGGACGTAATACTTACGAACCGTGCTTGTTGGTTCATAAACAATACGTCCGGCGCGGCACAGGTAGCTGAAGTCGGGACCCGAAGAAGCGTTCAAGATAAAAGTCATGTATATATTTATACAGGACCTTTACCTTGAGCGGTCTCTACGGTCCCGACATAAGGCACCTGCACCATGCTGGACGTAATACTTACGAACCGTGCTTGTTGGTTTATAAACATTTCGTCCAGGATGTTACAGGTAGCTGAAGTAGGGACTGGAAAAAGCGCTCAAGATAAAAGTCATGTATATATTTACACAGGAATTTTACCTTGCGCGGGTTTCCTGGTCCCGACTTCAGGTGCCTGTACCATGCTGGTCGTAAGATTTCCGAACCGTGCTTGTTGGTTCACAAACATTTCGACATGACACAGGTAGCTGAAGTCGGGACCGAGAAAGCTGGTCGAAGTAAAAGTGTTACATAAGTATGTATGCATCACTTCTACTTTGAGACGTTTGTCCGGTCCTGACTTCAGGTACGTGCGTCACGCTGAGTTAGAATTAACGGATGAACAGTTATGCTTGAACCACATTTGACAAAATGTGCAGTTCGCTCAATATCGCGCCCCCCCCATATTGGAACTATATTGAACGGTATGGTCTGCCGGATTTTCCGAAAAAGGCAGCTTAATACGCTGTGTTGATCATGTCGATTGTCCAGATGACAGAATTTACAGAAGCTTTATACCTTGTTTAACGTATGCTGTTACTGATCAATGCAGTTCATCAATCTGTTATAACGGGTAGGCCGGGTTACTTGGCAAATACTTGAGAGAACCAATGATTCTTTGTTCATCGCTGCGTTTTGTTCAGTTCGTCATTGGTCGCTAACTCTTCATTCCGTCTTGGCTGCTTGGATTCACTCGTCCTCATTAATTCCTGTAATAACAGAACAAAGTTGCGAACATTCACTAGATCTTTCGTGTACTTAGTTCCCGCTAAGCTGCATTGTTGAGAGCGTGATCCCAGCGCTGAGAAAACACGGAGACAAAGATTACAAACCAAATGACGCAGCAAATTGGAGAAGATTAAATGAGATAAAGCAGAAAAGGTTGACAGCAAACGCTGACGCTGAATGAAACAGTACGTTATGGGTAGTATTCACTGTTGGATTCCTCAATACGGTATATGAAATTACCTGGAACTTGCACATCATGAAGAACTGCTTATGAAAGAACAGTTTGCATAGATGGGTCTAGTACTCAAGGTAGCAAAGCTGAAGCACATTGCTTTCAGAAGCAAATGCGATGCCCAACCGCACAGGCAAGGCTAAGTAGCAAACTGCAGTGCGGAGAAGCATCAGTGTACTGTACGTTACGGGCATCCGTTGCAGCCTACCAATTCATTACCTACTTTCCATTACGTTTTAAAGTTAAAACGGTGTTTCCAATTACGCTGTAATTATTTAAACTCAGTTAGCCACAGGCTGCCAGTACGCCATTATCAGTCCATTGCGTCGTCGTGTGCCTGTCATGTTCTCTCGCTCTCGCTTCCTTACTTAAGCAGTCACAATGTGTGCATCACGCCGTTTCGAGGTCGTTTCTTCACCTGACATGCCCGAGGAGATGAAGTTAGATGCTCTGCACAGTGTCCTTGAAGCTATTGATAGGTAAGCTGACATGCATAAGAATGAATTCACTATCTGCACTGTGGGTACAGCTAATCAGAAAAGTAACACTGATTGCAAACTACTTGATGGTCGGTCCATTTCTACTTACGAGTGAAGTCAGTTAAAACACTTGCTGCTGTGAGTTTGGGCCTACATCCTGAAATTTTAATAAGTAATGGGATCCATTAGGCTATGCTTGGTCGGAGCATAACTTACTTCCAACCTGTATGCCTGTACAACATTGATAGTTTTCTTTTCAGCTACACCACCTTGGAGGACATGACAGAGCACGTGAAAATGTTTTTCGACGACGTATGGACCCCAAACTGGTGCTGCATCGTTGGAAGACGTTTTGGCTGCTCCATTCCTCGGGATGACTACGGTTTCATTTCGGTTAAGGTCAACGACCTTACTTTTCTGCTCTTCAAGTCTGTGCGCTAACATCCATTATTCGCTGGGAACGATGTAACGTGCACTCTATCTCTGCTATTGCATTGACTCAAATAAACATCTTTCACTCGTGCAAAGCTCATGCTTCATCAACTGATTTGATTGCTTTACCAACCGTACGGTTCTGTGCTGTGCTGTAATGCTTGAAAGCAGCTTACCTTTCAATTG
The DNA here is from genome assembly GCA_000612645.2 of Trichuris muris. Classification (NCBI taxonomy): domain Eukaryota; kingdom Metazoa; phylum Nematoda; class Enoplea; order Trichinellida; family Trichuridae; genus Trichuris; species Trichuris muris. The sequence goes on along the minus strand of CBXJ02000282.1, from coordinate 23,034,434 downwards.
TACTGGATTTCTGCTCCTGATCGCTGTCTGCTGAACTATGCGCCTTCCTATTTTCCTTCTCGCAATGCATGCTACTTTGAATAATCACGTGGCAGGCTATTAACAACGAAGTACATTTCTTCTTCCTTTCTATGTTGCGGCTACGTCAAGCTAAAGGCATAACAAATTCAGACGAGAGTATTTCACTCTCCTTTGTAACTGTTGCACAGCGTTAGAGAAACGTTGACGCTGCGTGACATGATAACAACATCGTCCCGTATGAGGAAAAGATTTAAATGCACGGGAATTCGTAAAACAGGTCCATAGATTCTTTCAACGGCCGAAAGACCGCGGTTGGTTCTATTGGAAGCAGTTACGGATACGGAATGACAGTTACGGAAAGCAGTTACGGATACGGAATCAATACGGAATGACGGCACAGTCGGCAGCTGTTTGTTTCGGCAGTTCGGTTAGTTTCCCCCATTAACTTACGTAAACCCTCGCCTTCAAGTGAAAACTGCATGCAGGCAATAACTTATCAAAATGAGCACTGCGAATAGAGGTACACATTTTGTTTTGTTCACTGAACTGGAATCTGTATAGACGAAAATGACTTGTTCACCTGTAGGCAGTTAGCGATCGTGTTCACACTGTTAGCCGGCGTATTTCGCATCCCACCCAACCTGTGCGAAACATGTGGCTCCGCAAAGCAATGCAGCTTTCGTTGCTGGAATAGAAATTCAGCGTCAGTGAAATTGGATTCATTCAGCGCCACTACAAATTAGCATAGCATCCTCCCAACTTGTTAAGGCAAGACGCGTACTAAATCTGACCAGCGTTCTTCTATAAGATTGTCGTTAAATAAATGATACAACAACGCCTTGGCTAAAGAACCCTGAGAACGTTCTTTGGTGAGAGATACATGAATTTTAGCATTATATAAAAATATTAACTCAAAATAACCATACCATTAGAAGAAGATGTTTGCCTTTTGCCGGACAGAGCTGCTGGTGTGAACTAGGGTACGCTCATGACGCTTTGTAGATCATTTGCTTGGAAGCGAGATCCATGCTCCAATCTTGCTTACAAGCGTTTGCACACGTGCAATAGAGGAACTCTCAAACTTTGAATGGATGAGCAACTTTTTATCGTTCAGTAGAAACCGCATGCCGACTCGAACTGCATAGGTATTGGAACAACAGAGGATGAGTAAGAGCACAACCTTTCATCATAATGAGGACAAATAGCTAGTTGCTTGGATTTTGGTAAATTTGAGGAGCCAAACGTTACGCATTGCAGCACAATTGCTCAGCGTGCCTGCTGTTACGTTATCGAATTGCTGGGAATTGAATTAGCTCATGAACCAGTAACATTTGGGAGATTTTGGAATCCATTATCAGGCGATACAGACTAAGGTCGGCTGAAACAGCAACAATTGATACACCAGAGGCCTACGGGAATCTTCTTAACCAACTCTGCAGCCAAACCGCGAATAGCCGAAGTGTGGTTCAGGTGGTGTAGGTTTCGCTGGAATTTCGCCTCGATCAAACTGGTGGATTCTAGTGGGAGAGGTCCGTTCGGGGAATACTTACGCTATGCAAATCCCTACTGCAATATAGGGCTTAAGGCTTTCGTTTCTCAATAATCAAGAGATGTGGCTAAACTTGATTGCAGGCTCCTTTGTCGGTGTGCGCTGCACCGCCTCGCCCGGTTCCGCAGGAGGCAATCCTAGAATTGTCAGTCTCCGATTCGGTCTCCTCGATTATTTTGTCCAAATTCGTAAGTTTCAGCGAGTAGGCGTCGGATTGCATTGCAGCGCAGCTCAACTGGCAATGATTGTTGTTTTTCCTGAGCATCTGAGAAGAGTTGACGTTGCTTTCGGGAAACAAACGTATTTCCGAAGATCGTTCCGTTACTGCAGCGCTCTCGTCATCGCATCCAAAAACGTTGTCGCTTAGCGAATCCGTCGTGTCCAAACCTGAGGCACTGTCGCAGGTGCTACTTTCGCTAGGACTGCTCAGATAGTTGCTGCTCGACGTACTTGGAATAATGCCATTTTGCTTGTAGCACTCAGCGCTACCATTGGACATGGCCAACTGATCGAAAGTACTTGAAAAGCACTTGGCACTTATGACGTCGTCAGCGCAAGTTATCTGCGTAGATGACGTAGGGATGCTGGAACTTTGATCCAATTTAAGGACCCCATTCATAGGGGCCTGCGGTTTACGGCAACCGTTCAGCGCTTCGTGCGCTTCTTTCACCGATGCGCTGGTCGTCTAAAACGATCACCTCAAGCGCCTGGTTGATGACAACATGCAGTATCTACCTTACTAAAATTATATTAAGAAGTTCGCCCAATGCACGATCCAATACATTGGCAAACGAGTTTTAAAAAGCTAGCAGGTGTACCTACCCTGTCCATTGATATCAAGTCGAGCTCTTCGTGCGGACTCTTCGCCCCTGTGAAAGGCAAGCCAGTGTTGTAAATGCTATAGACGCAGTCTGGTTCGTCCGGCGAGCAATAGATACGATTGCTATTCACTTTGCGGAGTGAACAGCCCAAAGGAAAAAGTGTTATCCTTCCGGGCGACTGACAGTACTGTGGTCCTTCGACAACGCTCCCCGTCAGGGTGAATACATTTGTGGGCACAACCGTCGGCGTTAGCGGTGTCAGGAGGTCGAACTCATCTATCCTTGCCAAAATCTTAGATGTTGGAATTGCTCTCTGCAAGTTTCAGACTTGTTCGCGGTACTTAAGGTGAAAGTAAACAACTTCCTACTTCTTGAGCGTTGCTCATATCTGGAATGCGCTTTTCGTTCTTGCATAAGTTTCCCTTCGATATTGAGTAGCTCCGTTTCCGACGTAACAACTTGTAACAGTAACTAAAAGTACGGGCAATTCTGAGTCATTCGTCAATGAACCGTTGGTCTTACCAGGTTTGCATAGTGGCTACGGTGCATATGGCCATTGCAACCGCCATGATGCATACGGCGATCAGCAAGTTTCTAATTTCTATTAGGGGCCCTAAAATTTGAACGGCTATTTAGTCGACGCGGCAATGTGGTTGGGAAATGCAAAATTGGAATTTCTCATTTTCCCAATTAATCGAAGAGACATGATGCCAGGCGCAAGAAGCTCAGCCAAATGTGCGCCTGCTTCGCACCTCTTCGAATGATGATGAACAAACCGGGTCCTTTGCTGGACATTTCGGCCAAGACTGAAGAGACCATTCATTCATAATTACCGTTCATATGTTGCGAATGATCCGGTGCCAATAGGAAGCGTCAAATTACAGATTCTTTATCGCGCAGCTTATTATCGCAGCGAAGGACACTACAAGTAACATGCTCCCAGATGCATGAATTGGATCTAATTGCTTCTGGCCGAAGCCATGATCGATTAAACAGGGAAGATTGATCTCCTCGATTTATGAACATCTTGTTCCGATCCTTTCAACCTCCTCTTTTTCACATTTCTTCCAAATCATCGGACAGGAATGCGATTCGCAAAAGTTAAGACAACAATACGATTTCGACTGCGCCCTGGTCATGTGCTGATGCATATCGATGCAGTCAGTTTCGATGGCTCAAAGAATTGGAAGTGCACAATTCTGCCGAGGAAACGGGCAGAGAAGCTGAATAAGTGCGTATAGAAATTGAATCAGTAATAGTCCCGAAATGTAGGAGATCTAAAACGACACACTTGTGAATGATGTTGTGTTTTCACGGATTTTTCCCGTGGCTTTGCACGTGAATGGATCTGTAAGTAAACTGACACGGTCTCCCTATGACCGTGTCAGTTTACTTACAGATCCATCCACGTACAAAGCAACGGGAAAAATCCGTGAAAACACAACATCGTGAACATCCATGCTCCCGTTAAAAGACATCCTGTCTTCCGAAACACTTGTGAATATAAGAAATGCGACGACATTAATATTGGAGAGCCAAAACAACTGTGTGGCGAAATGTGCCACTTATCTTTGATATGCCTGCGCTTTTTGCTCCTGACAAAGAAGCTGATAACGGGATGAAGTCTTAAATCTTCGCGCATTGAAGTTACTAAATACAGACTACTAAGATTATGAACTCCTTCTTAACTGCCGAAGACACGCCAGACGGCTTTGATTCCAAGCAAGACCAGTCGAACGATGAAACCGTAGCACCTTCGCCAAAACTAACGAGAAATAATTCTATTTAGAATCTTTCGTTCTTCGCAACGAGAACATTCCATAATTTTCATATTTTCACCGACTGTCCTGTGATCGGTAGAACACATTTTTACTGCATCTTCAATTAAAGAGCTAAAATATAAAAAATTTTTGTTACCTGTATACACGACCAACGTACGGAGAATGACAGCGAAGAGAGATCGATTATGACAATGGTTGCTGCACTCCTGTATTTAGATCACGGAATAATTACTCACTGCCCATTATCGTGCCATTTCCGTTCGTATCACTTATTAGCACTTTGTACTGCAAGATGCCATGTCATGAAGCAGCCAGCGCAAACAAGCCGTGGAGATGTTTAATTATTAAGCATATATTAATGTTTGCTGTGGGTTCCATGTGTAGCGATCGCTTACATAGGACGTTTTCTGTTAGTCGGGAAAACACGCAGGGATTCAGGAGGCAATGCAGAACAGAGTTCGCAATTGTCGCCCAGCTTTGGGGCATCGCGAAGAAACTCTGAAGGAAACACATCGCGAATACTAGGATACATGGTGCTCAAAGATGGGCGTAAACAGGGCTGTTGACTTTGGAACAACAGAATTGACGACTTTATCCTTGAGCGCGCTATTTTCATGTTCTCGCTAATCCACTACAGTAATCCTTGGTGACAAAGCGAAAATAGCCAACTGAATTTGCGGGCAGCAACTAAGTGAAGTTTAAGAGCGCCTCAGAATCGTCAAGGTGCGCATCGTTCATGCATCGCTTGTCGTCATGTGCCATTGCGCACTCAGCCGACGAGGCACAACCGCTGTATAGTTAAGTTTACAAAGTGTGCCGCCAACAACGGGAAACAACTGGTTGGCGACAACTTTGGAACAAGACGATGGAACTGCTGAAACTGCGTAAACTATTTTGACATGCTTCTCAGTTGTGCAACATCGTCACCTTTGTCGCCTGTACTGCACAGAACAAAGATGCTTCTCACTTCCGGCGCCTATGCTAGGCGCGAAAATGTTCCAAGGCTAAGAGATTGAACGCGTTAGTCCGGCATGCAAAGAAATGTAAATGTAAAACCGCTGAAGCCTTTTAGCCGTTGTCGATAGAAATCAGAAATTTCTGCCCTATGTCTGGAAACCACTACAGCAATGGTGCAACAAGCAAGGCGTTTCAGGGAAATCATTCTTGTGGAACCGAATTAATAAACTGAAGTAAGCTCAAAAAAGGCGACAATCGAAAGCATCTCCATTAAGGAAGGTAGAAAAGCCTTCGAAGAATAGCAAAACAGCACTGGAACAATACAGTACCCATCATGTTGTCCTGAGTTCCATTGGTTGACGGAGCAAATGAAAAGTTGAACGAAGATTCTTCTGCCCTTCGGCCATCCATCAAATCGAGTCGAATGGGCGCGAACTGACAAGCATATTGAAGTATGAGTGAAAGCGCAGGCGCGAAACCACTTACCCGTAGTGCCAAGCAACGGATTCGACGGTGCCGCACGCGCAGCAGTAGCCGGATTTCAGCTAACTGATTAAACGCGGGACATCTCCGGAACCATTTCGGCTTCTTGGGTGAGGCTCATTCAACCTCTTAGAGACGGCATCGTATCGATCAATGGCATTTTTGCGTGACACATCATCGGCAAGTCCCACCAATCGGTCTTAAGCCCTGAACCTCTTAGCCAAACAAGATGCAACGTTGAAAACCATAATCAGGCTAAATCAATTCCCCTTGTGACACAATGAGAATTTACTGCATGTCGAAATTAGCCGGTGTGGGGTCACTGCCATTGGAACATCCGCCCGGACGAGCCATGGCACGAATCGATGACAAGTGATTAACAGCGACAGTGCAGTAAGGAAAAGAACCCATTTTCTACGTATCATGTGAATCCGCTGGTTTCAAGACGACGAATAATAAAAACATCAAGCAACTTGGCTCTGATAAGCACGCAAAGCCAGATGAACCGGGAAAACGAGCGACCTCTTATCACTGGCAGCATCTCCGGAATGATTGGCGTTAGATCAAGATGCACGAAATGCCATTTATTGATCCTATATGGAAAATTACCCATATATGTCAACATACGGAAAATTGGAAAACCTAATCGCGGCGTAAAAACTAAGTCCTGCTGAGAGGGTTGCATAAGCAAACGCGTCACTTGATACTCAAACAGTCACGCCGCCGTTTGACCACTATCATCACCACGCGAAACAAGACCCCTTTATGTTCCACCCAGCTTTGGGTTAACATACCTTCAGAAGATTCCACTGTTTAGTGGAGCGGCTTGTTTCCAGATAGCCCTGCTCAGTATGCGACCAATCCAATATTTGTACGCGAGCATTTGCCAACTAGCTGGCGTTGACCAGGCGCTGATTGGGTTTGGCTTCGTGATTCGTAATTTCCTGAGCAACACAGCGGGAAGGGATGCGTTTTTTAAGAAGACAAATTTCATCAATCCACTACGAGAAAGTCTATACGGAAAACGTACTTCAAGATGAAAAGCCTCTCGGCTGAATGCGATCAGTCGCTATTGAAAATGGCGGAATACATCTGGATCAGCTGACAGTATACGATATGTGCGTAGTTGTGCATTTACAAGGAACAGCATAAGGACATATATTGTGAGAAAACGGTAGAATACCCGTTCACCAATATTTTACTTCTTAGCGTAGCTTTTGGGGACCTCTCTTGGTCCCGTCTTCAGCGCAAATTCTGGACGCAACCTTTCACGCGAGTATAACAGTCACTCGCGAGTGTAAAGGTGACTGTTACACTCGCGTGGAAGGTTGCGTCCAGAATTTGCGCTAAAGACGGGACCAAGAGAGGTCCCGAAAGCTACGCTAAGAAGTAAAAATTTGATGAATGGGTATTCTGCCGTCTTCTCACAATATGAAACTGAAACCCGTTAGAAATCCATTATTCAAGGACATATATATATATATATATATATGCGTGTGTTGATCTTCAATACGGTGGTTGCCCGTTGGAGTTTTTTGGTGTCTGAAATAAACCAAGAACACTCCCTACCAACGGATGGATGGGCAGTTGTAAGGTAAATTCGAACACCAGAATAACCTCGAAGCTTTCGGAACTGCCTTGTTCCGTCCTCAGCGAGTTAGGAATAGTAAGATTTAATCCAAGTTGAGGTTATTTAAAGGCCTAGGAACGGGTTCAGGTGGTATGGTGCAACAACTGGTTTTACTGATGAGGGCATTCCATACCCCGCTGACTTCCACTCCTTTGTCACGATTAATGCAGTTGTTATTGCGAATATATAGAACTTCTTTGATTTACCTTAGATGGAATTGACTCTCGCGACATAATATTTTTGGCAGTAGGCCGAGTGAGCACTGAGAGGAGTGCCCTACGACCGCTGACGCTTTTAGGGCTTCCTCCATGACCTTTCGTGGGTCTAGCGTTTGGGGCCGGCCTCTTCCTAGTCTCTGCCTTCCTTGTAGTCTCTGTTCCGCGTTCTTGTACCTCTTCAGTGCCGTCAGGTGTTCTTGGAACCCGTAAAATAAAGTGTTGCCCGTTTCTCCTCTATATAGGAGGCGTGGCAACTGCACGTAATGTTGTAAACGACCCCTGGTTTTTCCTCTAACGGAACTCTGACCTTGTGGTTTCGGGTCGACGATGTGAGGTTTGGTAAGGATGTAAAGAAAACCCAGAACTTGTGAATACGGCCTAGTTGTTGTATCCGTTCATCGATCCCCACGAAATAAGGTAAAAGGACTACCGGGTTAGTAGTGTCCGTGGTATTCTTATTTTCTCTTTTTTGCTGTAACCTCCGCCTGATGATAGATGTGACCAATGGTTTGGGATAGCCATTTGCTTGAAGAGCTGATATGATGTAATGTAGTCCTGGGTGTAGGAACTTTGGGTCACAGATCGAAATAGCACGGTCTATCATTCCAGTGGCTATACCTCTCTTCACCGACAATGTGTGGTGAGAGGTAAAGTGCAGGTATCTATCCGAGTGTGTGGGTTTTCCATACACGTTGGTGGTAAATCTTCTCCCTTCTTTGGAAACCAACACGTCAAGAAAAGGAAGTCGGTTGTCGGTCCCCCTCTCCATCGTCAGAACGATTTGTCCAGGAAAAATGTTGTTGAAGTGATGTAACATTCTTTCCTCCTCGCAAGTCTCAAGAACAGCAAAGATATCGTCTACGTACCTTTTAAAGAGTGGGACAGTAGGCAAATCAGGAGAAGTGAAAGCAAGTTCTTCGAGGTGTTCCATGAATACCTCTGCTAGCACAGGGATAGAGGACTGCCCATTGGTTCTCCATGCTCATGTGCGTAAAAATTATTTTGGAACCTGAAGTAATTACCATACAGCATGCAAAAAGGAAACCAATTTAACAATATGAAAGGGGTTCAATTTGATGCGCACATGCAAGGTGCAGTCAGAATCAAGCAAATTTTGTAGGATATTTAGTGTGAGACCAATCAGACCATATACAGGGACCAAGGAATAGACGTCAGCGACGTCTGGGATGGAATCCTGACCTCCAGCCAGTGTTGTCGCATTGCGAATTCCTAACAACTCCCTCCGGAGGAAGAAGTCAGCGAAGTGGACAACCCAAGAAGACCGAAGGAACCACTCACAGAAAGGAAAAAGGAAGAATGAAAAGGGAAAAGAAAAGAAAGATGGAAGTGATGAAAATCACAAGACATCACAAGGAAAGAACCAGAAGAAGTGGAACATAATATGCCTTGGAAAAGAAATCCTGAATTATCGATTGATGACAATCTACGAGCACTGGATTGTTACCAAACCAATGTTATCGATATAATATTACGGGAAATGCGTTGACCCCAACTTTTCCAACCTATATTTACTCGACCTCATCCATTTATAAGACCGTTACTTCGCGTCTGACTGATCATGTTTGACGCTGAAGCCGGGAGTCGGTTCTCCCGAAAGCTTCGTCGTTTGAGTGAGTGCCCAATTAAACTCTTTTCTCCATACACAGGCTGCACGTAAAGAAGAAAGAAAGCAAGAGGTTACACGAGCCTGTACGAAATCACATCTTGCAAAGTTCATGTTCTCCTCATGGTAAACGTCCTGCTCTGTCGCCTAGCGTTACCTGCCTTAATGCTCAACCGGCGGTTGTTGCACGCTGCGCCTTTGAACATGGTAAGGTGGCAAGCAAATAAGGAGAGCATAAAACGCCTTCGACTTCGCAAACTACCACCTCGCTTGCGCGCTACTTCCCGGCGAACAAGTGTGAGATTTCAATCGACCCTAATCCTGCCATTCAGCTGCACCTTTGGTACACAGAGCAAAATCCAATGGAAACTTCAAGAAAACGTGGCATATTGGTTAACAATTTAGTCATCGCTCCTAATAATATATAAGCTGTAACATAATAATGCTATATTATTCCTTGAGATCTAAGAAGTCCAAGCATTAGACTCGCGGGGATGTCAGTGGGGAACCAAACATTTTCTTACTACCAATATTACTTATACCAAAATTTTTCGATTCCAATTAGCATCGTATTATTTTTTCTATAAAATTAATCATTTTATCATATCATTCGCGCAATAATTTTGCCCTAGCCACCGTCTTCGTCGAACAATACCGCAGTGCACGCAGAAAATCTTAATTTACTGCTGTATCTGGCAAATGTCTTACTGCGTGATATATTTTTTCCAAAAAGCTTCCTCGTGCAAGCTGCAACGCAATAATAAGGCAAAGTGGGCGACAGCAGGTACGCAAGAAGCCTCCCCGTTCAATGGCCGTAGGTTCGGGGGTCCAAGTATGCCGTGCAGCTGAAGGCACTCATTATTTCAAGGTAGGCTTGAAATGTTCTACCGTGACTTACCTCGGTCAGTCGGTGGGTGAATAGCTCCTCAGGGCTTCTCTTCTTCTCTCTCCGGTTGCGCAGTTAACAACAATGGAAGTTCCCCTTTCCGAAGAGGAAACAAAATGCGTATAGAGACGGAAACCTGTAACGTTTCTGAACGAGCAGGAAACAAGGAACAACGTTCAGAAGCAAAAGAAAAAAATGAAAAATGGAAAGCCCATCAGAAGTGTAAAACAATGCGTATAACACCGACAGAGCTGCGTAAAGGAGAGTAGAAGGTAGCGGAGAATAGGTAGGACTAAGAACGCCCTTCTGTGAGGAATGAAGTGGTTACTGGAGGAAAAGGCAACATGAAAACTAAAAGAAGAGATAGTATATCTATGGAACGAATCGTAAGGGCTGAAGGGTCACAATCTCATTGATGGCCACCTTTGCGAGACAGCTTGCTTTTCAGGCTGGCAAGCATCTTCTCCCTGGCCTGCAAAGTAGACGGCCGGATTTCCGAAAGAAAGTTGGGTGGTATCTTGGCGTAAATGACAGCAGCTGCCAGATCTTTGTCGTCATCATCACCATCGTGATCATCCACCTCCGCTAAACCGGTGGGCAGCTCATGTCGGTGGTCACGATCGCGTTCCAACAGGTTGGTATCCTTCGAGCAGCCAATGTTCGAAATGGACAGCGAGCAAGGCAATATGATCGTCTGCTTGCAAAGCAGTTCGTGCACAAGCGCCGACACGTCCTTCTTCTGGACACATAGGTCAAAGTTGGCTACGCAGTTGACCGACTCGTTGGGATTGTCCAGTTTGGCTTCCTGTTTTGGCTTTCCAATGCGATACAGCCTTTCTTGATTCAAGATCATTTCCAGATTGCTTTCCAGGCTGGCATTTTCGTCGTGCGAAGATGGAGAAAATGAAGACGCCGTAGAAGGGAAGAACTTTAGCGTATCCGATCTATGGCTGGCCTTGCTCACCAATGTTGTTGCGCCTTTTGAGTCGCGGTGGCAGGATGAGGATGGCTCCTTTGGGTCAATTCGATCGCGCTGGACGCTCAAAACGATGCCTTAAAAATTGACACTGCACTAATATAGGGTTGCATGACTGTTGCATAACAGTTTACCGTTTCCATCCGTGTGACGCAACTTCGATGGATCTCTGGTGGACTTTAGAAGGCGCTTGACGTCGGCTAGCACGTTGCAAGCTTCATGGCGCCGCCTTTCGATGTCGATTCGGCGCTGCTGTTCCTGTTTTTCAATGGCATCGACGCGAACTTGCGAATTCGGCTCCAGCGTTGCAATCTGCAGGCACAGCTGCTCCATGGGACCTGGCAGATCCTGATGACTGCGCATAGGGTCGATCCGTCTTATGGCCTGCGATATACTGTCCACAAAGGGGACCATTCTCTCGCTAGCGGTTATCAATTGTTGCAAATCCTGCCGAAGACTGGCCACCGTGTTCACGTGGTTCTAGAATGGTCACAGGAGATAACCGACTGCCGGAGGATTGCTTCTAGACTTCTTGATTATGCATAATTGTTTACATTCTTTACAGGGAATGCAAAATTCATATACACTTGTTAGCTATCAACTCTGCCAGACAACGAACATGAGGTAAAGGTCCAACTCGACATGATCTTCGTTAACATCTTGACAGCGTCGCTATAGGCGCATTATTTTCATGAATCTTCCCGCAACCTTCCGTACTCTTCGAAAATACTATTCAGCGACAAAAACGTATGACTGCAAGAAAGAACGATGATTGACAAATTATCTCATCAGTGGTTCTCCCAAGAGGTCATATGTTTTTGCCGCTGAGTGAAGAATACGAGCAGCCCTGAAAATGCTCCGGATAAATTAAATAAATAAAACAGACACGACACGGTGTCATGTCGTTAAGGATCGCAATTATCAATTCTTACCTAATATCCTGATAAGAAACTTCGTACACACACATATATATATATATATATATATATTCCCCTAGGGGAAACGGGCAAACTTTATTTCACAGGTTCCATGAGCATCTGGCAGCGTTGACCAGGTACATGAACGCAGAACAAAGACTCAATGGAATCCAGACCCGATAACGAGACCGACCACAAACACTTGATCCATGAAAGATCATGGATAGCGCCAAGAAAGCCTCCGCGGTCGTGGAGCATTCCTCTCAATGCTCACATGACCTACGACCTAAAATAATTTGTCGCGAGAGCCTATTCCACCTTAGGCAAATAAAGGAGGCCCTCTTCATTCGCAATAACAACTGCTTGAATCGTGATAGAGGAGTAGTGGTCAGCGACATATTTAATGCACTCATCAGTAAAAACAAATGTTGCACCATACGACCTGACCCCTCTCCTCAGCCTATAAATACCCAAACTTCGGAATAAATGTCACCATTAACATTCGCTGAAGACGGAACAAGATAGTTCCGAAAGCAACGAAGGTTTTTGCTGTTCTGAAATACTTCCTAATAACTGCCCATCCATTCGCTGGTAGGGCGTTGTTTTCGGAGTACTTTCAGACATATTCTCGACTTCTAACGGGATCAAGCCATACGTTCCATCATGATAAATAGAAGACCTGTTACAAGACATCCAATTTTCAATATATATATATCAATTGTCCCATATATATATATAGTACTTTTTCACAGATTTTGTCCCGTTGCTTTCTGTACGTGATGGATCTGTAAGTAAACTGACACGGTCTCCCTACCAACGGATGGGATGAGAGTAGTTATAGGAAGAGCACGGTCAGAACACAACGTACGCTTTCTCGGATATTTCGGAACGCTCGAGTTCCGTCTTCAGCGAGCAAGAGTTCCGTCTTCACTCCTGCTCGCTGAGGACGGAACTAGAGCGTTCCGAAATATCCGAGTAACCGTACGTTGTGTTCTGACTGTGCTCTTCCTATAACTACTCTCATCCATCCGTTGGTAGGGAGACGGTGTCAGTTTACTTACAGATCCATCACGTACAGAAAGCAACGGGACAAAATCCGTGAAACAGTACAACATGAAGATCCATGCTCCCGTTAAAAGACATCCTGTCTTCCGAAATATATATATTAATATATATATATATATATGGTAGAAAAGGAATATCACCTTGTAGCTTTCCTGCTGCAGTCGCACCCGGTCCAACTCCTCCTCCCATATTTGCTGAAAGACAGGTTGCAGCTCGTCCACTCTGCTGGAATGGGCGCCCAGAATGATTTTCAACTTCTGTCCCAACTGGCGAACGTTGTAGAACTTTTGCGAGTCGGTGAGGCACTTGCGCAGCGTAACGTCGCGTTGCAATTCCAGCGCCTCTTGGACGATGGACGAGAAATGCTTTCGACACTCCTTTTAAGGAAAGACGACATTGTCTGAGAGAACGGGGGAGCGATAAAAGCTAAACGGAACGCACCAGCAGTTCGGCGTGAATGGAGGCAAAGTGCTCGCAAAACGTGCTCGTAACATCACGGCGAAGCAAATCACCGCCGCAACCGTACGAGTGGCTTTGCAACGACGAAGAGCTGCCAACTGATTGATAACCGGATGTCAATGAGCAATTGGACGAGCAACTCCCTCTTGAGCTGCACTTGTTCCGTTGAAAGTCTAAGGGAAGAACAAAGTTTTGCGGTTGTCTGCCGCCGGATGAACTGACAAGACCGGATGACTCCAGACATCTGAGGAGAGCAAAAAAATATTAGACCACACTTGCATATGACAAATAGGGCGCCCGCCTTACTTGGCAAATTCGGCTGCAGCGTTGACTGGCGGATGCGCAACGGTTGACAGCTTGGCCGACGTCTGCTTTGCCAAGGTAGTTTTGATGAAATCATTCAAGTCGAGCACATAGTTGAGGAACTCCCTTTTCTCGGGCAATGAGAGGACAAAGTCGGCCAACATCTGATTAAGCTGAGCAGAATTGTGCAAGGCACGAAGGCTCTTGAGGGACTGCTCCATTTCCGTCTCAGTTCTTACGTACCTCCTAAAATTAGATTTTAATCGAACAGAAAGACTTTCGCAGGAACATTTTACCCGTTAATGGCGTTCAAGAGCTTGTCTCGGGTCTCCTTCAAGTTGTCCAACAATTGCTGGTAAAGGGTGGTTACTGAATCGACTTCGGACGCCTTCGCTTTGTACGCCTCGTCGTGCAGTCGCTGTAGTTCCGACATCTCGTCCATCAAACCCGTCTGGTACTTCTTCAAACGCTGCAATGCCGAAATGACGAACCAACACAAACAACGTTGGAAACTATGCAGCAAAGTGCCAACGCAACCACAACGTACAACAAAAACGTCCACAGCATATGCCTGCTAAGAAAAAAATATTAGCAACATCCGCCTACTGGATTTAACGGCAAAATTGCTTCGCAGAATTAAAGGCTGCATTTGCTTTTCGGAGCAATGGCTACAATACAGCCAATCAACCGCGCAAATATTAACACTAGTGAATCCATTTTGAACTGTACCCTGAAAGGAGGTGGCCGCGCGAGGCGGACAAACCCATCGTTGGCGAGCGACAATGGAATTATATATATATATATATATATATATATATTCAGGCCGAAGGCCACAACCGGCGATCCGCGCAATGCAAAGGTGACGTACTTAGGACAAGTGAGCATCGGGCAACCATGGCAGGCGCAAACAAAAATAGCGCTAACGTAAACAAACATTAAAGGAACAATTGAAAAATTAGCAAAGCAAGAAACGTCTGTGATTAAACGCCCGTAAGCCTTCTGACGGTGTCACGAAACTATGCGGTGGGCGGCAAATGTCGTCGCGCAATACTTAGCATTCAACAACGAACAAACGTGGGATGAAAGCCAAAGTCAATGCCAATAACGCGCACTGTATCCACGTGATATTGGATTATTCTGGGAAACATGAATACCAATTATTTGGCCAATGACAAAGCTTTGCCGCATTTCGATATTGTGCATTTCCATAATTGCTGCTGAGTCAGCTCTTTCACTACCGACGTTCGCCTAGCGGGCTGGTATGAACAAGGAGATTTGCCATTCTAATTTAAAATATTTGTGATTTGTTGCCGCCAGTTTACTCATGCGAATTTTTCACATAGGCAAACTGGACATGAAGAAACCACTAATCCGGGCAAACCCACAGCGTGAGTTCAACCTCAATCACAGAGCTGCGGAAACCAACCCCAACATCAACAGAATATTTACCGAGAACACAGATCGTAAGGTTGGATGTTCATTCTGAAAATTTCGTAGCAGAGACTAGCCACACAAAGACAATGAATGACCAGAGCAGATATACTCGTGTGATTAATGACAACCATTTGAGGGTCATTGTTGAAGCAGATCCAAGCAAAACAGCATGACAGATTGCTGGGAAACTTGACATTAACTGCACCACAACAATTAGTCATTTCCATCAAATTGGAAAGTCGAAGAAGACTGACAAGTAGCTGATGCATGAATGGACCTGCCCAAAGTTTCTTCTCCACTATGAAAAGAAACCATCTCTTGCCTACACGGTGATGTGTGATGAATAACGAACCCTATACGACAACCTAAAATGTTTATTGCAATGACTATGCCGAACTGAAGCTCCAAAACGGTTCCCCTAACCGCACACGCGCCAAAAGGATATGGTCATTGCTTGATTACCGATAAAATGAATCGTCCATCGCTGCTTCTTGAAACCAGAAGCTATGACCGCAGTAAACTGCTTTCTGGACAAAGACTAAACGTATTACGCCAAACTCACGGCTTACACTCAAGATTTGCCAATAATAAGTCATTAGTTTTTCCGCAAAACTGCACGCCTCACAATGGATGCGGCAGAAATTGATTTGTTTCGACTACGAAGTTCTCACCCATCCACCACAACCATTTCCATTTTACAAAGCATCTGGATCGCCCTACTGGAGACCATATCTTCAATATGCAAGGACATGGAGAAAATGCTTTCGAGGAATTCGTCACTTCTCGAAGCGCCGAAATCTTTGCCAGAGGAAATGAGAGATTTGCTACTCGTTCGCAGAATTCCGCAAACTTTCCTGGTTGCTCCAATGACTGGTAAAGCTCACTGCAAGTTTGGATTAGCAGGTACAAAGCTGGGAATCAAGAACCGGTAAACTTTACAAACACCTAATAAAAGCAATTCGAGAAGAACGAGAATGCAAACATCCTGTTTATCAAGGAGCTTACGCAATGGACCGCTGATTCGACAGCAAACTCTGTTAATGGGGCCGAGACAGCGAAAATTCGTATATACATAAAGAATTTCGACGTTCCGTTCTGCCTAAATTATCATCGTACTTCACGGGGATCTTCCGTTCCCGTCTTCAGCAGGCTTGAAAACAACAACTGCTCTTTGGTAAAAAACCTTTCGACAATCATTTTGTGAGCCGGTAGGGAATTAATGACATATTACAACAGTGTTTCCCAACCTTCCTGGCACCAGGGAACTCTTTCATTGCTCACAATCATCCTGGGGTCCCCACCAACTGTTTACAACCGTCCTTATTATCCCATTATGTTCCCTACAGGTTTTTGTGCTTTTTGGGAGTGACATCACAGTAAACTTGCTTGAATAGGTATCTGAGCAATGGACAGCACTTAGAGCAGAATGAAACATTGAACTTGTCACCATTGGGATTTGCCCAATCGAACGCCAAACAACAGGGCAAAGTCGTCTAACAATTCTTCAAAGCATGAGCGAATGGCTGCATAAGGCGTTTACTTCCGGACTAAAGGCGTTGGCCAATCATACTGCTTATCAAATCTGAATAAGGCGGAATCAAGTTCTGACTTTTGCAAAGAGAAAGAAAGGAGCAAAATTTGACGGAAGCGTTGTAACAAAGTATCGCAAAGCAAGAAGTCCACTACTCCTGACAAGTTAGAAGCTACATGAACACTCAGACGAACGAAAATATTGTATGTTTCGCGTCCTGCAAGAAATCACCGAAATCGGATCGCCTTTCACCCTTTTGAACTTCCCAGAGCTCAGTGACCTATCATTACCACACCAGAGTGCCTTTAATCTTGTCGAGGCTCTCCGAGAGACCCCTGCACCTTCCAATGAAGCCCCACGGACCCCTCGCCTTCCAGGCTTCCCTGTGCCCCTCCAGGGCCCCCGCTGGGAATCAATGTATTACAGCAACATCGTTACAAAAAATCGAATTTTCAACTATGTATATATTCCTAAAAATGAATGTCCCCAAGATTTTCTACTGGAAATTGCTTCTACCGGATTTCATCAGCGGCTACGTAGTGTTCATCCAGAGATCAATGGCGTACTTTCCCTTAAACGGACAGCCTAAAAGACGCTGGGAAAGGCTTCTCCCGGAGCCACGCAGGAGCTCTACATAGGGGACACTTTCACATCTTTAAAAACGATATTCACGTATGTGACAAAGGTGGACCTTCAGGCGGAGAACATCTCAAAATGATGCACCTACCAACTACATTCACAAGACGCGGCGTCCTACTGAGCATTAGCTGGCAGCAGAGCTATGTAGCAACAAAAGGTGCCAAAAATAAAAAGACAAATACAATGACATTTGATGGATGGGTCGCAGAAAATTGGAAACAATGAGCAAGAAGGTGTTCATTAAAAATAATTTGAATATTCATTATTTTAACTTGACTAACAGGGAGCTTTCGGCTGAAGATATTGCATTGCTAAAATGCCAGCAGTGGACCAACCTGGACAGTTTCGGCCAGCAGTCGCGACGACTTGACATAAGCTGTGTCGAAGTCAACGAACGAATGATTGGACTGGTTCGAGTAGCCGTGCACGCAGTCGGGACAGGCGAACAGACCCGTTCCAACAGAAAAGGCCGTCCACTCTTTGTTGTGCCGCTCTGTAAACGTTCCAACTTTGCAACGAAATTTCAAGGCGACACCAATTTGCATATACCGCAGGTTTTCAACTTCGAACGAGCCACGTGTCCACGGCTCGCAGGTACAATGCTGTGCGAGTGGAACACCTTCGGCTGATGCGTAAGGAATTTGCAGGAAGTGCACAACAATTGCCGGCATGTTTCGCAAAAGTACATCGCGTCGAAATGCTAAAAAAATGATCTTTAAAGAAGGGAAGCAGAAAAACAGGGAATATTCAACCACCTGATCACAGTTGGCGCACACATCGCCGCCGCGTAAGCACGAATCAATAAGCAAGTTGACTAGTTCGCAAACTTTGGAGCACCCTTCGTTTGCATGAGATTCGTAACTGAAAGTACAAACACGGTTTAACGTTCTCCACGGTTTCACTAAAAATTCGCTCTATGAATCATATACATATACATATATATATGTACAATGGAAGTTTACGGCGTATGTATCCTGTTTTATTCTTCGAACAAATCGAATATCACTTTGCTTTCGGAGCTGTCCCGCTCCGTCTTCAGCGTCTCGCTGTGTCAGTGATTCCGTTGTATAATCCCCACAGAGATTTCTAGTTTACAGCATTTTGTTCTTTGCAAGAGATAGGTATGCCGAAGAGATAATATATATATATATATATATATATATATATATATATATATATATATATGGTGAGAAAACGGCAGATATCCGTTCATCAATGTTTTACTTCAAATAGCGTCGCTTTCGGGACTTCTCTTGGTCCCGTCTACAGCGCAAATTTTCAAACGCAACCGATCGTGCGAGTATTACAGTCATCGTGACTGTGATACTCGCACGATCCGCAAATCAGTTGTCTTGGGAATCCGGTTCGCCTGCGTATCCGCAAGTGCTTATCAACGGCTACTGGCTAGCTCATTGCAACATAGTGAACGCCGACGTATCGAGAAGTAGCAACACCTGTGACTAAGGCTATAAAGGTCAATAGCCGACGCAACGAGCAATATTTATCAATCGCGAAAGCTCCCCTCAGGAAGTGCGCTCAATGTGCGCCGACACCGAAGGTGCCAAAGCGCGAATGCAACCAATTAAGGATTAATAATCTGGTCGAATAAAAGCCAAACAAATCCCTCGTAATTATCCCTCAAATAAACGGCCAAGTCCGAAGGTAGTACCGGAGCCCCGGACAATACGCAATCGTACGAAAAGGTGCAGCACCAAAGGCGGCTAACTTGATTTGAAAATTGAATACGAACCTACAAACGCTGCATCTGAAGAGACCAGCAGCCGAGGTGGTCTTGTCGACGCACTTTTTGCAAAAGACGTGACAGCAGGGCAAGCTGAGCGCATCCCGAAGGGGGCAGCCGCAGCCGGGGCACGCAAGGGCCTCCCGATCGTGCGGGCCGCTGCGCAATACGCCAACCGAAGCCAGTATATGTCCACGAAGAAGAGGGGCCGCCCACGGGACTAGGGAAACAACATCAGTACAATAAGATGCAGGACAGAATAGTTTGCAGGTACGACGGGTATATGGTCTTCTTATTGCATGCGTCGCCTTATTTTATTTTTTTCCTTGGCGGATCGGCGAACTCCGCAAGCCGTTATTTCGGGCAGCGTCACCTGGCGAGCAGCGAATTGACGCTTTGGACAAAATTGCAGCGCATGGTAAATTGCCGCGGCCTGTGGCAGTGGTGCGACGACTTGACGCGGCGCACAAAAACGCTTTGGTGACATCTTTCGCTGTACCATTCGTGAAATTGATTTCCCCTCCGTTGTTGCGTATTCATCCGAATGGGCGCTCCAAGTTGCTGACGTTTTGTAAAAAATTACACTTCCGTGGTAGGCGCCCATTAGGAGCAGTACGCAACTCCCGGCTTGCTTGGAAGGCACTAATCTGACGGCTCGTGTAGCCTCTGCGCGAACGTTACTTCCATTGACCCACAGCATGAGGACAGTCGCTTTGACCGTTGTGGGCTGCTTTCTTGTTCGGCAAAGCATTTACGTTTTGTGCTTTAGCGTGGTCGTTGCGATGTTGCGCAGTGCATGTTTTGCAAACTTTAAACCGTTGAATTTCTTTGAATTTCACCCTTTGCTCCATGAGCCAATTGTCACGAGTAGGACCGCTGTTTAAGCGACGCTGCTCGTGCTTTGTCGAAGCATCGGCGCGCAATTAGCTTCAGGTAAATTTCTTCAACTGTGCTTTTAGTTTCTTTGCCTGCGTTGGTACACTTCGGCATGTCCACACTTCGCGCGTAAGTTATCGTGGATATGCCGTGCAACGGTGAGCCACCCAGTTTTTTGCATTAATCATGTCGCTATACCTACTGGAAGCATGCTGCTTGCCGGTTGCCTGTCCTCTGACGCAGTGGGTGTTGAATGACCTATCGTTTGATGTTAATCGTCGAATGATGAGTCATTTGGTCGGTCGCGACAACGGGCGGAATGTTTTGGCGAAAAGCACGGTATTAACACAACCTATTTACATGTAAGCGATACCAGCGTCAGCGCATTGCAGCACAAATTGCATTCTGATTTCGCGCGCTGTGTTGGTCTGCTTGCTTGCCGAGATCGGTCCGCCGTTCTGATGGGTTCGTCCAAGACAGTTTGGGTAGCTTATCCAGCTTGGGTTGGTCATGAATCGTCTATTTTCGTGGAATCCGAGGTTCGCTAAGGCGTTCTTTAATTTGAAGGTTGTCTCAAATGTTCTCGACCGTTGCAAATTCTTCAGATCGCGCTGTTTGCACATTAGCTTCCTTGACCACTTGTTTTTTAACTTGACGTTTGAAGTTACAGGTACCGACTTGTAGTAGCAAGGAGACAATTCAACAATGCGTAAGCTGTTCACTTTTGCCGAACTGAGGCCACGAAGCGATTGCTTTGGAAGGACGTTAAAACCCACTCCAGTATCCGGTCCTGCAATTGCCTGCGACCGCGTGAACCAAAATGGGGTTGCAGCTTTCGGAGGTTACAATCCCAATTTTAGGAGCACCGAAGGTTAGTGCTGGCCTTTTCTTTATTAGCATATTAAGCAGCGTAGCGCTGCAATGAATGCTACGTGACTTACTGATCCGTTAGTCACCGCCCTCCAATTGGTAACCGTGTTTCCACGGGCTACCAGTTACTTTGTTGATTATGCTTTTGACTTGTGGTTGGTCACCGTTTTCCACAAGCCTTATTGTAGCTTGCGAATGACAGTTTCTCAGCATTCGTTTTCTCTGTTCCTTTAACAGACCTATCGCAGACCCAAATTTTCATTGAGTAAGCGCCTTTGGACTTTATTTCATACGGTATCGCACTTTTAAGCAATGCACTCTTACGATTCCAACGGTAAATCGCGTCAAGTCGACAAATGCCGCTGAGACTGTCCCACCGCAGGTGTGTAACGTTTAAGCCAATTTAGACTAGTAAATTTTCGATTCTCGTGATCATTGGTCGCATTAGGTGTTCGGAAAAGTTTTGTCTGCTTCTAATTCCCGAATGTAAACCTGTATGTCCCGGCTTGCGGTAAGGGCTATCAATCGAAGAAAGAACTATTAGGACATGCGCATGCCTGCCAACGACTAAGAGGTGCCCATGAATTCCAAGAGCGTACAGCTCCGGAGTTCTACTAACATTAGTTAATTGACTTTACTTAATCGTTTTTTTTGCAAAGGTATAATCTTGAAGGTAGTGACTTAGATAAATGAAAAGCGACAGATCCTCAGGAAGGGATCTAGCGGTCATAGCGAGTGAGATAGCAGAATTTCCTAGTCCGTGTTAACCATCTCCCACCCAGTGTTTTATGGGGCATACGGTTTCGCAGACGAATTGGTCACTTTCGGTTGATCATTAATGTGTTTAAGCAGTGCAGTCGTTGGTTCCTCTTGCCGACTTGAAATGTTGCAGTGTTCTTCGGAAAATCAAACCGATGAAACGTTTTCAAATAGCTGATAAGAGAGTCGATTTCTGTTAACAGTATGAAATTACTTCTTGCTTTTCTCCATTCCCCAGCGTAGTTGGTTTGTGTTGAGTTCGTAATCGCTTCCATCTGAAGTCCAATTCGTTCAGGAGCCGAAATATCAACGAAATGTATGTGCAAATTAGGTAAGTCGTAACAAAGTAGCAAACGCGTTGGAGTTCTTAATGCTTGCGCATTTTACCGTCTTTTAAACGCAAGTCAGTTGCTCATAAGTTGCGACATCCGTTGCGGTCTTGTCGCTTTATTAAGTCATTTTTAGAATCAACAGGTGGTACCTTTGGGCAGTTCATGAACTTCAACGTTTTCACCAAGCGTTGGACTGAAATGCCAGTTGTCGGAGAAACGCCATTCTTGGTATCCCATTCGGCCTTCCAGCTTGCTGAGCATCGCTATTTGCTTTATTGCGGCACAATGGCAAGGACGACCTCCATCGCTTACGCGTACAATTCGGGCACCGGGGTCATTTCTGACGTGGTCATCAGCGACTGCCCTCGAGTCGACGACAATTGGTTCGGAGATGCGGCCACACTGCACGAAGGAAAATTATACGTGACCGTTGGCGACATTAACGTCAATGAAGCTGCCATCCATTTCTTTGACCTGACATGCATGAAATGGAAGGAGGTGGTCAAGTCGGATCATGTGAACATGTTTCCGCTGGTACGCCCTGAGCTTGTGGTTTTCAATCAGTGCTTGTACGTGTTCGGTGGAGGTCAAGACCTTTTGATGAACATGAAGGGGTTAAAGGTCATCCAGTTTTTCGACATGAGGAGCAATGAGTGGGTTTCAGTAAACACAGCTCCCTATTTTGGCCAGTATCCACTGCCGCGTATGTTCCATCGGTGCACTCCGTTCGGGAGTAAAGCCTATCTATCCGGTGGATACACTGTGCTTGAGAACGACGATCACCGTGTAGAACCGGTAAGTTTGCTTTGTTTGTATGATGGTATTTCCATGATTTTCCCTGCACTGTTCAGACTGTGCTGGGCGACGTATGGTCCTTTGATTTGCGTACATTCACGTGGCAACGTCTGGAGAAAGATCTACCGTACCCTGTTTGGTTGCACGATGCCGATACGGATGGAGTTAGTACCATGTACATTTTTGGTGGCGTCTGCGACTCACATTACAAGTTCCATAGTTCACAGTTGTGGTCTGCCGACCTGGTAGTCCCAAGTTTGCGCACCCTAACGTGGCGCGCAGTAGATGTTGAACAGTGCAGCAACATCTTGAAGCACATAGACGGCTGCAGACTGGAGTATTGAGGCAATTGTTAACTCGCCGCTGTATCAGGCTCGTCCTAATGAATAGACATTCCGCAAGGTCTTAACTCTTGCCTTCGTTGGTCATAATTCTATTACTCGCTTGTTATGGCTCATTTACACATGCACAAATTTCAGTATCATCTTTGCTAATCTGCACTTTTGCCCAAGAAGATTAACGCACGTTCATTTCGGTGCTTCAATGAACAAACCGGTGTCGTTCAACTGTACAACACTGTGGCATGTTTTCCTATGTCGCTGTGGGACGTCATCCGCATTGTCAAAGTTGTTTGATTGTCACAACATCTTTTCGGTCGTGCCATTAGTGTTGCCCTTCCGGTCAAATGTTCCTGGTGCCACTTGGAAGACAATGGCGACGTTTTCTCGCGCGGGTGTAGCTTGTTTCCTCTGTCACTTTTGCTGTCTCGCTTATCATCTCCATCGCATCATGTGGAGGCAAATGATCGTCGCCTCATATGCACACTTCATATGTTGACTTCACATTGGGAAGGAGCACCATTTTGACGCATTTAGTTGGCACCAGTATATCCAATAAAGTAAGTAGCCTCTTCGTTTGGATGCTGTGCGTTAAACGAATGGCAACATAAAGCTGCAGTAGTAGCCCTCGTAAGGCGTATGTTTGACTTTTGCATACAAGAGAACTTTGCTGTTCACGTCTTAGTCATATGTTTTGATTAGGCCGCAACGTCAAGCCAAGTATAGTGCCAATAGTAGATGATCACTGCAGAGCTAAGTTATTGAACCTTAGATAATGGTACTTGAACTGTAGTGACGCTTGTGACTTGAGTGGAATAAGGCGTAATTTCAACATGAAATGCTTTCCAGAGATGAACAATTCAATTGATTAAGAAAGCACTTTTTCCTACTGCAACAATAACAAAGATATCATGTGCATATCTCTGGAGAGAATGAGGAACAGTAAAGACTTCGATGTTGCTAGAGGCTTTCCTCATGTTATTCCATGAAAATTGATACCTCTACTTGAATAAACTACCCGTTGGAGCTCTACCGTTTTGTAGGAAGAAGCTATGTTGGAATTGGAAGCAATTTCCATCCAACATACAGAAAGAAACTACTATGTAGAGCATCAGTTTAGAATTAGGGAGCGTCAATTTCTTGTTAATATGAATGGTAGTGATTCTGTTACTGCTTTGGATTAAGCGAATGGTTTTCTTTATGACGCTTTCACGACTAACCTGTTCCGTCATTAATGTAACAATGCATCAAACGTTAACTATGAATGTCGATTTATAATTATTGGTAGTAACACGAATACTTTTATTGCCTTTTCTTTGGTTCGTCTCGTTGTTCCTTTCATTAGGGAACGTTATACGTAAACAAAGGGTGAAAGTGATCAGCAGACCGAAAGTATTGATAAATTGGCGAAATGACCTTCGCGAGTTTGCTGACTATCTTTTCTATCAAGAAACTCCGTCATCAGCTTGCAGTGGCACAAAATTCGTTTTCACCAAGAAATACTTAGCCATCTTACCTCACTTCAGACCGCCATGGTTTCCAAGTTTGCCTTTCTGTTGCTGATGATTACCTGCTTCTTGCCTACCGTAGAAGCGCACTCCTTTCGTTTATTAACGCAATCCAGAACAACAATTAATTTGCATACTTATGATTCGTTGGTGACCCCATTCATTTGTGCAGAACACTTTGCAGGTCACCTTGTGCCGGCAACAAACAACCACTTTGATCAGCACTTTAAGTTTCATTCCATTCTAAATAACCTTTGCGGCGATCAGACGCTTCTAGTGGGAACGTAAACTTTGTTTGTTCTCTAATTTACTTCAGCGTGCACAACAAGCTGGTTATTTAACTTCTCCTCATCAAAACTATAAATAACATTGCTTTTCGGACAAGTAATTTTTCACTTCCATCTGTTTCAGCTAGTCAAACAGTAGTGGCTACAGCCTTTATTTTCGTTATGCCTTGCGCCTGATTTCGACCAAACGGCAGGAAAGCATCGTTGTGCAATCACTTCTTATTAAGAAACAGAGTATCGTCGTTACTGAATCGTTTGTGCTGTAGAAGGCGGTTTTGCTTCGTCGGATTCACATGAATGATCATTCAAGTTGTCCTGCATTTGATACTCCTCGGTTAGTGTTTAAAAGTAAGTTCAGCTTAGGCATGCTAATTTCATTGCCAAGTCGATTTGGCTTTGGAATGCACAACTTGGTTTGTTTGCAGAAAAACTGCACAAAAAATGGAATGACGTCGTAAATGAACTCCGCGGAGTACTTGAATCAATGGCCAATGATCCAACCATTGAAGGGAAAGGCGACGCTTTCTTTGGTTCCATTGGTTGTAACCGCTTTGGTGGACCCCCGTGTTTTAGTCCGATGAAAATTATTGATACATCAGTGCAAACGGAAGTAAGATATCCTTCTCGTGGTTGCCATTGTAAGATAGTTTCTTGGTTGTCTATTCGCAGGACAGTTGCGCACCGCCTTGGGGCGTGATACCTGAACACGTGGCACTATCGCCGGACTGTTCAACCACGAAAGGCAAGAGTCCTTTCTATTGCATGTGCTCGAACGAACCCCGCGCGTAGGCCATTCGAAAGTAGCTCAGTCAATTTGTTTCCATGTTTTATAATTTGAGGCCTTCAAAGAAAAAAATGGATATTCAAAAGCGAATGGAAATTAATTCTCAAACGGGTACAATCGAGGCACACTCTCCCATAGTGCCAAGATCTTGTCAAGTGCGCTGGATAGAAATGCGCAGTCCTGTAAGTATACTATGGTTGTAAACACATGTGGTCTTGATTCTGCGATTGTCAGTATTACTGGCAATTTTGTCAATTATGCGAAAAATTTTTAAACTACATATTAATACTTTGCAGGACGAAGAATCGATTTACATTTTCGTTCAAATTGACCAGTTCCTAGTGTAAACTATTAATAATTACTACTGAGCGTTGCTTAAAAATAGTCGACTAATGGAAATGGGCAGCACCTGCTTAACGCAGAGACTATTTGTACAGGAAAAGAGGAAACAGACGGCTAATACTTAAGGCTTTAGATCAATTTGGAGACAATGGAACAGAATTTGTGCCATGCACATGTCGATATTGCAATAAGAGACTAACTATTAATGTTTATGTATTACCCGTTTACTTTGCGTAAGTTAATGCTACGCGGCTTGCTTACCTATTAAGATCACGCGAGCACCATAAAAACAAAAGAAGGACCAGGTTAAATTGACCAGTACGTAAGCAGTGGGTTATCTTGCATGTTCAAAACCAGTTACGTTATATTTGCGTAGTCTTGGCTTCCCTGATTGCCCTTTGTGCTCGCGATTGGTTGAATGATCGCATGGAATAGCAACTTTGCCGCTTGGAGCTGTGCCCTTCCATCATTGCCACGCGTAAAACATTTGCATCTCTCTACTGCAAGTGCGCGGTATCGAAGAATTTCATGAAATTTCATTTTGGTCTACTTAGTACTATTCACCTCAGTTTGAGAGCTTCATTAGTGACAATAGAGGCGTCTGCTAAGTTCTACAAAATCCAACCAAGCTTACAAAACGAAGTACAGTCTAGTCCAAAATGGCAACCCCAAAGCAACTACAATATGTGAGTAGTGCTGTTTTCTCAGCGCAAGACTAATTGCAGCCTGCTGTACTTCGACGTACCGGAAGAAACTTTTTTTGAATAAGTATGTACAGTTTTTCGATGCGTATTGTTTATCTCCTGCTCCTCAATGGCGTCGTGCATGTGGCGTTCCATTTGGCCACAGGAAAGTCAGTTAGTTAATGCGCGTTTTGATAGGTATCGAAAAGTGCGCTCACCTGAACGACGTCCAAACAGAGTTGTCTTAATCTGTGACTTCAATACTGATTGTTGATTCTAACCTCTCTATGATGAAACGATTTGAAATTAAAAAAAGAATAAGTGCCTTAAGAGTTGGGCCTCTTCAATGTTCGTAAGTCGCTTAGGAAATGCATTATCCCACACACCACCAGGCGCAACGCGAAGTGATGGAAACCGACTATCTACAATGTATTACTATTAGTAAAACAGCTTTTATACTTTGCCACGCCATAGCTTTTTCAAATACGCCCCCTCAGATACCCTTGCGCAATTAAAACATTCTAGCAGTTTTGTTTCCCTCCTAAATTACGTGCTCCGCAGTTCTGTAGAAGCATTCTGGTAAAACTGATGCATTTATTTTCCAGTTCGCGAAATGATGGATGAGAATGAATGACTGTGTTGACAGATGTATTACGTGAAATGATAAGGGCAATATTGATGAAAGCACTTTTGTACTTCATCAGAAGCTTAAGAGCCCGCCTATGCGCTTCTCATGGTTGTAGCGCAAATCCCTCGTGAACGCTGTTTTTGTTGACCTGTTTTAATATAGGTTTTCGAAGATGACAATGCCAACCAAGTTTCCCTGACCGGTGACTACGTTGGTGAGCGCGGTTTGAACAAGAAGTTCATGCCAAAGTGTTTATCGCCGACTGTCGTTCAGGGAGAAGCCGGATTCGCGATGACGCGCTGAAAAGGTTGCTTCAAATTTTGCACATCGAAGTGCTCGAAGGAATTCTTCGCGCAAAAGACAGAATCGATGGTCTATGCAGTCCTCGTCACAACTTTCTCTCATCGTTCCTCAAGTTGGGACGTGAAAAGCAGTTGAAACCCAGTCAGTACGCAACAGACAAGGCAACAAGTTCTGCCGACTTCAGGTAACGCTAAATTTATTGCCATTGAAACTGGCAGACCACAACTGGTGCCCCGCAACCAAACGCGAAAGGAAGCGAATGCTTGAAAAGTTAGCTGCTTGCAGTGATTGAGAATTACGTTTGCACTTGTTCTTTACATAGCGTGGTACTTTATGACACAATCTCCTGTAAACGACTATATTTCCACCAATGCTGTGAGCAAGAAAGTTGGCATCTCAAATTTTTCAGCGAAAAACAAAGTTTATTGTAGGCTTATTTTTATTAAAGTTTAGTGTGGAGTAAGATTGATGTTGGCCATTAAAATAGCAGCATGCTTGGTTAAGCATTAAGTTATGTAAGAGTTCTTTACGCTTACAAGGAGCGAAAGATTTGGTAATTATAGGCATGCATACAGTCATTATCAGTTCAATGACAAATGGATGGATCTGGCTATCGATTGCTTGGGACGACTGAAAACCAAAGTTCTTTTGGGAATTTCAAACCAACCGGATCTCCCGCACGCCAGAAAGTACATCTATGAGCAAGTGAAGCGGTTCTTTGTACAACTGACTACGGAAGAGCATCTTATACCAAGCGAATACGTTCCCATTATAATAGCTATCACGAAGTTACTGTTTAACGAGAATTGTCAATGCAACGAGCAGGCCATTGAAGCTACGCAGTTGCTTCTAGTTTTGCTCCGCGACGACTATCGTGAGCACCTAATGCAGCTACTTCGTTTTATGCAGCACGTAGCGGCTCAGCAAAGTGAACCGCTAACGCAGAACAATACAAATGAGAATATAGCAATCAGGGATCTGCTGAGCATTGTTGTCAAAGCAAAAGCGGACGATCAAAGGGAGGTCAGGTTTTGGCTCCGCTTCGTTCTCAAAAATTTTTCCAGCATCTGCCATGCGTTTCCGCTGTTTGAAAAGGACATATTCGAACTCGCAGTTGGCTCGTCGGAGAATGCATATTGTTGCACGGTCACACTGGATAAGTATGAGCAACAGACGGCTTCAGTGTCAGAAAAAGAACTAACAAGAATGGTCGTATCCGTTATGCGTAGCGGCTCCTTGTCGCACAACGAAAAAGTGCGGTGGTTAAGTAAGTTCAAGCAAGAATATCCGCAGCTTTATTACGGGAAATTCTCCTTTCTGGAAGAAAGATTCTCCAAAGCAAGGGTTTTCTCTGTATAATTACTGCCGAGTTGTTTGCTATCTTGTTTGCAGCTTTCAAAAGTAAATCTTTTACCCCCTATTCACTTTCTATGCAAAGGATGGAGAAGAGGGATTGCTTAACATCAAAAATTTGAACGTTACATTCTAAACATGTTGGCTGCATTTCAATTATTTAGCTAAAATGGAAAGGTCAATTATCAGCTTGTGGGTGTGTGAATATAGGTATGACCAAAGTACGCCCACATTTCCAAACGAGCGTTCAAACTTGTTCATCAGGCTTAGCTTATGAAAAGAAAATTATGTGAATATGGACATAATGCACGTTATCTTGTTTTTCAACGATAAGTCTGGTACTAGTTTTATTTCATGAAAATGAAAAACAATAAGCTTGGCGAAGCTTTCGAGCCCCTCTCTCCTCCTGAAGACCAGACCTGGTAGGTGGCCAACATGAAACCTGCGCTGACGACGAGCCAAGGTTCGGCTCGGAATCTTCGCCAAACCTTTTTGGTGTTCATTTTTATGAAATAAAAGCTTTACCATCATTTCGTGAAAATGACAAGTTCAACGGGAGCGAAGTCCATGATTTCTGCTTCAAATATGGGCATAAGTACGAATAAACAACGATTGGCAAATTCGCATGAGAAAATTTGGTTTGACGCTTTTAAATAACAGGAGCATTTAACGAGGCATATTCAAAAGTTTAATATTACAATTTGAGCTGCCGTGGGCTAGGAGCAGTTAGAGGAAGAACAAAAAATATTTGGCATGTCAACGCATGCAATAAGCTTTTATTACCTCACAAGTAGGGGTCAGTGTTACCTGACCCAGTGACAGTGATGGTTGCATATGCGCTCCATAATTTAAGCACTTGCTAAATTATTAGCGCAAAGGGCAACAACGTTACTTCACACATTTTACTTCAGGCATGGCGTATCCAACGGGCAAAACAATGCAAGAAAATCACCGTAACAGCGGAACGTCGATTTTCACATACTCAAAGAATCACAAGTTCGCACTGTTCAGTCGAAGCGTATAGCTTTTTATAGTTCTCGAAAAGCTCCTTGATTTGGTCAACATACTGCTTGTGCAAGTCATCTATTTGAGCTTGGTCAGGATTGTCACACTGCTTAACGTGTATAGGCTTTCCCACGACGGAATAAATCGGCCGTCGATGAGGCAGTACGCCAAACGTATAGTTGAACATTCCCCGCCCGCATATAGGAGGCAATACCCAGCCGGAAATGCTTTTCCAGATTAGCTGAAAGTGACTTAGAAAACGCAACTGATGATTGTCGAAGCGATTGTACACGTCGTTTTCACCAAACGAGTAGCACGGGACGAGGTCCGCACCCGTCTGAATGGCCGTTTTTATAAATCCCTTACGTTCATTCAGCACAAGCGTGTGGGTGCCAGGATAGGCCTCCAATGCTTCCCTCGCACCACCAACTACCACCACGGCAGCGTAACCTTTCTTTGGCTTCCCAAGCAGCCAACTTATGGACTCTTTGCTTACGTCGATCAGGCTAAAGCACATCATGTACTCGCGCCGAAAGGGAAACCAGAAGTTTCCAACAAGAGTACACAGGTATGGTTTTATGCCCGGAAAGACCTTGCTGAAATTAGTTGCTTCGGTAGAAAAGTTGCAGAACGCCCCAAAGCTCATGATTCCGTGAGGGTGATATCCGATCAAGTAATTGCGGCTTGGATCAAGCTCGGCTGTCTTAATCAGATGAATTGGGAAGTAGTCACGCAAGTGCTTGTACAGTGACCACTCTCTTATTATGCTCAAAGGTCGAGAACCGCGTTTTGGAGCATCTCGGTCAACGTAAAGCCAAAGTCCGTATACCACCGCCAGCCACCAAAGTCGCCACACGATCATTGCGATCAACGAAAAGATCAGCAAAAAGTAGGGTCCCGCAAAGAGACTTACATAATGCGCAGCGGCGATTGTCTGCATCCGCCTTCTCCATGGAATGAACAACGGCGCGAATTCAATTCCAAGGAAGGACACCATCGCTGCGGCTAGTGAGTCATTTGTTCGTCCAGTTCTTCTTTCGCAATCATTCGCTTCTGCTACCTTTGCTTGCTCAGATGAAATCAGTAGGCGCTTGCACCTGTACCGTTTAGGCTTTGAGTGCATTGGTTGTGCGCAAATTTGTTTTCCTACTCCGACAGCTTCCTGAATGCAGGCCGTTTGGCTTAAGCCCGACGGCAGAGTCTACGTTCCGCAGGTTAAGAATCAAGGAACTATTAGTTTGTCTTACCTGCCGAACGCATATTAAAAATTTGCATACGTTTCCTTAACCCTCATAACCAGGGCATGCTTCACAGCCGATTTGGTAACTTAAACCGCGCAAGTTGGTGCACCTTTCCATAAGCAGGTGCATTTAGACACAAATAACACCGAAGACAACTCAAGACTATCAGTAATAGCGTGTAGCGACATATCTGACTAGGTAGTAGAGGCATGATTGTGTATCTTCTTGATTGCTTCTTTGTAACGGGAGCGATTAACAATATTTGTTGTTGTACACGGACTTTTCCCTTCTTCCTTTGTAAGCTTCGTTGTCGACGTATCGTTGTGCTGCTTCCTTATTCTACCCGACCTATGAAACTATTGCACTACAGCCTGAAGGCTTGTTAGTGCAAACATGACCTGCCATTCCTCCTGACCCAAACTTTTCCCTCAGTCTGTGCCTGCACCGCTTCCGTGAACGGTTCGTAGAGACTGTGCTCTGAAACATTACCAAAGGTGCGGAGGCAAACACTGCCCGGTCTGGGTTGACTGAAAGTGTTCCCGCTCCTGCGGTTTAGTGGAAGTGCGCTTTCTCGAAAATAACTTCACGGTATGTGCTTACAGGGCTCAATTCCCCCTTTTTGTCCTTCTTTCTTCTTTTGCGCTGATGACGGGTCAAGATCGACCCGAAAGCTCCGCTCTTTCGTTATGAATAAAGCGTTTTCGACGGGAAGAAAAGTTCCCTGTAAAACAACAAATAAACATTGTGCATCTTTTACAATTACAATGAATGACCCATTAACGTTTGTTTGTTTTTGATTGATCAATGATTCATAATCTACTTAGCTAAGGACTTGCTACGGATGATCAGTTCTGTTTCTTCTGCTCCTTACTTTGAAGGGGTATTTCGAATTCATCCAAGTTTATGCCACACATTCAGTTAAAAATGAGCTTGTTTTATAAAGATCACAATGAATGAAACACTTTTACTCATTCAAATTGTGTTGTCCACTATGTGCATAAGCTTTGTGCCTTTTACAGCAATTAATTCGTTTTTCGAGCAATATTCGTTAAGCAGCGTGTTCACAATGCACACGGACGTCCACCTTGCACTGGCAAACGTTCCAAGGTGCAAAAATCAATTACTCGGTAACTTTGCTACTGAACGAACTGTAGGCAAGTAGCCTTAAGTGCACACGCACGCAATTGGAAGCTGTTGCGCAATTCACTTGCATTTCATTAAATGAGCATAATGTAGGAGTACAAACATTTGATGCTCTAACCAAAATTCTGCAATAGAAGCGTCCAAAAATATTTAGCGGCGATTTGTAGGATTATCTGAACAACATTAAATGGGTTACCTGTACTTCAGCAGTAGTTGAATTGTTGAATCCTTAGACCATTGCTGCTAATCGTTTCTGCATTGGTGGGTGAGCATTATCTATCATCCATGAATTGTATTTGACCCAATCCAAGTAATCCCGAAGCGAAACTGAAATTTTGCAGCAAGAATACCTTGGAAAATGTTCATCCTGCTCTTTTTGAAAAGCGTGTGATTATCAGACATAAGCTTATCACTGGCGCATTCCTCATCAACAAAGTGAGAGAAGTGAATGCAGCGAATAGGACCATTTGATGCATTCCAAATGTTTTTCCTTTTGAATGACAATTCATTGACTCGTTAATTTCTTCTGACCATTACGCACATTCAAAGGATTTATTTAAAATGGTAACTATCCCGTTTTAAATTCTGCGCTTGCACACCCGTTTATTGGTGCCAGTATCTATTCCTTGAAAAAGAAAATGAAATTCCTATCAGCGATTCGATTAGACACGTTAGTTAAAAAATAACTTAAAAAGTTTTACTGATATTAGCAGAAAGTCACTTTATAAGGCCTCTTAACATATGTAACGGTTATCACTTCTTGCCCGTTGAGATTTATGCATAAACCAGTAATGTTTCGCCACATTTCGACACCACGATCTGTACAAGCTCCTACACTATCTTGGCCTGTTACTTATGGGATTAAAAGATTGATCAGCGAGGGGCTGAACAAGATTAGTAAAGGAAATAATTAGGTCAGTAAATCCTCATTTCGTGCGAAAAGACAACAATGCAAACTAGGATTGACTGAAATGAATGCTATGCAGAACTTACGAGTGCAGATGCATTGGAGTGATCTGACTGAACCCTTACGTGCACTTAGTCTACGGAAAGGCAAGCTGGTTTCGTCCAGTGCACATGGGATTATTTGTAGTACGCTTACTAACACTCATGGACGAACTTATATGAACTTGACATTTTCAAAACGCATACCAGTTCACTGATACTTGCAGCATTGTGTTAGAATGGTGGAGTGCGTAATGGCCAAACAATATAATGCCAAACAAGAGTTAAAATTCAGTAGTTCATTTTTCTTGAAGAATGATGAGCTTGGTCGTGGAGGCGCTAGTCTAGCGGCTAGATTGGTGTCTTCCCTTGGCACTAGTTGAATGGAATAAAAATCACCCTTTATTGAACATCATTTGAAAGGAATGAATTAATATCTTTAATTAATAGCAAATATGATTATCAAGAATAAATATACTAAGCTTATATGAAGTTGATTACATTAGAGTAGTGAATTAGGCTAACAAACTACAAGAGCGCGCTGATAAATAGATCAAAAAATTTGAAGGTAAAATTAGGCAAGTGCAGAAAGCGTGCAAGCGTCCGTTACACTTGACAAAGCTTCATAATTGTCCGGTTTAAAGCACAGCAAAAGTGAACATGCATTACCGGTAAAACTGACGAATGAGATAATTGCTAATAATAGAAACAAACCAACATTTACTGTAAACATGTGAACAGCAGCTTTAAACTCTAAGCTGAAGAGCTACTAGTCAGACGGTCTCATTCGA
The DNA here is from genome assembly GCA_000612645.2 of Trichuris muris. NCBI lineage: Eukaryota > Metazoa > Nematoda > Enoplea > Trichinellida > Trichuridae > Trichuris > Trichuris muris. The sequence continues at coordinate 23,000,416 of CBXJ02000282.1, read as the reverse complement.
TGGAGCGGAGTGGACACTTGATTTACACGCTCTCCTTTCGATCACCTGCAGATCCATAACGCTTAGTGTATTACCACGTTCAATCAGTAAACTCTGTACTAATTCATCTAGTCAATCTGTTCAATGGACAAACCAACGAATCAAGGTGTTGCCTTGTACGCAGCACCTCAAGGAAGCTGCCTGGCCTACGTGAATGTTCAGGTGGGAGTTCCAATCGAAAGTTATTCAAGTTTACAAGATGACGAAAGGCCCTTCGTCTGCGAGATATGCGGAAAGGCATATAAAGCGAAGAGTAACCTCCTCCATCATGCATATACGCACATTAAAAAGCGACACGTAAAAACGATGGACTTCTTCCTGGATCTACTGGCTGCCCCTCTTCCAAAGAAACCACGAAAATCAAAGAATTGGTCTGACTGCAGCAACATTACAGCAGTAAATGGGCTATGCGAAAGTACATCAGCAAGACCGCATGAGCAACAAGGCATGGTATTTACTGTAGGGAATGAGCAAATGGCGGACCATGCTATGCAGAATGGGTATCGTCAAATGCTTTTATTATGCAACAGAGCTTGGGGGCAAACCTCTGCAAATCTTCAATCAAGATTCCAACACAAACAAAATGGTGGAACAAGCAACAGCATTTACGACTCTGCTTTTGTGGAACAGGCCGCTGGCATTGTCGGTAGTCAACCTCGAGTGAGCTGCAAGAAACGTTCGTAAACTTATTGGTATCAGCGGGAAGCAGGTAGCGGCGTTCCTTGCAAGAGAATTGTTTAAGTCAGTTGAAACAACTTCTCTGGATAACAATGAGCAACATGCAAATGTAGAATGCAAGCAAAACATTATGCACATGTCCATATGCATAATGTTTCGCTGAATATGTAAATAAATCTTAGTATATGAAAGCGCAAGAGTGAAATACGCAATTGGCGAAACTGTTGGCAGGACTGAAGTACTTTACAAGGCGCGTAAACAATATGGTAACAGAAATACGGTGTAGTACATTATAAAAAACTGGATATCAGCAGATCAGGCCAGCTGTGGTCGGCAGACGGCATTTTAAACCTTGGCATGATTGAAGAAGGCATGAATGAACATATCGAGAAAATAAAAAGGGCGAAGAAACAATTGATCAGTCACAGAGATACTTTTTCAACGAAACTTAATAATGCTCACCCAGTTGATGAATGCCTTGACTGCTACAAAAACTGTCCAGTTGATTTAGTCATGCAAGCTGAAATCCGATGGCTCTAAGAAAGGTGTATTCAGAATGGTCACACCAATTTGCTTTATTGAGTTCTTCAGTTTCGATTTATTGCACACTGTTTTTTCAATTTTCTTGTTCACGTAACAAGTTAATTAAGAAAACAATAAGGCGTCAGATAATCCTCACTTTTGCCATGGCACATAAAATGGCACCACAAGTTTGGCGGTATAAATAAACAATGGAAACAATATTTTTCGTTGATAATGTCTTATACAGTGGAATAAAGGAATTCTGACGGGTTTAAATTTCGTGTCGAAATACGACAAAATACCCGTTGAAATGATTTTATTTTTTGCGTAGCTTTCGGGACCCGTGTTGGTCCCGTTCTCAGCGCTTCTCAACGCAAACGGTTGTTCTGTCTGCATCTACCACAACTGAAAATGCCGAAAAACATGGGGTCTTAGAGTACTTTCAACCGAAGAGGCATAAGATTCTTTAAACGGATCTATTCTGTCTCGTTCCCCGTCATACTGTAACTTCCTGGTATAACGTCATCCCCACGTTGATTGGCCCGTTAATTGTTGGAGACATAGGTGGCACGACCGTCACATTTTGCGGGCCGAGCGCTCGAAGCAATCATTCCTTCCCTTACCTAAGCCTAAACTATAAAATAAGAGTCATGTCAATCTTTCCTTTTAAATTACGAAAGCAACACGACCGTAGGCATCGTTTTCTGCCCTTACCTAAACCTAAACCATGAAATAAGAGACATGTCTCCCTTTTAACTTACGAAGGCAATAGAACCATAGGCATCGTTTTCTGCCCATACCTAAGCCTAAACCATAAAATAAGAGACATGTCTCCCTTTTAACTTACGAAGGAAACAGAATCATAGGCATCATTTTCTGCCCTTACCTAAGCCTAAACCATAAAATAAGAGACATGTCTCCCTTTTAACTTACGAAGGCATCTTACAAAGGCTCTTGAAGTTTACGATCGCTAACGCATCTCGGCGCCCTCTTCGTAGCATTTTATATCAGCGTTCGGCAACAGAAACGTCATTAGCGCCCCCAGCGCCCCCTAGCGACATGATAATCAAGTAGGGGGAACGAAACAGAAAAGACCCCTTTAAACTTCCTATCTTCTTACCGTATGTTTCTTGAAAAAGTATTTTCATATGCCTGTTGTTTCAAGTTGCGGGTTTTGTGAATCAAACGCACAGCCCGTTTTTATCGCCACGATGGACCAGATGTTGCTAACTTCAGCTCCATCTCTGTTAATTCAAAGTTTGTCACGAATGTAAAATGTTTCTTTGATTTTCCTAATCTTGAAATTCCGTTCATGTTTCAATATGGAAACGCTCATTCGATTGTTTGCCTGCGAACAGCTTATTGATTGCTCTACCATGGCTGAGACGCTGACTGCTTCTCCATGATCTTCAATGGGTCCCTTTCTTGCGGTCGTCCTATAGATCTTACCGTTTCACCACTCTGTCTTCTCTCTGCGTTCTTGTATCTAGTCAGTGCCATTTTATGTTGTTTCAGCCTGCGTTGCACCGTGTGTCCAGTGTCGCCAATGTATCTTGCCCAACACTCACACTTAATACTGTAAACTACTCCTGGTCTTTTATGAGACGTGATTTTGAATTTGTCAGATCTTAAGATCGATCTTAGATTCGGAGGACTTCTGAACGCAATCAATATACCAAAATTCTTCGCTAGCTTCTGAATCTTCTCAACTATACAAGGGCAGTATGGAATACTAAGTGTTCTCGTAGTCTCATCTCATTTGTTCCTCGTTCTTATGTCATAATTTACGTGCTTCTCCATTCTTTCTTTTATGCAGGCCTCAATGAGACGTTTGGGGTACTCATTCAGCAGTAGTGTTCTTTGTATGTATCTAATTTTATCATTCAAGAATTCTTTATCGCAAAGATTAACTGCTCTGTCTACTATTCCTTTTACAATTCCTCTTTTTTACGCTAATTGGGTGGTTTGAAAATAAATAGAAATATCCATCTGAATTTGTGGTTTTCGAAAAACCTGGTCTTTAGATGCTTGTCAGCTCTCATTACAAAGGTGCCCAGAAATGTTAGTCTTCCATTTTCTTCTCTTTCCATTATAAATGTGACGTTCCCTGGGAAAAGGCAATTTAAGTGGTCAAGGAGAGCTGTCTCTTTTCCTCCATTGACAATGATAAAAATGTCAACTACGCATCGCTTGAAAATCTTTAAATCATACATTGAGATGTTAATTGGAAAAGCGTTTTCTTCCTAATGTACCATGAATATTTCAGCATAAATTTGGGAAAGGGGGCTTCCCATCGGCGTTAACCTAAGAAGTTAAAATCACATACGAACAAAGAACACTACTGCTCAATGACTACCCAAAACGGGTCATTGACGTCTGCACAAAAGAAAGATTAGAGCAGCATCGAAATCATGACATAAGAACGAGGAACGCAACAGAAGAGAGAACGAAAACACTTTGTATTCCATACAATCTTAGTATAGGTGAGAAGATTCAGAAGTGAGCGAGGAACTTTGGTATAATGATTGCTTTCAAAAGTTCTCCGAACCAAAGCTCGATCTTAAAATCTGCCAAAGTTAAATAATGTCAGATAAGAAACCAGGAGTAGTTTACAGTATCACGTGTGGTTGTGTGGCAAGATACATTGGCGAAACACGACACACGGTGCACCACAGGCTGAAACAACACAAAATTGTACTGACTAGATACAAGAACCCAGAGAGAAGACAGGGGTTGAAACGGTAACATCGAGAGGACGACGGCAAAAAAAGGACCCATTGAAGATCATGGAGGAAGCAGTCAGCGCCTCAGCCATGGTAGAGTACTCAATAGGTTGTTCGCAGGCAAACAATCGAATGAGCGCTTCCATATTGAAACATGAACGGAATTTCAAGATTAGGAAAATCAAAGAAGCATTTTATAATACATTTGCCACAAACTTTGAATTAACAGAGACAGAGGAGAAGAAATTACCAACATCTGGTCCATCGTAGAGGTAAAAACGGGCTGTTCGTATGATTCATAGATCCCGCAACTTGAAACAACAAGCATATGAAAATACTTTTTCAAGAAATATACAGTAAGAAGATAGCAACTTTAAAGAATCTGATGCCACTTCACCTGAAAGTACTCTAAGACCCAATATTTCTTCGACATTTTCAATTGTGGTAGATACAGACAGGAGAACCTTCTGCGTTGAGAAGCTCTGAGGACGGGACCAAGAGAGGTCCCGAAACCTACGCAAAAAAGAATAAAAGGACCATGTTTCTTTCGTTCATCGTAGGGGTTTAGTGTCGCTAGGGGGCGCTGATGACGTTTCTATTGTTGAACGCGCATATAGGATGCCACGAAGGCAGCGTTGAGATGCATTAGCGATGGTGAACTTGAAGAGCATTTACAATACTCATTTGAAAACACCTCACATATGAAGCACATCGACATGTGCATGTTAGCAGGCGAAGGAACAAAACCAAACCTAATATATTCACCTCTGTACTGCTTGCACTTCATTTTCTGTTGTGACCTATTTTGATCTGGAAAAATTTAATTCATTTGAACAGCGAACTAAGTCGGTTGAAATTACAATGGTAATGGCTGGAAAATAGCGCAAGTAAATATGAAACACCATCTACTCTGTTAATTTTTCAACACGCCTTCCCTTGCTTTTCTTAGCCCTCCTCAAATCTAACTTCGTCCGTTAGGTACTTAGGAAACGGATATCGATTGTACCTCTCACTTTTACAATTTTTACGAATATGACTACTCACTAACTATCCATTCCTTTCAATCCAACTCTTGAGAGCCATGGATAAAAGGCTTCACTTACATGAACCTTTGACGAAATGCGGAACTGAAACGACCGATAGTAGCGAACTTCAGGTCTTCTACAAATATAAATCAGAAACAAATGGCGAAAGAGTGGGGCTTATTTATAGGTGAAAATTGCAGGTGGCAGCGCGTAGGAATGTGCGGCGCATTCGCTTTTCTGATACATATTCACGAACTGCACAGGTGACGACCGGTTCTAATGTTAACGAAAAAGCCTTTGCAGGAGCAGACTGGCGCGACGTTTACTGCAGAAGGGCTATTTGCACACAAAGTGTTCAATAAAAATTACGCTGTTCAATAAAAGCAGTCATGAACGGGTATTCTGCCGTCCTTTAACACGATGAAACCGAAAACCGTTAGAAATCCACTATTCAACACACAAAGTGTCTGCATGTGAAATTAGCCTGTTGGATCATAGAAACGGTAGGACCGAGGCGCTGAAGAGCTACTGTTAAAGCGACCTCTGCACCGCTCCGTTCTTATCAGCATGCCTGAATCACCCGTGCGTCGAAGAAAGCTTCTCGATATGTCCAGCGCCCACTAGAAGCTTCTACCACCCCCCTAAAAATCTTCCAGCGCCCCCGGGGGAACGCTAACGCCCCCGTTGAGAATCACTGAGCTATGGCGAAAGGCCATATGACTACTGCAAAAGGCTTTGATGATCAATTATACTTGATCGCAGGCTCAGCCAGACGGAGGTGCCCAAGTATAGCTGACGACCGCGAAGTTCTAAACTAATTTATAGTACTCAGGTATTATTCTCAAGATTCTGTACCCCCAGGAATGCGAATGTGCCAATTCATAAGCTGTGACGCAACGGAGTTTGGAGCAGGAGCATTTCTCATGCTTTTTACAAAAATGCGGTTTTCGATCTTGCTTTTGCCTAATGCTGCCACAGAAATAATGAAATTAGCTTTTCCAGCAATGAATGAATAGCAAACGCAAACCCTGCATTCGGAGCAGACCTCTTCTATCCTCTAAGTTAAGCTTCCGAAAGCCACATTTGCATTCATTATTCTTTCATTGGTAGTACAAATTTCAAACAATGATGACAGTCAGTTTCAGCACTTTGATCTTTTACGATATTGTTTCAGCGTTCAGCAATGTGAAAATCAGTATTTTGTGAAGACTCATGCGAAAACGATGCCTACACAATTTACACGTCTTGTTCCAATCCCCATAACATGACATGGAACAAAGCTGAACTCAAAAGTGTCCACTGCTTTATATCTACCGCTTGCAAATTAAAGTATGCATGAAAGCAAATTCCACAGCCTCTTCATGAACTCGTGACCATATAAATGGCAAGAAGAACAAAGCGATTGAGATTTCAATAATTTGAGGAAAATGGATGTGAAATCAAAACAGACAAGTCCGAAAGACCGTGTTCAGTTACATAAATTACAAATGTAGGGTCTTATAATCTGGAGACTTCTCAGCAACCTGTCTTAAATGCACGCAGGTTCCACGACAGGTGACAGCCTGCACATTCGTAAGACATGCGACGGACTTTAAAGCAGTTGCACTATAAAATGCTGTTGATTAATGCGCACTGTCACTTTAGCGTGCATTCGCCCTTGGTACTGGTGACTGGCTAGCTGGGAGTACTCCTCTGCATAAACAGTTTAAAGTGGCCCACACATATTCGTTGATTAAGTGGAAAGCATCATTGACTGAGCACTTGGATAGCAAGAAGACAATATAGTTCAATCACTACGACTTGGTACAATGACACCAAAGGTAATGCACATTTGCTGCGTTTGTCAGAAAGCGTTTTCGCATAAGTATCGCCTGCTTGTCCACTTGGCAACACACTCAGCGGAAAAGAAATTTTTTTGTGTCGTTTGTTACAAACGGTACAAATCGAAGAACAGCCTTACTTACCACGCATTCTCTCATTTAAAGAACGGCGATATAGACACAATGGACTGGTTCCCGGAGCTTACTACCACTGCTGAACGTAATACGAGTGGTGAAACAAAGGCAGGAAATTGGATAAGCAGGAACATACGACCTACAAGATATCATGTGAATAGTTCACTGAAGCCAGACATAGAAGTGCCTATAAGTTGGCGCGACAGCTGGCGAGATGAAGAAGCACCAGCCACTTCTACGGCTAGCACAAGATGGCAAAGCTATGGAGACGCACAGGGACAAGAAAGAAGATTTGAAACCCTGATAAATCCAGCTCATGTAATACGAACAACTAAGTTGTTCCCTAACAGCAAGCGTGGTCTCAGTATGCTTTTACCGGATCAGGCATGCCGTGCTTCGGCGCATCAGAACAAGGCGATGAATTCTGTCGTTTTGGTGACCCCCAAAGGACAGAGGTACAGAGTCGACTTTGCCGTTCCATTAGAACATGACCAAGCAGCTGCTTTGGACAGCGATAGTCCACTCCAAGTAGTCGACCCACAGTGTTGGCAAGCACCGCCTAGGTACATACTGCGACAAGAATCCGTTCGCAGAATTCGTTTCATGCACAGCTGCTCCAGCAACTTTCGTGATCAAATTCGGAAAGTGAAAACGGAAACGCAGGGCAGTGGAACGATTGAGATGTCGGCCTTTGAGGATGGGCGGCCGTCGACCAGCGGCTGGAACTTGAACACTTCGACACGCGAATTTCAGTTCCAGAGGCGCAGTGAGAAGCTCCAAAAGTACCAAGCAAAAATGCTCAAGATTGGTGAAACTTCTGTAGAAGGTAGTTCTGGGAATTACAAGCGACCGACCGACTCGAACAACACGAGTAAAGATGGACAAACATTCTACTACAGGCAAGGCAATGATGGCTTACCCAATCGATCTGGGAGTCAGCGAATGGGACAGCAGCAGAGCCGTGGCGCAGTCAGTGATGTGTTAGAACAGGCGAAATTGACTCGGAATGAACACAATGAACTTCCAGAGCATGGGATCAGAAAACCGAGCTCCAACGGGGCAAGTGGTACTGCTTCTAGCGGCAGGCTGACGGATAGACAGAACCGCCCTAAAGGCAGGCCTTCCTCTGCAAAATGTGCTTCCCGCTACATGTACCAGGGTGGAGACATTGAAATCGATCAGACTGAAATCGGTTATCATGCCGACGGCAGTGCCGTCTACATACGACACCGTGGGTACCAGATTATACGTCACTAGTGAAATTCCTTCGCAATTCCGTATATTTGACGGAGATGACCACATTGGACAAGCAGCTATGGCGTGAAGAAGAACAGTGTACATGAAGCTATCATTTGTATATTTATCAGAATGTACAGCTTTAGTTTTTGTCATTTTGCATTATACACCAATTGCAGTTATGTTTCTCCTAAATACGTGGCTGTGCGAAAACGTCGTTGCAAAGCATCGTATTTGCTGGAAGTTTACATGAATCAGGTTTTTGCGTCTGTACTAGTATTAATGCATTGTACATACTGAGGGAAGTAAATATAGTTCACTGGGAGCTCATCCTGTACTACCACGGCAATGGTGAAACCAACTACTGAAGATAAGGAGCTGTTGGGTAGGTTCAATGAAACGGTCGAACAGGCACTGAAGGAAGGGGCCAGCGAAAAGCATATACAGCGAATATGCTCGCTATGCAACTTTGCTACCAGCAGTGTAGTTATTAACTCTAACACATGCACGCTCATGGAGCAAAAGCGATGAAACGGCCATGACAAATCTCAATACTGGTCATTGAAATAGGGCGGCGCAAATCTGCTGACAACTGTGCAATAATACGAATAGTTAAACCTGACTTTTTATAACTGCTAGAAAACCTTGTCTTGCGCTTTTATTTTAATTTACGTTTCCTACTTCGCATCTACTGTATTCAGTCGACATAGCACAAATCAAGTACGTATTTAATCGATGAACATGGGCAATCATTAGCTATTAATAGTTACCTCCTGTAATGAATCAAGAAGGGCATGGAGCTCTGTATACTCTATTGTTCGCTTGTGGTATGGTAAAATGGAACACGCAGAATAACGTGCATTGATTGTTCAAATGTTTTGCCAGGTTTCGATTATACGCTAAACATTGATTATTTTATCGTAATAACATTTGATAATAGACTCAAGCGCTATTCAACACCTATAACGTTTCACTTGGCCTTACAATGCATCGAGCATTTAAATATCCTCAGATTATGTATCACCTCATGCTGAGCAGCAAAACAAGTTTCGGCTATATTTTCATATTTTACTCACAAAGAACTAGACAAGATTGGACTATTCATTTGATCATTTTGATTGTTTGCAATGATTAAATCAGATTTAATGGGCTAACATGCAACACGAGTACCGCTAGCGCACGAAAGAGGCGCTGATAGGTGAAACAACTTACACAATTGGCAAACGGGATATGTATCACAGGAATTACTTGGAAGAGAAGCAGTATAGAACCGAATCGTGTTGATCTTTCCGTAGACATTCTTTCCGAAATGCAATAACCGTTTGCGATCGCTGTCCGTTCAATATAAAAGCCTCTCCATAAGCCGCCGTGTTTGTGCTCCTCCTTAAATGGAATTTTGCCTGCGCAGTCGTAAAGACAGCTCATTCGAAGAACCACAACTCACTTAGCGGGACAAAACCTTATGATGAGTCAAAGCTGTCTTGTTTGCTTTCGACGAATCAACGTCAAACCGCATTTTAGGACAGAATACGCTGTGTACAGCGATGACCAACAGCAAACAGATAGTTCGTGAAGCATCAAGTGAATCACTGGAGAGATAAGATTGACGTTTTCTCGATCCATAAAACGAACATTTAGAATACCAGAGCGTTTTAGCGCTTCCTGTTAGAGGACGCCAAAAAGGCAGAAACTCCTTAACACTGATGTTTCGAATCCGCATTTTAAAAACCCTTGCCATACTCCCATAAACGGTGCATACCTATTTTAACTGACTGGTTGGATCTCCGTGCTGTTGGACTAACATATTCCTTCAATCCATGCTGCTCTTTGGAAATGCACCATTGGCCATTCTGTTTTCTAACACAGCATCACCGCCTTGCTGCCCTCGTGTCCTCGCATAATCGTTAGGCACTACTGTTTCCACTTGAATGGATACGATTGCAAATTGCTTTTAAACCTTACCATTGTCCAGTTTATCAGCTTGTACCTTCAAAACCCGATCCTCCTCCAACCTTACTAGCGGACGATTCATTGAAATGAGTAGCAAGCTGGTCGCAACATGTACATCACTTGCTTTGATTCAACGACTGCGAAAAACGTTGTGGAATGGACATCAGCAAAACATTATGGTTAGATAACACTGAACGGATGACAGTCTTTCGGTTAGCAATACCGTACAACTCCTTCATCAATCGGCCAACCATTCTGTCAAGCTTGACGCTCTATTCTGCGAGCCACTTTGTAGGGGTGGTGGGCTCTGGCAGATGGTTGCGTCAAAGCAATTGATACTGACTTCTATTACTATTAATTATTTCCAACTCCTAAGCAGCTAACACCTAGCGTTAGAAGTTTAAACGAAATATTAATAATAGCAATATCGCAAAACAGAGTTCTCATTGTACATTTGAACACGATCTAGAAAAGCAGGAAGAACACTGCTGCAGCATGCCATTCATATAAGATTAATAGCAACGCTTGAAAACTGACCTTCGAATGAGCGCAGGGGATTTCATGGCGATGTGATTTCACGGACGTACTATGGTTGCTCAGTTTAAATGAAATTGTAATTAAAAGACTCCGTGACACGTTTATCAGTAGATAAACAGCTTAACGGAAAGCAAAAACAATACCGACCACATATATCGCAACACTCGAAGTCGACGTGAAATATATATACAGGGGGTCATCGTTTAACGTCAGGATGCGATAATGGAGAAGTGACGTTAAGCGAAAACGACGTTAAATGAAACTGTCTTTATTATTATTTTGATATGGGCTACAGGGGATGCGTTCGCAGCGCGTGATGGCGATGCCAAGAAAAACTCAGACTTCAGAAGCTATTCCACCGATGACTACGCCAGCTATAAATATGTTACCTTACGATATTAGCAAAATACAAATACGTTTTATTCGGCTCTGTTTTCAGTATTTCCGAGTAGCTGAAGTTGTACTGATACTACAGGCTACCAATATAGTCCACCTTCATGCTTATCTGTGCTGCAAAAACCTATCCAGTGTCTACTGGTGTGCATGAATTTTCTTCCTTTCATATATCGACGCGAATGATAAGCGGTTTGCATACGCGGACAGCGAATCGGACGCGCAGCGAACACGCAGGGGTATGGGCGCGTCGAAGTTATAGCGAACACTTAACCGGAAGAGGAGGCCGTCTGTGAGCAACCTCCGTGCCCCCCGTCAGACTTTGCCAGAGGGCCTCACTGAGTAGGCGCTGACCAGGCGCATCATCCAACATACCCTGCTGGGTGCTCGGTAGTCGCATCGTCCATCATAACGATCCTATTCATTTCAAACTGACAGGTAACGGTTACTGCTGGGCAGAGCTACACTAACCAAATGGGAGAACCTGCCAATCTTCGTATGCACTGTATTTCTTCCCCCATTCACAAGCGACGTTATAGCGAAAACGACGCTAAGTGAAACGACGTTAACCGAGGACCCCCTGTAAAAAAAAATATATATATATATATATATATATATATATATACACTTCCACGTTGAACGGACTTTTGGCACACGACTTCAGCTACCTGTACCACGCGGGACGCAAGATTTATAAACCAACAAGCACGTTTCGTAAGTATCACGTCCAGCGTGGTACAGGTAGCTGAAGTCGGACCGGAAGAAGCGCTCAACATAAAAGTCACAAATATATTTATACGGGAATTTTAGCTTGAGCGGGTTGGCCGGTCTCGACTTCAGGTACCTGTACCATGCTGGTCGTAAGATTTACGAACCGTGCTTGTTGGTTCATAAACATTTCATCATGACACAGGTAGCTGAAGTCGGGACCGAGAAAGCTGGTCGAAGTAAAAGTGTTACATAAGTATGTGTGCATCACTTCTACTTTGAGCCGTTTGTCCGGTCCTGACTTCAGGTACGTGTGTCACGCTGAGTTAGAATTTACGGATGAACAGTTATGCTTGAACCACATTTGACAAAATGTGCAGTTCGGTCGATATCTCGCCTGCTATATTGGAATGATATTGAACGGTATGGTATGCCGGATTTTCCGAAAAAGGCAGCTTAATACGCTCTGTTGATCTTGCCGATTGTCCAGAAGACAGAATTTACAGAAGCTTTATACCTTTTGGAAAATGTGGCTTCGTACAGGCTCGTGTCTCATGTTTTCTTCTCCTCTTCTTTACGTGTCGCCTGTTTACGAAGAAAAGGCTTTATTGGGTACTTACCCAAACGACGTACCTTTCGGGAGAAACGACTCCCGTCTTCAGCGTCAAGTGTTAACAGTTAGGAGTTAAACGACAATCTTATAAAGGTATGAGGTCAGGAAAGCATGCGTTAGGCAAACATTGGAATAGTCCGGGTCAACGTAATTAGCGAGAATAAGGTCATAAACAGCTGTGACGTCAGGTGTTTATGATCGTCTCCGAAATCGATGATTTAATTTTCCATGTTTCAGACTTTCTTTCTTCAACCTTCTTTGCTTTTGGCCTTTTGTCTTTTTTGGTCTCTTCTTTTTCGAAATGTGGAGTCCTACAGGTTCGTGTGACCATGCTTTCTCTCTTCTTTATGTGTCGCCGTGTCATTGATGGTCACGACTCACGTTGCAGGTCTCAATAGGATGCCTGGTTTGTGTATTTTTGGAAGGCCGTACATTTCCGGGCATTTGAAGTTGGAGGGAAACTTCAGGAGATTTTTAATTTTTTCGAGGACCGCGTCGTGGGAGAGCGGATAAAGGATCACCCAAGCGGATAAAGGAAATAAAGTAGTGATTCTTGACAAAACAGAGTACATCAACAAGATGGAATTGGTTTTGTCCAGCGACGTGTACACATCGGTAGAAAAAGACCCATCTGACATCACCAGGAAATCACCAGCGCGGCTCCTTTCTGACATACACTCAGTCTCCCACGAAGCGGTCCCCGAGAAAATTAAAAATCTCCTGAAGTTTCCCTCCAACTTCAAATGCCCGGAAATGTACGGCCTTCCAAAAATACACAAACCAGGCATCCTATTGAGACCTGCAACGTGAGTCGTGACCATCAATGACACGGCGACACATAAAGAAGAGAGAAAGCATGGTCACAAGAACCTGTACGACTCCACATTTCCACAAAGAAGAGACCAAAAAGACAAAAGGCCAAAAACCAAAGAAGGTTGAAGAAAGAAAGTCTGAAACATGGAAACTTAAATCAGCCATTCTCAAAGTGGGGCCTGGGCCCTCCAGGTGGGGCCCAGCGCCTGTGAAGGGGGCCAAGGAATTGTTAACCGCCCAACGGGGGCCAGAGGACCCGGAGGGGGGGGCCGAGGAGTTCTGCGGAGAGGGCAAAATAATTGTGGTAACCACAGCAGCAAATCTCCGTACACATGCAACCATATTATATCTCCGCAAATCTAGTGAACTTGCAGATCATGTGACGGTGCATGAGCAGTGTTTCCTAGATTCCCAACAAGCTCTCGTTGTCCAGGTTTGCGCATGAGTTCCGCGGCAAAGAAAAAGTGTAGACGCTATTCTGTAGAATACTTAAAATATGGTTTCGTCCCGGCTCCTCATGACCATCTGTTGCCGTTGTGCTTGATCTGCAAGGCTACTTTTTCAAACGAGAACATGAAGCCTTGCAAAATGAAGAAGCATTTGATTAGTGTGCATCCGGAGAAAAAGGACAAACCCTTCGAATTCTTCCAGAAGCTGAGAGATACTTTCCAGAAACGGGTGACACTGACGCATATGTTTCGCGAAAGGCCACAGAGATTAGACAACGGAATAGTTTAGTCGTACAGGGTTAGTAAGATCATCGCTAAAACCGGCAATGCCCACAGTATTGGCGAATCGCTTATTTTGCCTGCAGTGTCCATAATAATATCTGATGTCATGAAATTGGACCCCGAAGAAACGGTTCAGGCGATTCCCCTTAGCAACTCCACTGTTTGCAGGAGAATTGACGAGATGGCAGGTGACATTGAAGGGCAACTAATCTGTTTACTGAGGTCCAGGAGATTTTTGTTGCAGTTGGATGAGACCACCTTACAAGACAGTGACGCATTGCTTATGGCTTATGTTAGGTTCTTTAATGCAAAAGAACTGGTGGAGGAGATGCTTTTCGTCAGAAGGATAAGAACGGATACTAAAGGAGCAACCATCTTTGAAGAAGTTCGTGGTTTCTTTGAAGAGAATGGTATACTGATGGAAAATATTATTGCTTGCGCAACGGGCGGTGCTGCCTCTATGGTAGGGCGATACAGAGGATTAATATCCTACTTGAAGACGGTCGTCCCGTCGGTCTTCACCATTCATGGCGTCGTTCATAGAGAGCACTTGGTATCGAAAAAGCTAGCATTGCGCCTCAACCATTCACTTTCGCTGGTTATTCAGGTCATAAATTTCATCACATCTCACGCCCTCCAGAATCGTCTTTTTTGCCAGGTGTGTGAGGAAAATGGTGAAGACTTCGATACGTTGCTGCTGCACACGGAGGTTAGATGGCTTTCCAAGGGCAATTGCCTCCAACGTTTCGTAGCACTTTGGGACTCAATAGTCGCTTTTATGTCTGACAAGGACTTTGGAGAAAAGCTTATTGATGCTATGGCAGACATATTCTACTTAGCTGATATTTTTCAGAAACTGGACTTTGTTAAACAAGGCCTTACAATGCAAAGACAGCGACCTCATAAGTAGCAAAGTCAGCGGTAGTTTCTTTTGTTAAGAAGCTCGAACTTTATTTGCACAACTTAGGTCGTCGAGAGTTTTCGCAATTTCCGAACTTGAAGGCCATCGCAGGAATTCTGAAGGATGAAGACCTCCTAGCCTATGTGTCCCATCTGAAGCAAGTGATTGAAGACATTTAGGAAAGGTTTTGCGATCTCCTAAACCTAGACATCCCCAGTTGGATTTTGGATCCATTTGGAGTACCAGCGGTCGAAGTTACCCGGAAATTCAAGAAGAATTGATTGAGGTTCGAAGCGACGTGATTGCACGTCATGCCTTCGGTCAGTTTGGTAGAGGTTTGTGGATCAAGCAGTATAACGGGTAGGCCGGGTTACTTTGCAAATACTTGAGAGAACCAATGATTCTTTGTTCATCGCTGCGCTTTGTTCAATTCGTCATTGGTCGCTAACTCTTCATTCCGTCTTGGCTGCTTGGATTCACTCGTCCTCATTAATTCCTGTAATAACAGAACAAAGTTGCGAACATTCACTAGATCTTTCGTGTACTTAGTTCCCGCTAAGCTGCATTGTTGAGAGCGTGATCCCAGCGCTGAGAAAACACGGAGACAAAGATTACAAACCAAATGACGCAGCAAATTGGAAAAGATTAAATGAGATAAAGCAGAAAAGGTTGACAGCAAACGCTGAATGAAACAGTACGTTATGGGTAGTATTTACTGTTGGATTCCTCAATACGGTATATGAAATTACCTGGAACTTGCACATCATGAAGAACTGCTTATGAAAGAACAGTTTGCATAGATGGGTCTAGTACTCAAGGTAGCAAAGCTGAAGCACACTGCTTTCAGAGGCAAATGCGATGCCCAACCGCACAGGCAAGGCTAAGTAGCAAACTGCAGTGCGGAGAAGCATCAGTTTACTGTACTTTACGGGCATCCGTTGCAGCCTACCAATTCATTACCTACTTTCCATTACGTTTTAAAGTTAAAACGGTGTTTCCAATTACTCTGTAATTATTTAAACTCAGTTAGCCATAAGCTGCCAGTACGCCATTATCAGTCCATTGCTTCGTCGTGTGTCTGTCATGTTCTCTCGCTTCCTTACTTAAGCAGTCACAATGTGTGCAGCACGCCGTTTCGAGGTCGTTTGTTCACCTGACATGCCCGAGGAGATGAAGTTAGATGCTCTGCATAGTGCCCTTGAAGCTATTGATAGGTAAGGTGACATGCATAAGAATGAATTCACTAGCTGCACTGCGGGTAAGCTAATCAGAAGAGTGACACTGATTACAGACTACTTGATGGCCGGTCCATTTCTACTTACGAGTGAAGTCAGTTAAGACACTTGTTGCTATGAGTTTGGGCCTACATCCTGAAGTTTTAATAAGTAATGGGATCCATTAGGCTATGCTTGGTCGATGTTTGAACACGGGGTGTTTTGTAACGGCCTTGTTCATGTTCGGATATCTTTTTTCGGCTGTCGACCCGTTTGATGGTATCTGTAATAGATCTGAAAAACGCCCTACCAGCGGATGGATGGGCAGTTATTAGAAAGTATCACAGATAGAACGCTTATCGAATCAGAGCTTTCGGCACTCTTTGGTGCCGTCGTCAGTGATGGGAAAGAGCTACTTTCTCTTAGCTAGCTCTTTCCCATCACTGTCGACGGCACGAAAGAGTGCCGAAAGCTCTGATCGATAAGCATTCTTTCTGTGATACTTTCTAATAACTGTCCATCCGTCCGCTGGTAGGGCGCGTTTTCAGATCTATTACAGATACCATCAAACGGGACGACAGCCGAAAAAAGATATCCGAACATGTTTGGTCGAAGCATAACTTACTTTCAACCTGTATGCCTGTACACCACTGATTGTTTTCTTTTCAGCTACACCACCGCGGAGGACATGACAGAACACGTGAAAATGTTCTTCGACGACGTATGGACCCCAAGCTGGTGCTGCATCGTTGGAAGACGTTTTCACTGCTCCATTCCTCTGGATGACTACTGTTTCATTTCCGTTAAGCTCAACGACCTTACTTTTCTGCTCTTCAAGTCTGTGCGCTAATATCCGTTATTCGCTGGGAACGATTTAACGTGCACTCTATCTTTGCTATTGCATTGACTCAAATAAACATCTTTCACTCGTGCAAAGCTCATGCTTCATCAACTGATTTGATTGCTTTACCAACCGTACGGTTCTGTGCTGTGCTGTAATGCTTGAAAGCAGCTTCCCTTTCAATCGTACTCGATTTGTGCTCCTGATCGCTGTCTGCTGAACTATGCGCCTTCCTATTTTCCTTCTCGCAATGCATGCTACTTTGAATAATCACATGGCAGACTGTTAACAACGAAGTACATTTCCTCTTCCTATCGATGTTGCGGCTACGTCAAGCTAAAGGCATAACAAATTCAGACGAGACTATCTCACTCTCCTTTGTAACTGTTGCACAGCGTTAGAGAAACGTTGACGCTGCGTGACATGATAACAACATTGCCCCGTACGAAGAAAAGATTTAAATGCACGGGAATTCGTAAAACAGGTCCACAGATTCTTTCAACGACCGAAAGACCGCTGTTGGTTCTATTGGAAGCAGTTGTTGAATACGGAATGACGGTATAGTCGGCAGCTGTTTGTTTCGGCAGTTCGGTTGGTTTCCTCCATTAACTTAAACCTTCGCCTTCAAGTGAAAATTGCATGCAGGCAATAACTTACCAAACCAGCACTGCGAATAGAGGTACATATTTTGTTTTGTTCACTGGAATCTGTATAAACGAAAATGACTTGTGCACCTGTAGGCAGTTAGCGATCGTGTTCAA
Source organism: Trichuris muris (assembly GCA_000612645.2). Lineage (NCBI taxonomy): Eukaryota > Metazoa > Nematoda > Enoplea > Trichinellida > Trichuridae > Trichuris > Trichuris muris. Next base: position 22,982,776 of record CBXJ02000282.1, on the reverse strand, counting down.
ACTGTTAGCCGGCGTATTTCGCATCCCACTCAACCTTTGCAAAACAAGTGGCTCCGCAAAGCAATGCAGCTTTCGTTGCTGGAATAGAAATTCAGCGTCAGTGAAATTGGATTCATTCAGCGCCACTACAAAATAGCATATTATCCCCCAAATTGTTAAGGCAAGACGCGTACTAAATCTGACCAGCGTTCTTCTATAAGATTGTCGTTAAATAAATGATACAACAACGTCTTGGCCATAGAACCCTGAGAACGTTCTTTGGTGAGAGATACATGAATTTTAGCATTATATAAAAATATTAACTCAAAATAACCATACGATTAGAATAAGATGTTTTCCTTTTGCCGGACAGAGCTGCTCGTGTGAACTAGGGTACGCTCATGACGCTTTGTAGATCATTTGCTTGGATGCGAAATCCATGCTCCAGTCTTGCTTACAAGCGGTTGCACACATGCAATAGAGGAACTCTCAAACTTTGAATGGATGAGCAACTTTTTATCGTTCAGTAGAAACCGCGTGCCGGCTCGAACTGCATAGGTATTGGAACAACAGAGGATGAGTAAGAGCACAACCTTTCATCATAATGAGGACAAATAGCTAGTTGCTTGGATTTTGGTAAATTTGAGGAGCCAAACGTTACGCATTGCAGCACAATTGCTCAGCGTGCCTGCTGTTACGTTATCGAATTGCTGGGAATTGACTTAGCTCATGAACCAGTAACATTTGGGAGATTTTGGAATCCATTATCAGGCGATACAGACTAAGGTCGGCTGAAACAGCAACAATTGATACACCAGAGGCCTACGGGAATCTTCTTAACCAACTCTGCAGCCAAACCGCGAATAGCCGAAGTGTGGTTCAGGTGGTGTAGGTTTCGCTGGAATTTCGCCTCGATCAAACTGGCAGATTCTAGCGGGAGAGGTCCGTTTGGGTAACACTTACGCTATGCAAACCCCTACGGCAATATAGGGCTTAAGGCTTTCGTTTCTCAATAATCAAGAGATGTGGCTAAACTTGATTGCAGGCTCCTTTGTCGGTGTGCGCTGCACCGTCTCGTCCGGTTCCGATTCGGTCTCCTCGACTATTTTGTCCAAATTCGTAAGTCTCAGCGAGTACGCGTCGGATAGCATTGCAGCGCAGCTCAACTGGCAATGACCGTCGTTTTTCCTGAGCCTCTGCGAAGATTTGACGCTGCTTTCGGGAAACAAACGTATTTCCGAAAATCGTTCCGTTACTGCACCGCTCTCGTCATCACATCCAAAGACGTTGTCGCTTAGCGAATCCGTCGTGTCCAAACCTGAGGCACTGTCGCAGGTGCTACTTTCACTAGGACTGCTCAGATAGTTGCTGCTCGACGTACTTGGAATAATGCCATTTTGCTTGTAGCACTCAGCGCTACCATTGGACATGGCCAACTGATCGAAAGTACTTGAAAATCACTTGGCACTTATGACGTCGTCAGCGCAAGTTATCTGCGTAGATGACATAGGGATGCTGGAACTTTGATCCAGTTTAAAGACCCCATTCATAGGGGCCTGCGGTTTACGGCAACCGTTCAGCGCTTCGTGCGCTTCTTTCACCGACGTGCTGGTCGTCTAAAACGATCACCTCAAGCGCCTCGTTGATGACAACATGCAATATCTACCTTACTAAAATTATATTATGAAGTTCGCCCAATGCACGATCCAACACATTGGCAAACGAGTTTTAAAAAGCTAGCAAGCGTACCTACCTTGTCCATTGATATCAAGTCGAGCTCTTCGTGCAGACTCTTCGCCCCTGCGAAAGGCAAGCCAGTGTTGTAAATGCTATAGACGTAGTCTGGTTCGCACGGCGAGCCATAGATACAATTGATATTCACTTTGCCGAGTGAACAGCCCAAAGGAAAAAGTGTTTTCCTTCCGGGCGACTGACAGTACTCCGGTCGTCCGAACCAAAGATCGATCTTAAGATCTGCCAAAGTTAAAATCATGTCAGATAAGAAACCAGGAGTAGTTTACAGTATCACGTGTGGTTGTGGCGCAAGATACATTGGCCAAACTGGACACACGGTGCACCACAGGCTGAAATAACACAAAATTGCACTGACTAGATACAAGAACGCAGAGAGAAGACAGGGGTTGAAACGGTAAGATTGAGATGACGACGGCAAGAAAAGGACCCATTGAAGATCATGGAGAACCAGTCAGTGCCTCATCCATGGTAGAGTACTCGATAGGTTGTTCGCACGCAAACAATCGAATGTGCATTTCCATATTGAAGCATGAACGGGATTTCAAGATTAGGAAAATCAAAGGAGCATTTTACATTCGCCACAAACTTTGTATTAACAGAAATGGAGGAGCTGAAATTAGCAACATCTGGTCCATCGTGACGATAAAAACGGGCTGTGCGTATGATTCACAAAACCCGCAACTTGAAACAACAAGCATATGAAAATACTTTTTCAAGAAACATACAGTAAGAACATAGCAAGCTTAAAGAATCTGATGCCGCTTCAGCTGAAAGTACTCTAAGACCCCATATTTCTTCGACATTTTCACTTGTGGTAGATACAGACAGGAGAACCTTCTGCGTTGAGAAGCTCTGAGGACGGGACCAAGAGAGGTCCCGACAGCTACGCAAAAAAGAATAAAAGGACCATGTTTGTTTCCTTCCCCGTAAGGGTTTAGTGTCGCTATGGAGCGCTGATGACGTTTCTGTTGCTGAACGCTCATATAAGATGCCACGAAGACAGTGTTGAGATGCATTAGCGATGGTGAACTTGAAGAGCATTTACAAGACTAATTTGAAAACACCTTCTCACATATGAAGCACATCGGCATGTGCATGTTAGCAGGCGAAGGAACAAAACCAAACCTAAGATATTGACCTCTGTACTACCTGCACTTCATTTTCTGTTGTGACCTATTTCGATCTGGAAAAATTTAATTCATTTGAACAGTGAACTAAGTCTGTTGAAATTACAATGGCAAAGGCTCAAGCTGCTCGAAAACGGTGCAAGTAAATATGAAACACCATCCACTCTGTTAATTTTTCAACACGCCTTCCCTTGCTTTTGTTAGCCCTCAAATCTAACTTCGTCCATTAGGTACTTAGGAAACGGATATCGATAGTACCTCTCACTTTTACAATTTTTACGAATATGACTACTCACTAACTATCCATTCCTTTCAATCCAACTCTTGAGAGCCATGGATAAAAGGCTTTACTTACATGAACCTTTGACGAAATGCGGAACTGAAACGACCGTTAGTAGGGAACTTCAGGTCTTCTACAAATATAAATCAGAAACAAATGGCGGAAGAGCAGGGCTTATTTATAGGTGAAAATTGCAGGTGGCAGCGCGTAGAGATGTGCGGCGCATTCGTTTTTCTGATACATATTCACGAAATGCGCAGGTGACGACCGGTTCTAATGTTAACGAAAAAGCGTTTGCAGGAGCAGACTGGCGCGACGTTTACTGCAGAAAGGCTATTTGCACGCAAAGTGTTCAATAAAAACTACGCTGTTCAATAAAAGCATTCATCAACGGGTATTCTGCCGTCTTTTAACACGATGAAACAGAAACCCGTTAGAAATCCATTATTCAACACACGAAGTGTCTGCATGTGAAATTAGCCTGTTGAATCATAAAAACTGTAGGACCGATGCGCTGAAGAGCTACTGTTAAAGCGACCACTGCACCGCTCCGTTCTTATCAGCATGCCTGAATCACCCGTGCGTCGAAGAAAGCTTCTCGATATGTCCAGCGCCCACTAGAAGCTTCTACCGCACCCCCCCTAAAAATCTTCCAGCGCCCCCGGGGAAACGCTAACGACCCCGTTGAGAATCACTGAGCTATGGCGAAAGGCCATATGACTACTGCAAAAGGGTTTGATGATCAATTATACTTGATCGCAGGCTCAGCCAGACGGAGGTGCCCAAGTGTAGCTGACGACCGCGAAGTTCTAAACTAATTTATAGTACTCAGGTATTATTCTCAAGATTCTGTACCCCCAGGAATGCGAATGTGCCAATTCATAAGCTGTGACGCAACGGAGTTTGGAGCTGGAGCATTCATCATGCTTTTTTACAAAAATGCGGTTTTCGATCTTGCTTTTGCCTAATGCTGCCAAACAAATAATAAAATTAGCTTTTTCAGCAATGAATGAATAGCAAACGCAAACCCTGCATTCGGAGCAGAACTCTTTTATCCTTTAAGCGAAGCTTCTGAAAGCCACATTTGTCTTCATTATTCTTTCATTGGAAGTACACATTTCAAACAATGATGACAGTCAGTTTCAGCATTTCAGTTTTGATCTTTCACGATATTGTCTTAGCGTTCAGCATTGTGAAAATCCGTATTTTGTAAAGACTCATGCGAAAACGACGCCTGCGCAATTTACATGTCTCGATCCAGTCGCCATAACATGACACGGAACAATGCTGAACTTAAAACAGTCAACTGCTCCATTTCTACCTCTTGCAAATTAAAGTATGCGGGAAAGCAAGTTCTACAGTCTCTTCATAAACTCGTGACCATATAAATGGCAAGAAGAACAAAGCGATTGAGATTTCAATAATTTGAAGAAAATGGATGTGAAATCAAAACAGACAAGTGTGAAAGACCGTGTTCGGTTACATAAATTAGAATTGAGGGTCTTATAATCTAGTGACTCCCAGCAGCCTGTCTTAAATGTACGTAGGTTCCATGACAGATGACAGCCTGCGCATTCGTAAGACATGCGACGGACTTTAAAGCCGTTGCACTATAAAATGCTGTTGATTAATGCGCACTGTCACTTTAGCGTGCATTCGCCCTTGGTACTGGTGACTGGCTAGCTGGGAGTACTCCTCTGCATAAACAGTTTAAAGTGGCCCACACATATTCGTTGATTAAGTGGAAAGCAGCATTGACTGAGCACTTGGATAGCAAGAAGACAATACATTTCAATCACTACGACTTGGTACAATGACACCAAAGGTAATGCACATTTGCTGCGTGTGTCAGAAATTGTTTTCGCATAAGTATCGCCTGCTTGTCCACTTGGCAACACACTCAGTGGAAAAGAAATTTTTTTGTGTCGTTTGTCACAAACGGTACAAATCGAAGAACAGCCTTACTTACCACGCATTCTCTCATTTAAAGAACGGCGATATAGACACAATGGACTGGTTCCCGGAGCTTACCACCACTGCTGCACGTAATACGAGTGGTGAAACAAGGGCAGGAAATTGGATAAGCAGGAACATACGACCTACAAGATATCATGTGAATAGTTCACTGAAGCCAGACATAGAGGTGCCTATAAGTTGGCGCGACAGCTGGCGAGATGAAGAAGCACCAACCACTTCTACGGCTAGCACAAGATGGCAAAGCTATGGCGACGCACAGGGACAAGAAAGAAGATTTGAAACCCTGATAAATCCAGCTCACGTAATACGAACAACTAACTTGTTCCCTAACAGCAAGCGTGGTCTCAGTATGCTTTTACCGGATCAGGCATGCCGTGCTTCGGCGCATCAGAACAAGGCGATGAATTCTGTCGTTTTGGAGACCCCCAAAGGACAGAGGTACAGAGTCGACTTTGGCGTTCCATTAGAACATGACCAAGCAGCTGCTTTGGACAGCCATAGTCCACTCCAAGTAGTCAACCCACAGTGTTGGCAAGCACCGTCTCAATGCATACTGCGACAGGAATCCGTGCGCAGAATTTGTTTCATACACAACTGCTCCAGCAACTTTCGTGATCAAATTCTGAAAGTGACAACGGAAACGCAGGGCAGTGGAACGATTGAGATGTCGGACTTTGAGGATGCTCAGCCGTCGACCACCGGATGGAACTTGAACATTTCGACTCCCGAATTTCAGTTCCAGAGGCGCAGTGAGAAGTTCCAAAAGTACCAAGCAAAAATGCTCAAAATTGGTGAAACTTCTGTAGAAGGTAGTTCTGAAAATTACAAGCGACCGAGCGACTCGAACAACACGAGTAAAGATGGACAAACATTCTACTACAGGCAAGGCAATGATGGCTTACCCAATCGGTCTGGGAGTCAGCGAATGGGACAGCAGCAGAGCCGTGGCGCAGTCAGTGATGTGTTAGGACAGGCGAAATTGACTCGGAATGAACACAATGAACTTCCAGAGCATGAGACCAGAAAACCGAGCTTCAACGGGGCAAGTGGTACTGCTTCTAGCGGCAGGATGACGGATAGACAGAACCGCCCTAAAGGCAGGCCTTCCTCTGCAAAATGTGCTTCCCGCTACATGTACCAGGGTGGAGACATTGAAATCGATCAGACTGAAATCGGTTATCATGCCGACGGCAGTGCCGTCTACATACGACACCGTGGGTACCAGATTATACGTCACTAGTGAAATTCCTTCGCAATTCCGTATATTAGACGGAGATGACCGCATTGGACAAGCAGCTATGGCGTGAAGAAGAACAGTGTACATGAAGCTATCATTTGTATATTTATCAGAATGTACAGCTTTAGTTTTTGTCATTTTGCATTATACACCAATTGCAGTTATGTTTCTCCTAAATACGTGGCTGTGCGAAAACGTCGTTGCAGAGCATCGTATTTGCTGGAAGTTTACATGAATCAGGTTTTTGCGTCTGTACTAGTATTAATGCATTGTACATATTGAGGGAAGTAAATATAGTTCACTGGGAGCTCATCCTGTACTACCACGGCAATGGTGAAACCAACTACTGAAGATAAGGAGCTGTTTGGTAGGTTCAATGAAACGGTCGAACAGGCACTGAAGGAAGGGGCCAGCGAAAAGCATATACAGCGAATATGCTCGCTATGCAACTTTGCTACCAGCAGTGTAGTTGGTAACTCTAACACATGCACGCTCATGGAGCAAAAGCGATGAAACGGCCATGACAAATGTCAATGCTGGTCATTGAAATAGGACGGCGCAAATCTGCTGACAACTGTGCAATAATACGAATAGTTAAACCTGACTTTTTATAACTGCTAGAAAACCTTGTCTTGCGCTTTTATTTTAATTTATGTTTCCTACTTCGCATCTACTGTATTCAGTCGACATAGCACAAATCAAGTACATATTTAATCGATGAACATGGGCAATCATTAGCTAGTTGCCTTCTGTAATGAATCAGGAAGGACATGCAGCGCTATATACTCTATTGTTTGGTTGTGGGTACTTTTTACTGTTGAAGATGGGGAAAACCTCGTCTTAAGAAACGCTGTCCCACCATTGAAATAAAAAAAAGTTAAGGGCGATGTACATTTGTCCAACAAGAGATGATGATGAACTACGCCGCGACAAAATCACGTATTTTTCATCAAATGAAACATGCTTTTTCACGATTATGAGGAGGAGTCGAATTTTGTACTTCCACTGAAGAGGGGGGCATGAGCAGCTCATAAAGCTACAGTATTACAGGGGCTTTCAATAAAACTGCGTAAGTCGTATTGAAACTAGCATCACTAACTTCACCATTACAAAGCGCGTTGCTATTAAAAATATGAAGTATTAGTGGAACTGAGACATTGAAGCGTGACGCTCTGCATAAAGCTTAAATATTCGCATGACTACTTGCGTAACAAGAAATGACGTGCAAAGAAACTTCAGTTTTCAGAGAAAGCTCTTTCGAAAACTCTAAGAAAGTAATTTGCACGTTCTGTAGAATATCTTCTGCCAGTGCTTAATTAAGGACCCAGGGAATAGCAACAACAGATACTTGTACAATTGTCCAAAAGTGAAATATTAAAAAAATGCGGTATGACGTTCAATGAGCTTACGTAAAACGATGCAGAACTGTCGCAGTGTTCCCATATCGTAAAGCGCATGCGTTATTGTCTTAAGTCATTTCCGTGGAGCAATGTCACGGTGTTCGTGCGTCCTCCTGCGAAGCACTTAAAATGGATAGCCGCTGAGCAAATGACAAATCAGCAGAAAAAGCGAATTCAAAGAACTCTTATTCTCAAAATTGCATTTCAAGCGAGATCTTTTCAAGCCATCCCTCCGTATTTAATGAAATACTAAGTAGAGTGACTTGCATGATTCATGTCAATTGCTTGTACGCGTTACTTGGGTTACAGGGATTTGATTAAACTTCATGTCCTGTTATTCATGCAGTAAAGCAACATAGAGATATCGTTGTGCCACTGACGGTATTCTGATGCGTATGCTTAGCTGGATAGGTCAGCAAGGCAGGAATGTGTTGCCGTTTGATTTGAATGAAAAAATCGAAAACGATCTGAACTTTCCATCTAAAAACATGGATTCCATTACTTTCAATCCAAACGCCTTAATTGAAATGGAACAACATACGTCAAGAGAAGCAATGAAAACGTCAGACATAATCACTGACTCTGAAAATGCGCATAAGTGTTCAGATTCATCTGAGGTTGGTAATGACACCCAGAGTGCCGTATTCTCTTGTAGAATAAAGCGTTGCTTACACAGTTCCATTTTCAGAGGCGATCCAATTCATCGTCCACCCTGTATATTGCATAAAGGTCTATACCGAAATAACGATCACTAGTTTTAATATTACGAAGAAAGCGAACACACTTTTTCTGCCATTTCTGCGATTTGAGATTTCCTGTTTCTTAAAACCATTTTCCTTCTTTTCAACCCGAACTAGCCTTTTATTGTCCATCATTCGTGAAGCACTTGCAATCAGTGAAACGCCGTTCATTGAAAACAACATTCTTCCTGCAACGCTAACTGAAGTCTCAAAAGGCCCAAATAAATATGTTGGTCCGTTTGCGCTCATAAATTGTGCGCTGAGCCAATTTGTCCAGAAGCCTTTCAACCTTCCAATTAGATTGCAGATACCTAATTGCAATTGCACAATACATCAATTTTTGGAAACGGATCACCTCATTATAAAGATCTTGAAGCCCACCTTGAACTGCACGTTCGCTGACTGAAAACTTTGGTAGCATTCAGGCCATTTGCAGAGATCTTTTGCATCTTCATAACCCAGCCTTTGTTCATTCAAGCGAGAGCCAAAATTTAGGGTTTTTTCACTTCAGAAATGATAACCAAAATGTCCGCAAGTAAAGCTGCTAACAATACAACCAACCGCTTAAACCAAGCAACTTTCCAGCTCGTAAACAGTACCCCTTACCTGAACATCATCACGCAAGCGAGGGCTCCCAACAAGCAGAAGAACGAAAAAAAGCAAAGCCTTTTAAAACGTTTTTTGATAACGCGATGTAGTAATTACGCAGAGCTATGTAACGTCTACTTTTAAAAGACATTCTGTTTGACATGATTTAGCGCGTTTACTGTCACCGCATACTACTTGCATACTATCGTACCTTGCGCTGTGGAGTCTTATTCTTGCGAGAATTTGCGGAAAAGATGTCTGACGAACCCGGTGCTTTCGCTGCTAAAGAAGGACATAAGCTGATTGAAGGTAAGAATTGTGATGCACGCATTGGACATCGACGGTTAAGCTGAAAGTTTGGTTCGCTCGCATGTGTTCTAATATCGTAATCAATGACCTAGTTTGCAAACGTTAGAGCTTGACGTGATCTCGCCGATTGAAACTATGCTTCGAAAAATGCTTTTACATGGTCTCGCGACTTAATGAACGACAGACCTTTTGGTCTCTGATCTTTTTCTTCAGCTTGCCCGCTAAAAAGGTGCCAGATGGAGGGTCCAGAAAGCTTGGGTAGATTAAAGAATTTGTACTTAGAAACGATGTTGCTTTCGTAGAAAATTGTAATTCTTGTACATGAAGCGAGATTCACGGAGCGAAATTCTGGCTTATCCTTACTTAGGTTTATTGTCTATTTTCTGCAGGAGTTGATCTATGACCAGTCCGCGCTTAATTTAAAGATTTAAAAGGAACGGGGATTGGATATTTTTGCAGTCAAGTAATAGCCAATCTGTTCAGAATTTGGCAATGAAACTTCGAAAACAGGTTCAGATAATCGAATTTTGGGTTTATCTGGTCTCGATAAAGTTTCCTCCTGTTGTAAAGCATGGCCAAATGTATGAATAGATAGTGCACTTTAATCGGGATCATAATAGAAACTGAGCTTTCAGAAGTATCTGGTGCATTTGCTGCGTTAGCGTTTGGCAGTGACATCGCCAACGCAGGTTAACGGAAAGTACGAAATCGCAATGGAATTTGTTTTCCATTGCTTGTTAGATTAAAATAGCGATTTTAAATGAGTGCCCCACTCGTACTTTGCTGTAGCCTTGGTGTAAGTGGAAAATAAGTTTAAGTAAGGATGCTGTTCTTCGGTTCTCCGTTTATTCAGTCATTACGGCGTCTACTCTAAAAATCTATGATATCACATATTAAATTACATGAACTCTTAGGAATAACTTCGTAAAACAGTGGGCGATTAGCACCGTCCGCCGGGATATAGTCCTTTTCGCTTTAATCCAGTGGTCTTCTTCAAGCCCAGCAGTAAAATATTTGAAAATTCCCTTCAACGTTTATCCTTTGAGAATCACCTTGCACGAAGATGACTGAAGCATTCAAAGAAAAACTGCGTTTGCAAGATCAGGAAGACCTTGCTGCATTGACACAGTCTGTTCGGTCTCTCAAGGTGGCGGCTGATCTGGAGCAGCAAGCTGTTGCGCACGAGGAGAATATTGAGTACTTCAAGGATGCTAACGTTCAAGACCTCTACTTCTCTCCAAAAGAAATAGATAAAGAATTATTGGGAGCAAATGATACCTTAGAAAGTGAAAGCGATTTATTCCTGGAATCTTCAGTGCAAGTGCCTAACTTGTTGTCTGGTTGGAATGAAATGGTAAGTTAGTCACTTGAGGAATGCACCTTTTACTTAAGCGTCAAAGTTTGCCAAGGATCGTCTGAATGATACACCAATGGACTTCACATTCGAGCAGGAAAACGCTGACGATGTAGAATTCGTAGAAGCTAACCAAGAGGTTCCCCAGATCCCACCGGGACCAGAAGTTAGCCATGTTGTGATGGATTACAATGAAAGCTTTGACTTTGGCACTGGGAACTTTGCGCTGCCATTGGAACCTGGATCAGAAATTAGTGTTGTTCCCTATATTAGTCCTTCAGTGCTTGTTCAAGTCATTCACGGGCGATTCAGTGAATGCATAGCGAACTATCAACTGGTCGATTGCAGATATCCATACGAATTCAATGGTGGACACATCAAAGTAAGTCATGGAAAATTCGCTCAACTGCTATTTAGCTGTCATACTGTTCCGTTGCAGACAGCTATCAACGTGCACACCATAAATGATTTTAATGAAGCGTTCTACGGCAGTGAGAGGACTGTCTGGAAGGATAATGAAAGAAACATTGTGGTGTTCTATTGCGAGTATTCGCAAGTAAGAGGACCCAAAATGTATGAGCGATTGAGAAATAAGGATCGACAGATGAACGAGCGAAATTTTCCGAAACTTGATTATCCGGAGATGTATGTACTCTCAGGTGGGTATAGAAGATTCTTCGGCGAGTTTCCAAATATGTGCTCACCTGAGAACTATGTGAAAATGGGAGACAATACTCACGGAAGTTGGGCGGCATGTCGCAAAGAGCGACTTGACTCCTTCAGAGGAAGACAGTATGAGCAGGAGCCGATCGCCGGTATTCGCTTGGAATTTTAGGTGTTCTCTACGCCACGGTTGCTTACTACTTCTTACCGGTGAAATGTGAACCGAAATTGAAAGTAAAATCATATACCATAATGCGGCAACGAAACATCATGCGGTTGAGCTTATAATGTCAGTTGTAAAATAGTGTAACGCTCCGGTGGCTGAACAAGCCATTCTTGACTAACTTTGTATTTTTTAAATTTGAACTTATAGAATTGCTTTTTGGTGAAATTGTTCAAATGCTAAGGTAGGCTAGTTGTCTTTTCTTGACGACCTTGATGCCGCTAATGCACACATTTGCTGATGTATTGTTTCTGTCCTTTTCGAGTTTTCACGTGAGAACTCTTCAGCAGAAAACGCTACATACATAACAGCACAGTGAAGGTGTGCAACCGCTGAACATGTAACATGAGAAGAACAGAAAGCTCAGGAAGCTGGCCGTAAGTAAATATTAATTAACAAATGTATTGACGGTTGGCCTATACATTAACTTGAGCAATAATAGGCGTTCATGCTAATGGTCAACTTGCCATGTTGGTCAATTTGGGACTGAAGATGGAGCATGAAAATCTCAAGTCCTGAATTCCAAATGTTCAAGCCAAAAAACTGCCGCCAAAGTCCTAAAGGATTCGATTTTAAAAGAAACAAAAGCCATGTGCAAGTTTCAGTCATCAAAACTGTTATGTCCGCTGTACAGAATAACGTTGTCAGTATCCGGGCAGGTGCACTCGGTTCATGTCGCAACGTCTGAGGGCAGCGGAGAACCCCAAGAAGAGTAACGTCGCTGAAGCCAAGCGTTTACTAGAGAACTGATTATGAATGCAGGGAAGCTCGCAACAGAGTGCGAACACGTTCAAATAAATTCATCGCGAACAATGCAGGGCGTTTCGGTCTGCTTCAGTGACGCGTCCGTGAAGCATGATTGTATAGCGATGTAACAAAAATGCATTTAGAAAATCAGTGTGTAACTATACCGCCGCAAAGAAATCCTACGTTCAAACGTAAAGCTCGCGGTCTGTGAGGTTGCCGTCGAATTATTCAATCGAAAGTGTCGATCACTGGTGAAATGGATCATAACGTCTATCGAGATCAAAGAGACTTAAACAATTGGAGCTTCACTTGTGCATTCCATATTGCAGCCTTATTTGCTCTGTCTATAATTTATGTTTTGAAATTGCAAAAATAAATTTAGACCTGAGCAGTTACTTCTTAAGATTCCTACAGTTAATGATGGGCCTATATCTACTTGCGGTCCAGTCTGCAGGCTCCTTGGGTAACCTTCTTCCATTAACAGAAAAGCAACACTATGCCCTTAATGAATTCTTCGATAACACGTAGTAGAATTAGACTTTCAGGATTTATTCGGTTTAAAAGTTTGATTTCTCAATCGACATTCGATAACTCCATCTTTCCAGACTAGGTGTTCTAAAATTTTATCCCGGCCCCTATAAATGGTACATTCAAAAAATCGACCACCTCGCAGCTGTAAGATAAACAAAACTCAAACCAATGAAAACTTAACTTCAGGGGATGCGTGATTGCGTAGATGAGTCATAACCATTCTTTGCACCAGTTAGGTAAGAGGCAGACTTTTGGGCTGCCGAAAGCTTTCACACAAACATAAAGCCGCTAAGGACAACTAAATGTTTTATAGTTTACTTGTACGCGCAAAATCGAACTACAGAATTTTAAAAGGTGTGAATTTAGGCGCTTTGGATATTGAAAGTTTGGATCTTGTTTGCCTCACGCCCCGTTCTTACTGTAGGTGGCGCTGATGTCGCCACTTTCGCTGGTTGTAACATGTTTCATGTCTACACATAGGTGGCTCTAATGTCGCGTATTACGCTGATTGTCTAGGTATCAGGTATGTGCAAAAGTTCTGTCGGTTTTGTTAGCTCTTAGCTTTGATATTGTTTTATTCTAGCCTGTCTGTTTTTTCCGGGCAAATGATATATTATTTTGTAGGTCCTGTTTCAACCTATCGATTGTGCTGGTTCACAAGTCAGGAGACAGTAGCGTTAATCAGCGTTGAGCATGGCCTGCGTTGGGCAAGGATGTTGTGGTCGTTTAATTTGTTCTGCTGCCTACATTCGAAATTGCTGTGAACTATTCGGTAATTTCTTGTGTGTAGTTGCACGCTCTCCGCATGCTTTGCTAGCTGCATGAAGGCCCACTGCACATCGGCTTAGCATGCATGTTCTCATGCCTGCCACTGGCCCCTTTGTTCGCTTCAAGTGATGCCTCGCTGCACGTCTGCCCTTGCAAGTTTGTCGACGCACGCCCATTCATTGAACGCCAGTTCGCCTGCATGTTACGGTGAATGCTTATCTTCACCTTTTTTCACTTGCGCAGCTGCCTGACACTGACGCCTTGTTCGTTTTAATGCAAATAGCGCCGCTAGCTATTAGGAAGTGCGAACGCATGTATGCCTGTGGAATGCCGCTTGATCGTAAAATGCTAATGACTGTTTTCAGAAAGGATTCCCGACGAAGCAGTGGAGAGACTGAGAAACGTTGGTCAGTCAGTTCGCTGAGTTCCCGTCGTACCGTCGCGTTGCGTGTGTGTCTTTTTTCTCGAGTAAACGTTTTGCTACATCGATCTATTCTATTTCATTTGCATAAGCGCGCTAGACTGTAGCTCTTTTATCGGTGAAAGTGAGGATGAACAAGACGGTAATTCGGGGAGTTTTGCCTTACGAGTACAGACAAGGTCCTACAGCTGCGGAAGCTGCTCGGAAAATTAATATGGCATTTGGCGATGATACTCTTGACGAGAGGACGGCTCAGCACTGGTTTCGAAAGTTTCGCAGTGGGAACGAGAGCCTTCAAGATAATGTCCGTATTTGGAGGCCCAGTGACATTGATGAAGTCCAATCAAGGGCCACTGTTGAAGCGGACCCACGGAGGTCGACTTCAGAGATCGCAGAAAGACTAGGAGTACACAGAACAACGGTTGGTCGTCACCTCCAACAAATTGGAAAGAGGAAAAAGCTGGACCAATGGGCACCCCATGAACTGACTGAAATTCAAAAAGTGTGCCGTTGCGAGATTTGATCTATGCTTCCTTTACGCAATCAAAGCGACCCTTTCTTGGCAAGAATTATCACTTGCGATAAAAAGTGGATATTGTATGACAATCGGCGACGATCATTACAGTGGCCAGATAAAGGTGTGCCTCCCAAACGTTTTCCGAAACCGGATGTCCACCAAAAGAAGATATTGCTTACTGTTTGGTGGTCAGTAACCGGTATAATCCATTACAGTCTCCTCAAGCCAGGTGAAACCGTCAACGCACAGACGTACTGCAACTAGCTGGAAAAAATGCACGAAAAATTGCAGCGTGTACGTCCAGCATTAGTAAATCGAAAGGGGCCAATTCTGTTGCACGACAACGCCAGACCCCACATTTCAAAAATGACAGTCCAGAAACTGCACCACACGGGTTACGAAACTCTTCCTCACCCACCTTACTCAGCAGACCTGTCGCCCACAGACTACCACATTTTTAAGCACCTGCAGCACTTCCTGCAGGGTAAACAGTTTAAGAATTATGAGGAAGCAAAAACTTTTGAAGAGTTTATTGCTTCTAAGACTTCGGACTTCTATGCTACTGCAATAAATACCTTAGTGACTCGTTGGCAGAAATGTATAGGTCATGAGGGTTCTTATTTCGACTAATAAAGTTTATTCTTTACAGAGATATTTCGGTTTAAACTTGCGGTTTAAAAACCGACAGAACTTTTGCACATACCTAATAATTTTGTTTACATATTTGGCGCCACTGTCTAATTCGGTTGACATTGGTATGGTGTTCGAATTTGAAAAGACTTAGCCGCAAAATCGCCCATGAACGAGAAATAGCCTACTGCGCCGCTCATTTGAGGGACTTAGTCAAAAAGGACATACTAAAACGATAACTCACCTTTAGTTAGAGTCCACCAACCTGCAGGTAAACGACGAACGCTGAACCAACCTGTCAAGTGAACGAGAAATACTACGACTGTTGACCGTTGTATTTCTCGGTGATGATCTTCACACGCTGTTCACACCCTAAACACCACTACAATGATCAACAAACTACTGCCCTTTTCTGCCGTTGCCAAGTCCAGTCCGGTAGAGACCAGTGCCCCGTGCAGCACGTTTCATATAACAAATGTTCTTCCTTTTTACGGGGTTGGTGCACATATGCGAGCAGAATGTTTCACGGTTTTTCCCCGTTGAGCAAAAGCCTTTTATTTCCATAAAAAGGGAAAGGGCAGAAACATCGGAAGGGAATAATGAAGAAAGAAGGCCACCATCAGGAAAGAACTTTAAAACCCGTAGTTTAAAGAGACTTCAGACGGGTTCGGGAAGCTACTGCCGTTGCCACAATCATCATTTGGTGTTGCGTCACTGTCCCGGTCGGTCGGTGGGGATGCTCGGTCTCTGCAGGACTGACTGGGCGGGCGACAGAGGCTTGACGGGTACAAGGGTAGTACCTGATAGTTGATGTCGCCAGCCCGGACGGTCTAGCGGATGAGCTTGCTGAGCCGCTGGCTGGCTGGGCAGTCGGCTTTTTATATTGCATTGATAACGGCTACATGAGTAGTAGCCAAAAGCTATGCATTTTTGTGCCTTTTTATGGAAATAAAAGGCTTTTGCTCAACGGGGAAAAACCGTGAAATATTCTGTTCGCATATGTGCACCAACCCCGTAGAAAAGAAGAACGTTTGTTATTGAAAGTTTTTTAAAAAATTCTTTCTTTTCAACAGTCACAAGACAAGCCTGCAAATTTCCTGTTCTGCCGTGGTCAATATTCTATTAATGTATAATATAATCAATAAATTAAAAATTCATTGCAACTTGGCTTGGAGGAAAGATATTGCAAGATTAAAAGTTTCCAGGAATTAACTGGAAGCATTTGCCACTAATTTGGTCACACGAACCGAATGCGAAGATAGAAAGAGCGTGTCATTGGCCTTTTTGGAATTCATCTTGTTCCCCTGGACTATGACGTAATAGCATCGGAAGAACGGAAAGACTACCTCCCGGCGTGGCGATGCACCAACTTAAACCTTGGCTTACATAAATCGATTTGTGGTTATGCCATACGCATAACCCAAAACGTTTGCGCCAGTTAGACGTACGTATGTGTAGTGTTAATATTAAGAATTGTAAAGCTTCGCTTACTCAGCAAGCAGAAGCTAAGCGCTTAAGCAGTCGAATGGAAGATCCTGAATAAATTATTCAGAAACTGTTTGCACGACCAAGAGAAATAATTTGCAGTTAATGATTGAGATCACACTACTCAAATCCCAATGGTGTAGCACTATTTAGTCTGATCCTTCACAGACTGTGATATTATCAATTGCATGACGAAATTTCTACTTGTACTGCGGTCTTGCTAGGCTAAGAATAACTGTACAGGAGCTTGAAAAGTAAACATTAATAATGGCTGAAGCGTTGTTGAGGTCTTTCTGGGTGTTGCTCGTAAATCCCCGGAGAATTGTTTAAGTCAACTAAAGCTATTGTTGCTAATCGTACCAGTGCTAGACAATTTTTTATGCTCTGTATTCCTTACCATCTTTCAATATGGTCAGCGATCTGGCAAAAGGCGCCTTTCACCAGATCGATGACGACGGAACCAGACCGTTCTGAAAACTGCGATAAGCGTTTTTTGACCTGTGATATTTCTAATAAGTGGCCATCCATCCGCTGGTAGGGCATTTGCAGATTTATTATAAGTGTCGCCAAAACAAACATGAAAATTGTTACAAAGCATCCAGTATTCAAATAGTTGCATGTTTCTCAGATAATTTTTATGAATCTGGATAAACAATTAGGCATATGAATAAACAATTTTGCTAGCAGCATAAGCATATTACCAAGTTGCAAAGTACAGCACGTAGGATATATGAATGGTAAAATACGGTTCTCCATTGATTGGCAGAAGCAACGGCTATTGCTTAACACTCACTGTGCTAAAATCACTGCTGTGTGTACGAACTGCTTGATTTGGCTGATGCGGCAAGTGAAGATTGTTTACTCACCGTACGCAAATCAGACAAAAGGATCCATTTCATGCGCTCTTCTCTATGGTAACCTCTATGTCATTAGCGTTAGCATGATGCTCCCAACCTTTAAAGTACATTCAGCTTGTTTCTGTTAACCGTCGTTGCTAAATTTTTATGAGCATACATATAGCTCATTGGTTCTATGTGTTCTGCAATAGTTCGTGGCTAGTTAGCACGTCAAGTAATGCTGGACGTCATGAAGAGCCATAGTTATCCTGAAGATGAGGCCAATAATGTTTTAGAATGAGCTGTAAGCATGGGTCCGCTTTTTATTTTGCTGTGTCTCACTCTCATGGCGAAACAGCAATGGGCAGCGCAAGAAAATGTCGTGGCGTGCAAGCTTCCGGACAGTACCACTTTCGACGCCGACGGAATGGAAGTGGACTGGTAATGCACTACCAACTACTTTGCTTACAAACAGTTAGGCATTTTCGGTTTCGATAAGCCAACGTGAATTTATGATCAGAATTGTAAAATACTAATAGGAGTTTTAAGTCATAGGAGCCGTCAGGGTTCACATGAGCGAAGGTACATGTTGCTGGATATTTCACCCGAAGTCACTGACCTTTTTGTAGTGTAATCAGCTGAGTAACCCTCGACAATTTATGTTAAAATTTTTGAATTGCCATTCACGTTACGCATGATGCGTTTCTTGTACGGCTTGTGTCAGTTTGGAAGTCAGAAGTGTCTGAAAATATATCGGCAACAGCGCTCTAGCAGTGGATGGATGGGCAGTTATTAGGGAAACATTTTTCAAGACACTGCGAATGTTTCGCAGCTTTCAAAATTACCTTGTTCCGTTTTCTGCGAATGGTAATGTTCGAGTGGTGAGCGAATGACAGCATTCGCTAAAGACAGAACAAGGTAGTTTTGAAAGCTACGAAAGGTACACAGTGTTTTGAAAAATATTTTCGTATTAACTGCCCATCCATCCACTGCTAGGGCGCTGTTGCTGGTTGTTTTCAGGCACGTCTTACTTCTACATGGACACAAACCGTACAAGAAACCCACCATGCCTAACAGAAGACCCTTTAAAAACACCCAATCTTCAAAATCATTCATGTTAAACGGTTCATTTGTAGTCGGTTATCACGCTTCTATCACGTTCATTGCAGTCAGTTTTATGCCACGTTAAGTTCTAATTATTCATAATGAATTTATTTTCAGGCGATGCTTGATCGTTTCTTTTACTAAGCAAATACAATCAGCAGTTTGCAGGACGTTTCATGTTCAGTCTTCAGCGAATAAAGCCATCAATATGCAAGGACCATTAACATTATCCATCGAAGAACGTTCGCAAACGTTTTGAGGACCGCGAATACAATTTCTTTGCAACACCTGCGATCAACCTGTGAATATAAATGCTATACAGTTACGATAAATTGAGTATTCAGTCCATTAATTTCACTACATTAGCACAGTAGTTCTAGAAAGTTCAAGTAGCTTCTTAACGTTAAGAAAGTAAGATTTCCGTTCGCAACAGCTACTTTTTGCATATCACACGTCATGGTTTTATGAAAAGCAATGAATTTCAAATGCCACACGTCGTTCATATAATCATGCGATGTGATATCCTTAATGGAGTTCATACGTTAACGTACGTGCTGCACATCACATAGGGGACAATGAGGAAGGTAAAATGGCTCATAGGCAAACGCACCAATGCTAATACAGCAAACGCTTGATAATTTAAGTTTTCCGTGCTAACCACCTGCTCTTAGCGAATGATTTGTCCAGGTTTGTTTTATACAAACTCCCAAAGACGCCAAGATACGCCTACATCTCAGCTCAGAATCATGGCGAAATGCAAGGAAGGAATATTGGAAATAATGAAAGTCCGGTGAAATTAACGCTCGACTCGTTTTTCAATCTTGAGGAAACGCGGCCTCTGCGGCCTACATTGGGGAAAAAGGATATATATCGCGACCAACTTTTGTACATCTTTTATGGCTACGATCAGGTTGAATCCTTGCAAGATGCAAGATATTCAAAGAGCAGAGGTAACGTTTCGAATTTCCGCCAGTGAAACATTCAAGACGAATAACCTATCTCAAGGAAAAAGTCGTTCCATAGAATACGATGCTTAATATACAGAACGAACAAATGAGTGAAATCTCTCATTCAGCACCAGGACGACAAGGCCAATCCAAACTATCAGTAATACACCTGCATATATTACTGAGAGTTTGCAAAGAATGTGAATTGGAGTTTGCATCCCAGAAGGATAAGTTAAATTTTCTGTGCTCATAAGCAGAAAAGTGATGCAGCAAGGTCATTCTATAATAGTTGACAGAGGCACCGTGCACTCTTCGCCAAATTTCATTAAAACTACATATAGATTATCAGGCACCAAAAAATTAATATTAGCAAGTCGATATGGTTGAAAACTGGATGCATCGTAACGGGTCGTTGAGATGACATTTGTGTGTTGCACACGGTTTTCCCGTTGGTATTGTTTCAGTGTATCTGCAATTAACCAAAGAACCTCACCAGTCAACGATGGGTTAGTTTATTGGTAAAGTTGCGAGAACACTGTAACGTACGAATCGAAGCTTTCGGGACGCTCTAGTCCCGTCGTCAGCGAAAAGGAGTCCTCCTTTTCGCTGACGACGGGACTAGAGCGTCCCGAAAGCTTCGATTCGTACGTTACAGTGTTCTCGCAACTTTACCAATAAACTAACCCATCGTTGACTGGTGAGGTTCTTTGGTTAATTGCAGATACACTGAAACAATACCAACGGGAAAACCGTGTGCAACACACAAATGTCAAGCAAGTCGATATGTAGTAACAACCGTATTAACGGTAGCATGCAGTCGCGACATTCCTCTTCGATTTCAAATGCAGTTAATATTGAACACTATGACGCCACCATCATTCTGTCATTTCATTAGCACACGCTCGTTGTGCTTCTGCATTTTCTCAGGTGGCGACCAGTTCAAATAACAACTACCACTATTACATTGTAATTGCAGTACAAGAGAAATTACGCCTTAGGGGTACTAATAGTGCAGCCTGCGATTTCAAACATGATACTTGGTGGAGGAGCAGGCATAGCTCATCCCGACGGTGCGTTTTGGATGACCCATACTGTTCCATCGTTTCCTGCGGCGAACACGTCGGCCTGGAATCCGCAGCATAACAGACAAGGTCATCTTTTCTTATGCCTTTCCATGGAAACTTCCCAACTTTCTTCTCTCAGTAATTGCATAAATTTTCTAGAAGTGTTTTCATATGATTTTACAGCAGAAACACTGTTCCATGAACAGCCGTTTGTATACCACTCAAATTATCCGAAGTATGCATTTGAAAGTGGCTCACTGGTAGGCAGATGCGCAAAAGTAAGCGAAATGGAGTTCCTACTTCACCCAGTATTCATTGGAAGCGCAGAATTGACAACCTACGATGGGATGTCATTCTCTGTCATATCTGCAAATTACAAGCTAGCTGCTGGTTAGAAATCCCTGAATTTCCAAGAAGCCTTGAAGCAACTTTTTTAGCTTAGACATCGCTTCGACATGGATCGCAGTAAAATTTCAGATGCCATTCTACTCTTGGAACAGGCGGAACAGTACAGATGTTGTACCGATCAGAGACTGTTTTGGAAAGTTTCAAGTTGAAAATCTAATTGGCCAAATTACTGTAGCCGGAACGGCGATAGGTCACTCCGAAGACAGTTCGCGTTGGTTGGTCAGCCCTCAAGGAATATGGTGCATTCTGAGCAGCCATCGACCAGTAGGTCAAAGCTACCGCGTTTTCATTTTTGTTACGTAGCGCAGGTGCACATTCTAATCAATGTCAAAGTAGCCTAACACTTTTCTCAGGCGAGAATGATTTAAAAATTTTTCCAATAAACATCAAGTACGGGAGCAGTTAACGTTAACCCGATACATTATATTCCCTAGAATAATAACAATAAATGTTTATTATTAAATGAGACAGCAATATTCAACATACTGTTGGCCAAAGCGTACAAGTATTCAAGAAGCAGTAGATCCTGAAAGTTGAAGAAGCTTCAATTGGGAATCATTTGTTAGACTTACTTTAGGCCAATATGACTTTCGAATTGAAGATCGAATCTTCAAGCTACTAAAGCTGCGGAATGCTGCAGTTCAGTTCAGCTTATCTGCGCATCTAGTACATACCAACAAGCTAGCGGGTTAGGAAGCCCGTATTCCAATACCACAGCTGAATCACAGTACAGCTCATGCTAGTGTGTCAGCCAGTTATTTTTGCCTACTATTTTGCCTTTTTCTAGAATTTCCTTGAGAAAGTATCAGGCGGGGCTATTTGCATTCGTAATCCGCACATTGTCCACTGGTTCACGAAAGCCATGCAGTCCGCATCAATTCAGCACTGCTAAAGTCCTTCGCCTCAACGGAAATTTGGTGGCATTTCGTTTGCTACACTCCGACGATTGGGTTATTGGCAGAGGACACAGCGACTGGAGAAAATATACTCATCATAAACTGCTTAATGTTACGCGATATACCTTGTTGAATAATAATCAATTGGAATAGCAAAGCTTCAGTGCATTGTTCGTATGGCCATGTCGTTATGAGCATACTGAACTACTTGACATATTAATAACTGTATGAATTAACCACCTCACTTTCGTGGTAGAATTAATGAGACTTATTGTTAAGTAAGCTAATAATTTTGCAATACTTTACTTGTAAGCTAACAGGTACAGGATCAACCGTACTGGCTGCGTATTCCTTACTTGTGAAGCTGGTCATAATGGCACATGATTCTGATTAACAATCACCGTTGGGCATTTGGTTTCTTCTACCATAAAACTGCCCCTCTTTAATAATCTATATGAACTTAAAGGATACGGAACCTTAAAAACAAACCAATGGTCAAAGTTAGCGACCTACTCCATTTATGGAGCCTTTTACCCTTTTTCCGTGAAACACTTGGATTAGCAGTTGAACTCCTTCCTTCCCAGTTGCCATATTTATACCGTCACATAGGATGGAAGATTCTGGAATCGTTAACGCGTTTCCAATACAAAAATCAGACTTGTTAACTGATCACGCTTTGGGCACAACCAATTAAATGGATCACAGAAAACCTGAAGCGCTAATTCAAGTTTTGTGGAAACATAGCATCATCCGTGAATAAAATTATTACTTTGCCAACTTGGAAGGCATTGAATGTGAACCGATTATTCAAGGAGTCCACACTGGAGATCCTACGCCTTATGGCTGCGCAACTTTGTACGTTGTTGGAAACAGTCTCTTAAACCTGCCTCCCAACAATGCACCATCCATATCGTTGTTCACCTTGTAATCCTTCCCAAAGCTGAATCTTGTTAAAATTGCTCCTAGAGAGTTCCTAAAAATCTTCCATCCTAAACTGCCTTTGCCACTCGCTGACGACGGAACTAGGCTGTACCGAAAGCTCCGAGCAAAAGCAAGCGTTTTTCTGAACTTTTACCTAATAACTGCTCATCCATCCGGTGGTAGGGCGTTGTTTCGTTCATTTTCAGACGCACGAGAACGGGAAGAAACCGTAACAAGCAAACTTAAAATTGTTCCCATGCAAACAAGTGCCCACATATATACAGTCCCATAATGAATAAGTTTTGCCTGATTCCTCGGCCAACGGGTGCCCACGGAGAAAATCCAGCTCATTGTTAACGAAATGTGACTCATTAACGACGAAACGCCCCTTCTAAAGATAGCCCATCCAGTCTCCGTTTAAGCACAGCTCTACTCTAGCGTGGCAACTAGCGAAATAAGCAAGCATTGCAGGGAGTGCAAAGTTAGGTCAGCCATACTGCAATGTGGCGAACGCTCCCTGACTCATGATTGACAAAATTAATCAACTAAAGCATAATTCTGCACACATCTGCAATAGCTACGAATGTCTAAAGAATGACAAATCGATCTTTGGAAGCGAAGCAAAGTTCGACGCCACAAAAGAGGCTACGAAAAATCATACGACCATTCGAAAGCTTTCCAACCAAATAGATATGCATTTCTTCAGCTTCACAGCTGTACCCGAATTTCCCTCGCCGCATTAACAAATGGAAGACTTTCGTAGATTACGGCGACTACTTCATAAAGAGTTGCAGGTTAAATACTGTGGATGCAGTTCCATATGGATTTGTGCCTCCGCTAATTCATTATTAATCGGCCATTTTGCCTAGTCATTCAGGTAAAGGCAGAAAAAGACGGCTATGCTGAGGTCTGTTTCACTCAGTAATTTGCAGGCCATCGTTTCTACCCTTTCCTAAGCGCAAAGCCAAAATACAAGTGCCATCGTCGACGACGCATTAGGTGCTGCCTTCAGCAAGGGCTACCAGTAATTCTCGATACCTCACCAATGGCCTGTAACCCTAGGTTGCTGTACAGGCGCACGTATTTGCTTTTGTGCCACTGCAAAAATTTTCGGGGACTTAGCGAAAAAGGTCCCTAAGTTGACGTACACCCGACCAGTGCCTTCGTCCTCACCTGTCGGTGGCGTACACCTTCTTCAGTTACAATAGCTTATGCCGTCAACTACGTTTCGTGGATGGAATGACTGTTGCACTGCCTGTTTTCAGTTCGAAAACGCCCAACAGCTGGACTAGATTTTGGCAAAGTCAGAATTCGAAAATGAGCTAAACTTCATTCAGCATTCCCTCGCCTCACTTCCTAAAAGTTCAAGCACGCAGCGGTTGAACGGTAGTGGCCACTGCGCAACGATGGGATGCAAATATTAAACATTCACAAATTATGCAGTTCGCCTCACGTGATTCCCCGTTGCACCATTATCGCAGGCGAAGCAGCCGAGTGCGCAATTCCTTGCTTCCAATCAGCTCACGTCGTACAAGTTGCGCATATCGCTCGCAGGCTGTCCGGTGACACATAGTTAAGCCCAATAAAGGTTCGCAAGAAGTATGATTTAATTCACGTCACTCTGACGATTCTGACCGTTCGTGCTTGCAGCGAACTTCGCACGTTAGAACAGTGTTGACATCCTAGTGCCGGTTTGAACATATAAAAGAACTGTTCGAAAATTATTCTACTCGCAAAAGATTCAACTTAAAAAAGTAGCTGTCGAGCGACCGACAGTTTTAAACTTAAAAATGCCAAATAACAGACCGTAAACGTTATCGATGTTTGCCTCGTCTCTACGCGACGGTTCGAAGAGAAATGAACCCGATACAAATGCTTTGCGTACTTAAGCTATCGCAAAGCAATTGAAACGGGTACGTTCACCAACGAAACTATGGAACATCGCCGACGGTCGAACAGTCGACGAGGGATGCACCCGTATTAAATTCTTGTGTCCAAGGAACAAGCACCGAGTCCGCACAAGAAGTGAAATACGGGTACATCCACCGACGAGCAACTTTCAGCTGATCCAGTACGAATTGACAACCATTAATTCTTTGCATCTTCGTTAACCATTGTCGTTGCTACGTGACAAAAGACAAACCGTCGGAGGGGTGTCAAAAAGGTAGCTAGTCTAAAATAAGACCAGTAAAAGAATTGCGGCACGTCTATTTCAAGAACACAGCACAGAAATGATCAATACATATAAACTTACTCATGTCAACAAGCCAAGATGCCAATGAATTATCTGTTTTTTCTGAGCCGCACACAAATTGTGTTCTCAGATAAACAGCTGCCGCCTTCTTTGCACATACGTCAAACGCCAAGTGCACATGTCGTCTTGTAGCTATCCTGCTTGTACATATACTATTCCGCTTGGATAGCCTGAAAAATGGCAGCAGCACTTTTGGCTGGACATAGAAATACAGCGATCAAGGCAGTACAAATGCCTACTGATCAACATCTGAAAAGGGGAACTTGATTTGACGCTGGCTCAGCAATGAAGTCAACCTTATGCAGCGGGGGAACGATGCTTGCAGAGCAAACAACGAATTTCATTCTCTGACTTTCATCAATGCATCGCCAAGCGCCAATTAGCTATAACGAAAAGAGCCCACATTTGCTAACCAACATGCTTTCGGTGCATCGCAATGGCTCAGAGCATTGTCACCAATGGGAGATTGGTGGTCTTCTTCACGCCAATTTATCGCCTCGGGTCGACAGGCCAACAGGAGACGCACCCGTACCAAATATGCTGTGACACCGAACGACTGTACGTACATGCACAGCATATTAAATACGGGTACGACTCCAGCCGGCAATGGGTACCTGTACCGACGCCGAACCGTGAAACGCTTAGAACAAGGGACACCAAGTCAAGCTTGTTTCCTATTGGAGGAAACTTCTGTCAGCCGAAACGCAGTCCAACCCGACCTCCTGCTGAACTGTCGCAGTCTTCCCGAAGGCGAAATGTCGACCGCTGAGCACACCTACAAAACGAAAATGAGACAACAAAGATGGAAAGTGGCTTCGGCAAAACGGACGGAACGCTACCGCGGAAACGCACCAGTAAATATTCCAAATGAACAAACAAAACGCAGGCCGCCTTCGGACGAACGTTTCATTTCTTGACAGCCGGGTGTCACGAGGGCGAGAAGCCATCAAGAGACCTACCCGTACGAAATACGCTGTGACTCTTGGCTTGCCAGAACAGCGCAGCGAATTAAATACGGGTAAGACTCCTGAAGGAAGCCACGGTCGGCGGGCACCCAAAGCGACTGCCAATGCGAAATGCGTTCATCAAGACCTCCTTTCCCTGGACAGAAAATGGCATTGACCTTCGACTCATACGGTACACTGTTACCTGCAATTCAATGAAAGGCCGACAGAAGAACATAGTGTGCACCATCGTCCGGCGAAGCCTGTTTGCTGAAAGGAGCCACGCGGCCCGGCAAAGACCTTGAAACATTCAATGCACTTGGAAGACGCCACTTTTGGCAACAACGCTAAAGCCAGGAAAGTGCGCGCCGGGCGGTGTAGCTCTGCGCTGGTCGGGCACCTCTGTCCTGCAAATCGCCAAACGAGGAGGGGAGAACGACCGAAGACGGTCCTCCGCCCGTAGCACCGGTCCAAAATTGATCTCTGCGCACGCTATCGACTAGCCATGCAAAATCAACTCTTGCAAGGGCCGTGCAGCGCGCCGGCTCCCAAACCTTTGCGCGACGAAAAGCGACCTACAACAAAGCGGACTGCAGTAAGCTAATAACCTGCGTACACATTACCGTAATCCAATGGCGACGAACAACGCTACGGACGGACTTGCGAGCCCGGTGGGCCAACTTCCGCGTTTGCATCGTCCATTTTAAGCGCCGCTGCTTCACGCTAGGCACGACAGAATCGACACGTAAGATAAATGTCAACTATAAAAAGTTGCACTTGTTTGAAGTGGAACTGGTCGCCCGGCGAAAGCGCCGCGAAGAACTAAAATTGATGAATAGTTCGTCTGCGCGGCGGCGGAATGAGCAATCTTGCGTAGGTGATCGCAACGGACTACCGTTGCGGAATGCGCAAGCCATCTACGAGCGTTTATCGATCGTACGCCGCACCACGCCGTGCCAACTAACTGATGACGTCATGGTGAATGAAAAACCAGTTTTCAATAGGGCGTCACAACCGAGGACGGGAGGCGTTTTGGCCGGCGGTGCCGTCAAGGCCGAATTTCTAACAAGCCTAACAACTAAAACAAATCAGGCGGGTTTAGTGCCCAACAGGGCGTTCTTACCGCTGCGTCCGAGCTAGACGGCCCTCGACGAGCGGGCGGAAGCCTCCTTCGGATGGACACCGGTACAAAGAAAGTTCTGCCAAGCAAAGTTTAGCGCAGAACTTCTAATGTACGGGTACACACCCGAACGAGTTTTCGAACAGCTTTCGGCATTCCGTGTTTAATAAGAACGTTCAGCACGATTGCTTACCAATTGGGCGGTATAAAAAAGAGCAAATACTCAACGCTGAGGAGCACGATGAACTTACGAACAGTTGCTGGCTTTAATCCGGCTAGCAACTCCACCGTAAGCCGACGACGATGGCACAAGGAACCAACGGACGTTGCGCGGAAGAACAGCGGACGGCAAATGCTTCCGACGATCGGTCAACCAACCGGGCGCGCCACAGAACGGCAGCGCAAACCGGACGACAAATATGAAGTGACAGCGCCCGCAACGCCAACGAACTGACAAATAACCGACTGCCAACGCCGCGCGTCGAAAAACATCTAAAGATTTGATGATGAAGTACGTGCAATTGGTGTACTGTAGCCAATGCGTGCGCCTGGTCGAAGCGAAGAGCGAGCTGTCTGCCGCCTTTGTAGGTGGTAATTAAAATTGCCTTCTACTTTATTACTAATAAAACTTGCTAATTTTATGCGCTCAACTCTAAAACAATTGGAACAATTGTTTTGAACTTTGCTAATTGTTCCGCTTTCTCAACGGTAACTGCATTGCAAGGGGTATTGCAAAATTCGAAACTCCGCGCTGAACGTGTCAGTGCGCCTTGCTTGAATCGCGTAGCCACGCCGAAGAGGGCGGCATTCTTGTAGCTCAACGAATGCGAGCGTTTTCTATAGATTTTCGCCACCGGAAGCTGTGCTACATGTTTATGGCTATCCAATCTTTTGGCAATCTACGAAAGACGGAGTACCCGGGGCTCATTTTGAACTGCGATTTGCTGGGTTGAATGTAGACACTTGTGAAAAGGCATGTTCGCCTTTCTGGTCGTTCATTGATTTGCATTCCCGATAACTAGTGTTGACAATTTCATCCACCGTTTTAAATTTTTTACGGATTTCAAGGCAGCTTCTGAGACAAAATAAAACGCTATCTGGTGGGCTAACGTACGTGCTTTGGTGCGACTTCCCGTTCTCTGTGGGCATCCCTTGAAGTCCTTACTGAAGCAGCTTTTCTTGCCACCTTGAACTTGTTAAGTAAAAGCGTAGTGGAGAAAAGCCGCCTCGAAGTATCACGTTGCTGTTTGCTTTCCAAAGCGACGCATTTCGCAGTGGACATTCCGCGACACGGCAAAGCATGCTGCCAACGAGGCGCCGTCGCACTTTTTCTAACGGAACATAGGTGGGCAGCAGTGGCGCGACAACGCATTTTCCAATCGAACCCTTAATTTATGCGGTGAATCACGTTTGAAACAAACAAACCAGAAAGGTCGCGACGCGGTCCCGACGAAGCAGCGCTCTTTGCGCCCAAATCGGCTGTGCGATTGAAAGTGAAGATTGGAACCAGCAGGAGCGGTAATTTGCATGCCAAGTTTGCGAAGTGGAAAAATACCTGAAGACTTGCAGCGCTTCAGGGTCGTCGGGACACCCTTTGTCAACAGCACTGAACAAGGTGTCTCATCCGTCCTTTGCAGTTCACCTTTTGGGAGGTATGAATTGGAAGGCGCGCGATTGCAGTTGCGCGTTGTTTGACGAAAACCCGAATGCCGCAAGCGAACACTGGGAGAAATTTAATAAACGATACTGGTTATACATGCACTGTAGGATATACATGCAGTGATGTATATACTGGGCATAGGTGCATAATACATGCATTGACACAACTGCCCAGTTGCCCAATGCTGCGCGGTTTGGTTTGGTTCCACGCGAGCGTCGGAGCCTGGGCTTGTACCAAATTTTTAGGCCAATATTAATATTATAATCGCATCACTGGCTAACGTAGCAAGACTTTTACCGGAAACGCTGATTGCACCTATTATTGCGGTGTGGACCAATTGCGACGATGTGACGTCATTGAGACATGATAACTGCCGTTAACATTTAGGCACGTCGCAACTCAATATATGTAAATGGAACTTAACAGAGCATCTTCCAGGAAGGAGGCCACTGAGTAGCCTTAAGCGATCGAACAGCGTACCGCAGGGGGTTATGGATTTGTCTGGTTAATTGACCATTACGTTAGCTTGAGAACAGGGAACTTTCGAAGTCCAACCTGTTCCCACGTGAGGGCACAGCGTTTTAAACATTCGCCGCCTTGTGCAATGACGGTTCAAAGTTGAAGGCAAAAACGTTCCCTCGGAATTCGAAGCACGTTGTACCGTTAAAACTTGGGCTCCTGATAAATGGAACGCAATTTTGTTTATTCAAAAAGCACGGCAAGTGGCTCGTTGACAAATAATCTCAAATATTTCCATCCCTGTTCGAAACGGGGTTTTCAGGACCCACCTTGTTCCTTGTTCAGTTAGGCTTAGGGTACGTGCAATGAGGAACCCCTTATTTGGTGCCGTCGACCTTCCCAAATTAGTTGTACGCTTAACCTTTGGGTTTGGCAAAACCTTTGCGAGCGGTTGGCTTGCCGCGGACGTAAAATAGGAAGCACGGAACAGGAGACAGGCAAATCGAGTGGGCTGTGCCCATGTGGGCACGTACTGAATTAAGGAACTTCAACAAGAGTAGAGCAATGGGGACAACGAATGCGAATGCATTATGCACGGGCAGCGACCCTGTACGGAGAAAAGAAGCGAAGAATGACTTGTATAAATAATTAACCGTCGTGAACGTCGGCCAGCATTTACGGACTGTCCGCATGCAACTGCCCACAGTCGTGGTTGAAGCACTTTTTTATTGCGCAACAGTAACGTATATTACGACAGGATGTTCAGCTACGATTTGAAACGTTTCTCAAGTGAATGATTTCAAAAACAATGGACTACCATGAGGCTCGTAGATTTAATCTTTCGCGTACTCAGGTTTCCAGGATAGCAACAATTCAGGAAGACTGCAATTCTAGAAATTTCGGAAAGAGAACGCAGACCTTATGAATGTTACCCTTAAGCTGCAGACAGGAGCT
Source organism: Trichuris muris (assembly GCA_000612645.2). Lineage (NCBI taxonomy): Eukaryota > Metazoa > Nematoda > Enoplea > Trichinellida > Trichuridae > Trichuris > Trichuris muris. Next base: position 22,952,478 of record CBXJ02000282.1, on the reverse strand, counting down.
GATTTCCTAAAGGTCCGCTCTTTTGGCATACCATGCTTTTTGAACAAATCATATTACGTCATGCTGATTATAATTTTCAGTGCATATTATATGCTTTGTTTTATTTTTGTGTTGCCTCTTGAAGGAACGACAATAACAACGCCGCGTTGCAAAGTCGTCACGTCAGATTTCCTAATTTATCAATTGAGCGTTCGTTTTTATGTGTCGGAAAATTATTTCACATCAAACTTCTCGGGGATCGCTTGGAGAGCAAGAAATGGCGAGCCATTTATCGGCGCCTACTGGAGAAAAGTAAAACGCGGCTCTCCTATAACGGCAAGGAATGCATTCGAAAAATTTGGGCTGGCTTAAATCGATTAGCCAGAAGAACAACAGGACTACTGTACTGACATCACCTCCTTGGAAACTTATACTAATTTGCATTCTAGGGTGCCCGTTGGATGTGCAAATCCTTTTAAATCAACCCGCCAAACCGGTTCACTTCAATGAAGGCATTTCAACTTTTCAATTGCAATGTTCAGGTCGATAATTCGATAAGTGAAGCTGAACTAACGTTTGCTGCGAAAAGGGCAGCAAAGTTTGCAAGGAATTTACTCTTTGGCCGGGAAAGCAAGTTGCGCGCACACAGTTACGTTGAAACTTACTGAACTTCGACCCGCAGTCGTCCAGTTTTATTTCGTCCGACCTTTTCTGAATACCGCAAATTTGAGTACGCACTGTTGATGCGCACTAAGGGGCGACGAACCAACTTGCGTAAAGGTAATGACCATTGCCATTCGCAAAAAATGAATGGAAGGAAGTGAACGTTTCATGAGGAATAGGTGCTTATTTAATTTTTCGATCGGCCTGGAAAATCCGCAAGTATTACTTTAGAAAATCACAGCACGGTACACAACAGCGCTAAGCTCTTTTGAAAACATGCTTCCACCGATCACTATGGAGACTGGTTATCGCATTTTTGAAAAAGACACTTCAGCAACTACAACTTCAATTCGACACAATTCGGTAAACCCTGCCGCACTGATGGCTGCATTTTTAGCAGAAGTCTAAGTTAAGGTTACGCATCATTATTATTATTATTATTATTACCAAATTAATCGCTCCGCGTTGGAAGGAGTTTGTTCAATAGTGACCAACTCCGTCCGGTCTTGCTGACCCGTTGGACGGCGCGTCAGCACGTTCGGGCAACCGAAAGGATTCCCCGGCCGACAAGAAGGAGCTTCCTTTGTCCCGGCGGGGGCCAGACTTTCCAAACGTGCAATATTCCTTCAATTTGGGCATCCACGTTCGTCCGTAATGGAAGGCCATTGCCACGAGCACTGGCACGGGAGTGAACAGCGCCACTATAACCGGCATTACGGACGCAATGTCAGAATCAGGCTTGGGAAAGGAAAGCTAAAAAAGAAATTCCCTTTTGAACGACAGCCGGAAGTTTACGGCAACAGCAGCTCACCTGCAGCATCACTATGGCTATTCCCGTGTTTTGTATTCCCGTTTCCAGTGATATAGCAACCACACTGGCACGCGGCTGTCTAAGGAAGATGGCAAGCGCCATTCCGGCAGCGAAGCCCAGCCACGGGACGCAGAGACCGGCGATCAAGGCTCGCAGGGTCATCACTTTGAACATGTACAAGTTGCTATACACGCCGAACGTACAGATGAAAACAATAACGAAAAAGAAGAAGGGACGGAGAATCTGAAAGCAAGAAGCAAGCTAAAACACGAAAAATTGAAATAGAACTAACGCGTGACATGCTATGGCACGACAATGTAATGGAGAAGTATCGCTGCCATTACGCAGGATAAGAATGGCATGCATACACTGTCCTGCTATTTGCTACTCTTTAGAAGGAACTAATTGTGTGGTATAACAGATTTTCTTTTGTAACTGTTTTCGTATATCTGTAAACGAGTGCACTTATTACGTATGAGCTTCTCTTTGCACCAGGATTTCTTCGAAACTTAAAAACAGAAATTTGTGTATGCAAATTAGCTCACGTGTGCCAGAATAACGATAAAAACAGTCCATCTTTCTCTCATTTCTTCTACTGGTCCTGTGTAAAGCCTTCCTACAAGAAGAATAAGGACTGGGGAAAAAGCAACGCGCAATTAGTGTCGGAGGAAAGTGAATGAACTTTTGAGATACTGTCAGGAAGACCAAACCGTTTCTTCGTTCCCGCCATTGCACGCTTCTTTGCCTACTGGAGAGTCACTGTTTGCGCATTTATGTTCAGGTGGGGGTACTGCTGCAAAGGAGAAGATTGCTCCGCCTGCTCGAGCTGTTGGACTTTTACATGGAGGTATTCTTGTGGCAATTTTACCGCCAAATTGGAGGATGGAAAGCTTTCGAATTCGACCGGCCTTGCCTACTGAGCACACAAACTACGTTACCGAGCTGCGGAAACGGTTAGCAACATCGACAGAAAATTTGGCGACGGCAAAATCGTCGAAAGTGCAGCCGAAGATTAGTTCAAACATTTTTGTAATAGAGATGAACCATTGGAAGGTAGGAACTTTCGTAAAACTAACGACCGCTGTTCGAGGAACGCGGTTGGAAAAGGTACAAGTAAAAACAACTCCACGGATGGCAAGGTAACTTACGCTAATAGTACAACAATGATAAGGCATCTGTACAAAATTAGAAGACCGAGAAAGCTTGGTAAGTTGGTGGCGCTGAGAAAAAAACCATTTATTGCTCACACTGTCATGTGTGACGATGAAGGACAAATTCTATAGGACAATCCAAAGTGCTCATCCTCACGATTGAACCGATGTCAATACGCAAACATGGTAAGCTTCAAAGTTCCTTTAAGGGTAGTGCAACCACGTAAAACTAAGAAACAGTCTGCGCTGAAGAGTCCCGGGCTGGCTTAAACGGATAGGAAAGTAAAAATGTCGCAGTGACCCCCATTGCTGACATAATAGTGCAATCTTAAATCCTTGAAAATTAGATTGCTCGTAATGAGCTCTCGCGTGACGGAATCGTCCTTATGGAATGGATTGTACCTCGTTACTGTGATGTACTAACTCCGTGATTAATTCCAAAGTGAACCAAATCCTTGTTGCAAAATCCGCACTTAACATCTCAGCCATGCTGGGTAATCACTCCTAATATATACCCAGGCAAAATACACGAGACTTTCCTGTATCGCTGACGACGGAACTAGACTGTTCCGAAAGCTTCGATATCCGCTGTCTGTGTTTACCAATAAAACCTTTTAACCAGTCTCTGGTTAGGTTCGTCTTGGAATCACTCACGGAGCTAATACATCACACCAACGAGCTACAGTCCGCTCCGGCAGGACAATTCAATCCCAAATGCTTACCTAAACTTATCTGTGCTTTCTGTTTGCCAGCTGAAAAATTGTACAGACATGCTGATTGTGTTACGAGCAGAATAGGAGAAATGGAAGCGCCATCACTAACCTTTTTCGCCTTCTCTGCCCATGCGCGCTTGTATCGCCAGAGAATAACGCCGACGTTGACGGGAACGAGCAGCAACAACAGTGAAACGCCAATGTTCCTGTACGGCATTTGAATGTTGTTCACGTCAGAAGTTGCCAAAATATGACGCGCTAAGAGGTGCATCCAAAGCGGCATCATACCTACGTACCGAACCGTTAGGAAAGCACTCAGTTGCTATTAACATTACCATATGCAAGCACCATGCTCAGAAATGTCATCGTGACGGACAGATCAATGTCGCCGTCCAAAAGATAGGTGTACGCGTTTGACGCACCGCCGCCAGGGCTGCATCCCGCCGTGAACACGCCTAGTCCCATGGCAGTCATGCCGTAAGGAACAAAGGCTACCTGAGCAACTGCAAACGAGATCTGAAACAAGCAGTGCGAACAAACACAGTTCTACGCAATTAGCCCATGTTCAAGAGGGCGACCAATTTGACAAGCTAATGGAACAGTCTAAATCGGAATAGCAAAGCGAATATTTTTTTGAACGAATGCCATAGGTCTGTCTTGTAGACTCACATGACTACAATACATACCAGCGGCATAAAGATGAACTGGCAAACGAAGCCAATGGCAGGCGCTATGGGCCGCTTGATCACGTTCCAAACTACTTCAAGCCTGATTTCCGACGCCATAAGAAAATTGGCTATGCACAGGAGGATCGAAAGCACCCCTACAAACACGTATCCCAGCGTGTCCTCGGTACGAGTGACGGCCACCTCGTAGATAAACGAGCGAGACTTCTTGGTTCCATTCTCATCTTTACAAGTGGTCTCCAACCCAACAAAGCCGTGGCCCAGAAACTTGCCAGTCACTACGAAAGTAATATTCATAGTTTTCAGCGACTTCGCTGTGGGCAGCTCCATGGCCGGCAGATCCCTGTAGTCGACGGTGATCACTTCCGGCGTCAAGGAAACAGCCCGGAACCGTGGATCGGAGAAGCAGAGCATAGTGGACCTATCGTAAGCGACTGGCTCGGCTGGATTCACCGGATGGTACGTGACCAGAGCATTGATGGTCAGGTTTTCATTTTCGGTCAGCAACCCAGGCCGCTCCGGCACAAAGGACACATTGATGGCGTAGCTGAGAGCTGCCATCGTGGCGGACAGCAAGCTTGAAATAACGGCGACCAAGAAGTAGAGCAGCAAAGCAAATGGGCAACGAACACGTCTGCCTTGCGCCATGACGACAAATTAGATCGTCGTAGTTTTAGTAGTAGTAGTAGTTTGACGACCAACCGCGACCAGCAGAGCGGGCAAACGGCTGGACAAAAGAACAAACTGAAAAAATGATGGATAAGATTACCATCACAAAAATGCAAAGAATCGCAGCTGCAGTCGAAATGTAGTAGTTCACTGATCACGTGCAACTAGATGAGAAAGGAGCATTTGTTCAGCTGCTCCTTCAGGTCATGGACCAATGAGACATTGTGACCGAGGTCGGATGAGACAAGGACCAAAGATTCTGTAAAAACATTTACTCGCTGCACGCACACGCAAGAACGGTAGCTTGCAATAAAACTTCCTTGTACAAGCAAGGTCCCATTTCCCTTATAGAAAAGCGTTCCAGCAGACTGGCAGAGTTCCTTTACCGATGGCCGGAAGGTGAAGATGTGAAAAGTCGCGAAGTTCCAAATTGCCCAGCATGCACACAGGAACAGTATAACCGGAGAGAAACATTCCGGATATCATTAACTGGCAAAAATTAAACATGAGTACTTCAAGTGGCTAACAACGTCGCCAACGTCAACGAAGGCAGCAAAAGAGCAGAGCCCGTTCAAACACGGACCTAACTGAACGACACGACACACTAAGCATCCTTGGAATGCCCAACTCCAGAATTATTGCAAACGTTTACATACAACGAGTGTTCAGAAACCAGGCCCGGCAGTTAAACTTTGCATCAATTCCGGACGTCTCTAAAATCGTTGACTTCCTAACTAGCACTTAAATCTTTAATTTCATCTTCCTAAGGCGAGCCTGTTCTTGAAATATCTCTTTCGGCTTGAGGGACTATTCTTGTTCCGTCACCACAGACACGTGATCCCGTCGCACACTTGAGCCATAGCCGTCCCACAGCTGCTAAGGAAACGACCAAAGTACGCCTTTTGCGAAGTGTGCCATTTGCTTTGGACGAGAGATGTTCAAAAATGGGATCGCCGCAAGATGAACTCGAAAATTTTCGACGCCTCTTGGAAGTTGTATGCTCAAAAGATGCGACGAATGGTTAGCTCGTAGTTTGCCTTTCATTCGCAATTGCTACAGATGACCACGAGCACTGTGCACTCGACTACATGCGAGATGTATGCTACTGAACAATGAACGCAGCGGCGCAAGGCCGCGACGCGAAACTGGTTTCTTTTCACTGCGATGAACGAAGCCTAACCTTAACCAACGAAAGATGAAAAACAAAACGCATTAGAGGAAGAAAAAAATATGACAAAAATCCCAATAAGCTTCCTCAGCCTAGGACCGGAGAAATCGTACTGTACAATGAGGTCGAACTTATTGAGCAGATTAATCCATGGATCGCTAGCCAACTTCGCCTGATCTTCCTGAGTCACATGCATACCAACCCTTTTCCCGTTAGACCGCCAACCGCTGTTGCCGTTAACCAGGTGTGCATGGCACACTTTTTTAACACTGTTCAAAGACAAAATGCGTCAACTGGAACAACAGTCGTTTTAACGCACACCGACATGCAAGCAGAAGTGGGCTGGCTGCTTGCCAAAGAAGCCTTGTTCTAAATGACACTTCAAAGTCAAGGTGAGACAGGAGTAATCTTCCTCGCATTTTTGGAAAGCAATGATAAGTTCATGTCAAAACATGAGAAATGCCAAGAACGCAGATTCTCAAAAGCAAGAAAGAAGCATACAGTGAAAGCAAAGCTCTTGGGCCCAGGTAGTCATGGGAACACCAATGCACCTTCGTATTTTTCAATATCCCTGCTTACGGATGAGATAAGTTGATCGTCATTTTTCAGTCGGCATTCTTGCCTTCACCGTAAATGGCATTTCCAAAGATCAAAGGAAAAGGTGCATCTACAGTGCGACAACTGGAAACCTGAAATGTAGCCAAGTAAGGTAAGAGTGGAGCGGCAGGAAAACAACGCTGAGCTCTTCTAGCACATATTTAAGACACTCCGCTGCGCGTAGGCAAGAATGGTGATTCCTTCAAAGAAATCAAGCAAGTCTATTTCAAGTTGAGCCGTTCGCAAAATAGCACGTGAAAGTGATCACCAATTGAAGTACCAGAGATACGGCATCCTCGCGGGGAATATTGCTTCTGAATCGCAGACGTTGGAAGGGGAAAGGTGTAACCGTTTCTTACCGCTCAAAAAGTACGCACAACCTCAAATGCACCTACTCGGTCAACATCGCGTGCAGAAAGGTTGTACGTTCGACACGAAATATCTGTGCATTTCTAAATTCAAACAAACCGAACCAACTGCCTATCTCCTAAAACAAACATCCCACATCGCTGATAGCAGAGAACTAATTTCATGAAACAAACTTTCCACATTGCTTACACTTTTAGTTGGTTGTCCCACATTTCAGCGCCACTTCTCCTTGGCGAAATTCATGCGATTCGTTCGAACCTACGGCCGTTCTATCCATGCGACGAAATCGGTAAGCACACAGAGTTCTGAACTACCAATCTCATACGTTCGCTATGATTTACTTTTGATAATAAATCAACCCCGACTTTCCGCTGCTAAAGACTTCCATTCGTCGCTAAAAAACGCGTGACCGTGAAGACGTTTGAAGAGTTAGTGAGCATCTTCACAATTCTGTCTAAATTATGCGCAACTCGAGTAGGAGTTGCAAAAAAAGTAAAACGTGGGAAAATGTTCAACTGATAGTGAAGCACGTCGCCCAGCAACATAAGTTTCCAGTAAAAATACGGACGCAATCTCGAAAGTCAATTTGCCACATTCCACGGAACTGCCTCTTCAACCGTAAGGTGGCAAGAAAAAGAGCATGGACACTTGTACGAGGCGCGTACGAGTTGCTATCGGAAACGCCTCAGAACTATATGACGCTTCAAAGAGGTTGAGAATGTTAGATAAAAATCCCGTATTGATCCATGCTGGCCGGAATTCAGATCATTTCCTGTTCCGCTGTTAATCATGAATCAGCATGACTTGACCAGCAGGAAGGTGCAAAACTCGATGCCAACTTCAGCGAAACTTGATCGATACAGATCAGTTTACCACCAACTAATAGTTTCAACAGAAAGACAAGCTCATTCGCGGCTAGACCAGAAAGGTCTGATCCTTATACCAAGCACAGGTGTTACGTTAACGCTTGTTGCAACAAATGCAACCGCCTTTGCAACGCACTGCATCCTACAAAGTGCCAATTATTTTGTTATTCAAGAACGGCAAACAGCTCGTTGAAAATGATAAGCTTTAATAGATGGAGCTTTCGGGACTTCCCTGATCCATCCTCAGCGCTGTAAATATTGACGGTGATAAGCAGTGCGAGAATTTCCGTAACAGGTTGCCAATAAGACTGAGGAAATCCGACCACCATCAATGTCAACAGTTGTCCGACCATCAATGACAGACTTTTTCTGTCCTGTCAACTCAGGACAGGACAGAAAAAGTCATGAAAGTTTCATACATTAAACCGCATCATTCTCAGAGAGATGCTTGCCGTTTTTTGATAATAAAACAATGAGATCATTCCTCATTATCAAAACCTACCTTTCTATTACATTATTTTATTCGAAAAATAACTCCGCTTATATATATATATATATGTATATATATATATGTTCTTGAAGCAAAAGATATTAGTAACAAGGCGTTTCATAATTATGAAGAAGATGAAATGATGAGGTATGCTTGTTCAATCAGCTTTATTCGGCGAAGCTTTCGGAACACGACATAATCCCTCAATTAACCGTGACAAAGGTGTCGAGATCAGCGAGGTACGGACCAGCTTAATTCGACAAAGCGACTGTTGCGCCATCACCTCCTGATCAATAGGGGTTCCTGATCGCCACCTGACCCTTTGTCGGGGCTATATATAATAGGATACTTTCGCAAAATCATCTGCGCTTTCCACCTTCTCGCTGACGACGGGATCAGACGATTCCGAAAGCTACTTAATAAGCGATCGTACGTTCACTGTTTACCTGATTTTTTTACTAACACAACCAACCAACTAGCCATTGGTTAGGTTGCTTCGGTGTTCTTACAGGGAACGGTAGATAGAACTCAACGGGTGCTCAACCGTACTCTTCCAACATGATCCACCGCCCCGTTACAAGAAAACCAGTCTTCAAATAACATATTTGTTACTAAATATTTTCTGCTGAACGTGTTACCTCAATTGTTTACTCATTCTGTTTATCACCAGGTACTCGCGCATTATATGAGCATAGATTTGCATGTACATGTATGGAGTACCCTCGCATGGTGGCTCTATCAGTACGGTCGACCTTAAACCACCGTTTTCTATGTTTTACGCGTCTCGTGGAACACCAGGTCCTCTAGGAACAAAAGCTATCGTTATACGAGAACTGACCGCATATTCATTCGTTCATTTAAAAACAAAGCAAACAGCCGATCAGGTTGCATACCACTAGCGTAGCTAGAAGTCCTTATTTACATCGACAACGGGATAAGGTGGGTACTGTTGAATCCTTTTTATAAACACACAGAAATACACTATTTGTCTACGGATTATCTGCCATGTTACCTAACAAACGAGCTCCTAGCATATCATCAAAAACCAAATTTTTCAAAGTATGGCATGCTGATGCATACTCAGCAAACTTGATTGAAAGAACGATGCAAAGCAGCGTACACCAGTTCTGAAAGTTTCGTATAGAATACTGGTTACACCACTGAATAAGATTCCCCCGATGGGTAACACCTTGCTCTGATTTGATAGCACGACGTTCACCGCTGTATAAAATTTATTAGAAAAAGGCTGCTGCTTTCGGAACCAACCGCGTCCCGTCTTCAGCGGTAATAACCTATTATTATGCTCGCTGTTTAAAAAAAAAGAAAGCTGACGCTTTATCAAGTTACCGTACTAACAAATAACATGTTTAATATAAGATCTTACATCATATTGGCTATGCAAAAAACTTGGTTGAATCAGCTATTAGAAGGGAGTTTACAGAACGGAACGAAAGAATCAATCAGACTGCACAAACAATGAACCCTTCTATCCCGACAATTACGATACCGTACTTTTACGGTATAGGAAACAAAATCAAAAGTGTAGCGAAAAATTTGGGTTTCCGTGTATTTTTCAAATCTTCACCTAATATTTGAGCTTTACTTAGAAATGACAAGCATAGCGTCCCTGGTGAAAGATCCCACGGTTGCGTTTGTAGACTGAGTTGTAGTTGCTCAGTCACCTACATCGGTGAAACTGGGCGCACAATCATGGACAGATTCAAACAGCACCTATCGGACATTAATAGATACAAGAATGCAAAAGAAAGAATGCAGAATAACGGTTACGTCCGAAGAAGAGGAGGACCACCATCACTAGATGCACAACTAGTAATGGAGAGGTTAATTCAAAATTCAGCAGTGGTAGAACATGCCGCAGAATGTAGCGGATGTTTCAATGCTACACGATTATGCACAGAGAAACACCATAGACGAAGAAAAATCAAAGAAACATTATACATAAGACATAACAGTTGTTTAAATAGAGATAAAGGGACTCTTGTAAGTGACATATGGACGAGTTTAATACAGAAAACAAACTGCTGTAAACTCATCAGACCTGAACGATTCTGAAACACAAACACGCTACAAGACGCTGAAGACGGAGCGGGATAGCTCCGAAAGCTACGTCGCCACTAATGTTCGATTTGTTTGAATAATAGTGTATTAAACAGGATACTCAGACCGTAAATTTCAAGGGAAAAATAACATGTTTTAAAATTAACACAAATTTTAGTAACATATAATGTACTATTAGGTGGGTGCAAAAGTTCTACCGGTTTTGGTTTGCTCTTAGCTTTGATATTGTTTTATTCAAGCTTACGTGTTTTTTCCGAAAGAATGATATATTATTTGGTAGCTCTCGTTTCAACCTGTCGATATGTTGTATTATGTTTTGTTTAAGCGCATCAGCCTGTTGTTCTTTTACCGGTGAAAGGGAGGATGAACATGACAATAATTCGGGAAGTTTTGCTTTACGAGTTCAAACTAGGTGCTACAACTGCGGAAACTGCTCGGAAAATTAATGTGACATTTGGCAATGGTACTGTTGACGACCCTACGGCGCAGCGTTGATTTCGAAAGTTTCGCAGTGGGAACGAGAGCCTTGAAGATAAAGACCGTTGTGGGACGCCCTGTGACATTGATGAAGACCAATTAAGGGCCACTGTTGAAGAGGACCCATGGAGAACAACTTCAGACATCGCAGAAATACTGGGCGTTCACAGAACAATAGTTAGTCGTCACCTCCAACGAATTGGGAACAGGAAGAAGCTGGACCAATGGGTACTTCATGAACTGACCGAAATTCAAAAATTGCACTGCTGCGAGATTTCATCCATGCTCCTTTTGCGCAACAAAAACGACCCTTTCTTGGCACGAATTATCTATCACTTACGATGAAAAGTGGATATCGTATGACAATCGGCGACGATCATTACAGTGGCCAGATAAAGGTGTGCCTCCCAAACGTTTTCCGAAATCGGATGTCCACCAAGAGAAGGTATTGCTTATTGTTTGGTGGTCAGCAACCGGTATAATCCACTACAGTCTCCTCAAGTCTGGTGAAACCGTTACGGCACAGACATACTGCAGCGAACTGGAAAAAATGCACGAAAAATTACAGCGTGCACGTCCAACATTGACAAATCGAAAGGGTTCAATTCTGCTGCACGACAACGTCAGACCTCACGTTTCAAAAATGACGATCCAGAAACTGCACCACCTGGGCTACGCAACTCTTCCTCATCCACCTTACTCATCAGATCTGTGGCCCACGGATTATCACATTTTTAAGCACCTGCATCACTTCCTGAATGGAAAACAGTTTAAGAATCAAGAGGAAGCAAAAACTGCCTTCGATGAGTTCACTGCTTCTAAGACTCCGGAGTTCTACGGTACTGGGATAAATGCCTTAGTGAGTCTTTGGCAGAAATGTGTAGATTGAGAGGGTTCCTATTTCGACTAATAAAGTTTATTCTTTGCCGAGATATTTAGCTTTAAATTTGCAGGTTGAAAACCGGTAGAACTTTTGCACAGGCCTAATAATACGCCTGCTTAAAAAACAAAATAAAAAACCAGGCCAAAAACACCATTTCAAAAAATTAAAGTGCACTGAAAAGGAGACAGACAAAGTAGTCAAATTTCAGAAAGTTCACAGCGCTATCAACAGACCTCGACAATGAAAGGTGTCCCTGTTTTATGACCATAGCAATGTTGCAATGCGCACTAACTTGAAAAAACCCACGTAGATAAGAGTCCACTTCCAGATTACATTAAGGAGGTTCGTGTTCGTCCACAGGCTACAGCATACATGCACTTACCTGAAGGGCATAAATGTTAAAAATTACAGGCCAAGTGACACCACCAGTTATAGATTGACGTGATGTCCGAAGAGACCTCTCATAATTGAAAAATTTTCTCTCTTTACGGGGTGTGCGCGCATTGCGACCAATAGTTAACACGGATAGTCCCCGTTCAGTAAAGCCTTTTATTTCCCAAAAGACAAAATGTGCAGAGCTTTCGGCTACTGCTCCTGTAGCCGTCATCAGTGCAAAGACAAAAATATGTCGACTGCCCATGGGTACAAGGGTATTACCTGATAGCTGATGTCGCCAACCCGGATGGTCTAGCAGAGGGGCTTGCTGAACCGTTGACTGGCTGGTCAGTCGACATATTTTTGTCTTTGCACTGATGACGGCTACAGGAGCAGTAGCCGAAAGCTCTGCAGATTTTGCATTTTGGGAAATAAAAGGCTTTACTGAACGGGAATTAGGAGACCTCTCATGTTAAAAAATTGGCGTACAAAACGATTTCCGTGACTCTATAAACAAGCAAAGGTGACGCACCCAAACGGTCAATCACTTGTTACTAATAATGTTACTAATGTAAATCAATTTACGTGAATATTGATTTATTAATGCAATTCACAACGGAGATCACTTACCCATCGCATAGCAACGTCAAGATGAAACTACAAATTTCTGTTCTCGTTCTGAAACTCTGAAACCATTTTAAAATCAAATATATCCCGCACAGTTAATTGAGTTCCCCTGCAAAACCTTTATTACTAGCATGTCGCGTCGCGCAACACTACAGCAAATGGAAAAAGGAATTCTTTTCTCACATGACCTGACGGAGATTTCAAAATCACCCTTCTTCTGTCGCAATCGCAATGGAAGGTACGAACAAAAATGTCAGCCTAATTAAACGTACGTGCGTGCACACGTGCATGCATGCAGGATGCCGCTTTGTATACCTTTATCGCCATCCCCTGAAAACAAGGCGAGGCCGCACTAAGTGATACGTTCGAAAAAATAAAAACCAAAAGATCAACCTACGATTATTTCTAAGAAGCACGTAACGGATCACTGCCAGAAGAATATGGGTTTATATAATGACTTGCCAAATCGAAAAACTAAGTTAAGACGTGCTGAGTGAGAAGAACAAGTTTCAAGACGAAGAAACGGTGTGCGCAAACATTGTGGATTCAAAGCATCCGTTGAGTTTAACAGAAGCGGCAACAGTGCATGTAGGTGTTCGCTTTTGTGGAAAACCCCTCGTGCCGTAAATGGACGCAGTATCGTTCAGTCGCTCCTACGCAAGGAAAATATACCACCCACCCAACGAATGCTTAGTTGGACACTTGGCGCTTGATTCACTTCTTTCATTAACAGCATGGTCAGTTGACATTGTGTATTCTGGCGACAGGATCGGCCAGGCAAACAGTCGACCACTTAATGTGGTCTTTTCATTACAGGGCACCGAATATCACACACAAAAAATGCTTTGAATTTTGTTCGAGAAATTAGAACTGTATTAATGGATGAGGAGGACATTATGGTTAGCTACGATGTGAAGGACATATTCACAAGTGTTCCTCTTATCCACACATACAACGTTATTCAGGAACTATTATCTAGAGATACTTCACTCCATGAAAGAACGAAACAGAACCCTTTCCCAATTACGTTATTGATAAAATTTTGCATGGAGGAAGGGAATCACTTTCACTGGAACGGACAGTATTTCAGACAGAAAGAAGGAACACCCATGGGAAGCCTCTTATCCCCAATATTAGCTGAAATTTTCATGGAAGATTTGGAGAAAAAGGCGTTTCCAACAGGTATACTAGTACACGGCCTTAAGCTTTTCAAACGATATGTGGACGATGTATTCGCCATCGTAAAACGAGGAAACGAAGAAGTTTTACTTGAACATCTGGACAACATCTTCCCGAATACTATCACATTCACATTGGAGAAGGAAAATGAGGGAAAACTTGCATTCTTGGAGGTTCTCATAATTAAAAAGGACGGACAACGTAGAACGAAGGTTTACACAAAAACTACACATTCAGGAATATATCTAAATTTCTCCTCCAGTCATCCAATCGGAGTAAAGAAACGGATGGTTAGTGGAATGGTGGACAGGGAATTCCATATTTGCAGTTAAGAATTCTTAATGGAAGAAATCAGACGCATCCGATTGACTTTACTACATAATAACTACCCAAAATGGCTTACTAACCAATACATTGACAGAAGAATTAATAAATGGAGAAACTATTATCCCACTCCAAGGAGAGATCAGGACAGAAAAACAAGAATAATTATTCCGTATCATCCTAGAGTAGGAGAATACATTCAAAGGAGGTAAAAAACGGTTAGGGTTGATGCTGTTTTCAGTAGACATGATAGTTTGAGATCTCTCCTCCGCACGGACATAGTAGAAACCAATTCAGAAGATAGACCAGGAGCCATATACCTCATTAAATGCGGATGTGGAGCATTTTACATTGGAGAAACCGGACATGGGATACACCACAGGTTTGATCAACACTTAGCAGGAATTAAAAGATATCGAAATGCGGAAAGAAGACTCCGAGGGGAAATGGTTACGGGACGCGGACGACCACAAACAAAAGATCCAAATGAAATTATGCAACAGTGTATTAATGGATCGTCAGTAGTGGAACATGTGGTGGGTTGACCGGAACCAGATGAAAGTTTGAGGATATTAAGACTCAGAAAAGCAAACAACCATTTTCTAAGGAAAGTTGAGGAGGCGCATTTTATCCGCCATAACCCTTGTATTAACAGGGAGGACGGTTACGTAATCAGTGATATTTGGAGTTTGGTGACTACTCTGACAAATAGCAGCCGATGTATATCCCAAAACTAGAAAGAGTTCACAGCGGTTTTAAAGAAAAACCCTTCCTAAAATCTTATCAGTACGGAGAGTTTAAAGCCATACAATACACATGTGGTAACAACGGAAAGTAACCCTTGTTAGAACGCTGAAGACGAGAACGAGAGAAGTTCCCGAAAGCTCCGCTTGCTGTTAGAACTGCACTTAACCACCGGTTGTTTTGCCGTGTTTCTTCTTCTTCTTCTTCTTCTAATAATAATAATAATAATAATAATAATAATAATAATAATAATAATAATAATAATAATAATAATAATAATATAGTTGAATAATGGATTTCTGACGGGTTTCGGTTTCATTGTGTCAAAGGACGAAAGAATAACCCGTTCATAAAAGAATCTTTTATGAACGGGTTATTCTGCCGTCCTTTGACACAATGAAACCGAAACCCGTCAGAAATGCATTATTCAACTACATAAGAAGTGCACACGGCACACAAGTCTTACAATGGTCAAGGGAACTAGAAATTGCTGCACTTGAACTCGAATGGAATACAAAAAAGCTTCATTTTTTGTGGAGCTGTCGAGATTTGAGCATCCTTCCTAAATCGTTCAGATTAAAGACTGCTGAAAGGAGAGACTGGAGAACAGACAAAATCTTGAGAGAAGCAGGTTTCTTCTTACTGAGGAATACCATCAGGCAGAGACGGAAACGAATGGCGGATCTTAAAGAAAGTATTAGACAGCTTAAAGAGTTTTTGGGAGAAACTTTGGAAGAAAATCTACTTAAGCCTCTTGAAAGACAAGTTGAGTTATATGTTTTCCATCGAACCCAGAAGGAACATGACCGTTTGGAAAGCAAATTCAACCGGTTGGTTTGTTCACAATCATGGGAATTCTGCAGCAAGGTTAGTCGGAAGAGCAAGTGGGATAGACCGGACCTTGAGAAGATCGTGGTAAACCTAAGTTCCAGATTTCTGACCATAGAAGAACAAAGAGTTCTTGCGAAAGGGTTAAATTCCGTGCCCACGCCTCCAAAAATTGAATATCTGGATCTGATTAGCAGGGTGGAGAATGGGATTAGGAATGATGAAAGGTTGAGGTCTGATACAATCAGGACCCTGATAGCAAACTGCATTACTTACCAGAAATATCGCCCAGCTCTGAACCTCACGCGGTTTGAAAACCGAGTCATTAAGGACTTAAAAGGAGATATCTTTGAAAAGTCCGGAACTATATGGACTCCCCAAAATCCATAAACCGGGAGTTCCTTTAAGACCCGTTGTTTCCAGTGCAAACAGCGTAACATCGAAGTTATGTAAATACCTAAAGAACATTATTAAACCTCTAATAGGTAAAAGAACCTCTCATGTAATAAACTGCACGGATTTTTGCGCGGACCTAAAAAAGGTAAACTTACATCAGTTAGACATATTGATAAGTTATGATGTTAAGGATTTATTCACTAATCTTCCCGTTTTATTTCGCGACCTTTATTGTTTTCAGAGAAGGTTGCGTTTTACCCAGCGCTGATGATGGGACCAAGTCAGGTCCCGAAAGCTACGCATTAAATGATATTTTTGGAAAACGGGTCTTTACCGTACTAAACACAATTCCCGTTTCCACAACACTTAATATTTTACAACAACTTCTCGATTCCGATGTAGACTTACGACATAGAACAAAATTAAATCCCTCCCACATAGTTAAACTAGTCTCCTTTTGCATGAATGAGGGGAACTACTTTAGATTTCAGGACAATTTCTTCTCACAAAAAGATGGTATCCCCATGGGAAGTCCACTATCCCCTATACTGGCAGAGGTCTTCATGGAACATCTGGAGGAGAAGGCCTTCACCACCTTACAAAGTGACTGCCAACCCTCATTTTTCAAGAGACATGTAGACGATATTTTCGCCATAATAACTAAAGGAAGGGAGGAAGTTTTTCTGGAGCACTTAAACGGTCTTTTTCCATCAATTAAGTTAACCATTGAAAAAGAAAGTAACAATAGTCTCCCATTTCTAGACGTACTAGTGATACAGAAAGGGGGTTCGCTAAATACTACAGTTTATAGAAAACCAACACATTCTGACAGATATTTAAATTTCTCTTCGCATCATCCGATTTCTATAAAAAGAGGTATAGTAAAAGGCATGGCCGATCGTGCCATACGAGTTTGCGACCCTCCATACTTAAATTCAGAATTAAAATATATAAAACAAACTTTATTAAACAACGGTTACCCAAATTCGTTCATTACAAGCATAGTAAAGCAATGTTCTTCGAGAAAACGGCCAATCCCGGTGACTAACGATATTCCTGAACGACCCATTTTAGTTCTCAAACATTTTAGTGGAGTGGGTGAAAGAATAAAACGCTTAGGTCGTTCTCTAAACTTCACCGTCCATTTCAAAGCTTCGAGTGACATTCGGACGATCGTGAGAATGGATAAGACCATGGTTCCATTTGACAGCAGACCAGGCGTAGTTTACGAAATTACGTGTGGTTGCCACGCCTCCTATATTGGAGAAACGGGCAACACTTTATCCCACAGGTTTCGTGAAATTATGGCGTACGTGACCCGTTACAAGAATGCAGAACAAAGACTCAACGGGTCACATACCGTACGCCGTGGCTGGCCACAATCCCGCGCTCCGAAAAAGATCATGGAGGAGGCCATCAAAGCTTCCGCGGTCGCTGAGCACGCCATCCACTGCTCACTTGACCAGCGACCGAACGTAATCTGCCACGAAAACAGGTTCCAGCTGCGGCGGATTAAGGAAGCATTGTTCATAAGACACAATCGTACCATCAATCGCGACCAAGGCGTGGAGATTAGCGAGGCGTGGAATGCAGCTATTAATAAATTCAGATGCTGCACCATACCAAGCCGATCCCCACCTTGACCCCGTTTTGTGCCTATAAGATCCCCGAGCGGAATAAACCAATTCCCTTTCAACATCGCTGACGATGGAACCAGGGGGTTCCGAAAGCTACGATACGATAAGCGTTCTTACCTGTGCTATTTCTAATAATCGCCCATCCATCCGCTGGTAGGGCATTTGCAGTTTTATTAAAGGTACCATCTAAAGAACGGGAAAGCCGGAATACCATCACATTAAAAGGAGATAAGTCTATTATGATTACGAAAGCAGATAAGGGCAATGTGGTAGTCATCTTAGACAGAGAAACGTATAACATAAAAGAATCTTTTATGAACGGGTTATTCTGGCGTCCTTTGGCACAATAACAGTAATAATAATAATAATAATAATAATAATAATAATAATAATAATAATAATAATAATAATAATAATAATAATAATAATTTCTCTTGCTTCAATAATAATAATAATAATAATAATAATATTGAAAATTGGGTTGCTTGTAACGAGCTCTCGCATGATGGATTGGTCTTTTTGAGACGGATTGTAGCTCGTTGTGTGATATATAAACTGTATCAGTGATGCCACGTAGAAGCCAAACAAGTGATGGTTGAAAGGTCTTTTAATGGACACGTGCGTACAGTAACAATATCGAAGCTTTCGGAACAGCCTAGGTCCGTCGTCAGCGATGAGGAAAAGCCATCGCTGACGACGGAACTAGGCAACCTTTTCCTCATCGCTGACGACGGAACTAGGCTGTTCCGAAAGCTTCGATATTGTTACTGTACGCACGTATCCATTAAAAGACCTTTCAACCATCACTTGTTTGGTTTCTACGTGGCATCACTGATACAGTTTATATATCACACAACGAGCTACAATCCGTCTAAAAAAGACCATCCAATAATAATAATAATAATAATTTTATTATTATTATTATTATTATTATTATTATTATTATTATTATTATTATTATTATTATTATTATTATTATTATTATTAAAGGCAGTGCACGGAATTTGCAACGAACGATTTGTTCACCTTATGAGATTCAAACATGAGTGCAATCACTTACTTGGCTGCTGATTTCTTCAGGGATACCAGCGAAAACTTAGATCGTTAATTGGAAGACTTTTCGGTTCGCTTTGTCCAGCGGAATGTGCGCTGAAAAGTTCAAAATTTATCGCATCGCAAGAAGGCAGCGAAACATGAGGACACAGTGGTGGGCTCGGGAGAGTGCCGGAATCGTGAAGCCGAACGAAAAAACTTATCTGAAGGAAGTTCCACGATAGTGTTCACTTATTGACTTAGATCGCTGAAGGAAATCACTTAAAGACGTGAATGGATGCAACAAGCCGGATGATAAGGCAGCTCGCTAATGGGAAACCAGCAGGGGGCCTTATATTCCCGGCCATGAATGAGGCCACGCGAACAGCGGAACATCTCCGATGAACAACTTTTCAACAGATAGGCATTCCTCCAAAACTTTTCGAGATGTGTCCCCACAGTAGAGAGAGCTAGGGAGGGTTGCGAAGACAACTATCCAAAACGGTTCGATCATTCAGGCACTCCTACAAAGGGAGAACATAAATGCCGACCGTTTGCCGCACTTTTGACAACCCAGTTCGACCTACGTGAACAAGTGCCGCCAAATCTGGTTCGGCAGGTTCGCTTTTTTCCCCTTTCGGCATCAGCTTACGGCAACGGTAGAAAACACATCCTAAAATTATTTGAGAGAAAACTGCAAATGCACTAGCAGCGCACTTCTGCCAGTCGTCACCTAGAATGGAAAAGTTGCAGAACGAGAAGTAGGTGCAAAGCAACTGAGAGATTAGTCGGTACAGCGAGAGATTAATCTGGAGCAAGACGATCAACGAAAAGAACGGGTACACTTTTTAACGACCAACGGTTGGGAATTGTTGAGAGCGCAATAGGAGCGCCGCTGACTAGATTGCTGAATGCATAGTTACGTAACCAGAAACGACAGGTAAGATCTACTATGCGACTAGCATAGTAGATCTATGCATTCAGGCTAGACTATCACAGCGGCTCATATTGGTGCCGGATGTCGTCGTGACGTCAAAAAAAGAAAAAAACAACAAATGTTAAACCAAAATTATTGCCGAACAGAAACATGCACGCTGGAAGAATATGTTAGTCGTAGCAGGAGCGTAAATTGTGTGGAACGAATTGTTCCACAGCTCGTCGTTTTGCACGAATCAATCTGCAAGGAGCAGCCCAGACTTCACGGCTTGACGCCTAATATGAACTACTTCCAATATCATGTTGAAACCGAACTACTGTGCTTTGTAAAGCATTCACCAACGTTTATATCTTTCCTTCCTTTTGCAAGTGACCTCACAGTGCCACTACTACAATGTCAAGATCGGTTGTGTTTGAACGGAATCCGTAGAAATCATCAGCTGCTTAAAAACAGGCACAAGAATGCTGAAGGCGAAGGGCATACTGCCAAGCAAACATTTAAGACCAATGCGGCCTTTCTTTGTCCGCAAAACGTTAACTAGTCATTCCGTAAGGCGACGAAAGAACGTAACAGCTACGGCCGTCTGCTCTGAACTATTAATAATTGCTGGAACGGAATCAATGCTAAAAATTCACGAAACCGAACTGCGAAAGCCACTCGTAAATTTATAAAATTGAAACGAAGCTCACATTATTCGTTTGTCGCGCTAAGAGGACGGGGACAATTTTCTGGAAAATTAGAATTTAACGGCAGAGGAATTTTGTGCTTCTCAATTCGTGGGTGTTTGAACTGAAAACTTGTGAACGAGAAGGAGAACTCGTTTTATTGACGGACAGTCCATTGCAGCAGTAAGATGCGTCGAACCGACCAACGCATCCCCGCGGTAAGGAGTTTCTTTAACACCAACAAGTTCGTTAATCTTGCTGAAATCGCACATATTATACTCCAAAAGCTA
Organism: Trichuris muris; assembly: GCA_000612645.2. Lineage (NCBI taxonomy): Eukaryota > Metazoa > Nematoda > Enoplea > Trichinellida > Trichuridae > Trichuris > Trichuris muris. Next base: position 22,931,843 of record CBXJ02000282.1, on the reverse strand, counting down.
CCGGTAACGTTATCTCCAAAATTTTGACGAGCTCTTAAGAGATCGGTCTACAAGGAGTTGAAGCATATTTTCGCGCTGAAAGCTTACATGTTCGGAAGCAATACTAAAGTTTGATAATCCTCGCTGCTCACCTCTGCACTCAGACAAAGCACGAAAGCAATATGATCATTGGCATTGCCGACAAGCAGGCAATTACTAAACAAGAGCAACAGCGGTGTTACGAGTTTGGAATCTCTGACAACCGGACGCTCAATGGCAGCGTGAGACTGTCTGTCACACCATAAACGGCCAAACGAGAATTAAAATTGGGTTAAAGGCCAATAGTGCTAATGTTACAAACTAATCGCCACAACGAGTTGAAGCAGAATCGCTGCAAATTGCGAACAGTTAAAAACGGGTTGCTCGTCAATGGCGAAGAAACCAGCCAGCAAAAGTAGAAGAATGAGCTGCGCTCTGCCAGTCGCAGAAGAAAGTTATGTGCACAAGTACGCTATAACCTCTCCAGTTAATCTTAATGCGGGAAAGTCAAATCGTACACGTTAATTTGTGGGTACACTTAAGCGAGTGGAGAAGGCAAAATTACAATACCGGGACGACTTAAGCATTTATTAACCGATAATGAGCATCACTATCCTCAACTACGTCTACGCGAAGAAAAGGCAATTGGTACATTTAAGCTACATTCAATTATGCATGTACCCAAAAAATATTAAGCTCCCGTTGAAAGTAACCCCGTACTCATTAGAATTCAGAGTTACGATTTACGCAAACCGCATTGCTTGAAGTTTGGTATTCTAGAGCAAACAGAAATTAATTTTTCCCACATTAAAGCATTACAGAAGCTTTCCTTCTGGGCGAATCACCACGCAAGCAACATGACAATGATGCCTCAATCAGCATTGATATTGATCGCCGAAGTTCAGCCGTCGGATCAACAAGACAACTTCCATGACGCTATCAAAAGATAGGAATACTAACTCCGGTTAAAGGTAACCGAAATGGATCAAGTTAAACTGGAGTCATTCTCACAAAGCTCGTATCCCCAACATGTTTTTAAAAGAGGCTTTCGTTACTAAAATATGCAATAAGTGAACACTGCACACCTTATTGACGTTTAATCTCGTCTTTTTTCTTCGCGTTTCAGCGAACCAGTAGACCAAGATTCAACAACTCGATTAAGCACCCACTCTATTAGTAGTGCTTCTTGCTTTGCCCTAGCATACAAAACGCAAAAGCAGACTTTATTAACGCTACAGAAATTTAAATATCCATCTAACTGCCAAACATGGAATTTAAAATGTTCACAAGGCATGCAATTGTTCCCACATCATTTTTGACCATCAAGAGATTGTGATCAATCTAGACCAGCCATTCTCAACGTGGGGCCTGGGGCCCTCGGGGGGGGGGAGGGCAGGAGAGTGTCAGGGGGCTGAAATTGAAAATTTCCGGGAGGAGGGAACCAGGACGGACTCAGGGGGGCGAGGCCAAACGTAATTAGGTAGAATGGAACGGAGAAACAATTTATTTCAATCCCTCTCCATATGTATTTGCTTTCTGAATCGCATTTTCTCTACGTTCGAAATTCAGACTTACTCATCCTGTGACGGTCTATTCACTGTACCTTTTTTTCTCGGTTCACGTATTTTGTTAGCATCCGTTTCGATATCACTCATGAGTTCCTTGGCAAAGAAGAAGTGTCGGCGTTATTCGGTAGAGTACTTGGCATTCGGTTTCGTCCCGTCTCCTCGTGACCACCTACCTATTGCCCATGTGTTTACTGTGAATGTGTTCATTTTCAAATGAGAGCATGAAACCTTGCAAATTGAAGAAACATTTGATTAACGCACATACAGAGAATAAAGACAAGCCTTTGGAATATTTTTTGAGTCTGAGAGATAGCTTCTATAAAAGGTGGCTCTGCCTCAAATTATAGGCCAGTGCACACAGGAATTGGACAAGGGCACTGGTGCGTCTTACAAAATTAGTAAACTTATCGCACAAACTGGGAATGCCCACAATGTCGGTGAGTCGCTCATCTTGCCTTCAGTGTCCATAATAATGTCCGACGTCATGAGTTTGAACGCCAAGGATACGTTCAGGCAATTCTATTGAGCAACTGCACCGTTTGCAGGAGAATAGAGGAAATGGCACACGACGTTGAAGGTCAGTTGGTTTCCTTACTTACTTCAGTCGAAAAGTTTTCGCTGCAAACTGATGAAACTACTTTGCAAGACAATGACGCTCCCTGCTCATGGCTTACGTTAGGTTGTGGAATGCAAATACGCTGATGGAGGAAGTGTTGTTTGCCAGAAGAATTAGGTCTGATACTAAGGGACTGACGATGTTTGAAGAATGTTCGAAACTATTTTAATGAGAAGAACATTCCGTTTCAAAATTTAATTGCTTGCGCGACTGATGGCGCTGCTTCCATGGTAGGGCGGTACAGGGGATTCATAGCCCATCTGAAAGCAGTCTTACCTTCCGTTTTCACTATTCATTGCGTCATCCATAGAGAGCATTTAGTATCGAAGAAGCTAGAATCACATCTAAACCGTTCCCTCTCGGTTGTCATTCAAGTTGTGAATTACATCAAATCCCACGCACTCCAGAATCGTCTTTTCCGTCAACTTTGTGAGGAAAATAACGAAGACTTCGACGCGCTGCTGCTACATACCAAAATTAGGTGGCTCTCAAGAGGAAATTGCCTTCAGCATTTTGTTGCACTATGGAAAACGATACTTGCCTTTGTGTCTGATAAGGAATACGGAGACAAACTCATTGACGCTAAAGCGGACATATTCTATCTTGCAGACATTTTTGAGAAGTTTAATTTCCTAAACAAGGCGTTACAGGGCAGAGGTAATAACCTCACGAACAGCAAGATGGCAATCGTCTCTTTTCTCAAAAAACTCGGTCTATTTGGCATAACATAGGTCGTCGGGAATTTTTGCAGTTCTCAAATCTGAAGACCATCGCAGAAGAAGTGAAAGATGATGACCTGCTGGTTTATGTGAATCACCTGAAGCAAATTCAAAAGGACATGGAAGAAAGATTCTATGACCTCTTGAATTTGAATATCCCAGATTGGATTGCAGATCCATTTGAGGTTTCAGGCCTTGAAGTTGAGACAGAAATTCAAGAGAGCTTGATTGACCTTCAAAATGACACATCTGCACGTCGCCAATTTAATCACTGTGGAAAAGAATTTTGGGTAAAGAATGACTTGCCATGCAAAATTCCAGCATTGTGGGAAAAGGTACAAACCTTTTTCATAGCGTTTCCCTCAACGTACTTAGTTGAGTGCGGATTTAGTAAGGCAGTAAGCCTTAACAAAATCTACGAACCGAATGGATGTCGCGGCCAGAGACGACCTGCGACTGTCATTGTCTAACTTGAAGCCAGACATAATGAAACTTGCAAAGAAGTGTCAACCTCAAGGGTATCATTAGTTTAATAGTTCTTTCTGTGTACCCTTTTTAAGATTCTCTCACCTTGTCGAAATGCTTACTTCCTTGGCTTTCATCAGTAAATAGTTTTACGACTGCATATTCGCATTGTATCAGTGCACTAATTTGTTCCTAGCAGTTTGTCGTTCGAAAATGATTGGCCGCTACACAAAGGAAGCGAAAATTAATTGACCAATAGGAAAAAGGGGGTCTGGCACCCGAGGACAGCTTCCAAGGGGGCCCAGCACAGAAAAGGTTGAGAATGGCTGATCTGGACCATCATACCTTAATTGCGCTGCGAAAGATGTTCTTCCAAAGGGAGTGAACTTTGTACCGACGACGGAACACCCGTATGCATTCGCCCAGACGGCTTGCCGCATGCTTCCTCATGTCTAGATTCCCTAAAATCTAGGATTTTGTACAATGAGCTCCATTTTGCGTAGAAAAGTTAAACTGGCACCGTTTGCCCGGCATGTAGCGGTTCCAAAAGGTTAACCGCTTCGCGTACTCCTAACAATCATGGCAAAACAATTTATGGAGCGCACTTAACGCTCTCAAACTTTTTCAGAACGCCGATTCAGCTGGACTCCTTTGCGCGGTTTTTCTCAACTCTGGAAGCTCTGATGGAACATCAAAACTTGCATCATGCTGGCAAAGACGTGTTATTTCGGTTGACTTTAAGCAAAGTTATAAACTTTCAAAGCTATAATTACAAATCGTACGTTTCACGTTCGACAGCGTAATAGTAACTATTCAAATTTAACGTACACAAAAATACTAGCGAAAAACGGTCTTTTATGGAACACTTTCCTGAGCAACAACTTTCAACTAAGTGGCGATGCTAAAGTAATGAGTAAAGCTGACTTAACATGTGCAGGAAATAGAAAGAGTTGGATTACGTATACAAGACCATGCTCCTGAATGATTACCCTGGAAGTTTTATTACCGCTTGCATAGAGAAAAGGTTAAGGTACTGGAGAAACCATGAGAACACCAGGAGGGAAATCTCGGACAGGGACATAACATTGGTCTTACCATATTATCCTGACATTAGTGGACGTATACGACGGTTTACCAGACAACTCGGGATCAGGACATATTTCAAAGGTTTTTCGACCTTAGATCGATTCTCAGATCGGAAATAACAAAGATCCCCGTAGACAAGAGATCAGGTACGGTGTACCACATACGACGTGGCTGCGAGGCATCATACATTGGAGAAACTGGTCACACAACGGAATAATGTGTAAAACAGCATTTAGCAGGCGTTAAGAGGTATAGAAATGCACAAAGAAGACATAGTGACGAAGTTCGCAATACTAGAGGCAGACGTCAAATTTGAGAACCAAACCTTGTAATGGAGGAGTGTAAAAGAGTCTCTGCTTTTGTGGAACACGTGGTGGAATGCCCGATGTTACAAGATCGGTTCAGTTATAGCACGTTAATACAGGAAGAAAATTTCAGACTAAGAAAAATCAGAGGCTTTGTTTATTCAAAACAACCACTGTATGAATAGAGATGGAGGAACCAAAATTAGTGATATTTGGTCTATAGTGACTTTGACAACTAAATGTTGTCAAATTCCAGCACAAGGTTCGGAACTACAAAGTATTCCGTTAAACTGCGGGGATAAATTCTCTGTGAGACAACAAGAGGAATGAATTCAACATACGTTATAGTTCTTTAAAACTTAACGACCTTTCACTTTAAATTGGAAACACCTGCAATGCCGTATGGGCACTACGCTTTCAGAGTGACACGCTGAAGACGAGATAAGGAGAGTCTCGAAAGCACCGTGTAGCTGATCGGTGTTTTAACGAGATTCAAGCCGTTGGTTTCTTGATATTAAATATAGAAAATAGGACAGGATGCGCGCTCGAAGAAACTTTTACACAAACAGGCACGGATTGCTTTACAAGGTCGCTTTACGAGAAAAGAAGAACCCAAACAAAGGAAAGAAGGTTCCAGTCAATAACAACTTTAAAGCACCACACTTGTTGGTGTCGGCTTTAAAACAACCTCTACTTGAGACACTCTTTTATCGACATTTCACTTGGAACAGTTTCACTCACGTGAACGGTTGGTTACTTTTTAGCGCTGAAGACGGGACCAGGGAAGGTCCCGAAAGCTACGCGTTGCAAATAAAGCATTTATGAACGAGTGCCCTGCCGTCCTATGACACGATGAAACCGAAACCCTTTAGGAATCCAAGATTCAATATAGGAAATAGTAAGAAGTATAAATAAACAAAAATTAGCCAAAAGTCTTACGCTAGACGACAAGGCGCACCAACAATCGCAGGCCACGCAGTGGCCAGCGGAAAAGCGCCGATTTCCCCACAAGGAACACGAATTCGCACATACGAAAAATGAATGCAGAAACAAAATGCGGTGGGCCCAAAACTTCTCACTCATCCGCCATATTAATCAGTCCTCTCTCCGACGAATTAGTACATTCTCGAGCATCTGAATTCCTTTCCCCACGGACAGGCTTTCAACCGTTAAGGAGAGGCAGAAGAGACCACGTAAGAATTCGTCGCTTTTAGCACTTCAGTATTCCATGCCGACGGAATTAATGAACTTGTATGTCGTAGGCAAAAAATGAGCAGACTACGATGCTTTCATGCTTCATACTTCGACTGGGAAGATTTAAACATTTAAAAAACTGGGAAGCTTTACCTATAAACACAAGCTAGGATTTACATGTGCATAGCCAAAAAGTGACAAAACTTTCCTACCGGACTAGTATTCATAGCTTCACGGTGCGCAACTGTTTCGAAGATTTGTCTACCCAGAACCCAAACGTTTCAAAAGATTTTGGGCACCAAAACGGCACCCATCGCCTGTTTACTTCCTGAAAGGCAGCCGATGTACGGAAAATCTCCACTGAAGTTTTGGAAACGAATGAGCCAGTAATTACATCCCGTCATTCCAGAGAAGAATTGTCGGTCGGCTACGGATACTTAAGGCCTACAGGAGCCGGGTAGCAACGCAACTGGCGCGATGATCACTGAAGCATTCGACGACTCAGTGAAACCATCTTAATGAACCTGTAGTTGCCAACTTGTCAACGAACACATCACACTGTTCAAGTATGAAGAGGCAATCGATGCAACACCGAAGGTCGTCGATTGGACAAATGATCTCTGCTCAATAGAAAACCAGTGAATCAAAAGCTGATTCGTGTGTTCAACCCTGACTGCTCATATACAATACGCCTGTTCGTCAGTACCAATGGCAAGCTGTAGGATTTCCCTTAACCTGATATGCTAGCCCCTGTAGTGTTGTCACTTTCAATTACTAGCAATTCATAGGTGATTTGCTCGATTGTTTGCGCATACGGGCGCTATTACAGGGCTATCCCATTTTAAAGGTTGTCTTCACAACCAGTTTCCGTCGATTGTTCAGTGAGTTCAGTACGGTCAGAAGTAAACGTCCACTTATGCACGGCAATCAGTCGGGCAAGAAACTGAGCAGCAAAACATGAGAAAAGCAAATTTACTACCTTTCTCCTATCACTGAAATGAGAAAACAGCTTGAAAGGGTCAATGCTCGCGATGCACTGTCAGGCTTCGCTGTTGACTTATCTCTTTGGAACTTTCGTTCATTACGGAAGCAATTGTTCCTATGGGAAATGATCCAGCAAAACGTCCCCTGAGATACCGCATTCACGGGGAGCAAAATCTACATTTACTCCACAAAGTAAGCGCCAATTCTTCCAAACAACGACGTACGGAAATCCTACTTCTTGCGTTCATCGAAGAGTTGCAGTTGCCAATGAAATTGAAGACGAGAACACCTAATTAGACCGAAAAATCAAATAACCACTGCCTACAAGGAGATGGACAGCTCCAGTTGTGAGACGAAGAAATCTCTAAGTTACGGACAGCAAAATGCCCCCAGTCAACGGCGACAAAGCGGAAATGAATGATTAGTCGTCAATGGCAGCTTTTGCTCATAAATTCGCCCGGCTACGCTGTCTTAAACATCGAGAATAAACTTCTACGTACACAGTTCAGCACAGTGAACGAAATAAACGTCATTCAATTCATTAGATGAAATTAATGAATTTGATTTTAAGCTGTCAATTTCGGGCTGCAACAAGCCCCGTTTCCAAGCTATGCTCCACATTAATCCATTTAACATTGGGAAGGATGAGCAGTACAAACAGGCTTACCGTGATCGCAGCATTCGAGTACGCCTTTAGTAGGACCACATCGAGTAATGCCCTCCACGCTTCCACTGTTCTTCTCCATTTTTGCTACGCCTCTAGTAGTCCACGAATGGGCAAAGTCCGTATAAGGCCTACTATTTTGGCTATCTATTGCATTCAAATGGAAATCCAACAATTTTCGTGCAAACTTGATTGGTCAGCGCTTGATAAACTAAATGTACAAACTTCGCAAATCCAAAAATTAATCAATTCGACTGCACCAACCTAGCATTCCCCATTTTCGCTTTCATGAGTACAGAATATGTTCCACCGTAGGCCATTGCTGTACAGCGCCTCCACGCGCTCTCCGAATGGAAATTAATACTAGTTAACAACCTTAAAGTACGCACAAATCCAGCGGAATAAACATAGGCAATACGCAAACGCTTCTTACCTGTAAGAGGCACAAAGTCCACCTATTTGTCTTCATGCTAGTTCTGAGTAACAGCCGGCGCTTAAAGGCTACGACCACGATGTAGAACTGCCGCTTATACGAAAAACAGAACTGCAAAACAAGCTTAACCTTCAAGTTTAGTCACCTTAAGAAGCATGGAATAAACATAGCCCCATTCCGCGAAGAACAAGTCGACAACCGGGCTAAAGTTGTCTGCGAACGCGTTTAGCCTGTGGTACTTATATTGCGGGAAAAAGCATTAACCTTTGGAAGATTGTAAAAAGTAGGTCTTTCAAAATTTCCTCAACGGAAGGAACACTACTGCTGAGCTGCCTAAACAAAACAATCCTAGTTGCTAACTCAACCGGAAACGGAACTCAGGAAATCTCAAATAAAAAAGAATAATATCGCAAGAAGAAATTGGTTGGCGTAGATTTGCTGAGCATTTGTTTTACATTAAGGGGCAGTCGCTCGCAGCGCGGGCGAAACGTTCGAAAGTTTGCATGCTTTTGTCACGCGAAAATCCCCTCTAGCTACAGTAAGTACGATCAGCATGCATGAAGTTCCAGATGCGCATCTTTCGTACTTTGAAATTCGTACTCCGCGCGCTCCTCGGTCACAGCATGCTAAAGTTTATTAGCGTAAAATTTTCAAATGCGTCATTTTAACTTCAGCGTTTTGATGTTGACGAAACATTTTTATGGCTACAAAACTGGAGTATTCTTAATTTTCCTCGCTTAAGTGGTACTGTATGAGCAGATAAGGATGAGGATCGAAAACTGAAAGAGCTCGCTCACCGAGAAAAGCTGGAAAGTTAAGGCTGGCACTTTATTTCCTCGCCGCAAGAGTATGCCCAGCCATTTACAGATGGCAACTCCTTTTCATAAGCAGCTTTCTCTGAGATCGCGAACTTTAGGCAAGAGGCCAATCGACCAACAGGTGCAACAATCGTCTCGCGAGAAGTTCGTCATTTGTTCCAACTGATTTAACCCGCTCTTAATGCACTGCGTATGCCAGAAGCGATCGTTGGGCAGAGTCAACATTACGACATACATTTGGACAAACTACCAGATATTGCAAATAAGAGGCAATGAAAAAGATCTATGCAAAGACTGCACGCTTCCTTCCCTGAAAAGTTGGTAGTATTTTGTCCATCGCGGTGTCGGGTGGCGTTTAAGATTGTGCAATGAGGTTTTATCGGAGAAAGTTTCTTACTGTCAGCACCTTCCCAAGAAAGAAATTGTCAGCCAGCAAATGCATCCCAGATTATTTATTTAAGCTGAAACAAAATACTCACTGCGGTCCATCAGTCATCCTGGATAACTAAACGTCGATAGGGAGTAGTGCAAATGCATAGCAGAGGGCCAAGGGCGATTCGCTCCTTGGAATGTAGAACCATCGACAGCAGCAGTGGATTGCCCCCTTGCAAGGCTGTGCTATTTGTTTGATTGATCGCATGCATCAATCCAATCGCCGTACACGTCTGTCGGTTCAGACAGGTAATTGATCACCGTCTGGAACTCTTCCATGCATATTCGACACTTCATCAAAGCGGCACTGTGTTCCCTGCCCCTAAGAAAATTAATTTGACCTTTTTTCAAAAAGAAGGCAATCTCTATTAGCGCCTAACACCCGTTCATATCACACACGGAAAGAATAAAAATGAAACGGCAAGGGTACCTACATTGTGACCTCGCAAGTTCTTTCGTGATTGCAGAACGAACAGTCGAACAATGCATCCAGCGGCTGGATGTTCTTGAACAATTGCATAAGTTTTCGCTTAACTTTCCGCCTACCCGTCGCCTTGTCAAATTGAACAATGCTGCTTGTCCATAAATCCTCTTGCAAAGGATTAGCAGTATCGTCTGAAACGATTGTGTTAGATCAGCCATTCTTAACCTTTTCTGCGCTGCCCTCCCCTTTGGAAGCTGTTGTAAGGTGCCAGGCCCCCCTTTTCCTATTGGTCAATTAATTTTCGCTTTCTTTGTGTAGCAGCCAATCAGTTTCCAACGACAAACTGCTGGGAACAAATTAGTGCACTGATAGAATGCGAATATGCAGTCGTCAAATTATTTACTGATGAAAGCCAAGGAAGTAAGCATTTCGACAAAGTGAGAGAACCTTAAAGAGGGTACACAGAAAGAACTACTAAACTAATGAGACCCTTGAGGTTGACACTTCTTTGCAACTTTCATTATGTCTCGCTCCAAGTTACACAATGACAGTTGCCTCTGGCCACGACATCCACTCGGTTCCTAGATATTGTTAAGGCAAAATGCGATTCGGAAAGCAAATACGGATGGAGAGGGATTGGAATAGATCGTTTCCCCATTCCAGTCTGCTTAATTACGTTTGGCCTGATACACCCTCTCGCCTCCCCTGATTCCCTCCTTCCCCCTCATGGAAATTTCCAATTTCAGCCCCCCTTGACGCTCTCCCGGTCCCTCCCCCCCCCACGGGGACCCCAGGCCCTACGTTGAGAATGGTTGTGTTAGATAATCAGGCACGCGTCATTTGTTCCCTAAGGTTCTACCTTGAATTTCACCGCACCGTTGCCTTTACCAAAAGCATAGACGGTTTGCTGAATCATTTGTCCTTTAGTTCTCTCATTAAGCAGGTAACACGCGCAGAAAAATTCTTGCAACTGGCCAGACGCCAAGCTTTTTCATCTAATATTTTGAATTTAGCCTGACCGCAAGTGGTACGTTAATCTACGCTGCATAACGCTTTGGAACTTACAAGTTAGCTGTGGCTTTAAAAAACGTTTCAGTATACGGGGGTGTCTTTACACAAAAATGTCATACGTGCAGTCCTTGAATATGAGTTATTAAGTATTTGATCAGTCTTCGTCATCAACTCCTTTGATATGACAGTATTACCTTTCACCGTTCTTTAGGTTTTATTAAAGTCCCGTAGTTTCCGGAGCCATTCTTGTCTCGTCTGTAGCATCCAACAATATAAGATCGTCTGTCAGTGTAGTAAGTTTGTACAGGCCGGTTACTATTCAACGCTCCAATTCATGAAGTCGGTTGTGCTGTCGAACTGTGTGCAAAATGACGAGTTGGTGAAAGTGAGGAATTATTCAACCAACCATTGTGAAGTAGATTCAATGTTCGATTAATGCAAGAATTGCAATACGACGCTTACGCAACTATCAGACTGTTTACACGTTGTAATTGGTGAATTCAGCAACTTCTCCCGCTTGCCTAGCTTGAATTCAAAAGTGTTCTCATTTGCTTCGCCGTGGAATAAGCTGCTGCAGTTGTAGGCAATTATTAGGTTTGTGCACGGAAAATTGCGCTTTTTGCTCACCAACTTTGAATACATATATCTCAACGTAGGAAAAACTTTATTAGTCGAAATAAGAACCACTACAATTGACACACTTCTGCCAACGCGAAACTAGCGAACTTGTTCCACCTGCATAGAACTGTGGAGTCTTGGACGCGATAACGTTTTGTCCATAACGTTTTTGTCTCCATTTTGTCGTGGTCAACCTCAAGGTGACCTCCGTGACCCTCTTCATCGTGAAGGCTTTCATCTCCATTTCGGAATTTCGGGAACCAATGCTGTGCAGTACGTTTTTTACAATGGTCTCCCCGAACACGGCGTTAATGTTTCGGGCAGCTTCAGTACTTTTTTGACCCACTTTGAAGCTATACCACAAAATCACTCGAATTCGCGTTTATTCATAGTCGTACCAATGGCAAAAACAGTCAAGAACAAAACGCAAACAGAAATCCAAGAGCACAGGTAGACAGAGCGAACGATGAGCTACAATACCGTACCAAACTTGAAAAAGCAGAAGGTAATTTCGTCCGGAATTAAGCATCAAAGTGCACCATAAGAAAAGCGCAATTTTCCGTGCACCAACCTAATGTTTTACGCCATCTACTTTCTGCCCAGAAAGTATGCGTAGATTGCGTGGAAGAAGGTCTCTTTTGTTCTTCTACTTCCAATTTGTACAGTCGACTGACGATTCAACAGTTAAACTATTTGAAGCTGTTTTCAATGTAAAATTAGTGTTCGTCGCTGATGGCTGAAATCATGCGCCGTGGAACAGTAAATGCCGCAGACTATAACCGAACTTAGGAAGTGCGCGATTTGAAGCTTCTTTACTTCATTATAATAATTGTACTCCCTAATTTGGAACTTTACTCAGTTACTAAGATTTATTTTTATTCCTTGAGATGAGTACATTTCTAAAGATCATATTTTCTCCAGAATGACAGGAGTATTCCTATTCCACAAGCTTAAAAAGCAGCTCTTCCAGACTCAAGAAAATCACGGAAACCAAGTTCCACGTGGTCAAAGTTATGGAAAAATGTACGTGACTGGAAGGTCTGAATCGTTTGGAAAAATGATATTCTGTAGGCCACAGGTTTGCTTTGACCCACTTTCTATAAGTGTATACCACACTTATAGATAGTGGGTCAAATCACAATGACGACTCGAAATCTGACTTTTTATGTCAGACAGCCTGACAGCAGGAAAGCAATGTAAAACGAACGAGCGCACAGGTACTTCAAAGCATACTATTCCTTAATAAGCAGCTCAGACAGAATTTTATTAAATGGGAAATATTTAATCAGTAAGTAAGCAATACAGCTGGTAGGTCACTTTGCTTTCAGAACAAAGGATTTTGTATACAGCGTCAGCCGTTTCTTACGTTGCTCCATTTTGAACGAGCTAAATGTCATGCTAGAAGTGGATGGCTAGACGTCGCTCTTCCCGCGACAAGCACGAGTGCTTCAGACGTGAAGACCCTGGACCACATCATAGCAATTTGTGAGGATGATGCGTAAGTTACTATAGAATGAACCTCTTCTCAAGTCTGAAGCTTAGGAGTGCGATACTCTTGGATAAAGCTTTCTAAACGTAGACGCTAGCACTCCTTGCTGACGACAAAAGCAAATCATTGGGAAAGTCTCTTTACGTTAGGCATGTGATTATTGCTTTTGTTTATTCCTGTTTGTTGCTCTTGCAGCTGTTGGTTGAGCATTTGAGCTCTAATTGCAAACATACGTTTACTGTGTATCAACAATGGCATACGTCGTTTGAGATAACCCAATGCGTTGCGTAATTAAGCAGACTGGAAACCCATACGCTTATATGTGACATGCGAAACGTTGTGCTTGTACATATTAATTCCATGTTTCTGCAGTTGAATTGCTGCCATCGATTATGATATTTTAATCATTCGACTAAGAAAATCAGTGAATTCTGAAACAACATAAAACGTTGTTCTCTTTGGACTGATTAGTACTTACAGCCCGCTTCAGATGCAATCAGGGATTCTCACCTACCATGTTCAGCCATTGTATGCGTTTATTGCGCTCTCGTGTAGGTAAATTATTTCCTCACTACAATGGGGACATGTGAAATTCTGAAGGCTATATCATAAAATGCCCAGCTACTCTAGAACCATTTGTTTGAACAGCAAAGCGGTGCCATGTTTTTCAATGGGGATTATAAGCTTAGCTGTCAGTTAACTCATCATATACATAGAGTTTATTTTCAATCATGGTTATCATACCCCACGCAAAAACTCGCAACCACAGCAATGACAAGGAGGACACTTAAATGTTCAGAAGCGCTCTAGGCTTCTTCTTCTCCTTCTTTTTTGCCCTGCTTCTTTTTTCTAAAAGAGTCAGTTCGCTCTCTTCGACATTTATCCTGGAGGCCGAACTTCCCATCTGACATTTTTACATAATTTTCAGGTGAGCACATATGTGGATATTTACGGAAGAATTTTCTGTAGCCATCAGCTAGCAGGTACATCTCTGGACAATCAAAATTGGATGATTGTCCTTTGGCCATCTTTTGATATTCCCTTTTCAGGCGACGGTACATTTTGGGACCTCTTTGCTGCGAATACTCGCAGTAAAACACGATGACACTTATTCCATCACCCTGACGGTCAATTCTCTCATTGCCAAAGAACGTTTCATCAAAATCGTCGGCCGTGTGTACATTGACTGCTGACTGAAAGCTGATTGTATGATTTTCAAGTAGCTGTCAAGCACATTTTCAACGACTTACTTTAATGTGCCCGCCATCGAACTCATAGGGATATCTGCAATCAATCAACTGGTAATTTGCTACGGTTTCAATGAATCCCCCTCGAACGAGCTGCGCAAGCACCGTGGCACTGATATAAGGTGGATCATAACTCGCTGAAGCACGTTCTAGTGGCAGCGCAAAGCAGCAACTTTCATCAGAATCTGACAAGGTGCTGTCAGCTTGCTTTCTATCTCGGTCTTGAGAAAGCTTTTGTTCATGTCCTTTCATTTTTGTTCCGTCAACACTTCCCTGTTTGGGCGTGAAGTTCGTGGGTTGTTGGGCCAAACAATCCTTAGCAAACTTTGACGTTTAAAGAAATGCTCTTGTTGTCTAGTAGTTAACTTACTGCTTCAATCATATCAGAACCAAGGTTGGACACTTGTACTGGAGATGCCAGCAAGCAAGCGGATTCACCACCTATAGATCATTTTTTACAGATATTGCATCACCATTTTGTTTTGGTGAAAACGCAGAAGTCAGCGTACCTCTGGCTATTACCATTTTTTTAAATTGATCAAGAGTATTCCCCATTCTGATGCCTACTTAATTCAAACAAATGAAGCAGAGGTTTCTGGTACCCCTGGACCAGTCGTCAGCACTATGTGTCATATCTGCATTTAGTCATTTGGCCTGCAAGCTCCTGAGCTTGACCATCTGGGTTAGCAATATAATCGATTAATTAGAGAAGCTTGTAGACCTAGTGATTGACCAGGCAGGTGACAGATAGCGCTAACAAGTGGTCCATGAAAGGTCTGAGAACTCTGCTTCTTTCGTTTCAATAAAATGATGCATTAGAAAAGGGAATATGTGTTATGAAATAAAGAAAGAAAATTATCAGGCTCTGTTAAGAGAGGTGGCTTGAAAAAAGTTATTACTATTATCAGAATCCGGAGCATGTTCCACAGGTACCACACCTTGATCATCTTTAGCTGCCTCTTCACTGGCATCACGAATTTTGTCTTGCGGATGCAAATTTTCTTTATGCACCTCTGACATCTTTGCACAGGATGATCCCCAAAAGATGACTGTTAAAGCGAATTTTGGATACTTATCACCCTCAATACAGCAAGTCCTTCGAGTTGAAATAAAATGACTGCATTCCAAGAACAGCGCTTACCGCTGAAGCCGCTATGAAGTAACACTGCACCTAAGCACGTTAATGGTGTTTAAAGTATGACGGTATGCAATTTTAAAGTAACCAACCTAATCATCAACTGGAGCATCAAAAAGAATGAGTGCTACAAGCATCTTGTGGTTACAGCAATTCTGTAGCAGTGTATGGGAGGGCCACTAAAATAAAATCAGCGTTTCAATCTGCCACTTGATGCAAACAGGTCATTCCGTTCTTTGATTCCATACTTGCTTTTAGCTTGCTTGGGTTGTGCCACTGACAGAAATTAATGCCAGCAGTGGAAACAGACTATTCCGCATGGGTTGTTTTCGTTCTTCCCCTGATTAAAGTAGCCCTTTTAATCACGCATTCACTAATGCTTTGCAACAGTAAGAAATTTCACTAAGACAAGAGAAACCCAAACGTTGCTAAGCTGTGCTCCTTTCTGAACGTTCATTGTCAGATCCTGAACAGATCAGCTGCAACATGTCGCTGCAAAAGTATTTTTGACAACTTATGTTTAGATCTTTGGTAGGGAGTCTTCAAGGAGCCATTGCTGAAAATATGGGATAAGCAGACGTAACAATAAGTTAAAATTTTGCTGTTTAAATTCATATCATTCACAGGCATTTCAAGAACCGTTTTTTAGTCAGTGAAATTAAATTCAGCAACAACGACTGCAAAATGGGACACTTCACTGATAGTGTTGAGATTAGAGCATTTTTTCATGAACAAAATTTTCAAGTTGGACGTCTGCGTCCATTCCACCGGTCACACTTCTTGTCACTGAGTTCATGCTTTTCTTGACAAAGAACAGATCACATTCAGTCTGCTCCTCCACATGGTACAGGATGAGATAAGTGCGCAGAAGTGTTTCTCAAGGAGGGTAGTGAAGGACAAGTGACTAGTAAAGGACTCAGAAAACGGCAACGCTCACCATGTTTTTCATTCATGTAAAGAAGGATCTTGTTTGCCGCGTGTCCCACTGTTGCTGTAGGTGTCGCTTTTGTAGCGCGTTTTCGCTAATTGGCTCGATCTTTCCGGTGCGCTTTGCTCGCGTACTCGTCGACTGATGATGGCAGTCGTTATCGCTGTTAGTTAAGCCTAGACCGAAACACAACCGATCTTTCCAGTTTGCTCTGCTTTCATGCAAATCGACTGATGAAGGCAGTCGACTTCCCCGATACCCAAGCCTAGACCTAAACACGGATCATGTTTGCCTCGTGGGTTTAGGTATCAGGGAAGTCGACTGCCTTCATCAGTCGATTTGCATGAAAGCAGAGCAAACTGGAAAGATCGGTTGTGTTTCGGTCTAGGCTTAAGTATCAGCGATAACGACTGCCATCAACAGTCGAGAAGTACGCGAGCAACGCGCACTGAAAGATCGAGCCAATCAGCAAAAACGCGCGACAAAAGCGACACTTACAGTAACAGCAGGGCACGAGGCAAACAAGATCCAGGTTAGATTCCTGAGACGTTTGTTCCACTATCATACGGTGGTCCCTGAACCAGCCTGTCAAAGCTTTCCAGATCTTCTTACTCAGTTCCCTGTCCATGATCGACAGTGTACTGTAAAAGTGACGTTTTATAGCTGAACCTACATTATAACCGCTTGAAGAACCTTCTTCAGGCATTTCTGCCATTGCATATGCTTTAGAAGTTGCTTGCTTTCCACTGCAGTTAAACCCGTTTATTGAACCGAAAAAAGTACAATGTAATGCAACGATGAAATTCAATGTACCTTTAAAGAGAAGTATCTGGACCAGATAGCTCTGAAAGTTCAGGAAACTTCTCATTAAGGGTACGTTGTATTTCATTGTTGAAATGCATTGTACTCTTTTCGGTTCAATAAACAGGTTTAACTACCATGGGAAACAGGAAACTTCTAAACTCAAAATAACAAAGGCCGTGATGAAACATTTTGTATTCAATTTTGTGTGCTTTGCCGGAAACATGACTCATATGTTGAGGTCTAGGCTTAGGTAAGGGCAAAAAACAATGCCTATTGTCATGTGGCTTTCGTAAGTTGCCCACCTTTACCCATGCCTAGATGTTTGCATAAGGGTCATGTTTCAAGCATGGAACTTACGGGAACTACCTGTTCCCATCATCAGCGTGCACGAAATGGTCCTAAAATACATGTAGAAAGGCACCTCTATGAATAGTTTTAAAGTGTGTTCAGACTGGACTTTAGACTTCCACCGTTAATGTCAGTTTTTAGTAAGGGCATCCTGGCCGTTTTCTTGTAATCTTCCCATAACGCCAATGGTTGCTAAAGAACAACAGCCAGGTTTGGCTACTACGCTGGACCAAACTTCACTGATGGAGTTACACGAACAAGGGGAAGGCCACAGATCTTGGACCCTAGAACTATTATGGACAACTATTCATAGAGGTGCCTTTCTACATGTACTTTAGGACCATTTCGTGCACGCTGATGATGGGAACAGGTAGTTCCCGAAAGGGTAATGTTTCTAGTAAAGCTTGCATAATGGCAGAAATACCTGAAGAAAGGTCTCCACGCAGTCATAATACAGGTTAGTGCATAACAAATCACTTCTACAGTACATCATTGAGCATGGACAGGGAACTATGTAAGAAGACCCAGTTTTTCTATTGATGTCACGGTCTGTGTCCACTACCCCATTCAGAGATTGCTTCCCTGTTGATGACCTTCAGTGTGGAGCTCATATCCCAGCAGTACTTGTTTCCTGTCTGTGAGACTTTCTGAATCAGAAATAATCTAGCCTCATCTTCAGGGTCCTAAATCTTAAACGTCAATAAAATTATGGTAAGTTTGAACTCAGCTGACATTTGACCTTACCGAATAAAGGACCCGTAAACTGCGATTTTTATGTCAACTAAAATGGACGTAAATATGAGGCCCCAAGAGCTATGATCAAGCATCGCAAATCCCGTGAAACGTTTTCCATGTCAAGAATACAGTAAGCAGTGAGAACATTACGTGCAGGTAGAAAATGCTACAGCACAAACCAACAGACTGCCAAGCTCACAACTTTGATTTACCTAATACATTACGATTTTCTAATACAAAATATCAATAATTTGAAATTGTCTACTAATTATAATTACCTGAACGTAAACAACAACAATGGCAAGGCATTCAGAAACGCCTGATAGCAGTTTATGGCAGAGATGAATCGCTGTAAGCAAACTTGCGTAAGACATTCCAATGTGAGCACTATTAGCTTTATTCACAGTGAGGAAATCATTGGAATTTCAGCTAGTCTTATCTATGACTAAACAACAACTGAATGGAAACCATCAGTACTTAAAAGTGCAAATCATCAGGTAAAATCAAGAATTCTTCCAGTTCTTCTTTACTCATACTCGAAACATTATTCAGAGCAGGGTCAATTGTAATGTTCTTTGCCTGAATGCTTGGTAACAATACCACATGGCATGGTAACCAAGCAATTTCACTTTGCAGGTTTGGCAACACATTTCCACTTTGCATGTCTGGCGACTAAATGAAAATGGTGGAATTCATACAACAGCGTCAGGCATACTTACGTTAGTTATGCTTGGCGGAGGAATACGCTGTCTGACTGTTTCATTGGCTGAACACTTTACTGAAAAAGCAGCATGGCGGCAACGTCCTGCGTTTTGTCAGATTCTCACCTTCCTGCTGCGCTGGTGCCGGAATACCTTTAATTTTTTTCAAATGGAAGCGAGGTATTTTTGTCTGCACTTCTTTAAGTGCAGATTCTTCATCATAAACAAGCAAGCTGACATAGCGGCTCCCCATTCTCTTTGCCTTTTCTTCCCAATCCGGAGGGAGCTCAGCAATTTTACGCACGGCCTTGATAACTAAAAAGCTAAAATATTACCCATCTTTCACCAGCTATCCTTCGAAACTGACTGTCAGGGTGCGTTAGTAGCTTCTCAGCAGTCATGGTTACCACTTCCGAGTCAGCTTTAGTGCACACATGCTCCATCATTTCATCTACAGGCGGCTTCTGTTCCTTCGTATTACACTTCCTGGTCTTCCTCTTTGGCGATCCACCCAGACGCAATGGGTTTTTTGTCTTGTACTTGCCCATTATACACGTTGAACTGTGAGTTGAGAGCAACGCTTCCAGCAAGCACTACAGTGTCTAACTGACAGTAATCATACCTTGCTTGCGCATTTTTGTCAAAGCTCCAAGCAGTAACAATAGCCATGATAGCCTGCGTATCATTTACCTTAACCATATGAAGCGTGCATATCAGAAATGCTTGGGCTGTAGAGGCTAAATTTTTGAAGTTACGTTTAAACGCTTCGAAGAAACCCTGTGTTTAAGTTACGTTTAATTTAAGATGTTTTACTTTTTATAATAAGAACGTGTTTGTTTTCTTCTCTTTATGAAAACACCATAAGATTCTGATTTTCTTTAACGATTTTTCACGTTTCAGTGCAAAAAAGTTACTTTATATTATCAAGTCAACCTTGTGCAACGCTTGATTCTGCGCATGAACAATGATGAATAACTTTTGTAATGTCTCAGCGATACTTCTCAAATTCAGCCCCCTATTGTAGGGGTCGTCACTATCGATGATGACGTTTCACGCGCGAATCAGAAAAGAGTTAGCCGCAAAACGCCTGACCAATGAAAATAACGTACTTTGCTCCCGCTTGTAGGACTTCGCCGCAAAACGATATTCTCGTACGAAGAATGGCCTTTATTTTGAACACAACTGCATAAGTACTGGCGTTCTTCGTACTTCTCGATTTTCCATACACGTCCGTCGCGCATCATCTGTACAAAGTAAGGAACAGTCACGTTACGCAACCGTAAGGAACACATACTGCCATGCTATCCTATCGCGGCGGGTGCAGATCGGTAATGGCGCAGAGTATTAACAAATCGTGCACAGAGCTGCTCAAAGGTCAACTGTTCGCTATCAGTAATTCTCTTGAATGAAACCATGTTCCGCTTCGAACGCGAATGGCGTGAGCAGAAGGCATCACCTCAGGGCTGCCACATCATACCTTATCGCTTTAGCGTAGCGGAGGTGAGAGCAGAAAGCATCGTCACCCCATCGCCGCCGGGCTGCCACGTCATACCATGTTGCTTTATCTAGCAAATATGTCGTGAGAAAATGCTGACCCAGCTCTCTATTCGCTCGTCATACATTTGAATAGTAAATATAGCTTCAGCTTGCAAGCTCGCCCACTCTCTCCCGCTTTGTCGTTCGCTCTTAATAAACATTTGTCACTTTCTCTGTTACGGACTCAACTCGTGACAAATCATTTCCATCACACGCTTCTCTTTGTGCCCATAGTGAAGCTCATTCCTTAACACAATGTGGATGTTTCACCTTAGCTTTAAGCAACAGCAACTGTACAGGACATCGAAGTTTATCAACAAAAATGACACCACCATAAGCAACGTTATCTAAGCCTAGGCCTTAACATAAGGATTGTGTTTTCCATATAGACTATGAAGGCAACATGACCTCAGGAATCTTTTTCTGCTCTTACCTAATGTTGTTTGGCGGGGCATCACGCGGTTGGCCAAAGACCTTTATTTCGCAAGAAAGGAACAGAACGAAAGTCAGAGATGCACACCTATGATAATACGACCGCACACACACACACACACACCGCTCCCTCGTCCCGAGCGCGCTTTTATATCGTCATTTTGACCTCAGCCTCTATGCAAATGTTCGTGCCGCGCCCGTGTGCTCGCAGGAGCCCGCAGGGCGCCGGGAGCACTTACATAATGTACTTACTGTTCTTCTGGGTTGTGCGAATGGGTCACGTCGACTGATGTTATTAGGGGGCAACAATGCCGGGCCACACCTAACCTTAAGCCACCAAACGTGAAGATTTACTGTCTCTTAGCCTGTGCTAGTTATTCTAGTTCTATTACCAACTACTTTTCTATCAAATCTCCACTCTTCCATCTCCAGTATCAATTTCCCCCATTTTCTCCCATTTCTTCATCCTAAATTTCAATCTTCCCAGTATTTGCTCAATGCAACGTTGCGCCTAATCATCATTGGCCTAACCCAGTGTTTCATGATCTTTTTGGAGCCAGGGATCCCTTTCATTGCTGACAATCCCCTGGGCACTCACCCAACAACTCTGTACAACTGCCCTTATTATCCTATTTTATTCCCTACAGGATAGTGTATTAAGATTTGGAGGGAGGGTGACTTCATAGTAACCTTGCAATGGGAAACGCCTAATCACAAACACGACTGCATAAGTACGTTTGCTTTCTTTGTAATATTAAAATTAGTGATTGTTATTTCAGTTTCAAAGTTTAGACAATAGACAGGGTTGACGATGAATTACATTAGTGCTGCAAAAGGAACTGCGTAAGCAACGCCTAATTTTGCAAGAGAACGTGGCATTCAAAGCGTCATTGCTAACCTTAGATGAATCTGAACAATTATGCGCATTTTCAGGGTCAGTGACTGTGCCTGCTAACGTCAATGCTTTTTTTACCCTGTGTTGTTCCTTTTCAGATATGGCGCTCGCATTGAAATTAATGAAATCCATATTTTTAGATCCAAAGTTCAAATCGCTTACTAGTTTCTCATTCATATCAAACCGCAACCCATGCCTGCTTTGCTAGTCTATTAAACTGGGCGTACGCATCTCGCAATAGCATCAGTGGAGCAGCGATATGCACATGCTGCTTTATTAAATGAATAACAGGACATGACGTTTAATCAAATCTTTGCAACCCAAGTAGCGCATAGGAACAATTGACATGAATCATACAAGTCACTTTGCTTAGTACTTCAGTAAATACAGAGAGACGGCTTCCAAGCTCTTACCTGAAATGAAATTATGGGAATAGAATTTCCATGACTTCATCACATAACCTAACCCCTGATTTTACTCTGCTTGAAGAGGGTATAATGAACTAAGTACAGTGGAACCTCCAAAGTTGACCACCTCTATAAGTTGACCGCCATTCTCATGTTGACCGCACTTTTTTGGTTTGTTGGCCCACCATTGTGAAGTACAGGAGAGTTACCTCTATATGTTGACCACCTCCGTATGTTGTACCTTGACCACCATAGCTGATACACTGGCTGTTAATTACAGCATGTTTTGACGTCCTTAAGTTGACCAGCAGAATGCTGTGAATATTACAAAGTGAAGTTTGCTTGTGCATACAGCAACAAGGCGTCATCAAACCGGTTAAGGATGCACTACCGGGCATAGCTTTTGGACTGGGTCGTTTCCAATACTCAAAGGACTAACCTGGTTACTGACGCACCTGCACTTGTTGGATTAGTCAATGCTCTGCATTCTGTTCTCTGCATCAGTTTCGCGTGGAACAATGTACAGCCAGAAACAACAACGAAGTGCTTCCAAAAAGCTGGATTTGTTACAAGTCGAGAAACAGTCATTATGGTCTCCTCAGACGGTGCACCCAATATGGGAATATTCCCAGGAGTCAACTTTGAAGCATTCGTTACAATGGATGATGAATTGGTGATTTGTAATGAACCTGATGCAGAATCTGTTTTTCAAGCAGCGCTATCCAACGTGGCGGGAAATGAATGCGTCGGCTGATGATTTAGAAGAAGAAAGCGATAGCGATGCAGAAGTCGAAAAGACACTAATAGCCGATGACGTTTGCCATTCACTACATCAGCTGAAGTTATTTGCTGCTGAAAAGTGTCCTGATATGTTTAATACAATGGTTAACGCTGACTTTGCTTTCACCAATGATGTCTGCAGCAAGAAAGCGAAGCAGACAACGATAAACTCTTTTTTTACACGTGCAACGATCAGGCCATAAAATGCACTGATTGTAATGCTCTCTTACCACTATTTTATTTTCATTGTCTTAATACTCATTCAGTTTTTACTCTTTTACTTTCATAACGTTTCTTCATATAGATTACTACATTCCTTCTTCAGTAAAATGCTTGGAAGGAGTTACGGTGTGTTTACGACTGAATTCAAGGGGTACCTCTATATGCTGACCATCTCTATTGGTTGACCAATTTCTTACCGCCCTTGAGTGGTCAACTTATAGAGGTTCCACTGTATTTCAAGGCGAAGTATTGCAGCGACGGGTTCATGACAGTGATGCTGAAACTTCTGGGACCAATACAGTAGGCGAGTGCGATTCGTAGGAAGCAGCAGTCCCGTTCACAAGAGTTCCATGTTGCCTAGAGGACAGCCTTCATATCTTCTGCTGACTTATCTTTTGCTGCGGAATTAACAATTCTAGCTTCTTGAGAGGAGAGCGAGTGAATAATCTGTGAATGAGCCGACGAAATGACACAGACAATAATGTGTGATCCTCAAGGCACTTAAGAAGATTTATTCTCACATGATCAGATTTGCCCAATGGTTTTACACAGTAATCATCCGGCATTCTTTCCTTTGAAAGCATCTGCGATTTTCAAGGACTCAGCTTATATTTGTTATCGAAGGCGTTAATAAAAGTCTGGGCGAATAATTCACCCTAAGCATTAGGCTTCGCTTCGCAAAAAGAATTGTTTCGTGAAAGTTACCGTTTTCATAGATGAAAAGCAGGTTTTAACATTATCATTTCAGTACGATGTTTAAAAAGTGTTAGTAGCACGTTTAGGACAAAAAGCAAAGGAAGAAACGGAAGATTGGCGCAACAATCCGGCGCTTGAGTTGATGTTTAATAACCTTTTTAAGGTATCATTCTTGTTTGTTTTGTTAGAAATCGCATAGCGAAAAACGGAGTTTCCAAAGCAAGCCCATTTTCAATTCAGAAGCAAAAGTAAAGGAGAGCCCTGGAATTGCTCTTGTGTACTATGTGGACAGTTCGCAGACTACGTTGCATAGAACCTGTCATTTGGACATAAGTTCTAAAGTTGAAAATCTAACTTTTGTATTACATTAATACAAGAGCAGTGTACCTATTCATCTATCGTAGACTATTTCTTTAGACGTCAAATTATCTATGGCATCATCACTGAGCTAGTAAACAGCTCCCCTCGTTGAGCTATCTTCGAAACCGCTGGATACTATCCACTTCGCCATTGTAGTCCCACACGTGTATAAATAAGCTGAAGCACCCTAACGATCGACATTGCTCAACTTTTTGGAATTTTTCTACGTAGGGGAATTTAGACATAGCTTATAACGAGCCAATAAATTTCGGTCACCGGCAAAAGTTTTGATCAGCAAAACGGAAGTGCATTGTTCGTAACGTTTCATGGTGAGCGAATTCTGAACCTGATTCTTTCGATGAAAAAATGATGGAGGACCTTCTTCTGAAAACCAGACCTGGTAGGTGGCCAACAAAAGACCTGCGCTGACGACGAGCCAAGGTTCGGCTCGAAAGCTTCGCCAAGCTTTTTGCTTTTCATTTTCATGCAATAAAGCTTTACCATCATTTCGTGAAAATGATAGCCTCAACGGGAACAAATTCCGTGATTTTTTTCCACCAAACTCTTGAACCCTGTTACCAAACCTATCTTTGAAAAACCTGATTCTTTCGACCACATGTGCACATCTATGATCTTCAGTATTTGCGTTGCAGTTTGCACATAGCAGTTGTGCAGCAGCAAAAGGTGGGCACAACTTCAATTCCGATGCTGCCCTCTAATGCAACAGCTGTGCAGCAATTTTGCTCCCATTTGCGGCTGCACATTCGTTACCAAACGTGAAGACGCCTATTTTGGAAAACTGATGCGCGCTCGTGAGTAGCTGACAACTTGTGACGAGCAAGCCTCTTTGTATCCGTTTAGGGCGAACTAATTAAGACAACATTCATCGTCCTCCTCTGTACTTGATGGTACTACAGTATGACAAAGAAAAATTCGGTTGTGCAGTCTGTTGCGTTTTGTTCCCGCGACGGCATTCACTATCCGAAGTCCCGTTTGCTTTTGCGTATTGGATATGGTTTGAGCATAGCTTGCAAAATGACCTATTGCTGTTGCGCTTTTCATGGGTCAACCAGTGGAACATGACTGTTCGAGTGTTAATGCTGGCTAGGGCAAGTTCTTGCCATCTGTGCTTGTGTAGTGACGTTTCGGCAGGGACAGCTGTTGTACACATACATGTAGAGCACAGGATGTTTGGTAAGGGCACCGTTTGTCATCTTGATCTTCAATACGGTGGTTGCCCGCTGGAGTTTTGGGAATAGTAATCCAAAACTCGCTGAGAACGGAACAAGGAAGTTCCGAAAGCTTCGAGGTTATATTGGTGTTCGCTTTTTCCCTGATAACTGTCCTTCCATTCGTTGGTAGGGCGTGTTTCTTGGTTTATTTCAGACACCAAAAAGCTCAACGGGCAACCACCGTATTGAAGATCAAGATGACGCATACATGTACATTTATATGCGTTTATTATTATATCTTTGGATAGCTTACAGGCGCACCGATAAAGCTTATGAGAGTTTAAATGTTTTAAAGCAGCTTTAATTTAGTTTAAACTTTCCGCGCTAAATTCTTTAGTGTACTTGCTACGAGTGTTTTCATTTCCATTTCCAAGTGCCCAGCTTGCGGCGGCTTTTGACGTGAGCTCGTTCACGGCAGTTAATTCGAGCGACTTTGTCCCTTACTTGGCGTTGCTTTGCTTTTGTATCTAAGTCGATATGATGGAAAATAACCTTGCTTCGCAGTCTGAAACGTGCCAGTGCAGCCCCCATGAGCAGCTAAGGTCAACAATGCGCACTCTCCCTAAGTCGGATGCCCTGGATGGACTAATACCGTTTTATTGGAAGTATGTCAAATGCTCCTTCGTTTTTCATTCGCAACTCATTGCTGCTGCTTTCAGGACGCAGGTGATCACGTACAACGTCCACAGGATTACACTTCCTCCGGTCGACTTTCATCCTCGTGTGTTTTATCCCAACAATAGTACTCGTCTTGACTTCGATATGATTGCTGTGGGGTAAGAATTTTCACTTCTTTGCGAAGCTGAGATCAGCAAATGTCCATCATTTCGTTATTGCCTATAGACTGCAAGAAATGAGCTACATTCCAGCCTGCTACCTTACCACTTCAGTACTGAAGAAGAAATCGTGGGCTGAATTGTTTGAGAGGTTCTACTCGTCTCGTGGTTTTGTAAGGCTCAGCTTCAATGCCGTATGAGCTTTCTTCATAGTTTCCGCAATTGCCAGTAATGACTTCCTTGAACGTCTTTAGTCAGGACGGCTTCAAATGGTCGGCATGTTGTTATTGGTGTTCGTCAGACGATCAATGCTTAAGTACGTGAGAAAGGTTGAGGTTAAGTACGTTAAAACGGGCTTCAATGGATATTCGGTACGTCTTAGTTTGTTGGGTGATTATTTAACGCTACCTTCTTCAGGGTCACAAGGGCGCGATCTGCGCGAGGATTGTCGTTGGCGACAGCGTAAGTATCGTCCTCGTCAACTGCCACCTCAACCCTGATCCTAACAACGCCGAATACCGCGTATGGGTAAGGCAATACTCCATTGGCAAGTTTGAATCAATCTAATAGGCAATCTTTTGGTAGGAGTACAATTTGATCACCGAAAAATGTCGCCTTTCCGAGGCCCAAAAGCCGGCCGATTTTGAGTAATCGAAACAATGAAATTTCAGGAGTTCGATGAAGATTTGTTTCAGCTATGTTTTGTGGTTCGGCGATATGAACTTCCGCGTTCAGCGCATTGAACCGGAAGATGCCTTGAATTTCATTAGAAAAGAGCTTTACTCAACACTGCTGGAATACGACCAGGTATTTCCGTGGTTGTACTTTTCGTTAAGCGCGAAGTTGCCGCCTCATTTCAGCTGACAACGCTGCGTCGCCTGAAAGTTGCCTTTCACGAATACGATGAAACAGATATCACTTTCAAGCCGTCCTACAAGTATCTACCCGGCACTTCCAATTTTGATCCATGGTATTACAATGACTTCGTTTGTCAACCGTGCTGAGTCATCATTTTGCAGCCGTCTGCCATCCTACTGCGACCGAATACTCTATCGTAAAGCTGTTGATGCCCAACAGAAACCCGGGTTTCCGCTAGAGATACTCAGCTTCTACTACGGGTCCTTTCCAGACGCGGTCTGCAGTGATCACAAGCCAGTTTCTGCCACATTTATGATAACGGTATGTTCCCATGCCGCTGCACCACGTCTTTTCCTCAATACAAGCAAGATTCATCCGCGAAGCAGAATATTAAGGGTTTTACGATCCCTTTACTTGCAAGTTTAGTCCAATGTGTTTAATGAGAAGACGAGACAAAGAAAAGGCCTAATAAGGATTGTTAATTATCATTAGAAAGGGAATGGGAGGGTGTGCTTTCTCGTTCATGCGAAGCAAGCTTTCCAGTATAGGCAGTCGCTCAAGCGCGTTGGCATTTGCTTCAGCGAGGATTCGCTTAACCTTAAGTAACTAGCTATAGTCTATAAAGAGTATAAGCGGTTATCAGGCTACCTTGCACGCTATTTCCATGTGACAGAACGATAATGATAATCCCTGCATTAAATGCTGAAGCTTCATCCGCTCTACAGTACAATTGCAAAAAGGATTTTCAGGTCACTGCTTGCAATAGTTTCTCACCGCTGCTTGCCGGCGGAATTTTTTCTGCTTATCGCTCAGTGAAAAGTGCTGTGAGTTTTGTCCGCCAATCGTTATGGTCCCTCGAGTGGTTTAAAAGTTTACATTATATTTCGTTATAAGCGGCTGTCAGCTAGTTGTGGGCTTTGGTCTAGTCGCGCGGAATGCAATCATTTACTAAGGTAAAATACGGGAAACGAAATTTTAGCTTTGTGCTCCGAACGACTGTACGGCTAATGCTACGCCGACCATATTGAGGCGAGAGGTCAAATTTCACTGTTTCGTCGGAGTTTATAGCAATACCGTGCGGTTCTTATTGAGATACCGTTTTTGAAACAGCTGTGTATTTGCCAACTTCAGCTAAAATTATTTCGGTACTTTGTGTTCGGTTCTTGTGGGTTCTTGAAATCCTGCGCTAACGCTTCGCTGTTGTGTAAGAGCAAGCAGCCAAATGTGCAATTTAACTTTCGTATATCCGCAAACGCGGCGATTTTACTTTGCCTATATTTTAAGTCTTACGTTATGGAGTGTGGCGTACCCCCCATACTTTTCGAATCTCCGTCCTATGTGCGGGGTACCTGCTGGCTTGTTGGCAGAAGCAACATTTGTCGGTTCGTCCAACGTTTCGACTACACGCCAGGGCTGTGGGATTGGATCGGCGTTTACAAGGTTTCCGGTGGTTGCCAGCACGTTGATTGCACTACTTTTGTCCCCTTGTTTCTAGATGGACTTCGCGAATGATCGGGACGTGGTCACCTATGCTTACATGTTGACTGCCTGGGAGGAGGGCGTTGCTGAGAATGGAGTCGTGCAGAACATATTGTTCAAAGAAAGATTCATCCCGCCGGCGGGAAAGTACCTTCTTGGTTGTTTCAGTAGACGCAATCGTTGCTTAATAGCGCTGTCTGATCCCTTCGAGGTAAAATGCGATTTTACTCTGCATCGTTCGGATGGCTGATTAGCGATTTCCAATTTTTAGGTGATCGACCCTAGGGAGCTGGCCAAATCGTTTGCTTCCCGCCGCCGCCCTCGGAAAAGGCGACAAACCTCAATGCCCTCATTGGAAACGTATAATCGGAAAGGTATACCGGAAGACCAAGCGAGAGGGGCTTTGAGAGTCAGGCATGACAATTAATCATCTTGGACGCATAGTGAAGCTGTGCGACATATTGCGAAGGCAAATTGGCTTTGTCAGATAATCGCAACGCAAAAGCACTCCAGCATACGTTTCGAGTAAGTGTGACCACTGCTTTTACGGAATCCAGTCGTCTCTCATCGCCACGCCTTAGATGAATACAAACAAAAGTACAATGCTGAACTTCAACCCAATGCAGGCGAATCTTCTTTGAAGCCATGTTCCTTTTGTTTATATTCCAGTCGAAACTGTTGTCGGCCCAAAGGCACAAATGTCAGTTTGTAAGTTAGCTCTGGAACGTCAAGCTGTTGGACATTGTCTGCAAGCATTTGAAAAAGCTTTCCAAAGTACACTGTCAACGCGTTGGCATTGCCGCTGCTTTTGGTCGTTCGGCAGCGGACTCATCTGCCACTTCTGTCAGGGAACTTCTTCCGTTGCACACTGGCTGAAACGTTCATAATTCCAAAGACTGCCAAAGACGTCGCTTTCGTGCTTCTCGTAATCTCCAGCGATTGCCTTAACCTTCTCTTAGACAGAAACGCTTCCATATGCGAACCTATGTTGGTCATGATTGGTCGTGCTGCCGATATGGCTTGCTCTTAAGCACTCATAACTCGTTGCTTGCGGCCAGAATGTCAGCTAATCGCTTTAATCCCGTCGCTGGTGTTCGTTCATATTGTAGACATAGCCAATTTGCCTTAAAAAATTTATTTTCTTCCAAAAAGACCAATACAGCTTTTACGTTGCACGCTCATTGTGCCTAACATAGTGAAGGACTTAGTCGGTGCTTCAAATGATCTAGTGTTACTAAATAAAATAAAAGCAAATTGACACAACGCTGCCTTTCTTATGACTACGTAGATCCATCAACGGGCATGACGAATGCATACCGACAGTGTACTTACGCACAGGGGTCTGCAAACTTAACGGAGCTACTTCAACTTTGGCTGTGCATACTGGTGTCGTTCATTGCCCTGTAATTGGTGATAGTTGATTGTTAAAGTTGCAAAGGAAAATGTTGCCAGCTGATTTGGAAATGGAAGTAAAACAATAAGCAAAACGTCAATTTGTTTAGCGCTGCTATTGTTCCAAACAAGTCTTCATTCTCTACGGTTCACACTTGGACAATGGCGGTGAGCTTCAAAGAGAGCCAAACCGAAGGGCTCAACCGTTTGGTCTTCTGTCTAAAGCAAAGCGGAACTAACTTCGACGAAGTGAAACGAATCGCTCTCATACTTGAACCGTATGCAACAATTGGTCGACGAAGCACTATCCAAAATGTGAAGTCCGACCAAAGCGAGACTGGGCTTGCTGAGTTCAAAGCACCACTCGCCGCGGCAGCGCAACTGTTGCAGGGCAGAATTGCCAACTCGTTTGCAAAGGCTAATGCTTCAACTGGACGACGGACGCACTCAAACGCAACGACCAACGGAACGGCGCGAAGAAGTTCAGCTGCTTTTTTTAAACTCGGAGAGCCTTCGGGCTTCTTTGCAAACGCGTTTACGCGGGAACGACAGCAACAAGGGAAGGCGCTCCGGAGTAACCAAAACGGCGCAGTAACTGAGCTTGTAGAAACAACTGACTTTTGCAACGAACAATGTAAACGTGGTAAAACTGAAACAGCCATGCCAACCTTGTCGGACCCTCTACATATTATGTGTATATGGCAATCCGAGCACGTACTCTGCAAACGCAGTTAGCTAACGAAGTGGACGATCGGGCAAACGTGGGGCACAACAAACGGAGCATATCCCGACGCGAAGGCGTCCTCAAACGACAGCAGCGCCAACTAGCTCGCGGGAAGCCGTCCGGGTTAACCTCCTTATAATGAGAACTAACGACTATGTCGTGTCTCTAGCGGAAGATCTCGCGGTTAAACAAAGCTGGGTGTCGGCGGGAGAAAGAGAGAGGAGACAGAGATTCTTGAATGACCAGCGGAAGTCGACTGGCTCGGCGTACACGTCACGGGCGCCACCAATTACAGACAGCACTTTTCATCCGAAAGATTGCAAATAGTCAAGCACGCATTGATAGCAAAAGTCGTACTGAGCCTGAAAGTAGGACATGCCGCATGAGGCGACCATTTGTGGTATTCGTTGCATTAGTGTTTCAGCCGATTTGAAACCCATCACCGTGGCTAATACAATGCTGCTGGGAAAAGAGATATTGGCGCTTACCAACGAAGAGACAATATGGGAACGTTGGACTTGCAATGTCTTCACCGTCTTGAAAACGTCAACCTTGCCTTCTCGTCGTAACCTCTCCAACAGCAACGAGATAGCGCAGTATAAGCCACTCCTTTCCGAACCATCTCTGTAACAACAGAATTTGAGCAATAACGAGCAGCTGTGCTTGCACGTACCTGCAATGGATGACAATGGGACCAGACTCCACGCAGTCCAGTTGCCGCTGCGAGACTTTGCCTACCAAGTCAAATAGCGAAGCAGTGCTATTCGGTAAAGAGGGAACCGTTGTCGTCAGGCGTTTCTCGTTGTCCGAATCGCCGCTAATAACAGGGACTGCTGGTGCGTCGTTGGACCAATCCTTGAAGCTGAACATGCCCACCTTACGCAGTTCGTTTTCCTGAAACGAACGACGTAGCGAGCTTTCATTACGGATGAGCTCATAGCGCAACCTTGGAGTGGCTGACGTTAAACTTTCTAAAAATGCAGTTAGGCATGTGCTCTTCTTGAACCATTTGAACCGTCAAAACCGGCTTATCGCCAAAGGACACGCCGTGATTCAGCTCTGCCGGCCAATACTAAAAACCAAGCGCTATTAAGATGTGAAGTGCCCCATTGGGTGCCGATGCCTTTTCTCCTGGCTCCAGCGAGCTTTCCTCCGTCAGCATGACAATGCAGGTAACGTTCTGGTCAACGATCATACGCCAGAAGTCCCAAACGGTGTTCTTCATCGGGTCCTGCGTTAAAATGTAGCGGCACAAATAGCCCTGGGAAAACAACTAATTGGTAGAATGAAATTGCAACGGCTCTTCGTACGCACCCTAACAAAGGAAGCATTAATATACGTAGCATCCTCATGGCCAAACAACGGCGCCAGGATCACTCGGTTTCGATCGTAAGGAACAACGGATCTGTAACGACTTTTGGCCTCGTTGAACTCCTTGTGAGCAAATTCACTGGACGGCTGGTCCTCCAGCGTGAGCAACAGCTTCTGCAAATTGCCTCGGTTGAATAGAAGCGCGGCAAGCGAACAAACCAGCCTACGTTGAACTCCTTTTCCATCTCGGTCAACGCAGTTGGATCGTCACCCGGTTGGCGCCTAAGCTCGCGCACGTGCTCCTCGATCCTTTCTGCCTCGACATCCGTATCACCGAACATATGCCACTCGGCGAGAGCTTTATATATAAAAACGTATTGGTCCTGCAAGCGCCAACCGGTTAACCGCGTGAAAGGAAAACGTGAACACGCAAATCTACTTAAGCTATTATTATTATTATTATTATTATTATTATTATTATTATTATTATTATTATTATTATTATTATTATTATTATTATTAATTTTTTTATATCTAGACATGTCCGGACATTCGAGCAGATGATCCTTCCGTCAAATGACTCTCTAGCAAGTGAATTAGACTCACAGAAAAGTCCTTCGAAGACTTTGTCCCATCTCGAACTCCAAAATTACAGGCTGATGGAATTAATGGACTTGCGCCACGTCGATGGAAATACGTGGATTCCGTTGATTCTTATTTCGAAGATGACGATTACCCGAAAGGTGAAGTGTGTACTTTTGAAGATGAGAGGCAGAAATGTGCACACCTCTTCCGTGACATAACGATGGGCGAACGGCCGCCGTCGGAAGAGGCGATGGAAAAGAAAAACGCCGCCAAAACCTACCAAGGATTGAACCATGAAATTTCGCTGTCTTCGCAGGTTGGAAACGAAGCCGAAAACGTCGACGCATCCTTCCTCCGCCATTTGATCCATCAGACTGTCGACGGCAATGAACGTGCCCGTCCGACCAACGCCCGCACTGCAGTGCACAAGAACCGGAATGTCGCGGGCGATATCCAACTTTTTGAACTGTTTCATGAAGCGCAAAAAGCCGAACGACCCTTCCGGCGCCCGGTAGTCGTACCAGCCCGTGTAATGGTATTGCAGCACCGTGCGAGGTTCGCTTTTCAGCAGAACGTCCTGCTCGCCTTCCTACCATTCAGAAAAAGAAGCAAATAGCAATTCAATCTGCCAATTGGATTAATACGTTGGCTTTGTCGGGCTGATCTGCGAGGCAACGAATGGAGAAACCGCGGATCACGTAATCCGAGAAGAAGGACCAGTCGACCGGCTTTACTTCTATTTTTCCGTACGTGCTGGTCGCGTGCTCTGGCCAGTATTTGATGCACATAGTCTGCAGGCAAAGAAGATGGACCGCAGCGGACGAAGGAACACCGTACCCTGTACTTTTCCTGAAGATTCGTAACCATGACCACCACGCGAATGTCCTGCTCCCAGATTAGACGCCAAAAGTCGTTCACTGTATCCAACGTGGGACCCTGAGCGGCAATGAACAGCTTGGAGCCTTTGTATCCCTGCAATGTTGCGCGCCGTTTGTGCAGCGCGGTACGTGAAAAGTCATAAAATCGCTTACCTGAATATAATTGGCATTGATGTAATCCCCGCATTCCTCCTTGCCCTCCTTGCTTGACGCCTTCAGCTTGACCCGAGTCACATCAAAGGCTTTGATGTCGTTGTAACGATTCTTGGAGGCGTTGTCCGGCAGGTCGCTGGCCACTGTGTCGAAATTGTAATGCGGTAGACTCTGCGCAAGGCGGGCTACACTTTTGGTCGGCGAATCGAATGGCGGAAAAAGGTACCTCAAATTCGACGGTGAACAAGAAATTGGAATCCCGATGTCTGAGCAAATATTCGGCAGGCAAATCGTCGACACTGGTGGGTTGAAAATCTGAGCATCGTACCCGAAGGGTCAAATCAGCAGAACGTTGCGCCAAAGGGAGGCGGCTCACCACGACACTTGGTGACGCGCTGAAGGTCCGTGAAGGAGTTGCGATCCGAAACGAAGTTCGTCTCGATGCACAGGATGGTCTTTAGCCATCCCTTTCTGCAAGCAGCAGAGGAAACGCGATTAGCAAGGCACCAACGGCACTTCAGCGCTCACATATGCGAATAGTAGAAGCACCCAATGCTGCTGAAAATGGCTACGACAATAAGGACGGAAAGCCCAACGGCGAGGAGGTAGACGGTTTCGTAGTAATTCTTTCTTTGATGCTCCGTGATTGACACTTCTAAAAGAATTGCAAATTAACTCTACTTAAGCGAAGGCAACTGATTGGCCAAAAGTGGGGGCAACGGAAGAAGCAAACTCCTCAACAAGTTACGCAAAAGCAAGCTTGACGGATAGCTGACCAAATGAGGCATACGATAATTCCGTACGGTGACTCACCAGCGTCGCCCAGGTAGACGGGCTTGAAGTAGCCGCTAAAACTGTAGGTCGGTTGAAGCCAGCTAGGTAGTATATCCGGTCGGCCGTTCGACAGGTTGTACACGGTTCTGTCGGGATCTACTCGAGCGATCAAAAAGCCAATGTACTTGTAGCCGCGTTCCAGCTCGCCGTCCTGGGGCAGGAACCGACCCAGAAAGTCGAGCGCTCCGCTGTCGCTGCTAATCACCTGCCGACCGTCGCCAATTACGGTGCGCCGAGGGAGCCTGCACATCAATTGAACCGTACGACAAGGTGTCAAACATTGATCCCGTAAAGAAAACATTACTCGTAGTAGGCTTCGGCTATGTAGGCAAAAATTGGCTGGAACATAATGTGCAAATTGCTTTGCATCGCCCGTTCGTATACGTCAAAATTAATATATCCTGGCGGTGGCAGTTGGGAGAAGTTCACATTCAACGTACATGGAACGATGGCCAAAAAGTAGCACCTGAATGAACAGCACAGCCTCAATGCAAAACGAATTGATATGTATTGAAACAAGGAAAATGCTACGTTGGAGTCTCACGCTAAGCTGCCTATGACGCTTCAGTCTGTACTATTCAAGTGCACGTTCTTTCTCCTTCACTATGCCTTATGCAAAGTGTGCAAGGTATGTATGATGTCCTTCGCAAAATGCTTACGTTATTGGCCCGTTGATATCGTCCGGAGCAGATTGAAATTCCACAGCGATCGTTTTGTCGTCCAAGCCTCTCTTAGCGACCGGCGATTCAATGTTCGCCGGAGGACCAAAACTGGTCAAGCACTGAGTGGTGGTGGTCGCAGGAGAACTTCTGCCGAATGGGCCAACCGCAACCACCGTGGCTGAGTAATTGCGATTGGGCAACAAACCTTCGAACTCGCAAAAGGTGACATTGCTAAAATAACAGAACGCTGCGTGGAGGCGCCCGATGAAACTGCTAAGGCGGGCATACTCCTTTGATTCCAATCTGGGAAGCACATGTTGCAAGTTTCGACAATTCGACGACTTTGGTCTATGCAGTTGACCGCTGTTTCGGACGCCGTGCATCACTTGGCGCCGAATGACCCCGTAGAAATCGACCTGCAAGCGTTAACGCTTTGCTCGCACCGAGATAAAACTGCACAATTTCCGGACGACCAACCGTGTAGTAATGAACGGATCCACCGGGGGAGACAGGAGGGACCCAAACTACCCTGCACTTCGTCCGGGATATCTCGTCTATTATGCGCAGGGACAAACCGCGAGGAGGATCGGGTGCTGAAATGCAAATTCACTAAGCAACAATTGCAACTAATTGGACGAAGTACATACGAGCCGTTTCTGCTTCGCCAAAAGTTTGAACTATTATTTTCCTGTATATGGGGCGCTTGCCGTCTCCAACGATCGTCTGAGCCGAAATGGAATACTCTGACGAAGGCTTGATGTTGGTTATCACGTGTGGTCTGTCCTTTCTCGCCAACTTTCCGTCAAAGATCAGAGCGCCATCCAACGATTCCACCCTAAACCCAAGTGCAAACTGTCAACAACGGCTTCCAAAGACCAACTTGGACGTCCTACCTCAACTTGATGCTTTCCGTTATTGGATTGGATGTCCAGTCGACCTTGAGCGCCGTGCTGTTGAGCACCACTGCCTTCAGCGCGAGGTAGGCGTTTGCTAAACGACCATACTAAATATGGAACAAAGAACGTAGACACTCAATCTCTCTTGTGCACATGCACATACGTCGTTGGCAGTTGACGAACCGTTAGGGGCGAGCAAAGCGGCATAACACTGGCTCAATCGAAGAGCAGGAGCAATTTTTAAATTGAGACCATTTGGCATTTTGATGACTGGTCACTTTCGACCGAGGGGAAAAGTTGCGTTTGTCCGCCCAAGCGCTCGTTTTCAATGCGTTTCGAGAAGGCAGTTTGACCATCGAAAGCGAATAGCACCTGGTCAGTGAACCACCCGTTCAAAGGGGGATGCCAGCAGAGTAATGATTCAAAATCAACGAGCAAAAATTAAAAGCGAAGACGATTCGTAAGAACGGCAAAACATGTGATCCTATGGCCGTCTGAGCTATCAAATTGAACATTATATATATATATATATATATATATATATATATATATATATATATATATATATTATATATTATACTATATTATATATATTATATATATAATATATATATATATATATATATCGTTCTGTCCAGTCGGTTCCCACTAATCCGTACTTGTCTCAATTTTTCTTTAGTGCCTCATGCGCACGGTAACACTGCAATGCATTTGTTAACCTTCTCAGCTACGTCGTTGCATTTATGTGCTAGCATATTTAAACGTGATGGTTCAACGCGACGCACTTCATTAACAACTCTATTGTCCCGGATACGAATGTTGGGAAGGAATGAAAGATTTCTAGACTTAACGTTTTAAAACGAGCGTTAAATTTTTTATGCGACCAATTCTTCAACACGGTAAAACACCCGTTAGAAAAAGCGTTAAATATAAATTTGTTCAAAAATAGACAACAATGCTTGGAATAACAACAATTATCTTTGCACCAACGTAATCCGTTATTCATGTATGTAACTCAAAATCTCGCCATATACAAGGGCATAAAGCGTTCACTATTATCTGCAGATTTTGTTATCCGCAACGACCCATGGAATTGAGCCACCAGCGGATACAGGGATCCTATGGTGTATATATATACTGAGCAAACTAACGAAAGGATTTAGCAAAACTTGATTAAACGATCACCTAATTCTTATAAGAGTATCTTAAAAGTGTTTAAAAGCACGTACTTGTCTCAATGATTGAAATTAAAAGTTTAATGTGTCACAGTTCAAAAGTTTTCTTTTCTTGACCATAAACATACCGACGGAAGGTATACTATTTTGGTAATGGAAAAAGTGATTTCGTTACACGGCACGTCTCCAAGAACGCATCTACGACGTTAACTGAGGACTACCTGTACATGTATGTATACTGATCCTGCAGCAGTTTACAAAAATAATACAACCCCCGAATTAACGTAATCAAGGGGGCAGTTAGCAACAATTTTATAATTTAATGCCAATAAACGAAGCCATGCGAAGGCCTTCTTAGGTTGCCCGTGTTGATGACAAGCCTCTCTGCAACAATCGTCTTTAGAAATTATATTTTTGGCATTATACGGCACGAGGCATGGCCGATTCGAAAGCTTCGTCTGTTAGAATCAAAACTGCAGTCCAACGGATTGCCGACCGCATCTTTGGCAACATCAGATCTTACCCAGTTCGAGAAAGTCCTATTTTTAATCAGCTGAACAAACGCTTTAAAATCAGCTTTCGCTGCTCATGTTAATACGCATTAAGAAGTATTCAACTTTTCTACTCCGTCATTTTTGGATGGAATACAAATATTTTTGAAAATAAAAAAAATAGGGCACGATCGCTTGGAAGAAGCGAACAACTGCGAAATTAACTAGTTCAATTGCCAACGCTGACCTTATCCTGTCAAAACGCTGATGCGTCAAGCACGTACTCGCTAGGTACGCCGGTTGGGTCAAATTGCTGCACCCATACAATGCGTTGGCCCCACCCGTTGGTCGACGATAGACGACGTACGGCAGACGACTGTCGCTGTCTGTTCCTTTTCGGGGAAATTCCAAAAAGGTGCACTGCTACTCACTGGCAATTCTTTTCCCCTACAATGCGCCAATGGACGGCGGAAGTACGCCCAGGGAACACGAAGCAGTTGGAGCTAATTGAACTTTACACGCACGTTCATCAACAGCTGAACGCTTCAGTTCTTTTTTCCCTACGCAATGCAGAACCTTGGCGTGTGTGCATCAGCAATTGACAATGCACTCAGATTCCATTGACGGCTTCCAGTTAATTGAATAGGAGTGGAATCGGCTGAAGATGGTAATCGTAAAAAATTACGACGCGTGAAGCTCGACCCGTAGGGGAAACATCAATACAGCG
Source organism: Trichuris muris (assembly GCA_000612645.2). Lineage (NCBI taxonomy): Eukaryota > Metazoa > Nematoda > Enoplea > Trichinellida > Trichuridae > Trichuris > Trichuris muris. The sequence goes on along the minus strand of CBXJ02000282.1, from coordinate 22,893,600 downwards.
GTAGCAAAGTTTTCAAATGATCACCATCGTGCAAAGCATGCGAAGAAGTTGGAGAAACGTTCAAAGGATTTATCGATCAAATCGGCAGTGTTAAATGAAATGCAACGTATACAGACACAATAGGTCCTATTGTTCCACTGCCGTTATTGATCAATTCCAACAAACAGTACTGCCCTTGAAACAAGCTAAATACCGCGTATTAGAAGTGGCCTTATAAACTTCAAATCGGAGATAGGAGTTTAGCAGATGAATCTATTTCGAAATGACTCAAGGAGACAAGGATCAGTTCCGCGAGCTATAAAACCCAGCTTGAACGAAACGGGCCGATGGACAAAAAGGTAAAGTTCTTTTAGCAGGCAACAGACCGATCAGTTTTTCGAAGGGAATGTTGGCAACACCGCCAAAACGCGTTGTGCAATGTATGCACTTTTCAATGTAGAAGCGATAAAAAAAGTTCTTTGCCTGGAAACTCTGAGCAGCGGGGCCAGCGAAAAAGCTGAGCGAATCAATGGACAAACGGATCGCCAGTTTATCAACGAGAATCGACAAGCATTAGTCAAACTCCTTTTTCAAATGTCGAAAATACCTAAGGGCAGCGCCAAAGCACACGTGGCCTCCTAAATTATTCACAAGCAAGTCGACGCGCAACGTCCGATTTGAACGCATCAATGGAAAAGTGAACTGTGCCAATGCCGACACTTCTAGTAGGCGCGGTCATTCTCCAATTTTTCAAAACGTGAATGAAACGGGGAAGTTAGTTCCACGACGTACGAGTTGGAGCGTCGGTCGCATCAACCACACTCCCTTCAGCCTGTTTGGCAGCTTATTAAGCGACTTCCATTCAATTTTTTCCTACTCCTACGAGCGCGCCCAAACAAAAAACAAAAGCACACGAAGCCGTTGGCAGAAAAAGAAGAACAACATCATAAGGGATACTCGCAAAGAATAGCATGACGTATTAACTTATTGTGGCTGTATCTTGGCTTGTCAAGGCAGCTCGGCTACGACTATGACCAAGATTGCTGAAAAAACACTTTGGTGACGACTCATGCATGGCTTAGCTTCGAAGTTTCATTCATATATGCTGGCTCAAGACGGAAATGTCAATGCTGCAGCTCACAGAAACATTTCCATTTTCGACTAAAGCAGCGAAAATGCGACTATGCTGGGCAACGGAAAACCCCCATTAAGCATGGACTGGCGAAAGGCACTTCCCTTCGCAACTTTCGAGCAAGATCATTCAGCGGAAGTTGTGAATGAAGATCGCTAACTGGAAATTAAGCAAACAAAAGGGACCCAGTTTAAATGTGATTGCTGTCACCTCCGCTCGAAGATTTAGTGAGCGCACATCACTAAGCGACAATGCGAAACCTGCGTGGAAGGCAAGCTTACTGACAAGCGTACAATAAATAACTCAATGGCAGCACTTGAATTAATGAAATTTGGCTAAGTGAACTGACACTATCGCGCTACGCTCGAATGGATCAAGATGCGATGGGCAAATCGGTATCCCGCATCTCCGTTTGACAGTCGTGCGGCGAGCCACGGCAAAGAAAGCGCAGAACCCGATAACTCCGCATGACAATGATTTTGGCCTCAACAAAGTGGAACAATGGGGAACGTCTGGAGAAAATCTAGTTGGCGAAGATGAACGTACAACTTCCGGTCGCCGTCGTCCGTCCACTCATTCAACTTTGACAAGTTGCCAAGGCTGCTTCAGCGAAATACAGGTCACAAATGTTGAATGGTCAACGCCGAAGCGCAAATTAAGACGTGCAAGCTCGAACAATCGGCAAGGGTGCTACAACGCACCAACTTTTGACAACCGCGGACGATCGCTCGTCCTTTTTGTCGTGCCGCTAATGACGGCATGCAAATGCATTCACTGCTGCATCGCCATGCTCGAATGGAACTATTACGAAACATAACCATATCTATCGCCAACGGTCAGACGACAAGAAGAACGCCGTAGATGCATGCTCAGGGGCTTACTGTAGTTTAGATCGAATGACATCGGCAGGTTTGATTTATTTTCGCGCGCTGATGATGAATCTTTGCCGTCCGCGTTTTTGACAAATGCAAAAAAGCGGCTACCTCGGACGTTCACGATGGCAGAGGCGTTGACCGGTGCTGGGTGCACGTCCGTGGAAACGCTGCACACATATGTGCCGCCGTCGTGAAATTTGGCAGCGCTAATGATCAACTTCCAGCACAGCTGGAACTCGTCCGGCTTGTAGTCGGAGCGTTTCTCGGTTCCGTTGTGAAACCAACGAAGAAGGACCGACCTGGGCTCCATGTTCACGCAGCAAGTGACGTTGAACGGCTCGCCCAAGTACACGGAGCTGCGCGTGGCATTCAAAAATGTGATTTTCAGGTTCTCTGCAATTCGCAGCGAAAATGCTAATCGCCGAAACGGAAAACAAACGAAAATACTTTTCAGGCAGACGTGCTTTCGCTCCTTCGGCGCTCGGCACAGGCAAAACTTGGTTTGCTTGTCGCAGCGGTTGTCCAACGTCTCGGGCGATGAGGCGACCACGCACTGCTTCCTGCGAATGCACTCCAAAGGAACCGCTAGAGAACCGGGCAGATTAGCTTGACGCAAAAGGAACCTAGCTCAGTAAGATGACAGGCATCGCAAGAACACAATACACATCCGTAAAAGGGTTTTCAAAAATTTGGCGGAAAGGCGAACAGCTCTTACAAGGAGCGCACGTTTTCGGGCAATAGCAGCTTTTAACATGCTCGCTGTCGTTCTGGCCCTTTACAGCCGGTGCGCTAAGGCAGCGACCGTTCTCAACGCAGTCTTCGTCCCTCTGACAGCGCTCACTGCCTGCAAAGGACAGCTTCAATTCGGAGAAGGCCAGTGAAAAACGAACAAAAGCTTCTCCTACCGCCAACGCCCAGCCATAACAATGCCAGCAGGGCATGCATAAGTGCTGTAGGCATTGGGACAGGCGCAAAGCTCGCCAGGTCGCCGTTGACTGACGAGACCAACTTCTTTCACTCTACAAAATTCACATTTCGGATTCCGCGTCAAAGTAAAGTGCCAAATAAACGCGAAGAGAAACGCGAAGTAGTAGAACGACGAAACTGATATTATCGTCCGGCGGGAAGCAAATTCCGCTCCGGGACAAGGCGCGCACCGCTGTTGGCGTCTCAGGACAGATGCCAAGTATACGACGACGCAAAACTGGTTTGCCCATCGCTTGCGAACGCACGCGAGCGATGGCGCCCCAATCGGCGGCCGAACTCCAAGCCTTATCCTGCGGACGGGTGCCGCCAGAAGTGGCGCCCGGCGCACCGCTGCGCCTTTCAAAGAACCTACAGTTTCAAGCTTGAACGTCAGGTTCGGAGACTACCGTAAACTACCAGTTGGGCAGGGCAAGCAAATTTCGTCCGATTGGAGACGGCTCCACGGCGGGCCGCCTGTTCCGTTTCGCGCCTACCGGAAATGCCTGGCCTGTCGTCGACACATCGCCATTGGCGCTCATTAGTTTACCGTTTCGATTCGGCCGCGCCGGCGCGAAGCAACGCTCGAATGTCAATCAAACAACCGCCGCCGTTGCAGCAGTTTCAAGATTCGCCCGCAGGGCCGGCGAAGTCGACCAATGCCAGGCCACATTGTTATTGAGTCCAACATGCAAGCACATTAAGCACGCCATTACAGCCTGCGCCGAAAGTTGCCGTTCATCACTTAAAGCTCAACGACGTTTGGTCCTAATAAATGAGTTGATTTAAGCGGTGCAGACCAATTGGTGCATGCGGCCATGCCAGGCAATGCAGGATGTAGCAAGTTAGCAGGCAGAGTGAACGATTAAACAAAATGCTTCCGCTGAAAGGCACTTCTTGAGGGGTGAAAAAGGATAATCGCTTGTTTAAAACGTAACGCCAAGGTAAAAAAGCGCAACGAATTCCTATTGCCATAAGAAAAGGAACAACATGTCCTCAGATGAAGAAGAGTTAGCGATGAGAGGCGCGAAAGTATTCAACAGTAAGAAAAACGCTTCTTCGATCAGTCGATTGTTACCTCTTGTCTGACGACTGGAAGCGGCCAACCACATGTGGAAAGGGTCCAGAATGGCGGCAATGACAGCGGATGACGGACAACTGCTGCCGCCAGAGAGAAACCCAGTTTCGATTACGATCTCTATCTAATGCATGTCAATCGTACAGCGAAGCTCGTACCCCATTGAAAGAACGTAACTGCATACGTAACTGCACAAAGAAAGGCACAACTGATGACATTAAAGTCACAATTTGTCCTCACTGTTCCGCTGCAATGGTCCAACGGCAGACGTAGTCTTGGTCGAAAGAAGTTTCGTGCCAGTCGGTTGGCATCAACGCCTTAACGAATCTGACGCCATCTGCGCCACTGAAATCACCATCTCATGGCGTGGTCGATGTCAAATGACGAATGGGCACGTCCAACCATGCAGATGCCGGCGGTTGACGAAACGTCACGGCCGGCGCGTCAGCGTTTGGTTCGCATAAAGATAGATGACATTGTGGAGAGCATACGTATAGCGATTACATTCCATCCTACGTAGGCCCACACAGCAAATGAAAACGTACTACCTAACCCCCCCCCCCAAATACAGTCATCTCCATTTGAAAGTCAATCGGCAATGTGTCATTCAATTCCAATTGCAACGGAAATGCCGTACGGATTGGTCAATGGATGGCGATCATTCAAAATTATAATAGTCATGTTCATCGACAATGGCCAATTGAGGCAAATGAGCAACAACTTTTCGTTGACCACAATGAAAGCTGCTGCAGAGAAATAATGAATGTGTGACTAGGAAAAATACGAACATTCAATACGTGGCAACGCCATTAAAAGTGGTCGACGATTTCCGAGTGCTTACTTTGCTTCGTGCCTTAGCGGCTGCCCGCCGGGCTTAAAAAGTTGCCCGGCAAACTTACGAAGCGTTTCAACGCCGGAGGCGACTAGTAAACCTTCGGGATTTTACAATAATCGTTGGCGAATTCGCTTTGCCGAACGCAGAAAATGAAACATTTTTTTTCTTACCTAACTACGAGCAGTTAACCTCCGAGGGCCAACAAAGCAAACGGTAAGGGTGGGATGACCGCACGCATTGAAGCTTCACTTTTGCATGTCTGCAACATGCAGACTCGTCGTGTTGTGAAAACCATTCAAAACTGTCGTACGAATGACCAAACAAGAAATGAAGCGTCAAAGATTGGAACCAACGACATGCCTTCTGTTATATGCCCGTAAACAACTAGATTTATTGCAAGTACATGCGCATGGCAACATCGCTCCATTCGATCCTTAATCCAGCATACAAGTTAGGCAGTGGACACCAGACTGCTTGCTTCACCCCGAATGTGAACTACCAAGGAAACGGCATAGTTTGGCAAGCCAATATTGCTTCTACAACTTTGCAACCGCAAAGATTGGAATCGCAAACGAACGGCTCCGGTACGAAAAGCGTTTGGAAGAGGACGTCTTGGTCGCCAGGAAAATCAACGCCTTCGCATTACGCCCAACGTGCGTAGCAAGCCTTCGTCATGCTTAGCAAGTCGTACGCTCTACATCAACAGTACGCAAGGCTATAATGCAGGCGTCAAGAAAGCGCGGAAGCGAGTTGAGAAGCAAAAACAGATTGGGACTTTAATTTCGAAAGGCGGAGGACTCAGTCAAAAGAAAAGGTCAATGAAAGCTTTTACGATAGTGCGGAAAAGGGAAGCGAAAAAATCGGCCACAATAGTGAGCTGCCTCGACAAAGACCCGTAAGCTTTGACTTGAAGTGAAGTCCGAGCGCAATGACAAAACGCCTGCAAGAATATAAAAAAGAAAAGCCCAAGTACGCTTATCAAAATAGAAGGTAGAAGAGCGACAGTCACTACGTAACAAATCTGCAAGAAATGTCTTTCGTCCGCCATGGTTTTGCAGCGCTGCAAAACGATGCTGGTGTAATTATTATTATTATTATTACTATCAATAACGGACAACGCACTTCTTACACCTGACAATTGCAGCCGGTGAGCAACGTTCAAGGTGAAAAGATGTTGCGCAATATCAATCTTTTTTCGGTCGCATGTCACCAAGGAATATACAAGGCCAGGAAAGGATCTAAAAGACAAAGACTTTCAGCAAGGCGCGAAAAGTTCTCACATATGACTTTAGTGAGACAATAAGCATTCACTGCGCTGGATAAGTAATCAAACAGGGAGCAAAGGCATCGAGCACAAACATAACACGTTGCCCCGCTTCGTGCATTAACCCTATCTATAGAGATGTTTAACTGCTCGATACGATCTTTCAGCTTCATCAAGCGGTGCTGCACGTTGTGACCTTTCGCCAACTCCGCCTTCAGCTTAAAATGCTAACGAAGTATGACGCAAGATCCCAAGAAACCACGCCGCAAAGATTTGCAAAAATGCCAAAGAACAAAAGCAGCGCAAACACTATCGACCCACGAAATATTCGACATGCAAATGTTGGTCAAAAGACGGTTGAAGAACGGAAATCGCATGCGCCTAAAACTTCGCTGGAATGAGACGAGACGTTAAGCCGCATTTCTTTACATCGTTCACCTCATAGTTTGCTATGACCCACCACGACTACCTAAAGAATAACAAAATGGCTACAGCAAACAACAACTCGAAAGCAATCAAAAATCGTATTGAACTGGTTCCAATGATACTGCGAATCCGCCCGAAACGGCCTAGCACTGGATGTAGTGGTAGTCGCACCTAACTCTGAAATTTCAGTTTCCGCATAGCCCTTCCATACCTTAAGACAAATTCTAAACTATACAAGCAACATTGACGAATGCACTGAAGTGCGAACGTTCAAATTAATCACTCTAAAATGGGCTCAACATCTGATATGATTACAGAATGCAATCACAGCTTCCAACCGGGATGGGAATATTAATGAAACGGGGATATCCGTGCAACTGATACTGCTGCCACGCTGAAGACGGCGAAATTGGATGCGAACGTTACGTATGCATATTTTATACCATAATGCAATGCAAAGCAAGCACTTTAGGCATGGGATAAGGAAGCAAGCAACGCAGCCCAAATTGTCGCAGCAATTTGGGAATCACCGTTCCCACTTGTTTAGTTTTAGGTACTACGGTTTCGCAAATTACGCGCGTCAAAATGACCTTCCACAATGTCACGGATGTAAGACTGTACTGTACGTGGAAACACCTGGGCTGTTGCGGATGCGCATGTTCAAACGAAGAGAAACTTGGCATCCGCTGGCAAATAGGTCTTTCAACTCTCATTTGAAGTGGTCCTGCGAAGCTAACTTCATGGCACGGAATTTTCGAACAAGTATATCCCAAATGAACAAACATGCATACGATAAAGGGAAACAACCTACAGTACAGATTGAGCTGTCTCTCAAATTGAATTTTACTTTACGCTGTCATGTTAGCGTAACTTGCAGCTTTCAATGGCAGAAGGTTAGAAGTTTAAACACGAGAGTAGAGAAAACGCTTCCCCTGTTGAGACAGGGTTTAACGACGAAGGGTAAAAACGTTATGCTTTCGAACTCAAATTTACGAAGTTTGAAGAAATACCACCAACCCGCCAGCGTGCGCAAAGCCAGAAACTAAACAGCAAAGCGTAAAGCTTGCAGTCAACTGAGTCACCAGGCTACACTGGCATCACAGCAATGATCCGGTCATGACAGTCACGGAATTCCGAGCACACAACATCGCATGGCAAAACAACTTGCGCAAAAGCAGACACAAGAATGCCAAAGCATACCTGCCAATGGAGAAGCGAACTGAGCTTGCGGGCGGATGAGCAATTTTCAATTCAGAATCTAGTAACCTCGGCAACCGAGGTGCTCGTCGTACGGCGCTTGTACTTCAGCTCCTGCAAATGAAACGATCGAAAATCGCAATACGGCGAAACTCCAACAAGAACTGTTTGATTCAAACGACGGTGCAAACCTTCGATTCCATGGTTGGCTTGGTGGGGGCGGATGTTGGTGTGACTGGCAAAGCCCTTCTTGGCGTTATGCGAAATGAGCCCAAGCGAAATGACTGGCGAGACAAGTTTGCCGCCATTGCTGGCGTCCTGAACGCAGGGTTTGGCGTCCCAATGAATGTGCTTGACTTTTGAATTTTCGATCCCGACAAGCCCCAGCGGTCGACCTGCGAACCAGTCTGCTGCGACGGATTGAACTGATGGGATGGCCAAATTAGGAATTTAGCCGCGTCCTTGTAGCGCATGCGAATTTCCGGAGGAGTTTCAACTATTCGAAGAGACAAGAGGCTCGGCACCGGCGACAAAGAGGACTTATTCGTCAAACGATCGTCTTTGGCTATTCGAAGGCTAGCTGGAGACCCTGCAATACCGTTTGTCTACGCCCGTTTCTGCAGTCTCACTTCAGGCTGCTCAGTCCTCATTTTTAAATTTAAAAACGACAAATGTCCACAGGTAAACATGAAATCACGTTGGCAAAGTGCAGACCGAAGCCGAGAAGCAACATTTGTACATTGCCAAGTGCTAGCTTGGCTAAAAACGCTGAACTACAACGCTGCCCGCAACGTGAAAATGAGATTTTCTGTCACTACATCATCGCGCGTTTAGCAACACCAGCGAATTGTTTAGCAAAATGTCAAAGTCAACTAACGTTTACCGTAGGAAATGTAGCCAGTGGCTGAATAAGAATCATTCGCATCCGGTTTGCTTTTTGGAACCCAGTCGTATGACATACCTTTCCCAGGAATGCCGAACGACCAAGAGCAATTTTGGAATGAGCAAGAAATCTCGTACTGTATAATGCAATACCTACTGATCACGTATGCATTCTTGTAGGCGCTTGGGCAGCAGTTAGGCTGGGCGAAATTGGAATAACGCTGCGCGGAGTGTACATCGGCTGAAACGTCTAGCAAAAAATGCAAGAACGTAAAATTTGGAGTACTGCAATTGGATCATTGCGTAACAGTTCTAGAGGCTGTATTCGTCAAACGGTTTCACACCTTCGGCAGGTCGGAAATGAACCTACCGCTTCTGTTGAATGAAAAAGACGTGAGCATCGATAAGCTACGCGTCAGTCAAGCGTGCATTATGTTTGGCAGAATGCGTTGATAATCTAAGAAAATGACATACGTATACTGCATGCAGTCTCCCTGCGCGACGTTATATTGTTTTCACAATGAGGATTGCAACATGCAGTGTCTACTAGAGTTATTTTTTGACGCTTTAGTGGACATAGTTTTCCCGAAACATAAATTGGCGTCATAAATAATCAAGCAAGTGAACGTGTTATTATCAAGCGTCCCAAATCATAAGTACTCGGTACTTACGGAATGTTTTCAACCCGAAAGCTCCGCCAACAAAGGTTTTCTTGTTTGGCGTTAACGGGTTGAAAACATTCCGTAAGTACCGAGTAGTTATGAGAACTCACGCGCCCGTTCATGGATACAGCATTTTCAAGCGTCCCAAATGCCAAAAGGGAATAAATGTCGTTGCAGTGAATCATACTTCAGTACACAGCGTTTCGAAAAGTGCCTTGCGTATTGGCTGAATCATTTGTCTAAAATTTACAATGTTACAGACACAAGTTAAAATGCGCGAATTCAATTGTCAAAAGAGCTAATCGCCGCCGTTATGGCTCCTTTTACCCGCGAATACTTTACTTGTCACATTAACAACGGAAGGCGCAATGCTTGCAAAATCTACTTGTATACTTCATACTGCATATGTACTTGCGCTTCTATCGGTACAATGTCACTATGCGCACATGCAATGGCAGTCCGCAGGGGTTTTCAATACGTTTTATTCGTCATATACGGAAGCTTGAATGCCACAACTTTTCTCGCCAAGGCAACATTGCCTAACGATATTCTCAAAATTCGTGCATTTCACCTTCTTCGGCTTCTTCGAGACCTCTGACGTAAAGAACGTTGTTGCACCTTAAAAAATAGAACCAAGTAAAACACTATATTCCCATGGATGTCAACCTAATCAACGTTTCGCCCAGATTGCCGGCCAACTGACCATTGATGTACTCCTCTGTGTGCGCGAGTTGCAAGTTCATGTAATTATCCGTAGACAGTAAGTACCCTTTGTACTCCATTCCCCATTTCAACTTCACAATGATCGGCTTGCCGATAAGGCTGTTTATGAACGGCTTTGGGTTGACGGGACTCGACTAAAAGAACGCAACTTCGTGAACCGTTTTAAGGAACCAAGCACGCAGCAGAGGGCTTTGAAAAGCGAAAGTCGACTAACAGAATCACTCTGAAGCAGAAAATGAAAGTCTTACCATGTTTCCGCACGCTGGTCACCTCTGCGAAACCTCAAAAACTAAATGTTCACAGGTACCGTGTACTGTAAGGGCTGGATCGCCATAAAGATTCAACTATAGCTACTGTTATTAGTTTGTGTTAACACTAAAAAATACATAAGCCAGGACAATACAATTGTATAAAATTATTGAGCATTAAAGTGGGGTTATTTTGGGCATTGCAGTTATCTGCCCACCACATTGTGACCATCTGGTTGCAATGTGCCGTTTTCACCTATCGCACAGCAGTCATACCGCACTGGTGTCACAAATTTACTAAGGTCATGTCCGTGTCTTTGATCAAACAGCACATATAACCTGGCCAAAATTGCGTCAAAAAGCAACAGGTGAGTAGATTACAGAAATAGTGCACATTTCGAAAGAATGAGCCTACAGTGCCTTTTCTTTTAAAAGTTTAACTCGCGGAGCAGCACCCACACAATTCTTTTCAGGCATAAGATGCTGAAGATGAAGCAACCGAGGGTAAATGACTACTTCCGCAGCAAAATACATGCGAGGCTATGCTGCCCCTGCGGATCAATCCCCGGCAGTTGGGCAACCTTACCTCGCAAGTGGGACAAATGCTTCGCAGGTTACCCATTCTCAGAGTGGGTGAGTGAAACCAACAATTTCGTGTTTACTTTCGCCATAGGCCTTTTGCCGAAGCAACTCGCAATGAGCCGCACTTTTCCTTCAGCGTGTATTAAATGTAATTGTCACGTCTCCTACATAGAGGAAACGGGCAGCACTTTATTTCACAGGTTCCATGAGCACCTGGCAGCGTTGATCAGATACAAGAACGCAGAACAAAGACTCAATGGAATTCACACCCGACAACGAGGCCGACCACAAACACTTGATCCATGAAAGATCATGGATGACGCCAAGAAAGCCTCCGCGGTCGTCGAGCATTCCTCTCAATGCTCACATGACATGCGACGGAAAATAATCTGTCGCGAGAGCCTTTTCCACCACTTCATTCCCAATAATAATTGCATGAACCCCGACAGAGGAGTGGAAGTCAGTGACTTATGGAATGCACTCATCAGTAAAAACAAATGTTGCAACATACGACCTGACCCCACTCCTCAGCCTATAACTACCTGAACATCGGAATAAATGTCACCATTAACATTCGCTGAAGACAGAACAACAGAGTTCTGAAAGCTACGAAAGGTTATTGTTCTGAAACGTGTTTCCTAATAATTGCCCATCCATTCGCTGGTAGGGCGTTGTTTTCGGAGTACTTTCAGACATATTCTCGACTTCCAACGGGATCAAGCCGTACGTTCCATCATGACGGCTATCTGCCTCAGGAGAAACTCGATAGAGATGGCCGAACAACTTGCGTTGATAATCAAACAGTGTTATACCGTGCGATCCGGAAGGATAGCAATTTCGTACATTCCTTTTAATAAAGGACCACCGCTATCAAACTGAAGTACGTAGGTCTCCCCAACTGGAAATAGGATTTTCAGGTACGGGGTAGAACCTCATGGTATTTTTCTTTGTTGACAAACACGGCACGATTCCCCGTTGATCTTTATTGCACAATAAAGATCAACGGGGAATCGTGCCGTGTTTGTCAACAAAGAAAAGTACCATAGGTCTCCCCAAGTTCATTACCAATGGTGAGCGTTATCAGCATGCAAAGGTGCTGCGGTAGTGATTGAAATTTCCATGCGAGCTCACAGGTTCAACGATTTGCTATGCTGCTGTAGCTTTCTGCTGGAGTGGTAAAATATCTGCTACATTGGTATTGAATACAGGATGCTTTTAAACGATGGAATGAATCACTACATTTTCATACGATAGCACGTAGTATGACCATTTATTATACAAAGATTTTGAAACTCCTCTGGTCTCTTCTTTAGTGGCAACACAAATGCGAATGAAACCGCCGTACAGGTCTCTAGTGCAGTTCGAAGTGACCTATTCGTGGTCATGTTCACATTTTTGCGAACGAACACCCACAGCAAGACACGAGCAAAGCAGTTAGCTGACTACGCGCAACCGCGCTAAGGAAGCTCGATAGCTCTCAAGCACCCCTACTAGTAATGTATCGTTTGCCAGAAATTTGACAAAGTGAATATTTGTAGCGTTACGCGCCGGCGCTTAGAGGCACGATGGTTTCAGGTAGAAGTGACAAGCGCACAACTCTTCATATGCAGCCTTTTTCAATGGTAACGTTAAACAGCATTTGGATTCAACAGCGCAAAGGAAACAGGGCAAAAGCGTCAGCCTATCGGAAGGATAATGTCGGAGCCCTTCATTTGGAAAGTATTACCTAAGTAACATCGGATGGTGGGGAAAGTGAAGCCGTAACAATGGCGGAGCTTTGTTCAGCGACCAAACTGGGAAGAAGCAATTGGACAACGGCGTATAGGAATAAAAAGAATCAATAAAAATGAATAAATGAGAAGAGAGAGAGAAACATAGTCAGGCAATGGTACCGTTTGAGTGTTGTGAGCGCAAAGGTGAGAGCGAACGAATATAACTGCTAAACTTTGAAAAAAACGAATGAAAATAGTATTAACGAATAAAATGGTGAAAGGCTAAAAGGGAAAAAAGAAAGCTGAATTTTGAACGTTCTTCGATCTTTCATTGAAACGTTGTGATGAAGTGATGAATTAACGTTTCGCGCTTGCGTCGCTTTTCCCGCCAAGGTTCAAAGGCCAACGTTTAAGTAGGCGTTGAGTGGACGACTGGGATGAAGAAGTTTTGACGGTGTTGTTATGATCGTGGCTCGTCCGAGAATCAGCTCGCATCGAATGGCCTAAGCCGCTTTGCGACAAGAGCACAGGCGAATCAGGGCTGCAACTGGAAACTTTAGCAGCTTTGGTCGCGCTTTCACCCGTCGACGTATGGCCATTACAAGAACGGTTTGCGTACTTTTTGACACCAGAGAGCTTCTTCTGACAGGCAGACTTGGTCAAGAAACAAAGACTCGAGTTCTTCGGCACAGCAGTGTGATCAACAACGGAAAAGTCACACATGCAATCCGGTGCGTCGAATACTGTACGATTTGGCGGTGGCACTATTTGGGAACGATACTCGCCAGCGAACCTGTATGGAATGGCAAGTCGGTATCTCCTTGAGTCGAACCGTGCCCAGTTAACTGCTGACCCGTGGCCAACGGTCGGAGCAGTGTCGCGTGGCAGATGAAGTATCGCATCGTCAGGCGCGTAGGCCGGCTGAACCCGCGTACTACTCATGGATGCCGTTTGTTGGCCAGTTAAGGCTGTTTGTATACTTTGGGTAGGGACAACCAACGAATGTCTCTCTTCGACCATCGCCGGTTCCGAGGCACCTTGGCAAGGCAAGGCATCCGTCGATGGCTCAGACGAGTTGCTTTCCCGCTCTTTGCCGCCAAGATGGTCGATCACCAATTTTTGACTCTGACCACAGACGGAACATACTGGACAAAAGTCTTCCGAGAAGCTTTGCGCGTCCACGCCAACGGAACGTCTCTTCACTGAATCGTGGAACGCTTCGAGGTGTGCACACCGACCTTCGGGCAAGAGAGGATCCTGCAATGCATCAAACTTACAAGCACCGCCAAAGCTGACGCAGCCGTCAACGGAAGAAAAGCTAGAGCATTAAGGTAAAACCTTCAGCGTGCAAGTAATAAACACATTTGCACTTTTCAATTGAAGGCACTTCCAGGCACTAATTGCTCCGTGAAGTTTTGCCGCCGTAAAGATCCAGTGGAAGCAACTGCTGCAAGTGATCCGCACCCAGCAGCTTTGTTCTGCTGTCCACACAACCGGCGCGCATTAAAAACTGTACGTTAGTACAGCTAAATACAATTCGATCCTCTTGGAACGCTGGTATACCAGCCAACTGCATTGTATTAATACTTCATCTACTATCATTGTGCAAATAACATTCAGAATACTTACATACTACCATACATACACGTAGCTACATAACGGAGCATTAACCCACCATACAACTCATTATATATATATATATATATATATATATATATATATATATATATATATATATATATATATATATATATATAGTGCTGGTTAACAACATTTGCTGTAACATTCGTATGCCATTCTTACGGTAACACTCCTGTTTTATTCATTTAAAGTCAATTATTTCAGCGAAGATATAATTTGAAACATTTTTCTACGGTTTCTTCCCGTTTGTTCTGTCTGAAAATTAAACGTAACAACGCCCTACCAACGGATGGATGGTTCAGTTATTAGGTAAAAATTCAGAGCACAACATTTGCTGATCTCGGAGCTTTCGGAGCAACCTTGTTCCGTCTTCAGCGAGTGGCAAAGGCTGAAGACGGAATTAGGTTGCTCCGAAAGCTTCGAGATCAGCAAGTGTTGTGCTCTGAATTATTACCTAATAACTGACCATCCATCCGTTGGTAGGGCGTTGTTACGTTTAATTTTCAGACACAGAACGAACGGGAAGAAATTGTAGGAAAACGTTTCAACCCAATCTCCCGTTACCATGAACCCAGTCTTCAACAAGATACAATTTGTAACAAACGGGATTCTCATATGCGCAGCGGTATGCTTCCAGTCTACGGTTAAGCGGCTACGTTTGGGATGACGATATAAACAGCACCTAGCGAAATAAACTGACCAGACAAAAGCTCTCGTAGCAAGTTCTCTACGTCATCAGTGTACAATTCACAAACCTTATTAATACATAACGGTTCGAAGTGGAATTGCGAGTTTTCAGGAAGTTTTTTGGATTATGTTTTCCTGAACATTGCTCATTGCAGTCAGTTCGTGGTCTTTGTTCAAACAAATGTTGACCCACGTGCAAGGGACACCCTTCATTTTCCCGTGCCTGCGTCAGGCTCCGTTACCCTACCTCATTCCTGTTGGGTCCTACCCGCATTAACTCATGCGCTCGATCATTGCCGACCTTCAGATAAACTTACATTAATAATCTGCTTCCCATTGTCTTGCTCCTCTTTAAAGATTTGACACCGCTGTTACTAAGCTCGTTAAGGAGAACCACGTCAAACCATACAGTTACCAAACATAACGTATTCAGAAATAGTCGATCTTTAACAAACAAAAAACACGATTATCCCCGTAAGAATAGCACAGAATGTGAGGCAATTTTCGCCATAAACCCTGCCTATCAACCACCGTAAAATGAACAGCATATTCTCTAAACTAACGTTTCGGATTGATAGATATTTCGTATTCGCAATTTCCACAGCAATCTAAGAAAAGTTGGTTAAACAGGCGATTCATCCCAACCATGAACAGTAGCTGTAAAACCAAAAGTGCTAATATTCGCGCAATGTGAGCGGAACATGCATTTGGACCTGAACAGCAATGCTAACGCTGTTAACAGACAATAATAATAAAAATAAAAATGAAAATAATAATAATAATAATAATAATAATAATAATAATAATAATAATAATAATAAACTTCACATTCTATTTGACACGGTTCAGTCCCATTTTTGGGAAAAACACTTTATTATGTCTCCTGTACTCTTCGATCCGTCATCGGTGCAAAAGAATATTTACGTCGACTGCCCAGCCAGTCAACGGTTCAGCGAGCCCCTCTGCTAGACCATCCGGGCTGGCGACATCAACTATCAGGTACTACCCTTGTACCCGTCAAGCTTCTGTCCCCCGCCCAGTCAGTCATGCAGAGGAGCAAGCATCCCCACCGACCGACCGGGACAGTAACGCAACTCCAAATGAACAACGACGGTAATCATTACGTGCCCGTTGAAGCCCGAAAGCTCTGCGGAAAAGGAGAGCTAATAATTTTTTTCCAATTTATTAGCCCTCCTTTTTCGCAGTGTCAAATAGAATTTGAGGTTTATGAGTTTGTTCCCGTATAAAGAACCTTACAAATGAATAATAATAATAATAATAATAATAATAATAATAATAATAATAATAATAATAATAATAATCGAAACTTGTGGACAGCCGGAATCACAAGAAGGCATTATAAATGAACACACCTGTCAGTGAAAGACAGACTCACGCAAATAAACAGAAGGGCTGCTGATAAAGATCGTAAGTAGATTTCATCAGCGGCCTTACAGGCCTGTCAACCATGAACGGAAACTTGTGCAAAACTTTGCGCGGGACCGCTTTGAAGGCAATGCGAGCATTGGGGCTTCACACTTGCCGACGGCACAGGAAAAGCGCTCGCTTCCTTCAAGGGCAACAGTTTCGGCAACTTACCGCAGTGCCTTGGGAAATCGAACGGTCGTCCTCTCTTGACGTTACCATACAACAAATCTTTGCTGAAAAGCATTTGCAAAAGTGAAGAGGCGAAACCGAAGGCGCGGGCGCGCTTACCGCCCATTGTGCAGCAAGGAGCAACGGACCGGGTGCGACTGTAGACAGCGAGTTTGCAAGGTGGGGCACGGAGAAGGTCAGGCAAGGCGCTTCATCGCGCCTCTTTGAGATACCGGTTGGGCGCCACGCAAATGCGCGCATATCGGTTCCTTCGTCGCGCCACTCTTACCTAAACAAGCGCAAACCGTCAGCCGCTTAGCGTACGGAAAAAGCGATGGGCAATTAATTGCTCGCTAACTTTACAAAGCACAGTATGCATTTACCCAACAGGGCGACAAGGTGCGCTTGACTCGTGGATGCACAACTATATGCGAAGCGAGTAAATTATGCAAATAAGACCTTTGGTAAAGGAAGAAGAGCAGAGCTTATTTCATCGTAAGAAGGCCCCACCATCACTTCAAGTCAGGCGAAAGCACTCCAACGCCTCAAGGTCAAGATGGCTCGCAAGGAAGGACAGTTACACGGCAAGCGCGTACTGCCGAATCGAAGGCAAAAACGAGATAAATTTAAATTTTGTCAAGCGAGACTACCTGTATTGGCAATACACTTAGACACCCCCCTCCCCACGCCAATAATGATGATGATGCAAGGATTAATCCAACCCATCGTCAGGGCAATTGGCGCCAACTCGTTTGTGCGGTTGAGCGTTGAGCCAAACAACCCTATTGTGATCACGTTGGAAAAGGGAACGCGACCCGCCAAAGGAAATGGCCCTTTCGGAGCCTGTCGGGTGACTGCTTATAAAAACATCATAAATATTGTGTACAATAAGTGAACGGTCGCTCGATTGGAACGACAACTAGAAATGTAGATGCAGGATAGTTTGAAATGGCGAGTCGCTGCGTCGAAACGGCCATGCAATTCCAGTTGAACGTACATTCATGAGCGGAAGGTAGGCGCTCTGGGCCGTCATGCGTGGTCGCCTTTACCACCCGTCGGGAGGCGCAACGTTTCTGGAAAACGCTTCCGTTAATATGCACTCAAATATTGTCGAATGAACACAACCGGCTGCCGCCAATTTAATGGTGTCCGACCCGACCGCTATCGAACTTTGCAATTCAAAAAACCACACTCCCGAATATCACATGCGCAAGCGAACAGGACGCTAACAATAACAGCAGTTGACTCGTATCCGTGCGCCCAACGGTGAAAAACCTTTGCATACGCTTCTTTTTCCCCGATGCGGTATGCTCATTAGGGGCAAATGATTGCTTCCGTTGCAAAGGCGGCGCGCAAACGAGCTACGGGATGACCACGTCCAAAGAAATCGATCCTCTTAAAAGAGGGATCATAACTCAAGTGGAAAGATCGCGGCGCTCTTTATTTCTTCTTTCCCCGAGCGAAATGGGGCACTTGAGAATGCGTAGACGGAATTGACCCAACAATGCGACGTGCTCTGCCAAGAAACTGCGCCGACAAAAAGTGAAACGCCATGGAGCTCCATAATGCGGAAGAAGGCCGTTTCGACGCCCCAACAGACGACCGTCGTCGAAAAAGAACAACAAGCGTTGCCAACTCAGTATATATATATATATATATATATATATATATATATATATATACACCAGGCAAACGACGACGATCGAAAGTTGGAAATGCAAATTCACTTTGGCTTAAAGCGAAGAGCAAAACAACAAAGCCATGTGGAACGGTACGGCTCGGCCGGCGTTGGCACTGAAAAAACTGCTCCCTTGATAAGGTGCAAGCCGGCGCTTAAGATAGCGGCGGCGGCGCGCCGGCGGGAAAGTCGCCCATTCCGTAAACAGACCGCGTTTTTGGGCAGGCATTCGGCTTCCATTTTCTATCCTTCATTTTACTGACAGGCATTCGCATCGAAGGCACTTTTTCAGAGCAAATAAACTCGTCTCCGCTACAAGTCGTCGCGGTGACGGCGACTGCAGACTCTGACAGCCGTCTGTCGTCACCGCTAAGTTTAAAATTGGTCGAACATTTCGATTCGAACAAGGCTAACTGACGCACATGTTCGCTCGAGAGTAGCCAATGTGCCGCAGCAGCAGCAAGGTTGCCTGCCGAATTTGCTAAACTTTTCATGTGAATACTTCTTATGCATTAATGTTTTGTATATATATATATATATATATATATATATATATATATATATATATATATATTTATATATATATATAGCAAAATACGTATACATTCAGCTGGAGCCCCACCGTAGCAGTTTCACTCGCTTTACTAGGAGTCAGTTTATAATTCAGCCAACGTCAGGAAGCTTCCAGAACTATCTTACTCCGTCGTCAGCGTATATAAACGCGGTTTCGACAAGTTTGCGGAATGAAGCAGTTACAATAATCACAGGAAGACAATACAAGAGAGCATGCTAAAACACTCATTAATACTTGAACGTACTTAACGATTCTTAAGCTCATCACACTTCAACGTTAACCATACAGCTCGTAAGCACTGTTGTACGGACAATTGCAAAACGCGTGCGATTCCGAAAACTTACCGAATCTCCTGGTACATACATACATACGCATATAAGCCCTGATGAAAATAAGGAGTTTCCCTGCTCTGCGAACCTTAATCGGAGCTGTCGGAACCAACGAAGTTTGGAAGTTTTGCCGTTTAATAGCCTGCGGAACAGGAAACGGTTAATTATAAGTCATGATATATACAGGCGGCCCTCGTTATCCGCGGTTTCTATACAACGCGATTTGTCCGGCGTGAAATAGTGACGTCACCTTTTCACAAAAACATGCACACCGCTCGCCAGCATTATAGTTGCACAAGTGTCGTTGCATGCCTGTGCAGCAGCGTGATCATCTGCGCGGGTGCGAAAGACTTTTTCTGCCCACAACGCTCTCTAAACCGTGCATAATGCTAATGAAGCGTCATTTTTCTGCTTGTTCGTTATTGTTTCGTGCACAAATATTATCCATCCATGGAACGTGGCATAATGGTTACACGAGGAATAACGCTACAAGATTTATTCGGTAAAACGAAGAAAAGGGAGAGACAGCTTCCTATAACAATGTTTTTAAATAAAGATCCGGCAGCTGCGGAGCCTAACATTTTAACGCGAGAAGTTTCGCTACCAGCAAGTTCAAGAAACCATAGGACTGGTCAGTCTTCAGGGGATCTGCGCCCACTTGCAGGCAGTAGATAAATTGTCTCATTCCTGATGCCCCAAACGTTTCTGCCGTAGACGTTTTGTTCTATGTGCATGTGTTCTGCGTGATGTTCAGTATTCCTGCTTAAGTGCGCCTATGTATTTTATATTTCCCCTGCTCTGTACCTATTCCGCGCACCACTACATCGCTTAGCTCATTAAAGCAAGGCGAGTCCCAGGTTCTTAAAGAAAGCGCATTTTGCTTTCCTGGACTCGGATGCATGGCCCCATTGGACAAGCGCAGTCACATTCATGTCATTATCTCGTAGCTAGATTCCGTAGTATCAAGATTCGAAGGATCGCTAGGTATGATAACCGTTCGGGAAGGAATTCAAGGGTGCAGGACGAAATACGCGCCTGGAATACATGCTATTTGGCCTATTCATAGGGTATCCTATACAACGCGGAATTCGTTATCCGCGGCAAAACGCTCAAAATTTGGGACGAATTAACCGCGGATAACGAGGGCCGCCTGTATTTAGTTTAGCGTGATATTGTTTAGCGCTGAGGAAGGAACAAGGTGGTTCCGAAAGCTACGCTCGTATCCTTATTGGATTAAACGATTTCATCTAACGGGTGATTGCCGTATCTTGTGTTTACAATAAATAAATAAATAAATAAATAAATAAATATATATATATATATATATATTCATTCCTGATATACACATGACTTATTCTTACGCGAACACCACTGTTATGAATTAATAACTATCGTCACTACCAGGCAAACAATTCGCAATAACGGAGTGCAGTCATTAAAGACAAGTCACGTCAAAGCACACCGTTGCTAAACAGGTATACCGCTTATAATTTGATTTAAAACCGTTCAGCGCCTGTAGGGCTTATTGGATTTTTCATGTCCTGTCCGCAGGGGTTAACAGGTGAAGCACTCAGCGTGATAAGTTTGTACACATTCATCGCACTACGCGCGCGGCCCAGTTGTTTATCGAAAACGTCGTACATGAGAACCCGTACATGCTGCAGAGATATTGAGTAAACAACCAAAAACGAGGTAAAGTCGCCGCGTTAACGTAACGGATAATTGTACAACTACGAAATATCCAATTCCAATATATAATATCAAGAAACCAACGGCTTGAATCCCGTTAAAACATCGATCAGCTACACGGAGCTTTCAAGACTATCCCTGTCTCGTCTTCAGCGTGTCACTCTGTGGACACGCTGAAGACGAGACAAGGAGAGTCTCGAAAGCTCCGTGTAGCTGATCGGTGTTTTAACGGGATTAAAGCCGTTGGTTTCTTGATATTAAATATGAGATCATATCCCGTATTTCAGCGAAACAATTATTCACACGGTATACCCCCGTTCCAGAAAACCTTTTATTTTCCTTATTGGAAAATAAAAGGTTTACTGGAACGGGGGTATACCGTGTGAATAATTGTTTCGCAGAAATGCATTTTACCCCGTTACTCAAGAAACATAATTTCAAATATCATATCCCGTATTTCGAAATCCTATTTTCAATTCCAATATATATATTTTTTTCAATCAATCACACGGCTTTAATCCCGTTAATGAAACACAAACGAGCACGGAGCTTTCGGGACACTACCTTGCCCCGTCGTTAGCGTGTACCTACATATATATATATATATATATATATATATATATATACGCGCTCGAGAGATAACGTCGAAGCCGCCCTGCGAAACCCACGAGAGGGTATGACGACGGCGGAACTCCCATCAGGAACGGTAAGAGCTATTATCACGAATGTATACGGTTGTTTGCCGCACTTTGACAGGAAACTTTCACTTGTGACGTGAATTCATTTTCTACGCTGTCAAACGAGATGCAGCAACTATGGCTTGACTGGCGAGATAGCCTGAAAATCTTATCTGGCGTACTCTTCACCGCGTAGATAAACCATTCGATGGAGCAGGCGGCAAGCGGGCGACGCGACCCGTTAGCGGTAGCGCTAATATTAATATACGCAGCGACGTTCGGACATGAACAAACAAAGCGATAACAGAGCTGACGAAGCGCGGGAAAACTGGTGACAAACAGCGGCTAGCGATGACTGGTAGGCGAACGAACGTTAGGGACGAAGTTTCGACGCCAACAAGACACGACGCGCGAGCACCCACTCGATAGAGGGGACCTACGGGAAGGCGCGTGAACGACCACGACCAGACGGAGTCCCAGGCAACGAATTCCGGCTCCGTTTGGAGCAGGTCGTTCAACCTCAAGCAGTAGGGAAAATATGTTACGCAGCAAAAAAGCTTTGATTCAAATCGGCTGCGTCGTCAGGAGCTACCTACACCGCGTCGTCGCCGTAAAAGGTGCCATTCACCCTTAGGCGGCCGAAAAGCGTGTTGGGACACTGACGGACATTTGCATGCCTACCCATCGATTTCCAGCATGTACGGGTCCACAGTCCGGAAGGGCGGATAGACGGAAGTTCGGTACAGTTGGTGTTCGCTGAAGTCACGCCAGCAGGATTAAACAGCGCGGACGGCAACCAACCGGCCGACAAGAGGAGCAATATATGAATGGCCGGCAGCAGCTTGCTGATAATGATACAGCAGCATTCGGTATGAATCCTTACCGCTAATGGGAAAACCGGTTGCTCGAGCAAAAAACGATTGTCTCCTTTTCGCTGACAGAATCGCCGCGGCTGGCCGTCAATCAGATAGGCGCTGCCAGAACTCAATTGAATTTTTTGCCGGCAAAACTTTCAAGGGCCTCAATGGCCGGACTCTTAAAGGGCGAACAGGTCCTTAGCCGGTGCGAGCGGAGTCATCGTTGCAACACCATCTTGTCACGGTGTATCAATGACAGTCATCTCTTAACGGACAACGAAAAATATATGAGTGGCTCAAGTCGGGTCTAATGAATATTTTAGCCGTTCCCAATTTAACAATGGAACGTCCTGGCGAACATGCAGCCTTGCAATCGAAAAGTTGTCCGCGCAGGCGGCAAGCGCGCCAAGATTCCCCAGACGCATTTGCATGTCCCAAGTTGCACAATTGAAATTGCCGCCTACTAAATATTCATAGCGAAACGGGACGCGCCTGGCTAGGAATTCCAGACTTCATTGCGACCGGCTCTTGAGAGGGGGCATTCCTTTGGGCGCCCCCAACTTTGACCTCAGCGATCGCCTTGTCTAGTGGGACCTGAACGCGTCTCTTCTTACCTGCCAGAAGGAAAGAAGAGCGGACCGCCGCCATCGGAGCAAGTCCTCATTTCGGCCGAACAGACGCGCTATGGGTCGGCCGGTATCTGCTGAGTACAAGAAGAATTCCGCGGACGGACGGCGAAGAAAAGAGGGAACGTGAGGGCGTCCACCTTGACCCACAAAGGGTAACCAGGTTGTACGACAAACATGCTCAAATACCCGCACAGTAAACCACAGTTCGACTAAGAGCGGAACGC
Source organism: Trichuris muris (assembly GCA_000612645.2). Classification (NCBI taxonomy): domain Eukaryota; kingdom Metazoa; phylum Nematoda; class Enoplea; order Trichinellida; family Trichuridae; genus Trichuris; species Trichuris muris. Next base: position 22,870,461 of record CBXJ02000282.1, on the reverse strand, counting down.
AAACTGCCCCCGGTTGGCGTGCGCAAAAAAGCCACCCATTCGAGCGCAAGCGAGCGAAAGAATTGTCCCGCGCGTCCCATAGCGCCCAGGGGAAGAATACCCTATGCAAATGAAACACCGCCTAGAAAAAGGTCGCAAATGTCATCAGATGAAGCGTCGGATTGCAACGACACGACTGCCGCAGCGTTCGACCAACCATGAAGAATGACTAAAACGCTTTCGCTTCCGGGTACGAAGCCAAGTGCGCTCCCGAACCGTTGCCACTATCTGTGACCTGTCGAAGGCATCGCCACTTGCTGGTCGAATGAACGGCTCGAAGGAAATTGGCCCAAGCAAGGACGTCGGCCGCAAGAAACCTCTTTGGGTTAGGGTTTGAAAAAATTTATTACCGTACGGAAGCCGCGAGCGCCAACCAGCGACGCCCAAATTGTTTCCTCGCCAAATCTGCCCGAACGGCAGCGAGCACACGCCGCATACGACCTGTCAAAATTTAGGTGCCATTTTTGAAGGATAAGCTTTCGCGTACAGGGATCAACATGGTCACGCTTGTCGAAAGGCTAACGCGTAAATGCACGAATAATGACGACCGGCCAGGCAACTAACTGCCCATCGGGATTCCGCTTTTCTTTTACGGACATGGTCAACCAACAGTCAACAACGCCGGAAGCAGCGCTGGAACCGTCAAAAGTGCAACTCAGCCGAACTTGGCGCCTTCAGGAGCCACCTTAGCTCGGTATTCCAAAATTGACCTTGCTTAAGTTGGAGTTGAGGACTGAATTGTCACAACACCTTGTCGTCGCGAATGTACCGTAAAGGGGGCATTTTTACGCCCTTGACAACTGGACCACTTCGCATGCGGCCTGGAGGTGCTACGGTATGTGCCAAGAGATCCGCGAGTAACAGAAATGGGAATTCAACGTTCGCTTGCCATCGGCCGTTAGTGTTTGGTTAATTGTATTGTCGCATGCTCTGGTCAGCTTTGACAAACGACACTGCGCTTTGGAGGCGACCAAATGAACGCTGCTAAACTTTGCCGCAAGTAACGCCCTGCGGTGGGCGACTCGTCGGGCAAAACGAGCCTGCACCGTCCGCGACGCCAGGCGAACCCTCGGCGGGAATTGCGCGCAGCAAAAATTGGCTGACTCAAAGGAGCGGCGCGAAAGTTCGGTAAAGCAGGATTGCCTCGCAATTGCTTATCGATAATTGCCGGGAAAAGTAAGTCAGACCGAGATGAACTCCAATTTTGGCTCCAATGGGGCCCAAGGGACCACTTGCGTCGCAACGGTCCGGTCTTTAAGGGCGAACGGCCGCCGCGAACACGGCACGGTGTAGGCATACACGCCTCCCGGGGTGGGTTCCCGGCGCGACGGACGTCCGGTCAACAGGGGGCAACGCGGTAGCGAGCGCTCTTTTGGCAAAGGCATTGCCCATTGGTATTCGCTGGGAAAACAGTCGAAGAGTCGGGCGGAAAGTCGCTGGCGCGGCGGTTACGCCCGCTGGACAAAGCGAAGAGCCCAAAACGGAAATCTCGCAACCGGGCAGGCAAAGGACAAAGGGCGCAGCCGCCGAACCAACGGGAAAGGGCGGTACCGCTTCGTGACGGCTGTGAGCGACTACAAGGAACGCAAATTGGCCGAGCTATAGAGCTGAAGACGAATATTCAGGGGTCATAACGAAGTTAGGGAGGCATAAAGGCTCATACATGCACTGAGTGTTGGTTATTGCTTCAGGAAACTATGGGCATACGGAAGTGCTGGAATAAAGCAACCAGTGATCGCGCGTTTGGTATGTTTTCGACCAATTGGCGTTTCCTTCGCTGCACTGCAAAAGCGAACTGCTCGAATAGCTGGTCACGATTTGGCATACGATCGAAAAGGCGCGCTGTTAAGCTTTATCAACGCCAAATGGATGGCACGCTGTTAAGCTCCAACTACAAGCGAACACTGGAACTTGTAAAACAAGAAATAACAGTTATTCAAACGGAGTTAACGTCCGTTAAGGCTCAAAGCTGTGCATCATGGCCAATAGGAAGCCGACAGGGTAGGTACTGGTAAATGATGGCAACTTTTGATACGGTAGCTTACATTCGCGCTACATCCAAGCGAGATCGCTGGCCAAGCAACGCTGACAAAATTAGTCCACGGCAACATTAAACAGGCTAGCCTGTGCAGCAAGAGTAGACGGCGCTGTCGCTTTGCTATGGAACGATGGGTAGTGCGTTTGGCGCATTTGCTGGGAGCTGCGTAGGTCATATACCACAAGTCGACCGACCGACATTAGCGCTTTCAAGATTGGAGACTACACTCGCCTTGAGGAAATTACGGCGTCATTCTAAAAATTCCCCGCAAATCAGGAACATTCAAATTTCTCAAAGAGCAGTCACGAATGAACATTCTGGCAGAATGGACGTTAAATGGAGGCGCGCTAAATCGCCCATTCTTAGGCCACAGAAAATTGGCCATACTCGCGGCTTTCCGTAAATTGATTATCGCGAAATCCTAATTCGTCAGCTAGCTCGAATGGCTTTTTGTCACGTGGCTACCGAACTCCACGACTAATGCTTTTGCTCCTAGGTAGATACACTTGCACGCACAGCTGCGTACGCATAAAACTTATAGCGACAGTATACATGCGTATATATACACGTGTATGCACAAAATTATCTATAATAATACCACGTGTAACAGTATAATAACATAATGTTCATACCAATTATGCGTATTTCGGTAAAATTTGACAATTTATACTTATAACTTGCTGACCATCGTTAATTCCACATTTCATGTTACAGTAATGCCAGGCGCTGGCACTTTAGGCGCTCAGTGTTGATCTGAAGATATTCGTTCACCAAGCCTTTAAATTATAGCCAATGGTTTGAAAACCATTTTTGGGGTACTTCGCAAACGAACAGTCGTAGGGACAGTGAACTGCTGTCGACAAGACGCAAGCTGCTTTTGGCACGGAGACCCATTTAGCTCGTCAGGCTGTTCGCGAGCTTTACGCCTTCGCCTAATGCACTAGGAGCGCACAGAAGATGCGCATACCAAATTGCGTCAACTAGAAATACTCCAACAGGCAGAGTTGCAATTATCTCCATCCTACTTCTGTCGACCCAGATGGTAACCTGCACCTCCAAACAGCAGGCGTTTAATTTTGGCGGCAACAACAGAAGTGTGACCTTTTGCCTTCGCGCGCTAACGGCATAGCAACAACTCTTACCATTGCGGATAGGCATACGTATTCCTTGGTCCATGTACGCGCGGGCTTAACGGCGGCGAACCGGAGCGTTCCTTCGCGGGTACCGCTGGAAATGTCCATTGAAAATAGCCAGACGGCGAGAGCAGTGCACTTACGTTGTTGAGGAAAGGAGGAGAACAATACGGGAGGGCGAAGAACTTACCCTCACCAACTGAGCTGCCAAGGTTCGATCCGCTTGCCAAGATAACGCTGCGGGTCCTCAAATAAGAAAGCGTAACTTGGAGTAGGAGGCATCATTTCATTAAGCCACGCCAGTATGAGGCCAGGTGCATTCGAACAACATTGGACGCTCACCGGTTGCTTCTTAAAATGGAAGAAATAAGTCACGCGACTTTCCAGCAAGTCGTTTTACGCAGATCGTGAGGTCATTGGATGGCCTCTATACGGATGAGAAATTTTGCAAACGTGCCTGCAGCATGGCTGCCGGCGTAGCGTGTCCTGAAAAGTGAAAGCGTTGCTTTCAAGGGCTCAACTTCCCAGCAAACGGTTATTTATTTTGAAAACAAATTCAAAACTCAGCGGCAACAACGCGCAGAGCAATTTCCTCACGCGCACCACGGTTCGAAGTGAACCGGCACTGAATGCAGGCCAAAAAGTGGCCAAATCAAGGCGACATCGCCAACACATCGGATATTGAACAAAAGGGCTTACAATTGATAGGCACGCTGATAAAAAACACTAAAACTGATACCAGTAAATGCACGAATAAATTAGCCTATTCCTGAATCGAGTTTAGTTAGTTGTAAATTGCAGAAAACCATCACGCAGGCTTAAACAGCCGTAAGTGGCGAAACTCGAATCCTTGGAAGCGCCGATTGCACGGTAAAACTGCTGTGAACCTGCGAGTCGCAGTGAACTGTAAATTGGCGCAAAGGCAATGAGCGAAAACATGCAAGTCGCCTAAACGGTCGAAATATCCGTCAGTACGGTCACGTTTGGTTTACTACGACGAAAGCAACGTCGTCTGGTCAAATTCCGCTTGAACAGCTCGGCAACACCGAAATGCCGGGCAATGCAACCCGAAATACGCTCTGGGCAATTGACCGCCTTGGCGTCGCAAAGGTCGAACGGCTCACCCTGTCCACAACGGACTGCTTGAGCGGAGAGCCGAAAAAATGTACTGCTCGAAGTTAGCCCAGCGAAACGATGGCGGTGACCACCCGATCGTCCGGGCGACCAGTCACGGCATTTCGACAGGTGCGAACAGTTGAGGACGCTTCAAAACGACTCATTCATCAACTGAACGACGCAGCGGAGGTGGAAACGTCGCCATTACAGCCGCAAAATAAAAAACCAACCTAACAATCCCCAAAAAGGAAAACGAATTGGCTGGCAATTGCCGACCAGCTTGGCCGGAGCGCCGCTCACCTTGCGTAGCATTCAAGCGGAGCTTAAAAATAATAATAGAAGGGCACCTACCGCAGAAGCCTCACTTGCGAATGGTCCTACCAGAAATTGCAAGAATAACGACACAGTACATGGCGTAATCTACCGTGGCGCAGTTGGGAAGCCTCAGAGCAAGCCTGCTAGGCGGTCGGAATGCGGAGGTCGGCTTTATTCTCCGTCTACCGCTCAGCAAGGGCGTCACCACTTAATTTCAACACAGTCGTAGAGGGTGGGCTAGTAGTATCAATCGCGCCGAAAACATGATACTGTGTCTACCTCCACAGGGAACCTGCTGCTCAATTAACGTACAGTACCCATGATTTGAAAATCGGTGGAACGTTCGGATTTCTTTGCCGCGGCCACGATCGGGAGGCAAGAGAACGGCCGCACTCGTAACGCGCAAGCCGGCGTTCCGACGCATGCCGATGCTGCGTGTAGACAAGCTGCTCCGGAAATGCGAAGCACTGCCCGCCGTAGGTGAGTTCATTGCCCGATTGCACAGATGACCGATTATTGCGCAGGACCGCGTTCGCTTCCGTTTCCCACCGTTAGTGCTCCCGGCCAGAGTGTCCGAACGCGAGGACGGCCTGGGAAGTTTTACCGGGAATTTAAAATACTTCCAAGTGAAAGTTTACCTGCATTCTAAATAGGTTACAGTAAGAGGGTAAGTAGCTGTACGATAGAAAGTTTTACGAATGTTCGCCTACGAGCGGCGTCCTCCGTTGGGACGCGTGGATCGTGTTACGAGGGTACCCAACCGCCATGGGCTGTCAAGCGGAAAAGGCGACAAAGAACGCTTACCGGATGCGAAAGCGCGCGTTTATCGGGAGATGAGTCACCGCGAACGACAGATGCGCTGCGGCGCGTTCAACTTCTGCCAACGAGAAGCGAGCACCCAATTGGGTGCGGATGAAGGAGAAACGGCTGACAACAAGGAGTGGCCTTTAGGGAACAAGGACCAAGAAGAGCAGCTTCTAAGGACCGGCCGCGATTTGGTCGAGACGTTCCATCACGGTTCGGGCATTCATCGTGGCCGTCGCAGTTGTCGACAATAACGCCCATAAGATTTGAGCAGCGACAACGACGGCTCGCGGAAAGTGTCTGTTCACGACCCATTTCGCCGACCCGTTAAACGATCGTCGAGCGGAAAAACGAAGAAAAAACCAACTTCTGATGAACTGCTTTTTCCGAGCGCGTGTCGGGGCAAAATAACTATCGCCTCGCCTCGGCAGGACCGATTTGTCGGCGCTCCCTCCAATTTGGCACGCATCCGGTATATTTGACAGCCAATGGAGAAGATGGACAATTCGTTGCACTCCTTGTCAACGGCGGATACGTCTGTGGCGGCGACAAGCACAGATGGATAGTGAAGGCGTTTCATATTTGCGACCTTATCGTGCACATCTCCACCACCTGGTGCCCATCTGAACTTCCTGACCGAATGACTGCAGATGGACAGACAAGGACGAGGCGGACCCCTGTTGAAGCAACAATGGAAGCTACCCCCTTCTTGGCACAAAACAAGTGACGCCGCAGAGTAAAGTCCGACAGCCAATTCCGTGCAGGTAAAGCAATCCTTGGCAATGAGATGAACAAACTTCAAGCGAAGCGAAAATATAAAAACTTTCGACTAACTTGTTTCTCTGCCTCTCCCTGTCGGCCGACAGAGAGCGCGCCAACTTTTTCAAATGCCGCCTTTATGGTCGGTGAAAAATACGTCTTTCGCCGTCGTCTCACCTCTTACAGATAAATGTGTATATGTACATAAATCATGGATGGCGTGCACATTCCGCTTGAAATGTTAAATGGAGATAAATCGTTGTATCGAAAGAACTGAAGTTCGCTTCCACAACTTCGTCAGACCCACTTCATTTTCTAGTTGAATCTTTCCAACAAAAGAGCGTATCAGCGCGATGTCCCCATACAAGCGGGAGCTGGAGAGAAGATCCTTTTCTTGCACCGATCATGACGTAGCGTCTCGACTATTCAAACGATACGCAGGCGCTGTGACTGCTAACTGCTGGAAACGGTAAAGTGAAGAACATTTTCTGGAATTTTTGAATGCGTAGCTTTCGAGCAAAGCGGCCTGCACGATGGGAAGGCTAATATTGCCCTTAATAACAATATTAGCTTAATATTTGCTTTTGCTCCATTTACTTTTGCTCTACGCCCCTTAATATTACAGCCTACATGGTCCAGAAACAGTGGTTTACGGACTCAACCCAACACCCGAACAGATGTTGCACGATTCGCCATACCGTCGCAACGACGGCGGTAATGAGCGGCGCGATTGTCGATCGAGCATTCAGAATGCGCAACCAAGAATGCTCAAGCAATGGGGGGGGGGGGGAGGTCAAACGCATTAAAAGGTATTTCGAAGATAACCGTTGCCCTACGAACTCGTAAGTTCAATCATTTGCAAGTGCCGTCAGTGCTGAAGGTTCGCCAAGAAGGAAAATGCCGTCCAATCGAACGAGACCGGCGCTCCCTTGCTGGTCGGATTGAAGAGAGGAATCCAAAGATGGGTACAAGGAAGGGATACTCAAGAGCGCTCCAAACCTGAAATCCCTGGTACGGCATGGGAAGGCCCAAGTGACCGTCGAACAACGTGATAATCCCATACGTACAACAACAATGTTATATTGTTCAAAGTAAATCAACTTTCGTAACGGGGTACAATTTCATTGAAAAGAATATATATATATATATATATATATATATATATATATATATATATATATATATATATATATAGTTAAACTTGTTTCTTGAGTAACGGGGTAAAATGCATTTCTGCGAACCAATTATTCCACACGGTATAACCCCGTTCCAGGAAACCTTTTATTCTCCAATAAAGACGAACTTTCGGGTACTCCTCATGTACCCATCATCAGGCCATAAAGCAAAAGTCGACTGCCCACTCAGCCAGCGGTTCCGCAAGCCCCTCCGCTCGACCATCCGGCTTGCAGAACCGCTCGCTGACTGGGCAGTCGACTTTTGCTTTATGGCCTGATGATGGGTACATGAGGAGTACCCGAAAGTTCGTCTTTATTGGAGAATAAAAGGTTTTCTGGAACGGTGGTATACCGTGTGGAATAACTGATTCGCAGAAAAGAATATATACCATGTATACCGGCGTATAAGTCGATCGGCATATAAGTCGAGCGTTAATTTTGCGGTCTAATTTTCGTCATTTGCCTATGTCGGGCGTATAGGTCGACCTCTTGATTTTAGTTTAGTGCAGTTATGATTCATCTAAAGTGTTAATATCTTAAGTGAATACGGCGAACTATCTTAAGTGAAGTGAACAACTAACTTTGTCGTGTGTGTAGCAATGGAAAGCTTTAAAATTAAGCAATTTTAATGACTTATTGTTCAAAATGCTGAAATCCTTCCGCCCAAGTCTTACTGTAATTGGACAACTTGTCCCTATGGGATTTTGTCCCTACGGCGTATAAGTCGACCAGGCGTACAAGTCGACCCCTAATTTTGCGGTTCAGTTTTTCGCATTATGGACTCGCCTTAAACGCCGGTATATACGGAATATATATATATATATATATATATATATATATATATATATTGTGGGAGCCGGCCCACGCACTTGCCCCTATAGCAGGGGAATGCGGACTATTAATCCGCTGTCCCGTCTCTTACGTCCTCGGACACCTCCGTGCGCCACGGCATTCACCATATGAATGGATGCAGGATTAGGGTAATCCGATTGCCCCCGTCTCTTGCAGCGTCGGGCACCTGCCCTGCGTGATGGCCTGCATCTGATGAATGGGTCCGCCGGATTACGGCACATCTGCTGGCAGCTATTGGACACCTGCAGCGGCTAATGCGGCGATGACCCACATATATGGGAGACCAGCACTGAAGGCTGCGGGAGTTGAATCAGTCTTCGGTCCGGAGAGTGGTTGTGCGCATTTCGCTACGTTCTCGCTATCCGTTTACTCAGTGCACATACTGGAGAAATAAAAGCGTCTGAGACCGATGTCTTCCAATGGCTTGCGCGCGAGGCGAGACGCTACATATATATATATATATATATATATATATATATATATATATATATATATATATATATATATATATATATATATATATATATATATATATATATTCGGATATCTTTGTTCGGCTGTCGACCCGTTTGGTGGTATATATATATATATATATGTTTTATTTTGTTCCTTTTGGTGAAAAAACTGGTTGACAACATTCCGTAAGTACAGCTGAGTCATGAGTATATATATATATATATATATATATATATATATATATATATATATAGTTAAAAACAGGATCCATGATATATATATATATATAAGTTTCAACACGGTATACAACCCCGTTCTAGTAGAAAGCTTTTACTTCCTCAAGAGCTTTTCCTTGCCGAGCTTTCGGGTACTGCACCTGTAGCCGTCTTCAGAGCAAAACGTAACATATGTCGACTGCCCAGCCAGTCAACGGTTCAGCAAGCCCCTCTGCTAGACTATCCGAGCTTGCTGAACCGTTGACTGGCTGGGCAGTCGACATATGTTACGTTTTGCTCTGAAGACGGGTATAGGAACAGTACCCGAAAGCTCAGCAACGAAAAGCTTTTGAGGAAGTAAAAGCTTTCTACTAGAACGGGGTTGTATACCGTGTTGAAACTTTGATAATTGAAAAATACCCCCGCATGGAAATAATGATTTTCATATATATATATATATATATATATATATATATATATGTAATGTCAGCATAGGATGCTGATGCGACACCTGGCCAAACAGCAACGATGTATAATTTATCTGACGTTACATCAGCTCGCTCAATTCGAAAGATAAGAAAACGACTGAAATTATAAGGAAACCACGCTTTGTTCAATGTAAGGCGACCAATCGATTTACCAAAAATTGGTATTTTAATGATGGAATAATGCCTCTGTCATGATGGAACGTACGGCTTGATCCCGTTGGAAGTCGAGAGTATGTCTGAAAGTACTCCGAAAACAACGCCCTACCAGCGAATGGATGGGCAATTATTAGGAAACACGTTTCAGAACAATAACCTTTCGTAGTTTTCGGAACTCTCTTGTTCCGTCTTCAGCGAATGTTATGGTTTAACATAACCGTAACATTCGCTGAAGACGGATGGTTTAACCATAACATTCGCTGAAGACGGAACAAGAGAGTTCCGAAAGCTACGAAAGGTTATTGTTCTGAAACGTGTTTCCTAATAATTGCCCATCCATTCGCTGGTAGGGCGTTGTTTTCGGAGTACTTTCAGACATACTCTCGACTTCCAACGGGATCAAGCCGTACGTTCCATCACGACAAATAGAAGACCCGTTGCAAGACATCCAATTTTCAACGGAAATAATGCCTCACTTTAATATAGAATACGGCAAAAGACTGGTTCGAACTTCGTTTATCTCCAAAACGCGGGGCTTTCGAGAACTTTGTTGCGACTTCGGCGTGCGCCACTGTTGTTTGGCCAAAATGGTGAGCGCCAAACATTCGCCATTTTGCCAAACTGCTGTCACGCTGCGCACGCTGTAAGGTCAGTCCCGAAAGCGTCGCATTGAAAGAAAAAGACAATCTGTTCTTGCACCACGCATAAGCAACTGGTGTTTACATATTTCCCATTCAATAGCACTTTGCCCCGGTTGTTTACCACTATACGGGTTGCCCGCTGCGGGAAAGCGGACTTGCGCGTGAACGCATGGACACTGCCCCTTATAACCCGATCCATTGGAACGTTAGGTACCGAAGATCCGTCGTCTCGCGTTTCCCAAGTTTCGTGTCATTCAAGACTTTGTGCGGGGCCAAAGTCTTGAGCCTGCAAAGGCCAGCTGCGTTAATACGTGCTGCGATCCCGTAACGCCGGATTCGGTTGCGCAAGAAGCTCGCCCTATACGGGACGCGTAAAGCGTAGGAAAACGGCGGTTCGCAGCCGACCAACATAATGGAATGCGTTGCGCGGCAACAGGCTGAACATGCCTATGCAAAGTCCGTCCTCGTACAACGTCAGCGGAGTCTATTCCCAACAGTAAGCAAAAAAGAGCAAACGATTAAGAGAAAATGTTGCCAAACAGCAAATGTTTAACCAATAATTGTATTATACAATCGATATTGGTGAATTTACACAGAAAACACGTGAGTTATTTCTAATTCGCCTCGTTTCTTAAATATCACTGATTTCAGTTAAACAATGTCACATCACATATACTAACGTTAGACCTTACATGCCGTTGCTAGCGCCTAACATTAGTGTACCTGATATATATATATATATATATATATATATATATATATATATATATATATATATATATATATATATATATATATATATATATATATATATATATATATATATATATATATATATATATATATATATATCAAAAAACTTGTTGATTGTCTTCATTTTAAAGTTACCTTCGTAAAGGTCGCTTAAGAAATTTTCCTTCCGTCTCTTACGATTGGCCTGTTCGTAATAAGCTTCATTCTATAATGCTACCTCCTTTAGACTTCAGCGACCGTCCGCGTACGGTCAACGACTTCTCTGTTTGAGGAGCCGGCGCTCTCCTTTCGTCCAAGCATTCGTAGACGGCTGATCGCATCGCCCGTTCGCATTTTGGGGTCGCTTCCACGACCGCCGTTGAAGTGACCGCAGCGCGTCTCGGTGGACCGACACTGGTGTTGTGCAAATCGGCTAACCGTACGAAAAGGCTTGCAATCCTAAGCAATAGCGCGAACCCGTTTGAACGTGCTATGCTACTTCTACAATTGACCAACCGGAACTTCACCTGTCGAGCTTGCGAAAACTTTTTCGCACTTTTTACCGATCAACCAACCCACCCTCGACTGGTGAGGCTCCTGTTGGTTAATTGTAGAAACCCCAGAGCACGTTCAAACTAGTTCATATATATATATATATATATATATATATATATATGTTATGGTAGAGGCCGCCCGCTGTACTCGACACGAGGCCAGACGCGTGCCTTCGAACGTCCCAGGCGGTCTGAGCTCCCGAGAGCTATTTTTATCGCGATCAGCGGCAAGGTGCACCGCAATTGGCAAGTTTGCATTAAATCGGGTCACCTAGACGGACGAAGTCCAACTGGCCGGGAGACGGTCCCTGTTTGGCGAACCGCCGTACACGCCGACGATCGTGCAAAGGCGGTGACCCCTATGGACGCTTGGATTGGGTGAAAAGAAATAAATATACATAGTTATATGTATAAATATATATGATGCACATGTATATGTTGAATATTGGATGTCTTGTAACGGGTCGTTTGAACGTCATGATGGCGTGTACGGCTTGATCCCGTTGGAAGTAAAGATTGTCTGAAAGTACACCAAGAACTACGCCCTACCAGCGAATGGATGGGCAGTTATTAGGTAACACAACAGAACAACGCAGACCTTCGAACCGACCGAAGGTCTGCGTTGTTCTGTTGTGTTACCTAATAACTGCCCATCCATTCGCTGGTAGGGCGTAGTTCTTGGTGTACTTTCAGACAATCTTTACTTCCAACGGGATCAAGCCGTACACGCCATCATGACGCACATGTATATGTATATATTTGTTTAGAATACACACCTTTGTCTGTAGGTATACTTGCGTAATGGAAAGAAAGAATGATGGAGGTGGAACCAGCAGCAGTGATGGCAAAGTACAGCAATGAGTTGATGCAACGGGTAGCAGCAATAGCGTAGAAGCAAATGAAAGTGTGTGTGCGTTGAGCGATGGTGGTGGCGGCGGCCAACAGGGCAAGCAAGACAAATGGCAAGCGTAAATCGGCCGACCGAGCAGATTAACTAGCCCAAGTTGAACACTTTTTTTTCACCAGTCTAGACAGTGTGCAACGACAACAACAGAGAAAGAATACAGTCGGCGACAACCACGACGACAACGCTGACGCATGAAAACCCGTAACGCACATTGCTGTTGCTCTCTCTCCGTCTGTCTTATCATTGCCACCACCGCCGCCGCCACGACGACTATGTGTGTCGATCGTTGAAACGGCGGCGGCGGCGGCGACACTTTGCCAGACAATCACCATCAACAGCACGTCTATCCCCGCCATTCTCTCTCTATTGGCAGCCAATGCTTGCTAACAAAAGGGACACACATATGGACAAAACAATATAACACGTACGCAGAGTCTGTAACACCAATGTGCCCACATTTTTTAAAAATGGCAAATGCACCGCCCCTATCCAACGTGCTATATATTTTCCGTTGTCTCCGTCTGTCAGGTGGGAGAAAAGTTTAGTCATAGCGCTCGGCGCGGTTTTTCAAAAACTCACAATACACTGACGATCGATTGAACCAAGGCCGTGGTTCGGGGCCGGTTTGGTGGACGACGAAAAACTTTTCCAACAATTGATTCCCGGGACTCTCTCTCTCTCTCTATTGGTCGAAATTGTCGGTGCCGATGTTGCCGCCAGCCAGCTGGTCGATCAATTTCACTTACAATGCGCCCATGCGAGAGCCCAATGGATAATTATGAATATTCACAAGTATGGACATGCAAAGCTAAGACTATAAGGCATCGGCAGCGCCAATGGAAAAAAGTAAACCGAGACGTTGGCCATAAGTTGGCGTGCGCCTCCGCCGCTGCCGTCTGTGTGTCGACAAGGACATCTGTTCGAGACGGCAAAAAGGTTAGCTAACGATTGGGTCGGCGCGCCACAGCGGCGACGGCGACATATTCTTTCTTTTCTTCGTTTTGCTTCTTCCCCTTCAGTGTGTAAGCTTATTAAAGCCGTTCGACCAATCGATTCAACGACCACCACGTACCACACTCTTCATTCGTCCATTTGGACTTGCGTCCCTTTGGTCGACTACCATCGCTATGTACTATTATTAGCCTTGCGCCTGCCTATCCCCGACGTGTATGCAAATGCCGCCGTGCAAAGGCGAGAAGTAGTCCCATTATGCAAATAAGTTGACAGAGCGAGCGCCCGTTGGCGCCTCAGCTACTTTCCATGTTCAAACAGCGCGCGCCCGATCGTCGCCGTCCCCGCTTTCAGGGATCTCAGTGCTATTAATACTTGCGCACTTGTCCGTTCGCATGCTCAGTTAGCAAATGTCCGAGCGGCCAATGCTGCGTAATCGAAGGTGCACAATTGGGAAGCAGCTGTCCCGGCTATGGTTGTCAGTTCAGACCAACCGCAAAAACGTCGCATTTCGCCCCAACGTTATTCGCATGAACGAACGAAAAATGGAGGAACTACTCGGAAGAGGCAAAGCACGCCGCTCTTCTCTTTCAATATCTCCACAAATGGGGAGGAGTGGGCCGATCGAGCGGGCGTTCGGGCCTGTAAAAGTTGCGATGATTGACCACGGCGCGACCGACGAAGCTCTCAACGAATTCGCCAACAGCGATTCCGTCGGCGTCCGTATGTTGGAGCCGAAAAGCAAGGCGAAAACCGGTCCGTACGGAACACGCATTACCGCCCAACGAGGTATTTCGCCAGCGCGGGAATCTCCCGAGCGCGTATATCGTATACGGCGGGTGGTCACCAATCAGCCAGTCCGGATGTTCGCCAATTTTCGACCGCCAACTAAGGTGTTGGCATTACGGGAAGTAGGTTTCAAAGAAAAGGCTGCGTGAACGGCCTCCTTCCGCTCAGTGTACAATAGGTCCCACTCCCAGTGAACTGGCAACGAGAGGGCGTCATGATGGCCTTGGGGAGCGAATGAATCCGCATAAAGCTGCAGCGACTGCCCATCGTTACATCAGCGGAGAATTCGCACCTTTGGCGGATTGGTCCGGAGAAGAATGACGGGGGAGAATGCTGATGACAACGTAGGAGAAAGAAAGAGTATCCCATTGATGGGTTGTCACAATTGACAAGAGATGCCAAGGGTCAAGAGCAGTTTTATGAATGAACGAGAAACGACTAATGTTCTCGTGCCGCAGGGCAAATCTCTTCGCCGACATACCACGTGAACCAAGCTACCTTGGGAAACATGCTAAAGGAATGGTTTGCGTCGATATAAAGCTGACGTTTGGGAATTCGATGCCATCAGCTTTGCTCACTCAAATGCCCTCCAGGCATCGTCGCCGATTCATGAAGCATAAGACGCGTTTCGAGATGAAAATGGTGATCCCAATGGCACCCATACTGCGACGCGTAGCTGAACCAGGCTGCACACTTCGGCTCTTCATTTCGGAAATGCGCATTACAAACTTTCTCACTTGGGCCAACAAAACTGCTGCGCCTGTGTAGCTGTTGCCAATCAACATTCGCCTCGTTTTCATTTATGCCTCCACTATCTTTGCGAATCAAGTTGCGCCGATTTACGTGGCATCGTCGGTTGCAAGATGAGGCAGGATGTACAGCAAGTAAACTAAGAACCGCTGACACGGCATAGGCGCCAAACTGGCACCCCGCGGGGCTTGCCATGCGAGGATAGCGAGGACTAACTGTAGTTGACAAAATTCTTCGTCTTGTTGCCTTTGCAGTTCTCCATGCTCACCGAGAACAGCTGTTTGCCCGCCAATCTCCGCGTAAGCGCCGCACCTCACTTTCCGCAAGGCTCCTTTCTCGAATGGCCACCTTCCCGAACTAGGCTTAGGCGTTGGGACTATTATTACTATTTGTCATAAGGCAAGCTTTTCTCCCCATAACTAGCACTACAATTCCCGTTACCTCGTTTAATAACGGCTAGCTCGTTCGTAGACATGGGAGGCCCTTCATAATGAAGCTTTAAGAACGGGTTAACCTGAGGAAGACAAAAGCATACTATTGTTATGCAAATTTTTTAGATGGTAGAGCATTATTAACATTATTATGATACATATTACTCCTACCTCTCCTAGTAAAACGTATAAGCATGCTCATTCTTGCTGGAGCACGACCAGCGAAGCACAAGCTTGCCATGCGCACGACTGGCGAAAGGCTGGGATCAAAGGGGAATAATTGTTTCAGTGGCGCTCCTAAGGCCAAAAAAATTCCGGCAGCTTTTGAAAGATTGCGACTACAAGTAGCAGAAGTGACGAAGCGGATAAAGCAAAGGGCAAGGAAGTATCTGTTGGATCGAAAACGCTGCCCTACCGAATTCGTGGCCTGCACATAAGGGTAGTCGAAATGGCCTGCAATGAACGCAAGTAACATGGAAGCACGGCACACGAAATGGGATAGTCTAGCAAGGCGTGCTCAAGCTAATCAAGGAACAACTTCAAAAAGAGGGCCAGTATTGAAAACGAATGCTAACGCATATGGCAAAGGGACAAATCACGTAAAGGAAGAAACGAAGCTATCTATCGCCAAGAAGGACTTCTATGGATAACTGACTACTGCAAAAGTTTCCAGTAATTTTAGATTACCTGTATGCAATTGTCCAAATCTATCCGTATGGTTATGCCTGTAACGCACTTATCAACATTGCTGTTCATTTCCTGCTAATGATGCAACACTTCCGTGCGCTAACACCGGATGACCAGCAGTGTTTCTTATCAAAGCGCGTGCGTGTGCCTAAAGCAAATCAGCTTTTACGGGTGCATTATTGCACCGTGAAAATAATTTCAATGGCAACACTTTGCATGGCAATTACGTCAAACAGTTTTTCAGGCTAACGATTCCTCAAGGAGGTGACTTACGGTAAGCAAGCCATACCCGTTCAAAAAATTTCTCCCAAGCGGGCCAACGCCTTTCCAAGCATGCGGCTCATTTCCTTAAATGGCAGGTATTAATCAAACATGAAGGTGCAGAATCAATCTTCAAAAAAGTTCGTCATTTCTAGAACGACAGCGCTGTACGTTGACGGTATTAGCGGGCTTGCTTCTCGTTGGCAGAAATGCGTAGGGTTCTCCTGACTCTGACTTGCGCTCGTAAAGTTTACTGCAAGCTTACACGTTTGCAAACGTAGATTAGAAAACTTTGGCACCTTTTTCAACAAGCTAATAAAAGTTCAAAAGTTCTGCAAGTATTAAGATATGTTGAGAGAGAGAGAGAGAGCATACTAAGGCGCCCTAATCTCCAGTGAAGCAAGCAGCAGGGTGTTGGCCCGGTACTTATGTATTTAAAAATGCTTTCGAATTCAAAATCAGGTTCACAATGTACGTAGGAGTCGAATTGTCACTGGATGGGCGAATTCGTTGTCTGGCCTCCGTACGTGATAAAGCGGCGTGGGCGAAAATACTAATAATATGTCAATTTTGGCAGTCTGTGCCCACTGATGATCATGAACGGCACGAGATTTGCAACAGAGGAGCAGAGGATGTTTCGGCGTCAGGATCGTTTGCAAAGCTATGCGCCTACTCCTAATAATAAGTGATTAAAATGGAAACAAAGTCTCGCAAATGATCCCCTGCACAGATAAGGGATGGTCCGCGCAATACTGCTACATGTGGCGGCAACATTGAATAGAGTTTCAACAAAAAGGTGTTGTGTGTGTGTGTGTGTGTGTGTGTGTGTGTGTGTGTGTGTGTGTGTGTGTGTGTGTGTGTGTGTGTGTGTGTGTGTGTGTGTGTGACTGCGGAAGGAAGCTGTCTACGTCAGCTGGAAGAGGAAAATGAACGACCGGCCGCTATACAGTAATTGGGTGCTTACTTTTGTTCAGCTGAATATACCACGTGAAAAGAAGGAAAATCATATGCCACAGAGAAGTGCGAATAATTTAAACCGGGTTACGTTTCCACAGCAGGCGCGCGATGGAAGACTAATCCGTTAGCCTAAATTCGTAATAACGAGAAAGAGGTTATTGTTTGAAAAAAGCTGAATCAATGAATCTGCAAACTGTGTCAGTTTGGATATTGCGCATATCGTAACGGTGTTGTAAAAAGATGGATAAGATAGTATCGTTTTCTCGTTTAGTCGAATACGGGACGCCGGAAGCAGTGCTGCATGGTACGGAATAGAAAAGTCGCTTTAACGAAAATGGTCTGAGGCCGATTGGAAAGAACGGAAAATTATGGAAACTTCGAAAGGCTGACCGGAAATCGCTAACGTCTTTATAGACCGTTACTCCTTTGCGACTTTGCCGTTGTGAAACATTCAACGCTGAGCTTTGACTATAAAGATTTGCCAAAAGTACGGCTTAGTTCCGTTTTACAACAACAGGGAATGCTTTACTCGTGGATGCATATCATTTATTAATCAAGCAGCAGTACTCCATCAAGGCTGAAACGAAGAACCCCTGCTTGCTTGCTCTATGAACGCCACGAGGTAAGCACCCATACGACAAGCCTAGAATTGGAAACGCCTACTGTTCGTACACAATCTGTAAGAAGGTAAGAAGCCAATTTCTTCGACTTTACTTAATGTGCTTAGTTATTCCATGGTGTTATCAATTAAAAATGTTAGCCAATCCCGTTCTATTGAGATAGCAATGATGAAAACTTCACCTTGTTGCAACGGGTTCTTCTGTTTCAACGTCATTTTTGGCGCGGTTGAATTAGCCATTGGGGCAACGCAGTGATTCTGTAAAATAGCTTCCAATATAACATCAACCTGTTGATAGTTAGACGATTTTTAAGAAACAAACAGACATAACGGACACAGAAACAGAAGGACCGGAGCTGCTAAAACAGCACTATTCCATCGTCAGCAATGATAAGTCAAATTTCACTACATACATAAATACATATATATATATATATATATATATATATACAGTGAAATGGAACTTTAAAAAAAATATATATACATACATACAGGGGGTCCTCGTTTAACGTCAGGATGCGTTCCTGGAGAAGTGGCATTATGCGACAACGACGTTAAATGAAACTTACTTTTATTATTTTGACAGGGGCTGCGGGAGATGCGTTCGCAGAGCGTGATGGCGATGCCAAGAAAACAGACTTCCGGAGCTATTCCACCGAGGTCTGCGCCAGCTATAAGTTACCTTAAGATATTAACAAAATAAAAATACGTCTTATTCGTCTCTATTTTCGGTTTTCCCGAATAGCTGAAGTAGTACTGATATTACAGGCTACCAATATAGCCCACCTTCATGCTTATCTGTGCTGCTAAAACTTATCCTGTGTCTGCTGCTGTGCATGCCTTTTCTACCTTTTGTATATCGACGCGAATGATAAGCGGTTTGCATACGCGGACAGCGAATCGGACGCGCAGTGACCACGCAGGGGTATGGGCGCGTCCAAGTTATAGCGAACACTTAACCGGAAGAGGAGGCCATCTGTCAGCAACCTCCATGCCCCCCCCCGTCAGACTTTGCCAGAGGGCCTCGCTGAGTAGGCGCAGACCAGGCGCATCATCCATCATACCCTGGTGGGTGCTGGACAGTCGCATCGTCCATCACAACGATCCTATTCATTTCAAACTGACAGGTGACCGCTACTGCTGGGCAGAGTTACACTAGCCAAATGGGAGAACCTGTCAATCTTCGTGTGTACTGTATTTCTTCGCCCGTTCACGAGCGCCGTTATAGCGAAAACGACGCTAAGTGAAACGACGTTAACCGAGGACCCCTTGTACATATATAGTAATGTCTGCGCTGGGGTCAACATACTTCTAACTATTAAACACTGAAGATGGAAATAGTTTGGTTCGAAAACTCCATTGCATTTCCGGGCTAATAAAAAATAACGCTGGTCAACGTTGGTTAGCATTGAGACGAAAAGAACCAACAGAATACTAAAAATGATTGTCCAGCCATACACGCACACATACATCTTTACATTAGTTTTGTCTCGTTAAAAATTGGGACTTTTGCAAACATGATATGATAGTCGTACTATCATATCAACTTTTGTCTCGTTTCAATTTTAAACAATGCGCTTCCGGATGCGCGGATTTTTAAAAGCAGAGAAACTATTTGAATCGGCAAGCTGCCTTTGGGTTTGGCATCCAAAACTTTTTAGCGACACAAACCGACGGGCTGTACCTGCTAACAGATCAGCGAATGAGCATTCAAGTCACTGTTTCAGACTTCTGATCAGATGACTTGATCAGGAGCGGAGGACCGATGAAACATTGCCGTATTGTAGACGAACGAAAGGGAAGTTGCCTACAAGTACGTTTGAACGTATGAAATGTATTGCAGCAATAATAAAACATTACTAGCCGCTGTCACTGCTGTAAACACACACACTTTAGGTGGACGAATGGGAAGGCAGATTCATCTTTTGCAAACCATCTGAGACTTGGTCGAGCATAAGTTGGTGATGAACGTCGAAAAGCATTTTTTTCAGCTCGTCAACAGTGGGCATTTGGGAAAAGCCACTTTGCTTAAAGCGTTTCAGCAATATTAGTTTGGCTTCGCTCAACTGCTTGGCCAGTGAATGGACATTCGTACTGGTATCTTAATAAGCAAAGCATCCCATAAGAAAGGATCGACCAGGAAGACGAAAGGTCGCCGAAGGTTAAACGCTCACCGGCTGTTTTGTCCATAAGGATGCGAGAGGCGTTGCCTACTTCCTCAGCCACAATTCTCCGTAAGGCAATGTCGCAGCGGTAGAAAACATTCGACAGGCTGTCCTTGTTGGTCGTCTAAAACTACGGCAATGAGCTAAGTCATGGAGAGACGAAATGCACGCTTCCATATGAGGAATGCGACCGCTCAGCGAGAATTGTCGCAAACTTCCAATCAACATTGTTCAAGTAAACAAAGCTACTGCGATCGCAGTTGCAAACTTTGACCAAAACAGCCATACGATAACGAGGCATACTTCGCAAATTTCTCGAAATCATCAGGGGTCGTTCGACTGAATGATCAGAACCAGTGGTTACGCAAGCTTCAAAATAACTTCTTTCGTGCTGCAATTTCGTCTACAGACCCCCAACACCGTTTATCTACCCCGGACTGCTTTGAAAACGCGGTAAGTGTGCCACTGGTTCGGTCGGACCTCGACGTGACAACTGGCTTACCGAAACATCAAAATACGTTGTTGCACTTACGTAATGACGCATAATTTGCGTATACCGCGCATTCCTCGTGGTTGCACCCACGAGAGTGAAGAAGAAATGGTTTGCGACAACTTTGAACCCCAAAACAATGTCCTTTTACATAGAAACATTATTCGGCAACAAATTAAGATATACCCAAGCAGAGCAATCACTTAGAATATTGGCTCACGATTAGAAAGCCGTTTCTTGGTCGCCACAAATATTAATAATAAGGCATTATTAGTGCGACTAATTATCCAAAGACATATAATCTGCTGCAGGCTAAGTTAAGATTTTACTGGGAGCACGTTGCGAGTCTAAAATCAATTCCACTGCGCAATGTTTATTGAACCAAAAAACACTATAATGACGTAAGAAAATTACTTTCAATCCTTTATTACATACTGAAGCAAGCGTGAGTAGCCCTTACCGTACTAGCTGCACAAGACTTTAACAAAGGAACAAAAGACATTCAGTATCAAAGCAATTTAGCCACTCAAATTTAATGCTGGGAAACATTTAATCTCTTTTACTAACGAACGCAGCTGGGCTAAAAATAAGCAATAGAGGTGTGTACTTACAACATTATTAATAGACAGAAGTGTCAAGTCATATTTCCGTCACAAACAAAGTCATAGGTGCATCCAGTCCAACTCACTGTGCGGTACTTGTAAACAGCTGCTGTAAACATTTACCCTACCGCATACTATAGCCTTTACGAATACTTAACAACAGGCTGCTGCCCAACAGCCTACTGAGTACCACCCCTTTCGCAAAGAGTTGAGGATTTGAATAACCGGAAGTATTGCGATCAGCAAAATCAGAGTAGTCGAAACAGTGGCTTACGTTCACAAAAATAATTTTGGTGAAATACTTTGCAAGTTGACGGTCGCGCGTATACATAAGTCGCATGTATTAAAAATGCGTAACGAGAATTGCCAACTTAAAACAATATCCGCAAGCAATTACCTAAGAACTTGTTACATTCCTTAGGAGTACGCCCGGATTTTAGCGGGAGCAAAGCAAGGGGTCAAATATGCAACTTGATCGCTACTCGAAAGAAGTACGAAACTAATGCAAGCGCTATCCCGCCCATACGTACCCTGACGGGTGTTTCGACCTTGGCCGAAGGGATGCAGGCTTCGGAAAAGCACTGGATCAAGAAGGAGCGAATGCTAAAGTGAAAGCCACGTGAGGCGCAGGGTTAACGATCAATGAACGAAACTACAGCTGGAATTCGGTTTGGCCAATCAGCCCGTTGAGCAACAGTGTATTCCGTTCCCAATGAAATCTGCTCGCATCAGGCAGCTGCATTTTCTCAGCCATATTGAAAATAACATCTTCGTCAACTCTGACGCCATCGCGACGTAGGGCGTTTTGTCTGACAGTCACGGCAACGTCAGCTAGAATAGCTATTTGTCCGAAGCCAACTTCTCCTGGAAGACGAAACATCATTTGCATATGGAAATCTTTCTTTCAGAGCAGATTATTCGCTACACACGAATTTTTTGCATGCATCAAGTTTGAGCCTTTAAAATGCCTGACGTTCAATGATATAAAAAGCAACTCACCATATGCTGGCTACATTAGAATGCGAACTTCGTTAGCATTGAGCACGATGCACGTTCTTGCGCCATTATACGGTGAATCTAAGATCTTGCGCGACCTTATCATTCAAGGAAAAGGCAAAGTCATGAATGGAACACAAAATGGAACTGTACAACCATCTGCTTTGGCGCCAAAATAACGAGCTTGCGAGCTTTAGAAGCTTTACGCAAATACGTATTTACGTCTGCAAAGAAATATTTGCCATTGCTGAACAAAGACAGCAAGAAGAAGCGGCCGAAAGAGCGCACAACATTTGCCTGAGGCGGAATTGCTGCCATTCAGGCAACCTCCTTCCCGCCAGCATCACTACACATCTGCTCGAATGGCACCAGTGCCCAGTTTAGCTTGCAACTTTGTCAGCACAAGAGAAGTACGCAGGCTACAGCGCCCATGACGTAATAATAGTGAAGACTACTTTCTTAAATTAACAGGCGAGCAGGAAGTGTGCAAAATGTTGCAACATTCATTGAATGCACGCTCCACTGGCAAGCAGTACATGCAGCAAAGGTGAGTAAAATTCGAACAGGAGGAATAAAAGAATACTACTTATTGCTAGTCGTTGCACATGACTGTTGCGCAGCTATGGGAAGCGCGCATTCCGTCTGGAGCGCCCTTGGTTTTCGCTTCATGGCAGTAAATTAAAAATTATTGCAATTCGATCGCCACGAGTATGCGACGAACTTGCTTGAACGCGGACTGATTGAGCAAAAAGGAAAATGAATCACTTTTGTCCCATTTGAAATTTGTTGGCGCAATGAATCAAACTTAAAGTGATGAAACACACCGAAAGAGCCGCGCCCAAAAATGAACGAAACGAACTTGTCTAAAAACACAGCTCCTAATAGGACAGAACTGTGTCACCGCATGTGCTACGGTTGGGTCCCCACCATTCGTCCGGTCAACTAAATGCCATCACTTTCCGCGCGGAGCTTGAGCGGTCACGAAAGCTTCGTTTGTATAAATATCTGGACTAATCACTATCAACAACAACCGAACGATGTGCAACGAAACGAACGGAGTTGCCTAAAATGTAGGTCCGCCTCAAAATTGACCATCATAATGAAATTGATGCTTAATGGACGATGTTTACGACTGACAGCATTTGATAAAAGAAACGATTGATTAATAGTAAGGATAAAATGCCGAATGAGAGGTGGATTTTGACGAACCTTTGCTAAAGAAGCAACGTAACGTTCAACAATTCAAAACTTTCAGACGGAATCAAACCTGCGTGAAGAATGAAGATTCAACGTACTTTCGCGAGCCAAAAGATAAAATGAATGACGCATACTCCGCAGATGCATGTTGTCGTCGATCAAGATAATTATTCGTGAATTTGCAGACACCCTTAGCCTGGCGGTAATTTCAAAGTGACGCCACGTTGAATCAGAAACGGTAACTGGCCGTTCAAGGAGTCGAATGGCGGCCGCCGAATTGCAGAAGGATCGAACGCATTCCAATATTTCCCTTCTAACGTCGTGTTGATTCTTCTAAATATCCAGCGTAAGCAAAACACGGGCTTTCAATTTAAAAAAGGGCCGTAACAAGTAATTCTAAAAGAGAAAATCTAATACTAGCGCACGCACATTGTGAAATGACATTAATGCTACTATGGTGGCTCGTGGAAACGTCCGGAACATTACTTCTGAAATTCCAAAGATACGATGCGACAACTGTCCTTTTCTTCACTGTTCATTTTCTCGATTACATACAGCTCATTCCACCAAGTTATTATTAGTATTAATTTTTCTCAGCCATCCCAAGGGCCAACATTTTATTAATAACTGGTTAATACTATACGTACATTACGCTGCTGGAACGCGCAAACTGCTCAAGTATGCATAAACAAAACAAGCAGTAACAGCAGAAGCTAAGCTGACATGCACTGGATTATTGCAGGCTTGAACATAACATAGCATATTGGAATTGCCAATCAGTCGATTACGTTATGCTTTAAAGCCCTGGCCTCTCAGGTTTGCCGCGCGTTTGGACATTACATTTGTAAAGCACGTAACCAGGCGCACAACAGTAGCTGTGATGAGCGTGTAATTCCAAGTACGAATTGCCAGGAACCAGCGTATATCGAAAATTTCATGGACACAATTAATATAGGGCGTATGATTTACAATAACTGGCCAAAATTCAAAAACAGCCGGCGCGTTGAGCATGAACACTTGCAATGGCTTAAAACGTAATTTAATAATAAACCCTTCGTCAAAGCCTAAATGAAGATTTTCAAACGTGATCGGTGGGATTAATACGAAGCAAACGACAATGAACACTTCCAAAGCATGAGCTATCAATAATAACAGTGCGCGCGAAGAATGGATTTCTCGAGTTTGGCGGTTACCTCAATGCAACTTAAAAATTTCAACTTAATAGAAAAATATTCTCCATTTAACGGGGTGTAGTGCACATTGCGTCCAATATTTACACGAATTTTCCCAGTTGATTAAAACCTTTTATTTCCAAAAGGCCATAAAATGCAAAGCTTTCGGGTCGCTACCATCGACCCGTTTTCAGTGCAACAAACCATCAACTGCCCAGAATTCCACCTTTATTCAAGTTTCAACTTGAATAAAGGTGGAATTTCTTTGTTAATACGTTTGTGCTCTGCTCATTGCAATTCAAAGACGACCTGCTATTTGCCAATCAGTTTCCAAAGCAGCTAAAGAGCGCTCAAAATTTCCAAAAAAGGTTGTTCCGTTCTAAACGACGAAGTTTGCAAGCTTAGGTGAATAAAGAAACAATATCTTTAAATAAATGGTTTTTTCGGTTATAGGAAGGCAGCTTCGTGTTGCTGTTAAAGGGTGCACGTCAAAATGCAAACCATTCTATTATAGTACGATAATAAGGTGAGCATACTTCGTAAGGCTACGTAATCCCTCGAAGGAAGCAGAAAAAAGTCATTGCCATCTACGTCTTCGTGTCAACGTAAGCACTATTTCACTGCCATCAGAATAAAAAATAATAATTTCCTGGGTTTCCAAGCAACACAATCACTTATTTAGTTATGATACACAGCTATCAAAATTTGACGCATGGTAAACGTAACTTTCGAAGGTATTGTGCACTGGTTGATTTCTCAATAACATAATTGCAATAAGTCGCAACACTAGAAAACATGCAGTACTGGCTCAGCTAAAAGCGCTTTCAACGTTGTGGAAGGGAAAACATATAGCTCGCTTTTATTAATGGAACTTTTAAATGAACAAAAATAAGCATTCATTGGGCTAGGCAGACTTAGTTTACTGTTTAGCATGACTTCAGTTCGGTAGAATTACGTCTGGCATTCTTGCACTATCGCCTCCTGGTAGAGGAAGAAGTCAAATCTACTTCTCATTTTCCACAAGGGAAGTTCCATTCAACGTCAGAAATAATAGAAATAGCAGCACGCCGAACGACGTTTGACAATGCTATTTGGCATATAGAAATCTGCTCATTTCTTACTTCATTACGGAAACGCCCATCCGTTTATTCCATGTCTTGTATTCCCAACGCCTTCGAAGATTTCTATTCCCCAGCTTCTGCGATACAAACGCATCACTGTCTAATTTCAATATGCCCGAGGTAGACAATGATAATTGGCGTTGCGCAATCTATACTCACACTTCCGATTTTAAATAAAACGTTTAAACTTGTTTTCTATAACTCGCAGCACCGTGTCCTTTCAATGAGCTTTCACCAAATTTCAAAAAAATCTCGATTCCATTTTCACGAATGGTTGTATTATTGCATCCTATGTAGATGGCTTCTGTGACCTTTGTGAGTTGGAAGTTGACAATGGAGAAAGGAAATCCCGAAAGCACCAAGAATACGAAACATTGAATCAACAAACGGGCGTTTCCGCAACCAAGTAAGAAATAAAAACCTTAAGCGTGGCCGTTACGAAGTCATTTGTTCTCAATCTTGTAGAAATATGCTTGTACAGCCTGCAAGTTTCATTTAGTTAAAGCAGTACAAACTGTACACTAATCAAACAAGCAAAGAAACTGATCACAACTGCAGTTACGCTGATAAACCACGCAAAAGGCTCATTACACAAAAGAGTACTAATAAAATGAGTACAAATGCAAATCCAGCAAAGGATTGAAGCGCTTCCACGCCGCGGCTAAAGCTTAGCAATGACCCAAAGGACTTTTACATTTGCACAGCTATTGAGTTACAATTTGAATGAGACAAAAATTTGTGTGAACAATGGCTCAAGGTGAAGGACGCAACAAACTGCCCTTTGGCAAAGTAATACTCAGAGATTTGCTTGAACTGATCTCCAGTATGTCGTCGAAATTCCCTACAACTCAAAGGAGCCATTCAAACCTACGCTATTACGTAACGACTTCAAGAAACTGTTTCTCGCACAAATTGTCGCCGCTGAGCAATGAAAGTTTTCCATGGCACTATGCATTATTATCCAAGCCAAGAGTTCAATACCCCCAAGCGAAGGGGTTACTCAATACTTAATGGAGCCAATCACTCACTAAATATGCAAATAAGGCTGCAAGTATCACGAACAAAGAATAGCTCGACTGATGTTTCGACAGACTAAATATAACTCATGCTAGTAATGCTGCCCAAATCTATTTCCACACAGCAATTACTGCCCATGCCTAAAGCTCCCGTTATGCCCTTTGTGGGCACCACATCGCAGCCACGTAGACCGGATGAGATAAACCAGGCCATTCTATTAATATCACGCTAAACAAAAGCAGTGCACACCTTAGCTTAACCAAGTGCCACTATCGCCTACCTCGATCGGATGTTAAAGTAAACAACACATAATACAAAATGTTTTATGAACATACCCAATCCTGGATAATATCATCGTAGCACACGTGCATGACGTCAACCTTTCCAATGCCGTCATCCATTTCAAAGATATCTATTATCCTACGGCACAAAAATGTTTTTCCAGCACCGGGCAGACCAATCAAAACAACAATAGCAAGGCGGCATCCCATTTGTCTTAAATCAGCTGCGGTCAAAAAGAATTACCTACAATCAAGGTAAGCAAAACAATATACAATCGGCAAGACATCGTAGAGTGCTTTTCCAACGTTTCTTCCACTAAAGTAAAATTTATTGAAACTACGTAAGTTACAACTGCGAGGGTGGAGTACAACAAAGCGCCCATGGAACCAATCAGCAAGAGAAGTTATTATACGCCATTCAATCGACAGCTTACCTTGCAATATTTCGGGGGAAACGATTATGGGTAAAATCACAGTACGTAAGATCACAGCAAGTTTCTCACGGAGCACGAACCGTTGTACCACAGTTTGCAGTTTTATGTCGGGGGGATTTCGAAACCTCGACGTCAGATCTTCGTATACGCGTCCAAAAGAGCGCAGATATCACAGACGGTCGTTGAACGACGCGTGAAAGGACAACACAGCATTCGGCTACACATCCAACCGGCATCTAACGACGAGCGCGACAGTGCAATGAACAACGAAGAATATAGTAGGAACCCTTGTGTACGCAGCGGTTGCCACAACTGAGGCAAAGGTAGTAAAAAGAAACTTCGAAGACACGGATTTCAAAATGCAAAATAAAGTGGGTGAACGTATGCTACACAACGATTGACTGCAAGGTAGATAGCTAAAATGCGAACATCTTTCGCATCGAAGACCACGTTATCCCGTAAACTGATTGTCAAGTAAACCAGAGTAAATAAAGGAACGATGGCGAGTAACAACAAACTTTCAACGTAGGATTCAATGGTGCGGCAGCAAAGCCTAAATTTCGGGTGTCGTCAAATTGACGCCATTGGTAGACGAGAATGGTTCTCTTTGAATGCACTGCATTTCTTCGCTTTGCGCAGCCTCCCTAAGCTTCTTTAAGTGCAGCTCCAGATCGGAAAGAACAATGCGAAGCCATTCCACATTTTCCACGGCCGTCGGATAGGCAGCGCGAAACGCCAACACAAGATTATTCGTCGCCAAAATCAAAGCCGCCGCCCGAGCCTCCAATAGCGGTGCCTGAACCCCTTTGCTCTTGCCAGTGTACATTGCTCGCACCAAATCGTCCACTCGAGGCATGACCCTTTGGGTGGCCAGTCGCACCTCGTCCATGACAATCTGAAAACTTGACCAATCAGCACAAACACTTCAGTCCTAAGTGGCGTGCTCTCACCTGATTTCCGTGAACGGGACTAAAGGACAAACCGCTCAATTTATCAGTAACCCAATGGCATATACGCAAAATGGACAAACAGTGTTCAACAAGACCGCTGGCATCGTGTAACCAACTGCGCTCTTTCAGAATCTTCTCTTAAAGCAATTCAAGATTACGGAGGCAAAATGAGCATCCAGAAAAATATGTAAGCACAAGTTCACGTCTACCTCCGTTAATGAGGAATGTTCTGTTTCACAGCTGCACTACGGCAAATCTACCATAAATACAAGATCATGTTAAAAGTTCAGTATGAAAACCCGCACATTCCTACAACTTCGCCAGATATCTCAGTACATACGTGAGCTCCAAGCTATGCGGTCTCACTATAATTTTCGTATAATATTCAACGAAGGATACGCAGTTTTCTTTTTGATAACGTTTTGCTACCCCGAAAGCCTAACCAGCTGTTGCGCACACGGAACTTTACAGATGTTTCGCCTTTCGATTCGCGTCAAAGCGCCGCAACCTTCCGTATTGCTATGAACACTAATAACGTTTTGATCATTTCAAAACCAAAAGAGTGCGTAGTCCCGCTTTGCAAAGGATTTGACCACGAAATGAATTGAAACGGAGACGCTTCGGCAGCGGGAAAAAAGTTGTGGCCAAAATGGCGCCCATCAATCAATGTAGCACTAATGGACTTTCGTTTGCGCTGCCTGCCGCAAGTCTACGTCCTCAATTTGAACCAGCAACGTGACCTGCAAAGAATTACAAAACTTACCGTCAATGGTTCAAGGTTTAGCAAGCGTCGAAGAAAAACTCGAAATTGTCACTCAACACAGATCGTTGGAAAAGTTCAACAGTGGAAGCCCGTCCGGCTAAGGTGCACGTCAACAATTCAAAATACTTTGACGGGCAAACATGGAGTCCTTTGGTCGGCCGTCAGACGTTTACATGCAAAGTATTATTAGGCACAGCTACAATAGACAAAGCTAAATAAAAACATTGCCATTGCAAGCCTGCAGTGACGCTGCTACGGATCAGCAACGCATGCAAAGCCAAACAGTCAATCTATTCACTACCTGCTGTTGTTGATTTGATCGGTTATCGGCACTCACAACATTTGTTAACGATTCTTAGGGTTGCGCCTACTTGAAACACTTCAGCGACCATATGCTGGAGTCAGAAAAAATGAATCAGCATCAAGTTTAGTGAATAAACTGCGCAGCTTCCGTTCGCCATGCAAAGACAAACCACCGCTTCCATTGTCGAAACCGGAATACATCATCCAAGTTCATACGCCCTTCTTGATGATATCTCGTCCAATCAACGTATGGACAAACCCAGCGAAAAGTAAATATGACAAATGTGCAGTTCTGGATTAGATACGCACAGGCAACACCCAGGTAGCAAACAGCTCGTGAGCACCGATCGAAAGAAAAAATCGCCCTTGCGTGAACGACCTTGAAACGCCCGAAAACGAACTAGTTCCGGATATGCCATAAAATTCCGTTCACCCTAATCAGACGAGAAAGCCCACGCAGAAACGGCGGCACAGAACAAACCAAAAATTGAATACAACAAAACGCTTGCTAATAAAGAGAATGCGATATAAAGACAAAAGTTGGTAATAAATTAATCCAAAACCCTGCATAAACAAACGACCTTTAACATATATATATATATATATATATTTATATTTATTTATTTATTTATTTATTTGAATACTGGATGCTTTGCAACAGGTCTCATGTTTTCAAATTGGTGGTATTCCGGCTTTCCCGTATTTTGATGATACCTGCAATAAAACCGCAAATGCCCTACCAGCGGATGGATGGGCGATTGTTAGAGATATCACAGGTCAAAGACACATTTCTCGAAGCTTTCGGAACGCCCTGGTTCCGTCGTCAGAGATGTTGAAAGGGCGATAGGGCAATCCCTTTCAACGTCGGGCGTTCAACGACGGAACCAGGGCGTTCCGAAAGCTTCGAAAAAGTTCTATAGTGTTCTGTTATTTTCCTAATAACTGCCCATCCATCCGTTGGTAGGGTGTTGTTTCTGTTAATTTCAGACACTTCGAATACCAGAGAACGGGCACAAGCCGTTGAAGACATCGGATATATATATATATATATATATATATATATATATATATATATATGCATTAAAGTTCTGTCTCAGTTCTTTACTTTCTTTTTCACATTTAGGAACGGGCTCTCGTGTTATTCGAGGGCAACTTGAATATATTAACACGCATACAGTTTGCTCAGCTTTAAGGCGAGCTACTACAACACGCGGACCATTGGTATACGTGTCACGCACACCGTTCCCCATGCTTTACGCGTCACGTACACTGATTTTTCATGTAGCGCGAAATTTTCCAGAACCAAATCTCGCGTTATACGACCTCTCCCTAAAATTAAATAAATACAGGGGGTCCTCGTTTAACGTCAAGATGCGTTCCTGGAGAAGTGACGTTAAGCGAAAACGACGTTAAATGAAACTGTCTTTATTATTATTTGGATATGGGCTGTGGGGGATGTGCTCGCAGCGCGTGATGGCGATGTCAAAAAAAACTGAGACTTCCGGAGCTATTCCATCGATGACTACGCCAGCCATAAATATGTTACCTTAAGATATTAGCAAAATACAAATACGTTTTATTCGGCTCTATTTTCAGTATTTCCGAGTAGCTGAAGTAATACTGATATTGCAGGCTACCAATATAGCCCACCTTCAAGCTTATCTGTGCTGCAAAAAGCTATGCAGTGTCTGCTGTTGTGCATGCCTTTTCTTCCTTTTTGTATATCGACGCGAATGATAAGCGGTTTGCATATGCGGACAGCGAATGGGACACGGAATGACCACGCAGGGGTATAGGCGTATCCAAGTTATAGGGAACACTTAACCGGAAGAGGAGGCCGTCTGTCAGCAACCTCCGTGCCCTCTCGTCAGACTTTGCCAGAGGGCCTCACTGAGTAGGCGCTGACCATGCGCATCATCCATCATACCCTGGTGGGTGCTCGGTAGTCGCATCGTCCATCATGACGATCCTATTCATTTCAAACTGACAGGTAACCGTTACTGCTGGGCAGAGTTACACTAGCCAAATGGGCGAACCTGTCAATCTTGGTGTGTACTGTATTTCTTCGCCCGTTCACGAGCGACGTTATAGCGAAAATGACGCTAAGTGAAACGACGTTAACCGAGGACCCCCTGTAAATAAACGTACATATATTTTTGTTCTTTGACAGCTCCTAAAATGTTACTTGTAATTTAACAAACGAAGGCCTGTGCACAGTGGAACACAGTGTTTCTATTTTGAATGATCTAGTATTAATCGAAACTGTCATTCCCACAAAATGGTCACAATCGTTAGAAACCAACAACATATCGCTGGATGTTCTGCATTGAAAGTAGTTGAGAAAAGTACCTTGTGGAATTATCACACAAACGGCAATTTCGTTATTGACAGCACGGGAGGCTAGCATACATTGCAAAAGCCTTGACGTACCAGATCCAGGAAGTAGGTAAACGTGGAAATGTGGTTAATTAGCGACTGGCGATGACAAACACCGAACTCACATGGGCACCTACACGTGAGTGCGCAAGCCTCGATAGAATTGACCTCTTTGCTTAGCTAGGTGACATCACGACGGCACAATTCGAAAAAAAGGCTGGAATCAAACTGGCCCGTTTAACCATCAGTGAAAGTGAACTAAGTGTGCAACCGATATTGCGCAACAACACGTCAAGAATGAAACAACCTCGCCACTGCAAAACTGCTTACCAATATTGGGACTTAGTTGTAACACGTCGTCTAAGTCTGACTCGGCAGCACGCCCGCTGCTCTGCGACGAGGACGACGGCGCCGCGGTGTTGCACTCTTCCTTACAGTATTTCAGAATGGGCTTCTCGTCCGGCTGCTGCAGGCAGAACCTGTGTCGGCAAATAAGAAAGAGGGCAATCACGGAACCACTGAAGATAATGGCCAAAATGCCAATTGCCACCGCCACCACCAGTTCCATCGACAAACGTTCGTGTCACATGGGCGCGGAACGAAATTACCAAGAGCTGCAGAGGAAATGCAAATTAAATTGGAAAATTCCTTTCCCGCCCGGCCTACACTGCGGAGCTACGCGGAAAGCACTGCTCGCTCGAATTGACATTTTGCACTCCTGCGCAACAGGAGTGCAAAATGAACTAATTAGGACGAGGCATAATAAGAAAACTGGAAAAACAATGCGACCAAATTAAAGCAACCCAATGCAATGTTACGCCACTATACGCCAACTGGTAAGTCCATCTATACGAAATCACTCCGGAATGGTCATGATGCAGTACTTTTAATGATATGTAGGTTGTTCCTACAGTACCTTACAAACAACTAATTTCCCTAAGTTGGACTCAAATAGCAGCCGGCCGGCCATTGGCCAGGACAGCTCAAAGAAAAAGGAGGAAAACGCTAAAATTCGACGTCAAGCGCTTAAGTCGCGGAAATACTTGTGCTTCGTTTAACACGGGAGATTTCACGCGTTCGAGTGCCTCAAATTATGCTTGGTAGGCTTCGTCGAGCTTGGCGAATTTTCAGTACACTACATTTGCTGTATTACATGGTCCAGTTGGGTCACGTTTTCCCGCAATTCGTTTTGCTGCGTGACGTTTTGACATACACATCTCTGTTCGGCTGATAGGAAGTCCCCAAGGCTAATCTGCGGGCATTAAAAAATTATCGTACGAAACGGCAGATTTGCCCATTTCGTTAGCAGGGCGAATGCTACTAGGATAGCCAAATTCATCACGGCTTTTCATTGCGGCAAAAGGGCGTGGTAAAGAGGAAGAAGACTCCAAATCCATTGTTTTGTTACCATTTCAAGCTCATCTTTCCGCGATAATAAGAAGGATAATAAGCAAAATGACAATACTACAGACGGAAGATACTGATGCACAGGTTCATACCCCTGACTATCATTTACCTGCAAGCTGTTCAGGGCAATGTTATCGGTGTGTGCTATTAGCTTTGGTACGTGCGGCTGTAATCTGCTTGACTGTTATGTCATCTTACCTATTTCTCCGTTCACGCTCGACGTTGTACTGTAGAAGTAATGTTTTATCCCGAACCTGCATTATGACTGCTTGGAGGCCTTTCTTCAAGTATTTCTGGCTTTATGTAAGCTTTACCAGAAACATGACACTTATGTTAAGGTCTAGGCTTAGGTAAGGGTAGAAAACGATGCCTACGGTCGTGTTGGTTTCGTAAGTTTTCTGCCCTTACCTAGCCTGGGCCTTAACATAAGGGTCACGTTTGCGGTAAAGCTTATATAAAAGCAGAAGTATCTGAAGAAAGGTTTCCAAGCAGTCATAATCTAGGTTCAGGCATAAAACGTCATTTCTGCAGTACACTGTCGAGCGTTGACGGGGAACAAGGTAAGAAGACCCCCTACTTTGTGTACGCTCACTAAACAGCCTTGTTGTGTCCTTTTGATCAAAGGCTTTAACACTGACAAATACATTTTGCGTGACTTCTCTTTAATTGAAGAACCACCGTTCGTAGACCGCTGATTTCCAAACGCTGGCAAAGAAACAAGCGACTTTCTGAAGTTCCTTACGATTTCTTATTATGACGTTTTTTGATCATTAGTTTCTGTACGAATGTACATGGTTATTCTCAATGTGTGCTTTGAACAAACGCAATTAGCATGGATTTTAGGTAGTCCACAGGCGTAAGTTAACATAACCGAAAGTCATTTCTATTACACTTTGCAGCACGAACTTCGAAGCACCACGTGGCTCAATCATAAGAAAGGAATTTAATGACTGTGTATAAAAACTGGCACCTCTTTCTGGTTAATGGCCATTGTTCATTGGGGAAAGATAGCTTCGAAGGAGGAAAAGGAATCATTGAACATTGAACGGCAATACTTTGCTTTTTTGCATGATCCGATAATCTTGCCATTGTTTTTACCCTCAACAATTCTTTTTCAGTGCAGTGTGACCCTGTTCAAACGTTTGATGCTAAGAAATGTGTGATGCTAAACGGATTATTAAGAGTGAGATAAAAGCGTAATAAAGTAAACATAGGGTTTCTGAACACGGGGAAGGATCTCGTGTCTTTATCGACAAAACACGGCCAAGTAACCCGTGACTAACTAACTATAATGACGGAGCTCCCGAAAACGTCTCATGTTTTCGACGCTGATGATGAAAACAAGAGACGTTTTCAAAAGCTCCGTCATTATAGCCAGTTAGTCACGGGTTACTTGGCCGTGTTTTGTCAATAAAAAGCGTAATAACTGTTATACATTCAGGTGACCCCAAGTGAACTCATTCGATCACCCAAACTGATCTTTTCGCAGTTATCCACCCTCTGACCAAAATAGTTCAAATATTTTACTTTTACATCTTCACTGGAAGGTTACCCTCCAAATGGACGCTCTTACGATGGGTCAATATTGTTGCGGTTTGTTGGTTTCTAAAGCGCAAAAAATTTCCTTCGTCAAGAAGTATTTGCCTTCTTTAGATTATTGATCATTTTATTAATGGTTTTTCGGCTGTCGACCCTTTTGAAGGTATCTGTAATAGATCTGAAAATGCCCTACCAGCCGATGGATGAGCAGTTATTAGAAAGTATCACAGATAAAGAACGCTTATGGATTCAGAGCTTTCGGTACTCTCTGGTGCCGTCGTCAGTGATGGGAAAGAGGAGCTCTTTCCCATCTCAGCTCTTTCCCATCGCATCGCTCTTTCCCATGGAAAGCTATTTCCTATCACTGACGACTGCACCAGAGTGTGCCGAAAGCTCTGACTGATAAGCGTTCTCTATCTGTGATATTTTCTAATAACTGCCCATCCATCCGCTGGTAGGGCGTTTTTCAGATCTATTACAGATACTATCAAACGGGTCGACAGCCGAAAAAAGATATCCGAACATGAACAAGCCAGTTACAAAACACCCAGTGTTCAAACATTTTATTAATGATGAGATTTCAGAAGGGTGTGCAGATTATTCACGCTTAAATAACATTTAGCTATGGAGGCCTAAAACTAGTGAACTAAAAATCTTCCTTGACTTCGAGTCTTTGGACCACGAATGTATGCGCTCGTTGCTCTGCTGCTTCATGTGCATTACAGCGAGTATGTTTCCGCATGAGTGCTGAGTCTGTGATTTTTAATTCAGAAGACGGAGGAAAGGGGAGGAACAAGTGATGCACTACGCTCTTTTACTGAGGAGGACGACACGACTTCTGCAACTACACTATGTGACGAGTATGAACTCCTTGGGCGACCGTCGTAAACTCTTAATGGAAGTTACTCATTCAGGTTTGCAGTGTTTTGTCGGCAAGTGCGCAATGCGTTATCCTCTAAAGTGCCTCATCGCTGCCTACTGAAAAATTTATTTCCTCTATACAAGGTGGAGCCGACAAAACCAGTTTCACCTAAAATGAAGTAAAGGCAGACTTGGAGAAAATGAAAAACGATAATATGATAATGGTCAAGATTTTGAAAACAGGATCCATGGTAACGGGAGATTCGGTTGAAACGTTTTTCTACGGTTTCTTCCCGTTGGTTCTGTGTCTGAAACTAAACGTAACAACGCCCTACCAACGGATGGATGGGTCAGTTATTAGGTAAAGGAGTCAGAGCACAACACTTGCAGATCTCGAAGCTTTCGGAACAAGCTAGTTCCGTCTTCAGCGAGTGGCAAAGGCCCGGTGTTTTTTGGGCGAAAGCCTTTAATACGTCTGTCTGGGTATGAATCTTGGGGTTGGGTCAAGTGGGGATTCTACAGCACCCGGTCTGATGTATTAGACCGTCCCACACTTGGCTCACCTCCATCCCATTATCTCGGTTCATTGGGGAAGGATCATGTCGTATGAATAGGGCCTCTGATTTTACGGTGCATGCAAATGA
Organism: Trichuris muris; assembly: GCA_000612645.2. NCBI lineage: Eukaryota > Metazoa > Nematoda > Enoplea > Trichinellida > Trichuridae > Trichuris > Trichuris muris. The sequence continues at coordinate 22,834,318 of CBXJ02000282.1, read as the reverse complement.
TTTAGTTATTGGCAAGTGCCTTTCCTGGTTGCCACTTGTGACCTGTCAGCTCTGCATTGAGGATTAGTCTTCGCTTTTGGATTTGCTAATCATGCTATAACGACCTGCCTTTTTTAGTCATTAACAAACTGGAAAAGAAGAAGCGAGAAAGACGAATTAATGGTAAATTGGTTGATATGGCTACGTCAATAAGATCAAATACTCTCACTGTCAAAGTTAACATCTTACTGAAGTTAACTAGTGCTATTATAACATGGTAATATCGATTTTTTGCTTCTTAATTGTCAACACAAGGATGACGGGTTGGGAGAAGGTATATCATAAAAGTAAAAAATCCGTAAGCTGAAAATGTTGCGCTAAAAATGGGTTGGTCCCAAATAAAAGAAAAAAGTTGCAAACATTGATAGCAGAATTGCATAAACTTATGAACTGCCTGTTAAGGGAAATAAGATGAATTCGTAGTGGTTTAAGATATTCCATGCTTTGAATTACACGTTTACGGAATACAGCAAACCTCAATCGAGCTCCTTCATTTGGCTGGTGACACTTTGGTCATGAGCCCAGTGAACGACCCATTTAAGTTTTTTTTTCGTTACTCTCTTTTGCACTCCATTGACCAAACATTCTACCAATTGAATGGCATAGGTCTTCAAATGCTATGAACAACTATGAATGGCCAACAAAATGAAGCATCAGGCACAATGGTTCAGCAATGCATCGTGGATCATAAGGCAAATTTTTCACTATATTCCATACAGTATGTATGTCATTGAATAAATCGGTGTTTCATAGTAGATTGAACTTGAACACCAATACAAGTCCATTATGTTTGCTTACACTCCTTCCTTGATGGTAAAAAGACGTTTCCAAAATTAAGGCGCACTGAATTCTACAATCCAAGCTCTCATACTCGTGCTATGCTATGTTTTTAAAATCTCTCGAATAATCCAGATTGAATAGATCCAAATGAGATTATGGAAGAATGTATTAACGGGTCTGTGGTCGTAGGTCACGTCGCAGAATGTCCAGCTTCCGATGAAAGTTTAAGAATCTCGAGGCTCAGGCAAGAGAGTAACTATTGGTTAAGGAAAGTTAAAGAAGCTTTTTACATCCGCAACAACACATGCATCAACAGGGATAATGGACTCGAAATTAGTGACATTTGGACAGTGGTGACAACTACAACAGGTTGCTGCCGATCCGTTAGTCCCACTTTAAACACATTACAGAGAAACTAAAAAACTGGTTCCTTTAAAAAAAAGAACACACAGTATTACAAAGTTTTAAGGAAGTCGTACAAATAATGGGACACCACCGTCACCATTCGACGCCGATGACGAAAACGTGAGTCGTTTTCGAAAGCTCCGTCATTAAAAGGAAGTTAGTCACGGGTTACTCGGCCGTGTTTTATCAATAAATGCATGAGATCCTATCCCGTGTTCAGAAACCCTATGTTTACTTTAATGTTTGACCGCCATTAGGAAAGAGAATTCCTCTGCTGGACACCATCTGAGCAACAATGATGTACAGTGACATGCTCAGTAGTCAAGTTAGCAAGATCACTAACTGCATTAATAATTAGTAAGAGAATGAACTGTTACACTACAGAAAGAGCCATTCCGGAGATCGAAATAAATATACAACGGTTTTCTCCTGACACTGGAAAATGTATTCTCGCAGCGAGACGGCACGTAGGTGCACGCGTGGCTTTCCACGTGTAAATGAAAACTATGCACCCTTGGATTAGCATTTTTATTCATTGGAAATGTAAAGCACTCCTTTCGTTAATTACAGCACTTAGTGCATTTTTGAATTAATAATGACTGCCCGACTACTTGGTAATTTGTTTTTTAGTTTGAAGCACTGCAGATTAAGAAGGAAAGCAGCCATTTCTTTCAATCGTGAAAGATAGACGAGCTTAGACTTGCTTACTAAAAATTATCAGCTTTGTGCATTTGCTGTAGCAAATGGAGTTTTGCTCTGCTTCAGTGGATAGAAACGGCAATGGTGGTTTGCAATGATAAAGTTCAATGTGGTTTGCAGCAGGCATGGCATAGAGAGCACATCAGATCCCTAAGCAGAGCGGCCATCAATGGGGAAGCTCAGTTCATATTTGCATTTTCACTTAGCGCTTGCAATTCACGCTGATTTGCATTAATCTGGGCTATAAAAATACTGATGTGTATTCTGTTCAAACCCAGCATGTTGCTTTGCCGAAAGAAAAAGATCTCTTTCACTGATTTGCTTTGTAATTTCCATGTTAGCCGCTGTTGCGAACTGTCGCATGACTATACCGATGAAGGTGGGCCACGAGAAGTCTTGGATACTGACAAACAGTAGAATAAACTGGCCTGGTAGCCGCTATGGTAAGCAGTAGTGATTCAATGCTAATACTACATGGCCTATCAATAAATCAATCAGTGAAACTGCCAACGGACTCATACGTACTCACACCTATGGGATGCCAACCTCTAAGGACTTATGTTTTATCAATCGAGCCTACAAGTTGCACCTTTCCGGTTATACACTGACCGTGTTGCAAGAGTCATGTGAGAGCATCATTGAAACTTTACTTTTGACCAAGAAACAGTACCCACTTCCTCATAATACTGTCAAACATGACTGCACCATTGACGACGCCTAGACGCATTACACTGAACCTGTTTAACCAAATTTATCAAATTTTGAGATTAAGTAAGCTGTCATAACTATTCATATTTCACCGACATGTGCAGCAGTTCATTTAATAAGCACACATAACGAAATCTCAAAGAAAAGAGACAAAGCTTCATGAAAGTAAGTAACTGACAAGCAATTGCAGCAGCAACCTTTCCAGGAAAACTCAAGCATAGCCAGCATAACTAAATCCATCTACTGAAAGCGAAAGAGAATCATCACGTCGACCAACCCCGATGTGTATCTACTTCCCACACTTCCCTGGTCCAGTGGTATTCATTGCTTTATTTTCCTCATCTTGCTTCTTCGCTGTATCATTGCTATTCTTTTCCACCTTCATTGCCGTCCATGCAACGTGCAGTGGTGGGCCTTCCTTTCGGGGCGAAAACGTTCTGCTTTGCTGATCAATCACCTTATTCCAGTCCATGGATTTCAGTTGGCGCGAAATACCCCTCGAATGAGAAGAGTTCCATTCGTCCAATTTCGGTTGCATTGGCGAACGCTTTGGCCACAGTCCATTCGCGTTCATGTCGTCCTTCTTTCGATTAATCTGCATGTAGATAGAGTAAAACAAAGTACTATGCTATTCAGCAGCCGAAATACTCACCGTAAGCCTGCTATCGTCGTCACTCATTCTCTATGAAATCGCTGCTTAGCTGGGAATGAATGAACTACCTGCGGCGACCGTTCAAACCGTCGACTGCAGTCAGTTTAACCAAATGAATCACATCAACTGCGATATACCTTTAGCGTAGGCATAATGAAGTGCCCCGGCAACCACACCAACCGAAAAACTACGTGCTGATAACGGTCGGGACAGCCACAATCAAGGCGTTATTTCCATTAGAAATGAACGCTGACCATATCGTCACCTTTCAACATAGCGAACTATGTTCAGAGTACACACGGACGAGCAGCTGAATGAAGCTGATGTCATTAAAACCCCCAGTGGTAACGGTATCTTTGGCTAGTCATTCAGTGATTTCAGACTGACCTTTGATTGGACCGACAGCATCTATTAATACACGAGGCACGTAAATCATTTTGATGCTCGCCGGATACGTCCGTTCCTCCAACGGTTGGTTTGCCATTGAAGATTATTGGTGGCGATGGAACGAATTGTTTTATTGAAGCGATGCATCACATATTACTATCGGGAGGTGGTGTCTGTGTGCAGACGCTCTGGTTATTCATTGAAGATATCAGAACAATGCACGCTGACGCCAGTACGCCAACATTACGAGCGGCTCATCACAGAGATCGGGCCTGAGTTTTGTTCCAGCAAATAAACGCATCCAGCGCGCTTGGTGAAGCAGACGGAACGCATTTAGCCATTGACTATATGCGTGACATCGCCTATAGCTATGCGGTGAACTAAATGTTGAAAATGAATTTTATGTCCAGCCATCGGAAGTGGATCCCGCTGCCTTGGAGTGGGTGTAGTCACATACGAGCACATTTTTGAAGCGACTACTAAACTTAGACAATTTAATGTCCACGCTTCACATGCATATGCCATCGAAAGTGCCGACATCAGAAATCACCCTTAACAGCAAGTTGAACTTATTCGCCAGAATGTTCGTCCCTGCGCCAAGTTGGCATAGCGGCGACATGCTCGTCTTCATGGGATTACTAAGCAGTGAGATGGCAATAATGGCAATCGAAAGCATCTTCACATAAGAGCGTTTAACAGACTATTTCAACTGACTTATCTGAAAACTATCATTAGCACCCACTGGGCTTTTGTCAAAGAAGTATGAAGCATTTGCTAACGTTCAATCAAGCATTTCCTACACTTAGTAGGTGAGCGACCCAGAGGTGCCGTGGTTTAGGCTCAAAGTTACGACATTATCTCTTGAAAAAACTCATGGTGGCATGCAGTGTCATATGTAATTGATTTACGCGTCATCACGCTCTCCTCTTTGTTGTTCTCTGTTCATGCAACAAGTATGGTTTCAAAAAATATATGACCATTTTTACAACGATGCCCTCAGTGGCATTGTCCATACTCATTCAGTTGGGCCAAATATTAAATATTGATTAATAGAAAGCGCTCAGTGAAGTAACATACCAGTTGGCTCAACTCAGCTTCGAGTGTCTTGCTGCAATGGTAAATTACATTGTACATTCAGAGCGATTAAGAATTAAGTCACTCATATTGTACCTACTGTTTATTAACTGTTGAGTGAAGCAGCTGTTATGTACAGCAAGCCACAGCTCATAAGCGCATACAATTACCGCTGCATAGCATTGTTGAAATGGCAGCCTGAAAATAAAGACAACTCATACCAATGCGATGCAATTTGTAACGAATTTTATTGATTCGATTACCTAATTATGGAGCAGATAATAAGTTTTTGCACCCAGATTTATTATGCGCCTTCAACAAGGTCAGCGCAGCTGCATGGTCAGTTCAGATCAATCTAGGTACCCCAACTTCGGAATAAACGCCACCATTAACGTTCGCTGAAGACGGAACAAGGTACTGTAGTTCCGAAAGCTACGAAGGTGACACTGTTCTGAGACATTTCCCTAATAATTGCCAATTCATTCGCTGGTGGGGTTGTTTTCGATATACTATCAGAGATGTTTTTGACTTCCAACGGGATCAAGATGTGCATTCCATTATGAGCCAATCCGAATAGAATAAACATGCATGTTGAAAATTGGATGTCTTGTAACGGGTTTTCTGTGTCATGATGGCACGTACGGCTTGATCCCGTTGGAAGATCCTTGATTCCAACGGGATCAAGCCGTCCGTACGTGCCATCATAACATGCATTTATTAAAAAATTCACTGCTTCCGTGCTTTGCTCTCCCTTTACTGCAGCTTCACAATTTTCCGGACAACCCAGATTTTTCATTAGCTCTATTGCAACAGTAATGTCAACGAGATTACATCCAAAAGATGTTTCGTGTGGCAGTTTTGGAATGCAATCATGCACGTAACAAGTGGTATTTAAAATGCGCCCCGAACTCTTGACGACGGTTTTGGATCGTAAACTGTTATGGGAACTTTGGTTGGAAGGCTGCCATTTCCTTCTTCTAAGTTCATAGTTCATCAAAGGTTCATGCGCAATCGCTGTCTTATGCCATCAGTTATGGGATATATGTAGTTAATGCTACAAAGAGAACGCATGTGCTGGACAGCTTTCTGAGAAAACTGGTTCACGTGCCTACGTTCAGTACCTTGTCTGATATGATCACTCACTGAGTGACCTAATCAAGAAAATTTCGTATCAATACTGCGATAACGAAGGCAACATTTACAAGAGGCACAGGTGATTTCCGACGAAAGCAATCGGATTTTGAAAATGGCAAATCATGCAAAAATGTTGATTCAATAGTCATAGCTATCGTGCCTGAACAGCATAAAGTGGTGATCGCAACCTGAACGCCAGTGTGCTTGCGTGTGTGCGTGCATGAGAACGCCCGTGTATGGAAACAAATAAAAGGACAGTATGTTATCATTCGGATCTATTAAGAAGAACAGTACCAGACTTGTTTAATAAAGTAAATAATGTATTCTATGATACTGCAATTCGTACATATAAACATCGACACAGTTAAATATAAGGTTGCCCACCAGGGAGATATAAAATTTAATGAGATGGGCATCCATGCAAATGACAGCCAATGATAGCAATCATGTGCCATTCTAGTCGAGACTCATTTTGTCATGAGAATTTGATTGGGAGTCATCTAAAAGAAAAGGTTACCGTAGATGTCCAGTGTACTTTTGCAGCGGTGGCGCCTCCTGATACAGATGCTTACCTTTTGAAAACCGCAATGCGGCATCGGTCGATTCTCCGATCTGTCTAGTCTGTATTACTATTCGTTGAAAGAAGCGGTCGATTTGATTGAGTGACAATTGGTTATGCAACGTTTCGAGAGATCGCAGAGGAGGAACCATAAAGGTAATATCTGAAATATAGCACGCCGCTTTTGAATCGTCCGAGCAGTAAGTCGAGAAAGCTTTCAAGTCACTTAAAAAGAAGCGTAATTCGTCATTTTGATGCTTCCAAAAGAGCAACTCTTGAAAAATAAAAGATATTCTTTGCTGAAGATTGGATTCATCGTAACGGTTTAGGTGTACATTTCAAGGGTTTTGTACGATTGGCACCGTTTTTGTCGACTTTTACTCTATTTTTTCTCAGAGCTTTCGGGGTCGCTCACACCCCGCCATCAGCGACTACTGAGAACGATCAATACCCTACTGAGTGTGGTAATTGTGGTATAAAGCATCCTTTAAACAGATGCATGCGTTGTTTAAACACTTAAATTTCGTCCTTTGTTTAAAGCCTTTGTCCTATCTTTTTCACTGTCACCTATAGACCAGTTTTTGTATTTTACATGGTCAGTGACTCTGTTCATAACATAAGGGCCCTCGGGACCCATTGTGTCGCACCTGACAACATGATGATCGTTGTATTATATGTGACCATATCTCACTAACATCCATGCCCTTGTCACGGTTGAAGGTGCTGTTATTTCTAATAAAGAATGCCTCTTTAATCTTCTTTAGTGTGAAACATTGCTCACTGCAAAGAGCAATCGCACGTAAGGTGCCCAAACAATGCGCTGCATGTTCCACAACCGCTGAGGCCTTAATCGTCTGGTCTATCACTTTTCTTGGTTCAAGGGTTTGTCTTCGACCCTTACCTTGTGCATTTGTATTCCCATTTTCTCTGGTCTTTGCATTATTATATCTAATTAGGCAGGCCAAATGCTCCTTAAACCGATGTGACAGACTATTGCCTGTCTCCCCTACGTACAAGCCAGAGCAATCGCATTTGATTGCGTAAACTACCCCATGTCGTTCCATTTCGGGAATCTTGACCTTATCGTTCCTGAGCAAAGACCTTAGATTTGTTGAAATATTTAAAGTAAACTTTGAAGCCTAACAATTTTCCCAAACGTTGTATTCTTTCACCAATGCTTTCATAATATGGGATTGTCATTGTGATCATGTCTTTAGATTTGCTTCCAGTATCCTCCGTTCTATGTGACTGTTTTTCAATTACGGAGGAGATTAGTGTCCTAGGGTATCCATTATTAGAAAGCGTCTTTGTTATATGTTGCAGTTCATGTTGTATGAACTCTTGGTCACAAACATGCCTAGCTCTGTCCACCATCCCTTTGATTATACTGAGCGGGGATTGTGAGACGAGAAATGCAGGTATCTTTCCGAGTGAGTAACTTTTCTATAAACTGTTGTTTTGACATAATCATCATGTCCAATGACTAAAGTGTCCAGAAACGGGAGTTTTCGATTGGCTTCTTTCTCAATTGTGAAGCAGATTTGTCCAGGGAATAAGTTGTTGAACACAGAATTAAGCCAAGGTTTTTTAAGCGCTATGTTGATGATATAATCGTGGTCATCACATAAGCGAATGAAGAAAAATTTTTGGAATACCCCAACAACTTAATGCCTGGACAGATCTGCTTCACAAGTGAGAAAGAAGCCAATCGAAAGTTCCCGTTTCTGGACACTTTAATCATTAGACATGATGATTATGTCAAACAACAGTTTATAGAAAAGCTACTCACTCGGAAAGATACCTGCATTTCTCGTCTCACCATCCCCGCTCAGTATAATCAAAGGAATGGCGGACAGAGATAGGCGTGTTTGTGACCAGGAGTTCATACAACATGAACTGCAACATATAACAGAGACGCTTTCTAATAATGGATACCCTAGGACACTAATATCCTCCGTAATTGAAAAACAGTCACATAGAACGGAGGATACTGGAAGCAAATCTAAAGACATTATCACAATGATAATCCCATATTATGAAGGCAATGGTGAAAGAAAACAACGTTTGGGAAAATTTTTAGGCTTCAAAGTTTACTTTAAAAGTTCAACAAATCTATGGTCTTTGCTCAGGAACGATAAGGTCAAGATTACCGAAATGGAACGACAAGGGGTAGTTTACGCAATCAAATGCGATTGCTCTGGCTTGTACGTAGGGGAGACAGGCAATAGTCTGTCACATCGGTTTAAGGAGCATTTGGCCTGCCTAACTAGATATAATAATGCAAAGACCAGAGAAAGTGGGAATACAAATGTACAAGGTAAGGGTCGAAGACAAACCCTTGAACCGAAAAAAGTGATGGAGCAAACGATTAGGGCCTCAGCGGTTGTGGAACATGCAGCGCATTGTTTGGACCACTAAGGAAGATAAAAGAGGCACTCTTTATTAGAAATAACAGCACCTTCAACTGTGACAAGGGCATGGATGTTAGTGAGATATGGTCAGATATAATACAACGGTTATCATGTTGTCAGATGCGACACAATAGATCCTGAGGGACCTTAAGCTATGAACAGAGTCAGTGACCATGTAAAATACAAAAACTGGTCCATAGGGGACAGTGAAAAGATGGGACAAAGGCTTTAAACAAAGGACGAAATTTAAGTGTTTAAACAACGCATGCATCTGTTTAAAGCATGCTTTATACCAAATTACCATACCTCAGTAGGGTATTGATCGTTCTCAGTAGTCGCTGATGACGGGGTGTGAGCTACCCCGAAAGCTCCGTTGAAAATAAAATAAAAGTCAACCAAAACGGTGCCAGTCGTACAAAACCCTTGAAAAGATATTCTTTGTTCTCATAGAACAACATTTCTGCTATTTATGAAGCTTACATTTTCTGAGTGCGCTACCCTGTTGGCACCAAGGTTTTGGAAGAAGAGGCAAATAACACAGCTGAGATCAACGCAATAAAGAAAATAGGGTCAAGAGCAACAATTGGGTAAAGGTGCGCACAAATACAAGAGAAAACACTAAAGGATATTCGCACCTACAATAGGACAGAGTCATTCGATCGCTATGAATAATTAATGGAACATAAAAGATAAACGCGTGACTAAATGGGAATAAGAAAAAACCAGCCGTCCTAAGACAGGAAGGGAAAATAAATGAGGAAGACAAAACACGCATCGCTGGTCTTCTCCTCACGGAACACTTCCACATAACCAAAGTTAAAAGTTTATAGTGCAGTAGTAAGACTGAAATGCGGGAGTACACGGAAAAGCAGTTAGCGGCAAGAATGAAACGCCGAACTTATCAAATATTGTTTTATAAGGCAATTTAATGTGGCTAGTGGAACACAAACGTTAGAGGTGCATGCAAACAAAGGCCCCACGAAGTTCTGAATCAAGGAGAAGAACTGCCCCATCTGCTCACCGTGAAAACTTGCTCGGTCTCCTTCCAAACCGGTTTGCATGGATTGACGAAGATCCGGAGCGCTGGAACCTCTGGATATTACGGCAGTGCTCATCAACGCGGGCGTAGCTTCAAAGCACATTTCCTATGGAGCAGGGAAGGTTCCCAACAAATTCTTACCATCACGATTGCCAGAAAAAGAGCCACTAATAACGGCAGTACTTATCAAGTTGGCGTCCTGCTCTAAAACGTAGTAAATTCGTCCACCTTCCTATCGGCAACTCAATTACGCATTCGCTTACGGCGAAGGTACTTTACAGCTTGGCGTCGGAAGCCGGGATGATTCTGACGATACTGTCGAGCTAGAAGCAAAACATACGTAAGCTTTGCTGTTTTCATACGTGCTGTTATAAAAAGCATAAAATTAGTGGTAACATTACTAGGGTCATCATTAATATTACGTTACGGTCAGTAGCATAAGCATACCGCCAAGAGGTTCTTCAACCGCCACTATGTTCAAGTAGTAATTCGGTTGGTCGTCGTTTTCAATCTTACGACCTAAACAGCGTTTGCCAAGATACACGCAAAGTTGATGAAGCAGCAAAACATCACAACAACGGGTGACGCAGGACACTGAAGCGAACCAACAGCCAACTATTCCGTAAGGAACGACTCAGTGAAACTATTTTATAAAAACTGTTTCTGCTCCAAATTTGAAACCTCAACCCAACTAGTAAGGAAAATAAGTGTGCCTGTTGGGCCGTAATTTGGCTGCATGAATCACCCGTCGTAAAAAATCGGGCAGATATAAAGAACTATTAACATTAATAGAATACGCCAAGAATTCGAATATAACGTAAACTGGAGTTGCATCGTGCCCCAATGTAGCATAAGTGAAACAAGACAGCAAAGTTGTTAAAAACAGGACAAAGCCCTTTACAAGATCCGCCTTTTGTTTGGCACGAACAAAAAAGAGAAAAATGCAGCAGAGCATAAACTTATGTACGCAACAACGGTTAAGCGTAGACCTAATGCGTGTACAACAAATTCGACGCTCGGCCAATCAACTTAAGCATTACGGCCTAAGGAATTACATATCAGCTATGCACAAAAAACGTTTTGAAAACCGATGATATGATAACTGCTTCGCAAAACTTACGGTTGGAGCATGACTGGTCAATTTGAAGATTCGCCACAACATGTGAACTGTCTGGTGAAGTACTTCTCGTGGGAGAATGAAGTGCGAGCTCCTGAGTAGCTAAAAGTTTGAACCATCACGTTTGAAAGGAAAGAATGGACTCAAGCAAACTATATATATATATATACAGGTAGTTCTCGTATAACGCGTGTTCATATAACGCGTTTTCGCTCATACGCGATTTTGAAATCGTAGCACTTTCTCACATAACGCGATTCTGTTTTCGCTCTTACGCGATTTCGCCAGCTGGAAAGCGAGGGCGTATGGCAAAGTCTCCCCGTGTTTTCATCCACCGAGAGCAAACAAAGGCCGCGCTGTTAGCTTATGCGCGTTCTTCGGTCACGAACAAGCGAAATGTGACAAAAACGTTTAGGATTCTTATCAGAAGTAGTGTCCGACCCAGCTGTGCACCCTGCAATATGCATACTCAAACATGCTACTGATCGGTATTCATGTTCGGTGGAATAATTCGCGCCGGCAGGAACATGTGTACAGACGACGTTTCCATTTTCAATTCTTCCGAAGCGCAGGCATCGTAGTGGTTTTCCAGTGAGTCGTAGTACGCTAGCACAGAATTTGGAAAGCATTCACACCGTCTGATTGCGAGCTCAATTCGTAAGTATTTTGTCTGATTCCGCGATCTGAGGATAGCCTTTAAGTATCTGAAAATGTCTAAGCTTCCTGATTCGAAGTCAGCTGGTAGTGATCGAAAAAGAAAGGCGCTGACTGTTGGAGAGAAGCTTCAGATACTGAAACGGTATGAACGGAATGAGACGACACGTGATATCGTCAAAGCTACCGGCATAAAGGAATCAACCTTGCGGACCATTAGGAGCAATGCAGAAAAAATTAAACAGACCTGCGTAAGCGGTACCAGTTCAAGTATTGCGATGTCAATAAGAACAAGGCCGAAGATACTGGAAGAAATGGAAAAACTACTCAGCATTTGGATCGAAACTCAAACGATGAAAAAAATAGGAACAACGTTTTTCACCATCAGACAAAAAGCAGTTACCATTTACGAAGACCTTAAGAAACAGTCTACAAATCCTACTGAAATTCCTCCATTTACTGCTAGTAGTGGTTGGTTCTGCCGTTTCAAGAATCGATACAGTTTTCACAATGTTCGTCTCTGTGGCGAAGCAGGAAGCGCGGACGTCGATGCCGCGCAAACATTTCCAATAGAAGTACAAAACTTGGTCAAAGAAAAGGGCTACTACCTCGATCAAATTTTTAACTTCGACGAGACAAATCTTTATCTAAAGCGTATGCCAAAAAGGACCTACATTTCCAGAGAGCGTAGGCATGCTGCAGGAATCTGCGCTGCGAAAGATCGTGTGACTGTAATGGTCGGTGCCAACGCTAGTGGGGATCTTAAGCTGAAGCCATTGATGATTCATCGTCATGCCAATCCACGAGCCCTAAGGGGAATTGTTAAAAGCAGTTTGGGCGTTTACTACAGGTACAGCAAAAGAGGATGGATGACCGCCCAAGTTTGCCTTGATATTTTTTCTAATGCTTATGTGAATGACATTAAGAAATACTTGAACGAGAAGAACTTGACTTTTAAAGTTCTCGTAATCATGGATAGCGCGCCAAGCCACCCACCGATGATAGCTGAGCTAGACCCAAATATCCACTTTGTTTTCTTGCCTGCACGGACCACTTCTTTGTTACAACCGCTTGACCAAGGCGTCACAATGTTTCTTCATTCTTCATCACAATGCTACCTTCTACATCTAATAGGACCTCAGTTCGCCCGTAACAAAGGATAGTGAGATTAAAAAAGTGAGTCCAACGGAACTCCATTCTTTCCTGGGTATGAGGTCGTTTATTTTAGTACTGAGAGGGACTCTTTCCACAAGCTAAAGACGCAAGCACGCCGCTCCTGAAAGCCATTTTGAACTCTGTCCGCTGTAAAGAGTTCTATCATAAAAGCTCTGCCGTTAATGTATGATCGCCGTAAAAGATAATGTTATTCAGACCCAGTGTAAGAGGATCCATACGTCAGCGTGCCTAACGGTAGAATAAGTAGCTCAGGTACATCATAATTCCTGTTTCAACCCAGCTTATTTAACATATCTCTCCGTTGTTGTTTACAAGTAAACAATCCTTCTGACGCTTTGAACCAAATCGTGATTTTCCTATACTTTACATGTCTCCTATAACGCGATTTCATATAACGCGAGATTTTTCAGGATTTTCAAGTGACCAAACGCTCGCGTTATACGAGAACTGCCTGTATATATATATATATATATAATGAAGCAGGACTCCGTCTCCGCGGTTTCACTTGTCCGCAGTTTCTCTCCGTCTCCCGTCCATGCAAGAGTAATGAACAAAAAGATCAAGAAAGGGCGAAACCGTCTGCCATTCGATCGTAGCCGATAGCAGACTCAAAGTCATCATTCTGTCCAATAGCACCTCATTCAACTATACTTGTCTGAATCATCTTGCTTTAGTCTATCACGTGCACGCTAACACTACAATATCACTGTCAGCATATCCCGGTGAATTCATTGCATGCACCTGTTAATAGGTTTTCACAACACTCGTGTTTAATCGAGACAGGTGAACGTAACCTCCCTCATTTCCAACATTCAGATCCGTTGATAAGAAATATTGCAAGCCAATGCGCGCGTTTAAATGTTTCTGAACTAAGACATTAGCAGAACCTACGACTAGCTTCCACTGCATCGCAGATTTACAATAAGATCGCCCAAATGAGATTCCTTTGATCTTTCTTTCGGCAGCCACATGTAAACAAGGATAAGCATGGAACAAACCAGCAGCATAAACATACGGTGGGTTTCTCTCTTCAAAATGCATTAAATCAATAAACGTTCACTCGAAAATAGGCGGTTATACTTGAAACAACAAATGCAAAAAGTATTAACCACCAACCTAATACGTTACTAACATATGTATCGCAAAATCACTGTACATTCGGTGTGATAAGGCGTCTGCTATCATCCGTTATATGCGGTGAGCCTTGGAACCGAACTCCCGCGGATACGGATGTCCTACTATATGTGTACAGTAAAAAAAGTGGAACCTTACTGAACCGATATCGAACGCGGCTAAACCACTACATAAGCTGTGTGCACACGGAATCTAATAGTTACTGGATAAACGTTCGCGGCTACAAACTCAATAGCAAACCGTTCCCAAGCTTGCGCCCATCGCATACAATCTGGCAAGCGAAAACTTTGCTGACTTACTACGACAAGCCCACATGTACAGGACAGCCCGTACGTTAATGCCCATCCATAGCTTACTGTACGAAGCTTTAATAGACGCCAACTCAAGTCTGCATTCCGTTTTCAAATTTCAAAAAGTGTTGTTATAAACGGTGCAAAATTAACAACCAACACGTAAGGGAGCAGTGATTGAAGGGAGATGACTAATGAGGTGTCTTAATCTGTTAAGATTGAGACAACTCTCCTCAAGCACTGCTGACCTGAATACGCTTTCTGAGCCTTTTCGATTCCGATATTAGCCCACGGACCAGTCGGTATTTATCGTACAACAAAATCGTTCATCTCCTAATGTTAAGATTCATTTAAAGTTTAACAGCCGAATTTTCAGGTAAGACCATTCTCGTTGACCACCACAAATCACGCAGTTAACCTGGACAGCGAAAAACGGTAAGCAACAAGATGACAGGCCTCTCCGTAGTGACTACTCACCTTAGAGCTTCTGCAGCAATTATGAATCATAATTCTTGGATTACTAAATACTTGGCTTTTTTGTGAATGCGCATTAATGCGAAAGTGACCGGACATGAATGGAGGGAGACGGAGATCGAGTAGACCACGCGAGCATGCAACGTTTGACAAAATTGAATAAAGTCGGCCCGAAAAGGCAACTTACTAATTGGTTTGTTGTCTTTGACCCCAATGGCAACGACGCCAATTGAGTTGGGCGTGGAAACCTTCGCTCGAGGCGACTTTGCCTAACAAGCGGGAAAGTCGTTGGAACGATTTTTGAAAAACGCGTCAACGCGCTCCATGCCCACCGTCCCGTTTTCGCTCATCCGATTACTATCCTCCGAGCTGACCGAGTGAAGGGCGGTGATCAATTCCTTCACTTGAAACGTCTCGTCGGCGTTGTTGCGGCTGGCCTTTGGCCTTGATAGTGGTGCACATGAGGAGACAGCCCCCAGCAAATCGTTGGCTAGCAACCAACCTGTAGCCGAGTCCGGCGACGTGCGTCGTCTGGATGCAAGGGAGAGCGCCCGGGGAAAAGTGCAATTCCACGTGGAAGCGATCCTCGGCTCGCGGATCCTTGGCCGTATCTTCGTAAAGCATAAGAACCATCTGTGCCATATAATTGTACTCAGTAACGGAAGAAAGAAATTTAAGCGCATTTTCCCATTGCTTGTCAAGCGGCTGTAACGTTGTGAATATTGAAAGGCGGAGTCAGTGGACGCAGGCAAGGCTGACCGGTTCCAAAAGAGTGCCGAACTGGACCAGATTCATCAAGGAATGGATGTGGCTTTCGCTGGTGAAGTACAGCCTTGTTCTGACGTGTCTTAGCGGAGTGGCAATGTCCTTCGACGCTCTGCTGCAAGCGGAAGTGGCACAGTTCGAAGTGGTTAAAGGTGAATGGCAAATTCAACCTGGGATCCAATCGCGTTGCATTCTCTTCCTCGGCAATACCGTCAATGCATCGATTCAGGTCGGACCGAAGCTTTCTGATCAACGGAGTACATATACCTTCCGCGATTAATACTTTCTCCATGGCCGTTATCCCGTATTCCTGAGAAGCAAAGAGCTCCAGTGAAAAAAATGACCAGTAGGGGAAAAGCGACCAGTACGACTCACCTGGAAAACAACAATGTCGGCCATATGCTTGGAGCAGACGTAAAGCTCCTCCATGTGCTCGATGGCAAGCAAAATACCAACGTTGTGCTCCAGGTCGTACTTGATGCACTGAAACAAAGGCGCACAATTCGACCAGCACGTGGCAACAGAGCACTCCTACGTCGTAGATGTCGGGAATTTTCGATATGTCAAAAACATGACCATTCCCTTTCGTGTACCTGAAATCCTTGACCAGTTTGCCCCAACGTCGCTCAATCAGGTCCCAAGTTTCGCCCATGTACAAAGTGTCGCATTTCGACTTGTTTCTGCGAATTTTAATTATTTCAAACATCTTCTTGACCATGTCGTAAATTTTGCAGCACATTCTTCGTGGATTGCGTATAAACCGCAAGGCGTTCTGTATGGTGATCGACTTCGTAGGATTTATCTAAGGTGATGTAGCCAACCTAGAGCGGTGGAAATTCTCACGCAAATTACCTTCGCATTGTCCTCCGGAGTCAATTCCTTGTCCTGCTGGAGGAAGTTGTGCAGAAAGGCCTTCACTTTTGTCTGATACATTCTCGCGTCTTTGTCGTCGTCCAGCAAGCCATCGGTATTCGCCGACTTCACCATTTGCACCAAAATTGGCGGCAATTGACCTTCCAATGCCAAAAGTCCCTGAAAGCTTTTAGTTTAGCGCTGCTGCAGCGGACTAGAATCGGGCGATTGCCTTGGCAAAAGCAGCAGCCGTCATTTGCACCCTTCCTTCCTCCGAAGCGTACATTTTCAAATCGTGACGATAGGTGCTGTGCAGACGGAGGAAGCCCAACCCTCTGCTGTCGCTTCCGTAGTGGCCTTAATTGCGAAAATGAAAACAACTTGGAGCCGCATAACAAAGATAGTGTATTGCTAACCGCCTGGATAAAGGCAACGGAACGCCTTGCCCAATTCCTCAGCTTGAATCTTTCCCGCGTTGGTCAATTCTCCGCCCCATTTGACAATCAACAGTAAACAAGGGGATTCGGATAAATCGGGATTCAATTCGACGGAACCACGTCGGCCGCTCTTCGGCCGTTCCTGATATTTCATCTGCACTTTGCGATTTATGCCGGAAAAATGCCCATGCCTAGTAGAAACCAATTTCCATGAAAGCGAAGAAAGAGTATGCACTTCAGACTTACATCTCCAAAACCATTTTGACCTGCTCCAGCTTGGACCGCTGTTCAGTGATGCAAGCCGATTTCTCAGAGTCGTTGCGAATTATCAACAAGAGATGGCGAACAATATCCAGCACCTCTTGCAATTGGGCAGGCCTTTTCAGCTTCAGTTCGGACTTTGCATAACCGTTGTATTTGGAGAACAAATTAAAGAACCTGAAAAAGTATACTTGTGGAACAGTGTCTTTCGACCGTTGGCGGGCAAAAGACCGTTAAAGGCAGCAGTTCAGCAGAAACCTTCGAAATCCTTGGGGAGCTGATTTGCTCGAAATATTACGATGGACAATAAAGCAATACTAACAGAAACTGACAAGGAAGTGGAGGTACATCTACGGATACCTGTGCATTGCTCAATGCAATTGCATATGCACAGCAATTACTATACATATATAGACGGGGAGGGGAATGAAGACTTATTTCGAACATCTATATATATATATGTATATATATATATATATATATATATATATATATATATATAGCATTGAATACCTATCGATCGAAACACTGAACATTACATATCAGCCAACTGATGCTAAAGACTGGAGAAAGAAGATCCCAAACGTTATGAAAGCAACGCAGTTATCATAAAACGGCCTATTCGTAACAAAAAATATACATTCCGTAAAAAATAAGTACGATAATATGCCTAGCATTCAGAAACACCTATTCTTCTTAAGTTTCGGGATGTAATCAAAAAGATGTGAAGGAAATAATGTTAATATTATGAAGTTCACAAAGAAAAGGTCACTTTTCCGTCAACTAAATACACTAGACAACAATTTACTTGTTCGCTCATCATTATCGAGCAGTATCAACCGAGAACTGCATGGCAAAGTTAACTTTGGCCTACTGCTTAATTCAGGAAATCGGGAAAGGCTCGAAAGGGTCGGACAACTTTCGTCGTACTGACAGTACTTACCAGTGTCACATCACTGAATGGAACAAGAAGCTGCTAGTTCATTGGCATAGCATGCAAGTGGATGATTTTGTCACCGCTTACTTTTGATGCCTAACTTCCATTTTCAGTTTCTGTTTCGGCGTCCTGTCGCCGTGTCGAATGATCGCCAAGACGCAACGCAGCTCCATTACGGTACCGTACGTCGTAGCCACAAGAGGCGGGTCATCTGTGCCAAATTCGAGGTGACAATCCGAGTTGACGTCACTCAAGTCCATACCCAATTGGAACGGTCTAACCCAGGGAATGTGCAACGTTGGAGCCAAATAGCGAAGTATCATGTTGCCCAATATTTTAGCCGAGTCTTCGTAATATCGCGTCGACGTTTTCACAAACGAAAATCCATTAACGTCGCACACAAATGATCTCCCATTGGCCCGAAGCAGGTCGAAACCGCACACTGTTTGCTTAAATGCGAAGTTGCATATTGACGGGATATGGATATAAAACGGAATTGACGCCTACTCGAAAGGCCCAAACTATTTTCCGCGCAATCAGCTTTTCTCTGCTGCTTAGGATCACTGGATACCGAATTTCCTTGCCATCCGAGTCTCTTTCCACCTTGCCATCCAAGGCTGGGGATTTCCGCGCTTCCGCGTGCGCGTAGTCAGGCCCAACAGCGTACACCTAACGAGAAGAACATTTATCAACACTATTGAACAAATGACCCGGCACCTTGACGTCGGTTCCGTCAGTTGGCATGAACTCCTCGTAAATGTAGGAACCTTCTTTACGCACTCTGCTTTCAGGGGAATAAACGCTACTCCTATTATCCACCTAAAATGCAAGTATCATTCCGAAGAATAAAGCGACAACAACGAATACCTTGCGGAACAATCTCTGCGAGCCGCCTCCTGCAGACGATGGATAGTAGATATATATGTTGTGATCTTCAGCTGAGATGGGCTTCTCAACGAACGGCTTGTTGAAATTGACGCCATTGACTTCGATCGCGTCTTCGTGTTCAATCAACGTGCACTCTATACAGCAGGAGTTCTGCAAGAACACTCTGAGAGTACACAGCAGTGTACTGTACCGTACCACTGGGATTCTCCGACTCGCGCAACAAAACAGTGTAGCGCGGAAGTTCTATGTACGCACGTTCAAGAATCTTGTACACTTTAATTCTGAAAGCAAAGCGTCATCGAGCCAGTCGACTGCAATTCAAAGAAATAAACAAATTACCCCATAATTCACTGCAACTGCGAAAATAAAGTTAAATGCACCGCGCCCACATTTGAATGGAATAACGTCCAATGGAAAATAAAAAGAAGTTATCTCTGCAAGGCATACGACAAAAAGGTGGGCACGCGAAGATTCCAATTTAGCCGAAACTATGCACGCCCTTTACGTTCGCCTTAATCTACCTTTAAATCACATTACAGTACTGCAAGGCCCGCCACAGCGTTTAATTTGTCGAAGTAGTCATTCTCCGTCGCAAATCGACCGTTAAATATAAAATAACCAGGGAGACAAACAGGTTTGACTTAAATGAATGTTAAACCATTCTCGCAAATGGAATCTCGCTGTGCAAGCAGTATCGACGCCCTTCGTGGAAGGCTTCAGCTGATGACAAATTGCCACTCATGATGACATCTGTACAGTACGAGTTCGACTAAAGAAAAGCCATGGCAAAACAGAAGCTCAAATAAAACTAAACAGTGGAACCTTCCGATCAGACTACCTCTATCCTCACGGTTCAATGGGCATAGGTCTACCTGAAGAGGTTAGCTCGTATTGGCCCCGTTGAATGAATGAATGGATTCGTTGGAACATTTCTCAGCGCATTTACTACGCAACAGACAACCATGATCATGTCACAGCAGTTGACAGGAATATTTGCTAACTTTGGAAAATGCTAACTGGAAGTAAAGACGTAAGGTGCTGGTGAAATGTCATCCAACTTCAAAACGATCAACTTTTGAAGGTGGATCGTACTTCTATTAAAAGGTTAAAGAAATGGCCGATTTCAACTAGGGACAAACAAAGAAGCGATAACTGGCGCCAAGTTCTCTGGAAAAGTCAGATCAGCGAAAATATGCACACAAATGCACCAATAAACTCCCTCTGGTTTCCAAATTGAATGGATTCTTCTCAACCGTCGCCTATCACAAACTGAACAGACGCGTGCGAACATGCGGCAGAGCAATACGTCGTGAAACTAATAATATTGAGACACGGTACATTATCACATACACCATTCCTACAGATCCTGGATTCCAAACACCTGTAACTATTCTCTTTTTATATAACTTTTAAACATTGTGGGCAAAAGCGAAAGAACTTCAAACCACGAAAATTTATTCCCGCAGAGTCGGGCAACCTTAAATCGCAATGCTATTGCGATTCACGTTAACGTACAAGCAAAACTATGCTACCAAACAGAACATATTGCTAGCAATAATCAAGCATGCCATGAAATAGCAATGTTCTAGAAACTTGCGAACACCTATAAACGCAACTGCAAAGCAATCTCAACAAGAGTGTTGCAACACCTCTAAGGCGCGAATTCGCATGCAGTGTTTCCTGTTTCGTTACCACGGAGTTCTTATGTGAGCACGGATGCAGTGATTCCTGTTTCGTGAGGACGCCGGCCCACCGTTTCCGGCGATGCTGACCAAAACAACATTCGACTATGAGGGTTGCATGAATATCCGCTATGAAATGTCTTCGTCTTATTGATTCCCCCATTTTGAATAGTACAAAGCTTCAACTATGAAACAGCACCGAGCATCGCCGCCTACAGTGCAACTTGTAACAGTTTCAGATTGGACCAACTTCCTGGACGTCCCACTTGAAATTGCAGCACGGCCATTCCGTCCAGACTACCATAAAATGTGTCGGATGCACTTCCTGCATTGATTAACACTGGGAAATTCCATATAATCCCTTATACTGACATTCCAAACATTAATCCGAACATAACAATACACAGTAAATTCTTAATGAAGATAGCAACTACGCCCAAGTTGCGCAGCTGAACATTAACATAATAACAATGGCCTATCGACGCTGGCCAATTCAAGAGGAGCATATTACGCGAAGGCGCCAATTAGTGTTTAATTTTCACCTTTCCAACAATGGAACCAAATGGGATATCAGTTTGAAACTGCTACAACATTAGTTCATTGGCATTCGGTGGATTAAAGGAAGGAAATGCAAATGAGGTGAACAAAAAATAAGTGTTACCTGCTCAGAAGATCGTACTGACGTTCCAGATCGTTAATAACGTACGGATTGCGCAAGTGAATGTAGTCTATAGCTTTGCTGATCGGAAATCCATGCGAATGGAAGCTTATAAAGCAATCGCAGAGTGGCCAGTCTTCCACCGGTTGCGAAATGATCATATTTTCATCGAAAACTACGATATCCAGTTTGTCACCATAGTAGTCGCGCATGCGCGTCAGAATTTCCCGCATCGGTTTCGAACGAACCTTCTTATGCATTGCGCAAATTGCCACAATTATGCGCTTAACTGGCTTCGACGGGGGTGAGCTGGAACGGGACGAAAGCAATGGCCCAGTTATGGGTAGCCTGGAACTGCTCATCAACGACGTTGAATCGGAAACGGGCGACCTGGGTCGAGTTGGCGACTGGGACCCTTTGAGGCTGTCGGTATGCGTCGATAGGCTCTTGGATTCCGGCATTACATTGACACTGAAAAACACGCACATTTACTGCACTGCAATTCAGCCAACCGCAAGAGAGCCGGGATGACGTAGTATCCTACGCAACGGTATCCCATAGGACACAGTGAACATTGCTGCGAAAAGCGCAAGTTGAAATGCACCGTTTATTTTTTCATATAAATTTTGCAACAAGACAACACTTTAAACCCAGTACAGGTGATCCGGCATGCGCAATTGAATATGTGGCAAAACATTTTCAAACAGCGTCTCCTGCAAGCAACCTCATCCTGCAGGGTGAAAAGCCAACAAACCGTCAGCTGTTTGCCAAAAATGATGAATAGCCCGTTGCCTTACTGATTTGCAGGTTTGTAAAAGTATCATGCAAGCTAACCGACACTTCCAATGCTATTAGTAATTTAGCTGAGCGCAGATAGTTCCGTAATTGCTACGCAAGCGTTGGTAAACCGTTTCAAGTCGGCACGTCTGCAATTCAAAAAGGTGCTAGAAGTACTTCGTCCAGACTAGGCGTCAAATGCGCGCTACAAAAGTACGCTACACTTTCGAACGCATCCCTTTATGCGCGAACTACGTCTTTTACACGTCATTTGTACATGCTATTCCTGTTATGCGACCGGTTCTTAAAAGTGGAGCACGCAAGACCGCATTGAATGGCGATAGGACTTTGCCGAAAGAATCAATCGGTGGCTTCCTTGTTGGAGTCGCACGCTTTCCTGGAAATTTGCAGAACATTGCTAAAGAACCTGCAGGTTGAATGTCCATTAGTGTTTATCAAAATCTGATTTTGCCTCTCAGCAGGACAAGCAAGGAGAAGCATAATTGAATTTCTTGCGACAGGGCAAAAATTGAGCCCCCTATTAATGTTCGATTGCTTCATTGTGGATCGACAGAATTCCCTTACACCTGAAGATGCTTTTCCTTTGGCGCTGCGCATTACTTGCAATTAAAGAACAAACGCCGAAATAGGGGAACAAGTCCAATTAACTGTGAAGGACGGAAACTTATGTCTCCTAAGGGAACGTTCGGAAGATCCTGTATCTCATTTGAGCGAGTGACATAAGGAGGCTAAGCCATTGCACAGGATGCGTGGACATGAAACCAAAGAGCATGCAATCATCCAGATAGTCAAACCTTGGATACTGATCTCCGGAAATGATTTATGAGTCGATCAACCAAACATATAAAAATCCTTAAAATCACATTGGTCAAACTATTGAGTGGAAAAGAAATCCACTACATCTCAACACGATTAGAACAAGGAAGGAAAACTTCCTTTCTGGGCAGGTTAGGAAAGGCATAGGGATTTGGAAAAATTACTAGCTTCAGTGTTCCACAGCAGATCATTTGGGATAGGATTCAGGAATAAGAAATGATAAGCTCAATGTTCCTGCCACCGAAAGCAATGAAATATTAGGCCGTAGAGTTTCATGTACCTCCCCAGTACTGATGCGACGGGGTACGCTTCTATTTATATATTCCAGCAACGCATAATGTGCCTAAACAATTGCAACAATACCTAGGCGTATTGAATGGGGTAAGGACGAACGGCACTCCGCACAGTTACGTAACTCTGTTATGGTTACAGACCAAAATATTACCGTGCTCAGCAATTCTTGAAAACTTCAGCGGTAACTGGGAAGGTGTCGCACTGTCAGAAGATCTGTTTCCACACATTAAAAAACCTAAGCGTTGTATTTTAGCAAAACTTCATATCGGCCGTGATCCCACTTGAAGCACTCCAATTTCACTGACGGTATTTCGCACGTTGGCAAATTCCCTTCCCATTATGTTTCTTCCTTTCCCTCATCGCACTTTTGCGTAAGCGCGAAAATTGGAAAATGACATAGAAAATTTCGTGGTAACAAGTGGTGTTCTATTTTCCAGAATGGATATCTATTAATAGCTTGCCGTGGAGCGTCTTCACAATTAACGCACGAAACCGGAACCATGAACTTATGCATGATAACTAGTAAAACCGAACGCACTGTTTGCATCCACATTTGGATTAGTAGCCTATAGGATATTATCCCTGTTTTACTCGCAATATGTTCAAGTATGAAAATCCGGGTCAAATGGGCAGGCGTAGTAATCTTCGTGGGAAAAGTAGCGCAGTTGTCTTATGCGCCAACCTCGGGATGTGATTGTTTATTCAGCCCGAACTTCCCATGGTGAACTGCAGCGTTCGAACATCGCAAAGGTCTGGCACGTGGCGCATTCGAACTAGACGATGGTCAATCGTCAGTAATGATTCTATTTACATTTCTTGTGTGACAAAATGTAGTTTCCTATGCGATGAATACGTGGGAAGGTCAGAAAAACTGAACTGCACAAACGAAGGTGGCCACTTCGATCACAATTGACCGTCTAATCACATTGCGTTTGAAAACTGGTTCTTCTACCATCCTTTTGTTGACTGTTCGCTTCATTGTGGAACTTCTGGTTTTAAAGTTCCTATTCAACTTCCCCACATTCCACTGTGTGGTCTGAACATCGCTACTTGTTCTAAGATCTTTGTGCGACTACATGTTCACCAACGAATCCTCCACATTCCAACAAGTTGATGACAGGACATGGGTGGTCCGTAAAGCTCAGACTGACTGAAATGAAATGAGGTAACTTTAATCATCACCGTCTTGCGCTCACCTCAACACAGTCGCTACCTTAATATCATCAAATGACACTTGGCACTCTGTTCAGAATAAATCTGATTTCAGGCAAGTTCAAAAGACGTAAACCAAAAGATTGGGAACCTCTTCTGAGACCACTACTGCACGAGTGAATTTCAAGTGCAAACGACATGTTTAATGGCAGCTACCAAATATTTGGGGCAGTTGCAATCAGCGCATTAAATATTCATACTTTTAAAGAATATAAGCGTAGGAATGATGTGACCACGACTGGCGCCTTTGAAAATGCAAACTAGAGGAAAATGAATGGGTGAAGCGTTGGTTATGATTTTTTGCATACCGCGAACACAGAAAGGAGCGCTGAGAAAAAAATTCAAGTAGACTAGCAGAATTTAATACAGCCGACAAAGCAGACAGTGCCGCTCGCCAACGGACCGCTTCGCGAATTGCACGCACCAATGACTGTTGTCAGTCTTCGTGTGGCAGCAGACCTATGACAGTACCGATGAGAAGGAAGCCAAGCATTAGTGAGGCAAGTTTCATCGAATTTGGATACTGATTCGCAAGTTCCCGGTTCAAAATTTCGAAAAACGTTATGAACAAAAATGTTCCAGCCGAAAGAGCCGTGAAGACTAGGAAGAGAACCGCTGAAAGCGTTAGGCTATGATTATTTCAAACGTCAGTGTCCAGTGGCACTTGCCTTGGTCCCCAGGTTCCAACCGTGCATTATCGATGCCTACACCAATGCCAATTCCGAGAGGACTGGCACTAGCAAACAAAACAACGCAAAGAACAACGACCCGTTTACGGCCGCGATTCTCCTTTGCCAACTGAAGTCCAATGCTAACAGCGATAAGACACTTATGGCTAATCACGGCAACAAACAACGTTATCACGTCGGCAGCCTTCGCCTGAATGCCAATGGCTAAGCCTGAAGTTCAAAGTGGTTCGGTAAACTTGCCGATAAAGGCCTTCATCCGTGGCTACTACCTTCCAATATAGAATGAAAAGAAATTGCGGCGACCAACGTGAGGGAATGAACAAATGCCATGTGTCCAGAATCATGATCTTGACGGACATCCCTATCAACAGCCGGCGACTGAACTTCTCGGTTTCCTCCATCATCGGTGGAACGGTTGGTCTCCGCGTTTAGTTCATAACTGCTGCAATAATTTTGATCAATTTTCGCGAACACATCCTTTTCATACTTGCGAACTGGTCGTAAACGTAAAATCCCCCCATTTCACACAAATGCATTAATAAAGTACGCATACTGCGTTATCGTAACCGAAAGAATCGTATCCTACGTCAAACCACGGGCTTCTGAGTAAACCGAACAGAGCGACGTCACATCGAACTGCGATTCCTTGGACTAAGCACAGAATAGCTTCACAAATAAATTCACCACTAAAATTTATTCACAGCCATTAACGGCGAATGTTAATTTAAACTGACATAAACTGGCGGTATCCACACAATCTATACCTCTACTTGGGACTGCTGAAGACTTACACACGCGGAACGTAACAAACCTGGACTTTACCATACGTCATAGCACAATCAATAGGCGTAAAGGGATTCTTCCACAACGCCTAATCGGATCTGATTAGTACGCACCAACGGTGAAGAGCAGAATTTACAGTGTCTAGCTGTAAAATTGTGTTTGGGAAAAAATTAAGAACCGATTTCAAAATGAGAAACCTATGGATCAGCACTGGAGCGAAAATAAGCAAAAGAGCATTGATTGAGAATCAAAGTAAGCCAATGGAGAGATCGATGCAAAGTTTGAAGAACCGCTAACGAATAAACTTGGCGTCGGCAGTTCAAGCTTGCCGGCCGATGGGAGACAAATGGCCAAAGAGCCGCAATAGCGCGAGTCCGCAATGATAGCAATTGGATACCAATGCATCGAGCAATTGCTAAACTTCGAATTACCAAGAAACAATCAAGTTCAACTTGAACAACAGTTGCAAATGACACTGCAAAGGAGCGACGGAGAAATGGCCCGCTAGCAAGGCTTTCGGCCAAATCAGAAAATAAAAGCATTTCAATCCGAATTTGAGGGAACGAAGACCAACGCATGGATGACTAATGAAAGCAAGACGAACGCTTTGCCACCTATGTAAAGGAATGTTTCAGGCTGCTTAACTTTCGGATTGAAGCGATAGGCAATGAATTGGAGACAATGCATTATTGGAATCAGTGTTACTGAAAACGCCTAGAATCAGAATAGAGGCTGGTGACCTTCCTATCCTGTGAACAGCAAGCAATCATTACGCAAACGTATGCGCCAATTTACAAAGCGCCAGGCCAATGTCACCCATGTGCGGCTGTTACTTGAGGCGGAGATAAAATTTACTGTTAATCCAATTACTTGCAACATCATGTGATGGCTTCCGTACTGTCGAATGTTTCTCGGTCATTCGACAGCGTTACCATGCTACTATTTTAATCAAATACTTTGTGGCCATCCAAAAGGGAAAAGGGAAGCTGGATATCCGTCAATTGTTCTGCAAATCAACTAGCCATTCGTTAATGGGGTTTATGCCGCAAAAATTTTAAATTGCACCTAAGCTTACTCAGGAATGCAAAAGTACATCACATGCTGAACAACAACTAGACACAAGTGCCTCCAATATACCGGAATACCACCAATTTGATATATATATATATATATGTTGAAGATAGGGTTGCTTGTAACGAGCTCTCGCATGATGGATTGGTTTTTTTGAGACGGATTATAACTCGTTGTGTGATGTAGAAACTGTATCAGTGATGCCAAGTAGAAACCAAACAAGTGATGGTTGAAAGGTCTTTTTAATGGTCACGAGCGTACAGTAAAAATCGAAGCATTCGGAACAGCCTAGTTCCGTCGTCGTCCGATCGCTGACGACGGAACGCTGACCGTTATAAAAGCTCAAAATTCAAATCCAATTAAGAGATGACAATTCATTCATCAGCCTAATATGTTTATATTAATAGAATACCGATCCTAAAGAAGGTGTTTCATAGTATTAACAAATGCTTCACATATGAAATATATTGTCAAGCAGAAGTTGGTCTGAACGTGAAATAGTGACGTCATCTTTTCACAAAGAAATGGGCACCGGTGGCCAGCATGCATAGTTGCACTAGTGTCGTTGCATGCCTGTGCAGCAGCGTGATCATCTGCACGGGCGCGAAAGACTTTTTCTGGACACAACGCTCTCTAAACCGTGCACAATGCTAATGAGGCGTTCACCTTTTCAATCAATCACACGGCTTTAATCCCGTTAATGAAACACAAACGAGCACGAAGCTTTCGGGACACTACCTTGTCCCGTCGTCAGCGTGTACAAAAAGAATTTCTATTTTTAATGAGGCGTTGTCATTTTTCTGATTACTCGTTATTGCTTGGTGCGCGTTGTCGATCCCGCCCACTGTGCGCAAATATTATCCATCCATAGAACGTGGCATCATGGTTACACGAGGAATAACGATACAAGATTTATTCGATGAAGCGAACAAAAGGGAGAAACAGCTCCCTATAACAATGTTTTTAAATGACGCTGCGAAGCCTAACATTTTAAGGCGAGAAGTTTCGCTACCAACAAGTTCAGTAAACCCTAGGACTGGCCTATCTCCAGGGGATCTGCACCCACCTACAGGCAGTGGATAAATTGTCTGATTGCTGATGCGCCAAACGTTTCTGCCGTAGACGTTTTGTTCTATGTGCATGTGGTCTATGTGATGTTCAGTATTGCTGCTTAAGTGTGCCTGTGCATTTTATATTTCCCCTGCTCCGTACCCATTCCGCACACCAGTACATCGCTTAACTCATTAAAGCAAGGCGATTCTCAGGTGTTTAAAGAAAGAGCATCTTATTTTCGTCCTTTCTTATATCTAATGGCCTGGACTCTGATGGCTGGCCCCATTGGACAAGCGCAGTCTCATTCACGTCATTATCTCGTAGCTAGATTCCGTAGTACCAAGATTCTAAGGAGGTTGGCCAACTTTGGAGGTTTCACTACATGCATATATATATATATATATATATATATATATATATATATACAGTGAAACCTCCAAAGTTGGCCACCTCCATATGTTGGCCACCATCCATATGTTGACAGCGCTTTTTTGGTTTGTTGGCCGCCATTGTGAAGCATAGGAGAGTTACCGATATATGTTGACCACCTCCGTATGTTGTACATGTTCACCATAGCTGAGACACAGGCTATTAATTACTACATGTTTTGACCTCCTTAAGTTGACACGCAGAATGCCGTGAATATTACAAAGTGAAGTTTACTTGTGCAAACAGCAGCAAATTGTGTCATCAAAGCGTTTAAGATGCATTACCGGGCGCAGTTTTTGACTGGGTCGTTTCCAAAACTCAAAGGACTAACCTGGTTACTGACGCATCTGCACTTGTTGGATTAGTTAACGCTCTGCGTTCTGTTCTTTGGATCTGTTTCGCGTGGAACAAAGTACAGTCAGAAGCAATAACGAAATGCTTCCAAAAAGCTGGATTTCTTACAAGTCGAGAAACAGTCATTACGGCCTCTTCAGATAGTACACCCAATATGGGAATATTCTCAGGAGTCGACTTCGAAGCAATCGTTACAATGGACGATGAATTGGTGACTTGTAATGAAACTGATGCAGAATCTTTTTCAAGTAGTACTATCCGACGTGCGGGAAATGCATTAGTCGGCTGATGATTTAGAAGAAGAAGAAAGCGATAGCCATACAGAGGTCGAAAAGACAATAACAGTCGATGACGTTTGCCATTCACTACATCAGCTGAGGTTATTTGCTGTTGAAAAGTACCCTGATATGTTTAATGCAATAGTCAACACAGACTTTGCTTTCACCTCTTATGTCTGCAGCAAGAAAGAGAAGCAGACAACGATAGACTCTTTCTTTAGATGTGCAACGATCGGGCCATAAAATGCACTGATTGTAATGCTCTTTTACTACTATTTTATTTTCATTGTCTTAATACTAATTCAGTTTTTATTATTTCAATTTCGCAACGTTTCTTCATATAGATTACTACGTTCCTTCTTCAATAAAGTGCTTGGAAGGAGCTATGGTGTGTTTACGACTGAATTCAAGCGGTACCTCTATATAGAGGTACCCCTTGAGCAGTCGGAGCAATAACCGTAAGTACGAAAGAAGTAAGAAAGTGCGAATATATAACCCCAAAACCTGGATGCTTGACGGGTACAAGGTAGTACCTGATAGCTGATGTTGCCAGCCCGGACGGTCTAGCGGATGGGCTTGCTGATCCGCTGACTGGCTGGACAGTCGACGAAGAGAAATTTTCTCACTGATGACGGGCGCAAGGGACGCGCCCGAAAGCTTTGAGTACTATGGCCTTTTTTTGGAAAATAAAGGCTTTTATATAAAACGGGGAAAAAACCGTGAACCTTTTGAATCGCTTATGTACTCCTGTGCATAGCGAATAAAATTAGCGTATTAATAATCTGAGAGATTAAAATCTATTTCTGGGAATTACTGTTGCATGTAAACAAGAACGTGCATGTAAGTGCTAGTTAAAGTCCGAACGCTTTCAGGAAGTAAAAAGAGCACTGCATCACTTTCACCATTGACAACAGCCTACTTCGTTATCATGATCGACCCAACAACTTAGCGTAGGCGGTAACTTGACCAAGTAAAAATAGGAACATTGCTGCACCGTCTTACCGAATTTGACGTTTACGGTTACGCATCGACGGACGCGATCTGTTCCGCTATCTCAGCGTTGCTTGTCAGTTCAGTTGTGTTATCTTCCCGCCCACGCGTGTAGATTCGCACTTTCTTACTTCTTTCGTACTTACGGTTATTGCTCGGACTGCTCAATTACCAATGACCAAAACCAGTGTTTACGGCCTGTACTCGGCGAAGCACAACTACAATCCTAATCGTAAATGTCATTAAACGATCCAAAAGAAACCATTGATTTCAACCGGCGCAACCGCAGGTTCAGCGTGCAATTTCGAAAGCGAGACAAGAAAACGTTTTAGTCGAAGCTTCAGTACGACAACTACTTCACTTAATTTGACATTTAACATGTCTAAATTACGCATATACATATATGTTGTACTTCTCCACGGATTTTGTCCCGTTGCTTTCTGTACGTGATGGATCTGTAAGTAAACTGACACGGTCTCCCTACCAACAAATGGATGAGAGAAGTTATAGGAAGAGCACGGTCAGAACACAACGAAAAGCTTCTCGGATATTTCGGAACGCTCGAGTTCCGCCTTCAGCGAGCAAGGGAAAGTTTTTACTCCGCTGTCAGTTTAAGTACGGGTCAGAGACAAAGGGGAAGGAAGTACAGGTCAGCTCGGTAAGGTGCAACACCTGCTTTTACTGACGATAGCATTCCAAACTTCGCTGACCTGTACACCTTGTCGCGGTTCAAGGATGGATTATGTCGTATGTATAAGGCTTCTTTGATCCGCCGCAGGTGGAAACGCTCTTCACGGCAAACAATGCGCGGTTTGCAGCTCGAGTGGACATGTGGAGACAATGCTCCACAACCGCGGAAGCCTTTATTGTGTCATCCATGATCTTGGCTGGATCACGGGTTTGGGGTCGTCCACGGCGTTGCGCTGGTAACCCATTCAGTCTTCGTTTCGCCGTCTTGTATCGGGCCAGCGCAGCCGTGTGTTCATGAAATCTATCAAGTAAAGGTTTGCCCGTTTCTCCTATGTAGGAGGCGTGGCAACCACACTTGATTTCATAAACGACGCCTGGTCTCCTATCCAGTGGAACCTTGATCTTAGCACTTCGTAACAGGGAACGGAGATTACTGGAACTTTTAAATCGAACATTAAAGTTTAACGCGTGGCCCAAACGCTTGAGGCGCTCCCCCAAGCCATTATAGTACGGAACGTATAACATCAGGTTAGGTAACGAGCCGGACACCGGTGGGTTTATGGATGTTTTAAGTAACCTACGTTGTATCGGATATCTTTTTTCGACTGTCGACCCGTTTGATGGTATCTGTAATAGATCTGAAAACACGCCCTACCAGCGGATGGATGGGCAGTTATTAGAAAGTATCACGGATAAAACGCTTACCGAATCAGAGCTTTCGGCACTCTCTGGTGCCGTCGTCAGTGATGGAAAAGAGTGCCGACGACGGCACCAGAGAGTGCCGAAAGCTCTGATTCGATAAGCGTTTTATCTGTGATACTTTCTAATAACTGCCCATCCATCCGCTGGTAGGGCGTGTTTTCAGATCTATTACAGATACCATCAAACGGGTCGACAACCGAAAAAAGATATCCGAACATGAACAAGCCCGTTACAAACACCCAGTGTTCAAACACCTACGTTGTACAGCAGAATTAATAAAGTATAACAGAATTAAGAAACGGTCATGCAAAAACGGCCAAATAAACCATACTAATAACAACAACAATATGGATAAAACTGTCGTTTACATCAGTTCCACAAACTTAAATAACGCCGACAAAGTCGTGTTATCTAAAGGATTAAATTTCGTACCGACACTTAAGGACCTCCCTATGTTAGATATTTCATCCACTGAACACAGCCATTTTAACGTCGAACCCCAGACAGCGGCAGAAATCAAGGGTTCAGCATCAAGCCTACTTTTGCATGCACGCCCCAAGAGACCTCCCAATCTCACACCGTTTGAGCGTAACATTCTTAAAGATCTTAAATCTCGTAAGGATATATTGATTACCAAAGCTGATGAAGGTAACGTAGTCGTGATGTTAGACCAAAGCGCGTACGCAGATAAAATAAACGAACTCTTAAACAACAACGTTTATCGCCCATCGCGCACGATCGCACACTAACTCTCGGAAGAAAACAGATGAACTTAATGGACGTTTTCGTAAGAGAAACACAAGACTCAATTCTGTCAAGACTAAATAAATTGCTTTATTACACATGCAATAGTAAATGCCCAGAATTATACGGGCTCCCTGAAATTCATAAACCAGGTGTCCCACTCAGATCGGTAGTTTCGAGTATTAATAGTTTAACGTCCAAACTTTCCACTTACTTAAAGAACATTATAAAACCACTAACGGGAAATCGTGACTCGCATGTAAAAAACTGCAAAGAATTCAATAACGAAATAAAACGGCACGGACGTTTTGGTCAGTCATGATGTTAAGGATCTTTTTGCTTGCATACCGGTTGCATATACGATTGATATTCTAAAATGCCTACTGGAATCAGACAGTAATCTGCATGAAAGAACAAAATTAAACCCGTTTCATGTCACTAAACTTGTCTCCTTTTGCATGCGGGAAGGAACCACTTCATATTCCAGGGCAGGTTCTTCACACAAAAGGACGGGGCCCCTATAGGCAGTCCGCTCTCGCCCGTTCTCGCCGAAATCTTCATGGAACATCTCGAAGAAAATGCTTTTAGCAGGTGCGAGACGGGGTCAGCACCGTCCTTTTTTAAAAAATACGTAGATGATATATTTGCAGTAATCAGAGCAGGCAGTGAAGAACCCTTCCTGGAGCACCTGAACTCCCTTTCTCCTAGTAACATTAAACTTACCATGGAAAACGAATGTAACAATAAGTTGCCATTCCTAAATGTTCTAGTCATTAAAAAAGGTAATACGATTAACACAACTATATATATAGAAAACCGACAAATTCAGACCGCTTACTACATTTCTCTTCCCATCACACTACTGCAGTTAAACGTTGTATAATAATCAGCATGGTAAACCGCGCGCTTGACGTTTGTGACGCGCAGCATCTAAACTCCGAAAATACATTTGCACAACGCTAATCTCTAATGGCTACCCAAAACACTTTATTAATTGTGTTATACAACGTAGGTTACTTAAAACATCCATAAACCCACCGGTGTCCGCCTCTTCACCTAACTCGGTGTTATACGTTCCGTACTATAATGGCTTGGGGGAGAGCATCAAACGTTTGGGTCACGTGTTAAACTTTAATGTTCGATTTAAAAGTCCCGGTAATCTCCGTTCCCTGTTACGAAATGATAAGATCAAGGTTCCACTGGATAGGAGACCAGGCGTCGTTTATGAAATCAAGTGCGGTTGCCACGCTTCCTACATAGGAGAAACGGGCAAACCTTTACTTGATAGATTTTATGAACAAACGGTTGCGCTGGCCCGATACAAGACGGCGAAACGAAGACTCAACGGGTTACCAACGCAACGCCGTGGACGACCCCAAACCCGCGATACAAACAAAATCATGGATGAGGTAATAAAGGCTTCTGCGGTTGTGGAGCATGGCTCCACATGCGCACTCGAGCTGCAACCGCGCATTGTCTGCCGTGAAGAGCGTTTCCGCCTGCGGCGGATCAAAGAAGCCTTATACATTAGACATAATCTATCCTTGAACCGCGACAAAGGTGTACAGGTCAGCGAAGTTTGGAATGCTACTGTCAATAAAAACAGGTGTTGCACCTTACCGAGCTGACCTGTACTTCCTTCCCCTTTGTCTCTGACCCGTACTTAAACCGACAACAGAGTAAAAACTTTCTCTTGCTCGCTGAAGACGGAACTCGAGCGTTCCGAAATATCCGAGAAACCGTATGTTGTGTTCTGACCGTGCTCTTCCTATAACTACTCTCATCCATCCGTTGGTAGGGAGACCGTGTCAGTTTACGTACAGATCCATCACGTCGAGAAAGCAACGGGACAAAATCCGTGAAAAAGTACAACATGAAGATCCATGCTGCCGTTTAAAAGACATCATGTCATCCGATATATATATATATATATATCTTTGTATGGACACATATTGGTAAGCTCATGTTTTAATCATGTCGAAAGAGTTTACTCACTTTGCTACAGAGGCTTCCGGCAAAGTTGGTGACTTCTTCTTCCTGTTCAGTATCCACACGGCAATTTCTTCAAGGAGAAAGGTGAGAAAGAAACCAAAGCTTGCGATGGCCTCGCTGATGGGAAAGTTCGGCCATGACCGCTGTTTCTGCAACTCTTCGAACGCTTCCCTGTAGAAAGCAATGAAGCGGTCAACAAAGCTGTGGACCTGCTGGTACGCTGGTAGTTACGTCACGGAAGGCAATAATTAGGCTCACGGATAGCCGAGCCTTTAGCGCATAAGACGCTTACTGTCTATAACACCTTACTGCTATAATAAACTTTTCCCGAGATTATTAAGTTCATTCACTGAATTCCCAGCTGCCCCCTCTCACAGTGTGCACTTCTCTGTAGATGCAGCAGGCGGATCCGAAAGTTCCGAACTTCTCTACTTCGTTAAAGATATGCCGCAATTTTGTCTTTATTTCCTATTCTGCCTTTTTACGACAATAAGCGGGTGGAATCCGCAACAAAAGCCAAGATGCAACCACCCATCCGCTGCCACGGAACAACAAGTAGTCAATTAACTTTCTTTTACAAAATCCGTGACAGCCAACCTGCACAATTAACCTACAATTAATTATTGCCTCTTGCCACAGGAGGGCGCCATATTGTAATCTACCTAATTGTTCCAGCTTAAATATGGTTGCATCGCTACGAATGCAAACCACAGGATTTCCGCCAATGGGTCCGCCACAAAGGCTACCTAATGGGCAGGCACTCATGCTTGCACTTCCTGTTAACCGGTAGAAAAATGTTAGGATGACGGCAGCACCGGAAAAGCGTGCTCATTGCGTAATGAAACTTTGGTCAATGAGCGCAAGCTGGTTTCCAACGGAACCCACGTCGCGTATAATTACGCATTCGAACAAAGAGCATTCGGCGAAGCGCCGCCTCCATTCAAAGGCAGAATGGAAAGAAACTGCCCAATTGAGTTGGCAAGCATTTACTTTTCAAAAGCAGCCTAAAACATTCAAAGCGCTTGGAACCAGTTCTTCGCCTGCCGATTAACGATGCACCATCATCTAGCGGCTCTCCTGGATTTGTTCAAAGCTTAAGATCGACATTGCAGGCTTGGTGCACTTCGCCTATGAAACCGCATCGCCGTTATTCCAGTTGAAGCTTAAATATATTTTGTAGGATTCTATTCGAAGAGAAGATATCAAATAAGCTTCAAGGAATGTCGTTTGAAAGCGCGGCTGAAAGCAGGAATCACAAGAATCGTAACTGCGAAACTCTGCACCCCAGCATAGCCGACCTTGGAGAAAAGTGGTAATGAAGAATCTGACTCCAAGGCTTCTTAAATCGCCAGTTAAGCAAACCGCGAGCCAATTCGCCCCCAGTGAGGACGCCTTGGCGATGGGTGCCTTTTCTGTAAGTGTTTGACCTGTGTGGACTGCTACCAACGGCGTCAAATGTTCAATGGGTAAAACTGGTACACAGTTTGCGCAAGCAAGCGAAACACTCCAAAGGCCTACTGGCCAAAGAAGTGCTCATCAACATGAGAAGCTCTCATGAGATGATGGACTGTAAGCTTAACGTCCACTATATGAAAAAGCATTCGTTCTCACTAATTCCCCCTCCCAACTGTTAGGGAACACTGGGGTCTTTCTGAGTGAGTCAGGCGATTTCAGGAAATCAAGGAACGTTGCGCCCACGTGTATTAATAGCAAGAGACGATGAGGGAAAGTAAGTGTCGAGCAACCTGGAGACGAGAGACAGAGCGACCTGTGCCTACCTGCTTTCCGGAAAGAGATGAAGAAAACAAGTTCCAAAAAA
The DNA here is from genome assembly GCA_000612645.2 of Trichuris muris. Taxonomy (NCBI): domain Eukaryota; kingdom Metazoa; phylum Nematoda; class Enoplea; order Trichinellida; family Trichuridae; genus Trichuris; species Trichuris muris. Next base: position 22,798,392 of record CBXJ02000282.1, on the reverse strand, counting down.
GACGCCTGCGCATACGCAGGTAAGAGAGCAGAGAATCAAACCGGGCCATGTCTTGCTCCTTCCGTTTGCTGAACGTTTCGATTCCAAGAAGTGAAGCAGCTAAGAACAAAACAAAGGTCGACTCACAAAAGCATCACTGGAGGGCTGCTCCTACTTACGGGCATCGGTAGGAGACCAAAAAAGACAGAAAGTACGAGCATAACAACAAGAAAGATGATTTTCAACTGAACGGGACCCATCGTGGCTAAGCACCTTGGACGCTTGCAGGCGTCGACGATGGGATAAGGAACGACGAGGTCGCCTGTGCTAATGGGACGGCGGCGAGATCAGTCAGGTAAATAGGAGAACGAACGACACGTCACCGAGCGGCAGAGATAGGGAACTCCATGTTTGCATAGAAAAGTTTGTTCCTATAGTACGATTGTTGCGACAACGTTGCCACTGATACAGAGTTGGCCAGAAATCTGCTCCGACACAAGGCCAAGTAGGCCAGTAATCTTAAGTAGGGAGAAGGGAAAAATTAAGCGCCCACGTCGCAGCGCTTCGCCAAACGAACGGAAACCGCTTTTCTTCTCTGTCGCTGCGGTTGACGTGAAAAGCTGTACATTTTACGGGCGCCCAAAGGGCAGAAACAGGTTTCCAGTAAAACCCCAATTTGCCCCCATGCAAAGCATGGACAAAGGTGCTCTCCAGTTGACTATTTTTCCGGAAAAATGTTGAATTATCCCACCTCCGAATAACACGCTCAATTCATGCCCTGTACTGTTGCTAATGGGAAAGTGCAGCTGACACCCTGAGCAATTTCGAGGCTTGCGTCACCGCTCTGATGGCAGCAGTATAATAACGTGTTTCAACAATAAGCCGTGACCGACCAAGCGGAAGGAAAACTATTGCTTATGCACAAAAGATGTACATTAATAAAAATAATAATACTAATAATACTGACATGATTAAGCTTTGAAGACTGGTTTCTTTGTAACGTGGTGGTAGAACATGCTGGAAGATTATGGCCGAAGCACTCGTTGAGTTCTATTCACAGTTACCTGTAAGAACACGAAAGTAACCTAACCAGTGGCTAGTTGGTTAGACGCTAGTGAAGAAACCTGGTGAACAGCGAACGAACGATATCTTCTATTCGTAACTTTCGGAATCGACTGATTCCGTCGTCAGCGAGATGGTGAAAAGCCATACGCTGACGCTTATGCTGATGCTCAGGGCAACCCTGAAAGCTCCGATGTTGTTTAGCGTTAATAAAGGGTGTTAGTCGTATTAATCAGATCTGAAGATTAAGCATCAACCTTAATATGCCGAGTTTCAAATTGTGTCGATGAACTTGCAACAGGACAATTCTGACGTTGAGTCGTCCCCTCTGACGAAAGAGCAAAGAAAATGTATCACTTATTCTCAACCTCTTTCGTACCAGGGCCCCCTTAGGCCCTCTCCACCGCCCCCTAGTGCCCCCCGTACTGTGCGTGAGCCGTTACATTCGCGGTTATTGGTCCACGCTGTTGTCTACGCTTTTCTGACGTCGATCAGATTCCATGAGACGATGAATCATCACTGAGCGCCTTTCACTGTTCCTTTCATTGGCCTCACTAAGCGTTGCACGAAAGGCTTCCCAAAGGAACTACCAACCGATTCGAGGCTGGCGCCACGTTTACTGCCGAAAGGCTATTTGCACACAAGGTGTTTGCATATGCAATTAGCCTGTTCTGTCATACAAACTGCACCACCGATGCGCTGAACAGCTGCTGTCAAAGCGACCTCTGCACCGCTCCGTTCTTATCACATTCCAGAATCAGAAGTGCGTCGAGAAAAGCTTTTCGGTCTCTCCAGCGCTCCCCTGAAGCTTCTACCGCCTCCTACAACTCTTCCAAAACCTTCCAGCGCCCCCCGTAGTGCCCCCTGGCTCCCAGCGCCCCCCGGGGGGGCGCTATCGCCCCCTTGAGAATCACTGGTATATATACACATTAATTCCTCAAAGTTTCTTCCTAAGAGCTGGTTTACAAGTTAACCAATGTTGCGGTTGCTAACAAGAACTGATTTAAGTACAAGGTCTACTCCCGGAGGCCCAATGCCGCACGTCGAGAATGGGCGAAATAAGCGAGAACAACGTTCTGCTTGCCACCAGCAAACAAACCAACCCAGCATGCAATTTGAATACGCCACAATTTTTCATTTCACACTTACTTAATTATTCTTAATTTCTTGAACACACACGTTTGCGCCTTTGAAAGCCTGGAGGTTGAAGGTTCACGTCTAAAGGGCTTACCGTATGTGAATACGTACACCAGGATAGTGAAGTATGATTGCAGCTACGTTCGGCCGTGACGGATTCGGCAATACCCGAAAGCTCCAGATGCTGCTTCTGCCTGCATCAGTAAAAGGGTAATAATGAACGGCTAACATTTTCGTGAAAAAGGAACTAAAATCAATATATGTATTAATCCTCTCGACTTAGGTCCGTTGATACCCTCTGTGTCTGAAGTTAAGTGAAACAACGTCCACTTGACAGTTGACCTTTGTAGCTTTCCGAACAAACTTTGCGCGCCTTCAGCGTTTGGCAATGTTAGGTTGCACTCCATAGGTCGGATATTTATCGGCTGGGGAGAACAGCAGAGGCGTTCACATCTTCGTCCATGATCTTGTTCGTGCCCAGAGTTCGTGGTCGACCTCGGCGTCGTGTGTACGTTCCACCGAGCCTTTGCTCTGCATTCTTACATAGGGGTCATCACTGCCATGTGCTCATGGAAACTGTGAAATACCGTGTTCCCTGTTTGTCCTATGTAGGAGGCGTGACAGCCAGACGGAGTTTCGTGAACGACGCCCGGTTTTTTTGTTCGGAAGGAACCTCAGTCTGCCGTTCCTGGTAACCGCCTAAAGATTTTGTCCGGATTAGAACTCAGATGTTGTGTAGACGGCCTAACTATTGCATATGCTAGCACGGCAGAATTAGTACGGGTCCTGCCTTGTCTGACCTTGCATCATCCCCCCTCGATTGCTGGAAGCTGCGCCTAACGATGGACGTGACCAAAGTGTTGGGCCAACCACTCCGTTGCAGCTCTTTCACGGAGCTACTCAATTCTGAGTTCAGGCACTTTGGGTTCTTCATCGTGCTATCGCGGTCTACCATTCCCTTATTCAGCGACAGTGTATGGTGAAAGGTAAATTGGAGATATCTGTCCGAGCGCGTGGCAACGGTATCGGCTCGATATACCATCGGCGTTGGTCTTCTCTGTTCCCTTAAATCCAACGTTTCTAGGAAACGGAGTCTACCACTTCTTTTTCTATCACCACTACCAAACATCCAGTATTCAAACACTAGCTAGTAATGAGAAAGTCCGCATGCTGACCAATGGACAACACCTACCGTCTTTCCTAATCGAATTCTAAATCTAGCTGGCGAAATAGCCATCAAATCAATTAGCAAACACATTTACTGCCACAACTGTGGGGGATAAATGGTTTGTTTAATTTTATGCTTTAAACTAGTTTCGCGTGCTACGCGCCGCTGTTTACGTTTTTCCCTTAATACAACTACGCAACATTGTTCGGCGGAAGCAGCAGCCCCGTCTGCGCCTGCAACGCTTCTTCGCTTCCACCTACCTGTTATAATCATTCGTTGACTTGCGTTGCTTCCTGGAAAATTTCTTCCCTGACCAGTACGTATCCTCTAACGTCGCGTAAGCCCTTAATGCTAAAAAGAAGAACGCAGTTACTATCGATAGTTCTTTAATTATTAATATTATAAATGTGAATACCGTATATCGCGTATTCCACAACGAAGCAACTACGTGCTGATCGTTAATTACCATTTACCAATCATCATTTATACTAAGGTCTGGGACCCTGTTCAACACGACGTGCAGCATCCGTTGTCAGTGAAACCAGTTATGAATACGAAAAACGCCAAATGTTCAGATAAGATAAGCGCTACGGCTTCGCCTAAGTGTCTGATCTAAGAAATTTGATCCTTTACAGGTTTCTACTGGCCATTGTAATTAATTAATGCTTCAAGCTGGTAGGAATACCATTTCAACCTATCTTCTTACTTGTTCATGAGAGATCAAATCTGGTAACCCAATATTCCTGCCATTCTAAAATTCGGCGTCATTCATGAAGGACGAGACCTGAATCGTTTTGTTGGATTCATTTGAAGCCAAGTGTTGTACATCATAATTAAAGCATATGTTAATGCAACCTGAGCATTCACTCGTTCACTCACTTGAGCATTCAATACTGGATGAAGTACGGTTAAATACATGTTATTCTACTATTTTGCAAAAGGGCTCTGGTTTAACACGGAAAGCTTGTTATGCACCTGCCGTACATTAATACAGTAGGTCCTCCGTATCCGCGGATTTGACTCAAAGCGACTTGTCCGGAGAAAGAAAGAGAAATCTTCTTTCGTAACGGATTTGTTTAATGAAAAGTCTACCCCGTTACGAAAGAAGATATCTCTTTCTTTCTCCGGACAAGCCGCTTTGAGTCAAACCCGCGGATACGAAGGGCCTACTGTACTTACAAAAGTTCTTTTCAAAGACCAATAGTTTGATCAGAAATAAGTTATTTCCCACCAACAGACGTGACAGAGCAACAAGATCAGCTGAGATTGTTACATGCTCTCACACTGTACAATGAATGGCGTTAGAAATTCTCAGCTCACCATCAGTTTTTGAAAAATCTAAAACGCCTTTGCATTGTGAACGTAAGTATATCAAGTAAAGAACTACGCTACTGCGCTATTTGTACATTGTCGTCAGCGAGACGGTAGCAAATGTACCTCACTATTGCAAAATGCTGTCGGGGAATCGACAATCTGGCGGAAGGTGTTAAGAATCTGCTTTACATTTCCATACGTGTGGTTCAGCATGAATACATGCAGGGCACGAAAAGTGGCTACAGTAAAGGACAAGTTGGACGAATAAGGGAAATGAAGCAAAAAGGCCAATGCTCAACAGCATCTATTTTAGCTTGGGTGGTTTTCGAAATGCGCGTTCTTGCCTCGTCTGCATAATTTTCTGTTGCCGTCAGTTACATGAGTGTACAATGCCTATTTAGCAACACAAGTCAAGGAATTGCTTACTTATCAATAAACGGCAACATTGACAAATTACCACTTGGCAGCATCTTGCAAAGAAAATAGCGTTTGCATAACTGAATGAATGAGATCAATTGAACGCGACCACGAAGTACAGAGTACTGTTACCAGGAATATGAGAAATCTGTTTAGACAACCAAACTGTGCAGTAATATGAGAAATCTGTTTAGACAACAAAACTGTGCAAGTGGGATTAAAAGCCGCGAAACTACTGCGAATAGAATGCTTGTACCGTGTACCACATTTGAATCCGTGCGTTTTACTTCAGCAGAAGTTCAAACAGACAGTACGAACCGCTCCCTAAGGGAACGTGCATGCCTGAGTGGACGGGAAGGCGCACCTGAAACAAAATTCATTTGCAACAACGCAACTTCAATCAGCCACCTTCCAGTTTGATTAATATCGGCAATGCCGCACATTCAATTCGCCGCCGGATCAACCTGGAACGGCGCATGATTTCGGATGACGATGCTTTGGGCGGCGTAGACGAGAAACTCAGTAGCATTCCAACCAATTTAGATTTGAACGTATTTTCATCTAAAGTTTACTTGCAAGTTCAAAGAGGTACAAAGCTGTAAGTGGTTGCGTGCGGATACTACACTTTTCGGACTACCGAATAGCTACTCTGATGAATGCTGCCCACGAAGTCAGCATTTTCTAAAATCGCTTTGCAGATCCTCTCCGTGCACTTCCGTAAACGCTATGTGCAACAGTGGCGTACATTAGAACTTTCTGCCTGCGCAGAAATTTCCACATCGTTGCTGCAAGCGCTATTTTCGACTGCAGCCCGAATCAGAGCGTCCGGCAGCCAATTGAACGTACGGCAAGACATCTGCGGCGAATTGTACGCCTACGTACTACAACAGGTCATTCAGGAAACTCTATCAATGAGAGCTCATGCCATTTAAGCCTACATGTTAAAAACTGAATGCTGATGCACTCCTGATGCTCTCAAAAATGTCAAGGAACCCCTTTTAAACTGCAATGCTTAAAATAAAGGATCCAAGCAATTCTTACGTACAAAGCATATTGCATAAAACATATTACCTCACACAAAGGGGAATGCAGTTCCGGTGGTTTGCTACTGCCTTGCAATTTCTCGTTCGACCTCCTCCAGCATTTTACGAGTTTCCTTCAGCTCCGAATTCGGTATATAACGAATATTTTCCAATTCGGCCGTGTGCTCGTGAAGAGAAAGTTGTACACCCGGCGGCAGGTCTGTTTGAATAACGTCCAACAGTAAATCCATTAGATGAGCAGGAACGTCTGCCAATTGAACGTTGCGCTCGTAGGTGGTCAGATCGTAAACGGCCTCAACTGCCCTTGAGTTTGGCTTGTATATCGTACAACTGGAAGTTCGTGTTGGCGATGCCCACCTAAAATTTCCAATTCAACATCGCAAGTAAGGCGATAACAGGCAGTGACAGTACGCGTCCACAACTTTGAAACCCATATACCGCGTCAGTTTGTGCACATAGCCTTGGAACTGTTCCAGCACGGCAAAATCGTAGCCGCATAGTTGTATGTTCAATCGAGAGTACGATGGAACGGTGGCAGGTGCTTCCTTAAGAAAAGAATTTCAACTGTCGTCCAGTGAGCCGACGGGCACTTACAAAGATTGGTTCGTAGAGTGACCTTTGCAACTCGTCCTTAAAATCGGCCGAAGTGACTAGGCTTCGTACGTTCCTCCAGCGAGCGTTCTCTTCCGCAAGATTGTTGCAAACAACTTTGCCCAAGCGAAATAGGCGCCGCATCGCGAAAACATTCGCTACAGTTGAAAGAAGCGCAGGTTCATACTGGACATACTGTAAATTACCTGGAATATTGCTCCTTAACTAGCTGCATTCATCGCGGGCACGTTTGACTTGCCCTGCTCTGCATTTTAACGAGGCGGCATGTCCAAGAAGGTGCAAGGAAACATCTCTTCGGTAAGTTCCAATTGAACCGTAAATTTAGCTCGTACCGATCGGAGATGCATGCTTGCGTTGACAAACTTTGCCAGAAAATTAACCGTCCGTCAAAGCCCTATGCAGTTGACCTAAAGTGCTTGTTGTTTTCCAGTTGTTTGACCTCAAAGCCGAACTCCTCAAGAAGAAGGATAGCCTCAAAGAGCACTCTAACCTTTCGGGTGTCAATCGTGCAGCCCTATATGTTAAAGGGAAAGTGAGCGATTTTGTTTGACCTATTTCGTTGGCTTAGTCTAACCGTCGTTGGAATTGTTCCCTTAGCCGGTGCTAGCGGAAAAGCGACGGGCTATTCGCGAAGCCAAGGAAGCACAAAAGAATGCGAAAACAGCATCAGTCGTCTCCGATGTTGAACAACAAGAGCTGCAGCGCCAGCTGGCAAAATCCAGGCAAGCTTTGGAAGCGAAGGCCGCCTTGTACGACAGTTTAAGATCTGGGAAGCAAAAAGGTTTGTTCGCGTTTTCGCTTTTCGCTTAAGCATGCCTACTGCTCATAAACAGCTTATCGTTCATTAATTCGTTTCTGCTCGAAGCTACGTCTTGTGTTTCGCAATTTATGGACGCAAGCCTACGAGCCTAAGAGCAACAATATTCCGTACATGATGCGCAGGTTAATCATTTGGAAGGTTTCATCTTTGAATCGACTTACCTGGCAACTGAAAGTTATAAGCTAGCAATTGTCTGTTGTTTGTGAAGCGAAAGCATTGTAAGTGTTACCAAATTTGTTAGGAGATGCGGTTCCTCAGACTTTTTATAATGAGTTAGAACGACTATTTTTCTATCAAATTTCGATAATCCGTAACCACTGACCTCCGGGTTTCATGTATACGTCTATCAATAAAGTCAAGTTGTTCTTGTTGCAATAAATGGATCCCCTAACTTCGCTGAAACGTGTTGCATACTAGCGCGATCGTGAACTCGGTCGCCATCCCTCCGCAAGTAGCAGTCCACCGTACCATATCCTTCGTTCCGCCATCTTCTGTAGCAAACGCTGTTCCGTAGGATTCCGCATGCGCTTTGGAATGCCCTGTCTTCATTACTGTTTGCCGATTTGCACACACATGTATTTATTTAGTGCCGAACTGTCCGGAGTCTTGAGAATTTCACATGTGCCATCTTCTGAAGAGAAACAATTTTACTATTCGCCAGATAAGATAAGCTTGTAGAACATTTTTTGAGATGGATTCGCGAAAACTCGCTCATTCAGATTTATTTCTAAATTGAAGCGAATGGCTTTCTTCGTATCCTGTCACTTCGTGTGATATTTTCTTGGGTTACGCGAGTATCCCATGTCGTTCAGCTGTAGGTCTATTTAGTCACCAAGCACCGCTTGAGTAGTTTGCGCTTGTGCAGGGAAGATAGCGCACGGTTCAGCCGCGTACCGGTCAGTTTCAAATGAACCATTCGCTGCGCTTCGAAAAAATTGATTGTTGTGTTGTAGCGTACAGTATGAGTGCTTTATATCGTGAAACTACAAATAGCTAAAGTGTTCTTGTCTGTTGAACATATTAATAAATAATCCAAGCTGCTGTTGTTTATCTGCTGTAGAAGTCATTTTTTCACGATGGCCATTACTCAACTCTTAGTGTCCTTCGGTTTTGTGTTACAGCGGTATTAATATGTTCACAGGGGACGCCTTCGTTTTCCGGTTTTCCACCTCGATCCAGTAAAAGTTTCTTTTTGACTGACCTATAGAAATCGAATCCGCTCTCTGAGATGAGCATCCATGTTAGTGGATGTTGCATTTAAGCAGAATAGAGACTTCGTTGCGCTACGTTCATTGACTGTAGGCAGAGTCCATACTGTATATCTGCATTAATATTGGTAACTGCCTAACTATTTGACCTTTTCAGATTTAGATGATGAAAATAAGCCTATCTACTTGGTCAACTTCAGCGAAAAGGCTGGTGATGCCATTGACGAGGTTTCGTCGGAGGACGAAGGAGATGGTCCAGGAAAGGCAGCCACAAATATCCCGTCCGCCGCGAGTAGCCCAAGCGGAAGCGATGACTTGGTGGAATATACGGACTACCTTGGCCGAACTCGCACCTGCCACAAGAGCGATTTGCAAAGTATGCTTCTTGCGGACAAGGACTTAAGCACAAGGTAACGATGCTCAAGTACTTCTGTCGTTTGTGTTGACAGATTAGCGTCGTGCCCGATGTTGACTCTCATTTTCCTGCCCTTCCAGAACACCGATGGCTAAATGGAACGAAAATACCGAATTATTGTCGGAGGATATGCGAAGGGAATTGCGTAGGCAAGAATGGGAGAAGGAAACTGAAGCGGCCGCTGAAGTGGGGCCCATCCATTATCAGCACGTTATGTCCAACGGTAAGCCATGGCAAGTGGGTGCGTTATCGTCGACTGTTTGTTCGATTTGCAGAACCGCGTACCCTCGGCACGGCCTATTACCACTTTTCCCTGGACGAGTCCACTAGGCAAGAGCAGCTCAAGCAGCTGAAGAAGGCCTCCGAACAGGTTTGGCGAAAATTGTACAGTGTCTCTTGAAAGCGGTTTTGTTTAGACGAAGGCGCAGAGGGAGAGGAACGCTCGTCTGCGGGAGAGACGCAAGAAGTTGATGGACGAACGGCTGCGCAAAGTGATGGAGCGGAAAAACATAACGGTAACAATGTGGGCAGGTAATTTCCTACATTTGAGACTATTGAAAAGCGGGGATAAGCGAAAATTGATTTGCAGACGCCGATGGTGGCGCGGACGTTAGTTCAATCCCGCTGCCCGATGATAAACCGGATGAACGGTTGGAGGAAAAGAAAGAGGTGGTAATTCCGGAGAAGAAACGAATCGTCTCCACCCATCCCTCTGATCAGGAAAGCATGAAAGGTTAGTGCGCAATGCAGGGGTGACCCCTCGGCATCTTGTAGCCTCTTTTGCTTTAGAAGCCACCTATCGGTACATGGAGAAGCAGCGAAGCGTTCGAAATGCAGAGTTCGCGCCTCCGTCGTTTTATTTCAATTGAGTGGGTTTTTGTATGCCGTTTCAAGGATTGCGGAAAGGCTAGTTTCCCAAAGGTTAGCATTGTTCCAAGCAAGGCCATATGGAGAATAGACTGGTTTTGTTCTCTCTTAATTTCAATGGTTTTGGGAATTCCGAAATTTAATCCAACCTTTCGTTGTAGGCTGAATGTATTATAGAAGAAACATACCATTTTCACTGTACCTCGTGGCCGAACTGTTTTGGTTGACGAAGATGGCCCGTGTATGCCAAACGTACACACAACGATTCTTTGCTTTGCTGTTTGTTTTTTCTCAACCTTCGCGTCTACGTGCTGTCATGGGCGCGAAAAGTAAATGTTGCTCCAAGTTGACCTGCTTTTCTTGCCTTGGCCATTTTCCTCTTACGATTGCCGTTTCGCTTTCGGCCCGTCGAGGTTGCTTTGCCTCTTTTGTTGCTCAGCTTTGGCTGGCCTTTAATTCCACGGTACAGTTGCATATCAGAAATGGTTGATCAACCCATGCCTGGCAACGATTCAAGCGAGAAGGCGACGAATGATTTTGCTCACTTCCTTTCGACAGTGACGACCGTTCAGCAGGACTTCTCCTCGCTTGCTCACTTCTACGCCATTTGCGTACAAATTTCGCACGAAATTTCTGCGCAACGAGAAGGCGAAGGCTCGCGGCCCTTTCTGCGACTCTACGGAATGGGAGTTCCCGTCAGCAACGATCGCACCTGTCTGCTATCCTTCGATTATCGTTTGGACGAGTCCCATCCGGAAACCGGCTACTGGCAAACTTTGATGGATCCCGCGGTTGGGATTGCCGCTCGTTTCGACAGCCTCCGTTGTAACATTGTCAATTTTCAGCTGGTAAAACCAATTGGAAAGCTCAGCTTGGAGGAGGAGTTGCTTCGCGAGCGAAAGCGTTCCTTCGCGTCCATGTTTCTGACGGTCGACTTTTCGCCAAAGCACAACGCCTTTCTGTACGCCCAATGCGGTGAAGTGTTCGAGTTCCAGGACAATCCGTCGCAGGTGCAGAAGAGAGGGGGACGATTGATTACTCTGACTTTGCAAAATCGTTCGCCCCTTTTTAGGGAGGCAACAGCGTCAATTCCTTTCCTAACAGCATTGGCAATCCAGTAAATTTGGTCTACTGTCCGGACAAGCCTCAATACTTCGCCATGGTTATTGGAAACGATGTGTACGTGTATAACAAGCAGACTTCATTCTGCTCCATCGGTAAACGGTTTTTCGTTTCGCTAAATTTCCTAAATGCTTTCGGTGACCAGTAGTACGAAAAGCCTTGTCCACTATTGTTGACTGCGAAAAGTTTTTGTTTTTGTTCCATGCAGAGGTTCCGTCGTTTGCGCCGAATCTATGAGAAGTAGACAAAGTGCGCCTCGTTTTTAGAACTGTGGTAATTTTCGCTACGATTCGTTCCGAACGTGATATTAATGTTAACGATTTGCCGTTGGGAATTCGTGCACCAACGATCGTCATTAACAATTCTTCCTTTGGAAAACGTTTTCCTTATTCCTTTCCATAAGTACAATTGCAATGAGAACCATTCGTACTATTCCGTAGAGCTGCATGAACTCTTCAAGGACGTGCCACTCACTCTGCCGCAAGTCACTCTTCCGAAAGATCACCTTACCAAAAGTTACTACCGGAAGTTGTTGAATCGAATGGTCACCTTTCCGAGGGTTGTTTCGCTGGCTGGTCACTTTTTTCGAGTTAGGTTTAAGTTTATGATTTCTTTTGAGGTTCTCCTTTCAAGTGGTCTTGGTCTTAAGCTTAAGTATTGGGTTTCTTTGAGATTGGCCTTGGCTCAGAAAGGCGCCATTACAAATCACAATCAAGCGGAGAACATGTTAGCTGCACTAGCACTAGCATCGACACTAGCATTTGTCGTTTTTATGGCATCTGCACCAGCATCGACATCATCATCGGACAGGGATGCTGCAAAATGCAGCCAAGAGTGCGTGTACTTTCAACCGAATATCCTAACTTGCAGCAATAAAGTGGTCGATCACAGGACAAATGAGTAGTGCGTTAGAAAATGTGATTATAAGGAAGAAGACCGTGCGTTAAGTTTTAAAATTGGATTAGCCAAACATGATAAGGTATATTAGTACGACTTGCACCGTTTAGCCTTTTATTTCAAACAACTCGGAGCTTTCGGGGTCGCACACACCCCGTCATCAGTGACACTGATGACTGATGACTAATGTCACTATTTCATTACAATAGCGCATTGTTATGCCATTTCCACGAATCCGAGGTGTCATTCGTGGAAATGGCATAACAATGCGCTATTGTAGCACCAAAGTATTTTTAACAGCAACTTCTTGCGTGATGAAATTTTCAAGATACTGGCCATGCGGTGAGACGACATTTCGGTCGATTAATGCGGACCCACTGAAGCTCCCATGTTCCCTGCTTGATTGTGATTTGTAATGGCGCCTTATATATTTATTGTTATAACAAAATTGATAGCCGAACAAGGCTTCATCCTGAAAAATAGTGCGAAATGGTTATTAAGACAAGATTATTCACGCGGAAGTGACGCTTACATCAGCAAGTGTTGATTTTTCCCTTATTAATAAATTACCGCTGGTCCAAGCTCTTAGCGAAAGCTCAATGTCCGTAGTATGTGAGCGTAGCTTTCCTTAGTGCTTCCCTTGCATTGTGAAATTGTAAGGGTGTTGATCTCAGGATTTCGCGCGAGCAATGCCTGTTGGTACAAGTGAATTTTTGGACTTCGCGTTATCTTTTGTTTAGCTCGTCCAACCGAATGTGACTGGATTTACGGTTCTCCCCCGTTCGTTATTCAAGAAGAATTCGAACGATTTGAGGGCATTTGGTGGTGCCCGAAAAACGGTAACTTCCTTTGGTCATTTCAACTATTGTTAGCTTGGTTGCGCAATTCAAATTGCAAATATGCTTTTATGAATATAATAAATTAAGGTGGCACTTTTTCCGCTTGCAAGCTCCTGTGACAACAGATGGCATCCCAGACGCATTTCTCAGGGGGTGTAACAATTCAGTCGTCACTAGTAACTTGCATCTCGACTGTTGGCGGATGAAAATATTTCTAACATTTATCCATTGTGGGGGATGTTCCTTAAATGTGCGGAAGGAGTATTACAAGACGGATGATCCTGTTAATTTTGAAGGTTTGGCGAACGTTTGGGTCAGATTCTTCCATTCTGTGATTGGCACGCCAATTTCGCGTTGATAGTTTCTGTGGCATTAAGCTGGTCGTTGGCGCGCAGGAAAATGGTCAGTAGTGTACTTTTCAACAACTTAATTGTCATCGCTCGATGATGTCTAATCTGGGCTTACTGAAGTTCACGAATGCGAGCTTTTCTCTTGCGCACGTTGACTGTTTGATAGAAAATTAGTAAAAGTTCGTTATTTATATAACCCGATATACCTCCGTTGTTCCTTTTAATTGAGTTTCACGGGGAATTACGTAAAAGACCCTGATTACGAAATCCATTCATTCCGAAAGCTCTGACAAACGAGAAACTAAACCGCTTACAGGAAAACGCGAATATTTTAGGAGTACAATTAATTTCACTTGCATTTTAATAGCATCCTTTTCAACAGAGCAACAAACTTTACTGCTCGTGGAAGCGTACAACCAAAGGACGGTGCAAAAGGTGACCCTTGGATTGGGCACTTGTGGCGGCGATTTGGAAAGAATTTCCTACCCATACGCCGGTTGGTAGAGCCAGTTGGTCTCAGACCAAGCTAATGAAAACTACTTGCAGGCACAGACAATGCTCTTTGGAATCTGAAGCTGTACGCCTTAAGCGAGCGGGACGACCAGGTTGGCTTGGACGTTGCCAAATTGACGGACCTTCGCTTCGTTGGTTTTTAGTTTTCCCTTGTCAATTGCCCATTCAAGTACGACTTTAACGCGTTATTTCCTTGGGCCGAGTACTTGGTCAAGTGCGGATGGCTTCCTGACGGCAGCGCGTAGGTCCTTGTTTCCACTGTTCCTGTGCGCAATGTTCAATTGTCATTTTGACTTTTGTCCTTTCTGCTCATTCATTTGCACTGCTCTTCGCTGCTAAAGCACATTGTTTCGTATTCAACTTCATTTCGTTCTTGTTGTTTTAGTATCTGGCTGCTACTTATGGACCGCTTGCAACGCCTGGTCAGATTGGTTTACGTTCCGTTGCATTGTTTCGCCATTGACTCTTTGTCTTGTAAAACTGGTCACCAGCGCGGAATAACTGTAGTTTACGAGGAAACTAGCAATCATTGGCTGCCGGTGAGTTTCGAAACTTCTTAGTTCTCCAGGGGATAGTATTAAAACATCTTATAATACATAATTTGGTTGCAACTTTTGAAGACCGGGTCCATGGTAACGGAAGGTTCGGTTGAGCTGCTTTTATACGGATTCTTCCCATTGTTCTGTGTCTGAAATTGAACGTAATAACGGCAAACCAATGGTTGAAAAGGATGTTATTAACCTGTGGTAGGGCGTTGTTGCGTTTAATTTCAGACAGAGAACAACGGGAAGAATCCGTAGAAAAACAGCTCATTGTAATCTTTCAATGAATTCTATTTCGTTCGTTTTCTAGAAGCAGTTTAACTCCAGCCAATCGTGGGAGCGGGGAGAGACGGTCTTCTGTTTGTTAAGTCGTTTGAAAGGGAGCAAATCTTTTGTTCCCTCTGATGTTACATTATGGTAGTTCAAATTGTAGGGATTTTCATACTGGAGCCAATCCATAATTTCAAATTCCAATTAATACGGTATAGTCCCGTTTTTTTGGCAAAACATTTAATTGCTCTTCCTTTCTCTGCAGAGCTTTCCGCAAACGGGACTATACCGTGTAAAGTGGGAATTGAAATTATAGTAGTTTCTCATATGGTAATCCGACGTTTATGTTTTTCATCATATTTGGCGACGACACTGCAGGTTGACCTTCCCAAGCGCGACACTTGCTGTGCTTTGCAAATTTAGGCCCACAACAGCCTGGTCCTTTTGCAACCCAAGTATAAGGATTCGATTCGTTTTACATGGCTGTCAAGAAAGTCGGGCTTCTCACATCTGTATTTGGTCGACGCTGCTTTGAGTTGCGAAGCGGACGATGAGCCGAAGCCATGCGCACGAGTTAAGGAGACTGTGGACATTATTGAGGAAGTCCAGCTTACTGCAGGCGAATGGGACGTTTCGCTGAGTGCAAGGGCAAGTGGTACCCGTTCCCTTGTACCGACTGACATTTTCTATTTATTCAGATCGAAGTGGACGAAGCTAGAAGTTTGATCTATTTCCTAGCCGTTGCTGACACTCCCCTGGAAAGTCACATGTGAGTTATTTACGCTCTTGCATCTTGCCACCTTGAATTTTGAATGTTTTACCTGCAGTTACGTGACGTCCTATAGTACGCCGGGAATGAATCCAGTGCGACTGAGCGAGCCTGGCTATTCATACGGTATTCCGCGCGAAAGAAAATGCATAATTTTCAACGATGACCATAGCATCATGGCAACATTTCGCTCCAGCGTGACATGCCCAGGGGAAAGCATTGTGTATTCCTTGTCGTTTCCTGAACATGGAAACGAGTCGGACCCACTTACACCTTGCGTCAAGGATCTTATTCTCCTGAAGATGCCGAGTAAAGAAGTGAATGATTATTCAACTTCTCAGGATTCTGCGGAGAACAATATTTCTAGTAAGTGTTGACTTGTGCTGCGCAACTTCCGCGTGAAGTGAAGTTGTTTGCAGTCAAATGCTTGGCGGAGCATCGGCTGTTGCGCGGCGTTCCTCCACGTCCGTTGGTTGTTGAGCTGCAGTTCGACACCTTCAAGCTGTACTCCTACCTTTATCGTCCGTTCGACTGGAAAGAGGGCGAAGTATGTCCAACTGTTGTCTACGTTTACGGTGGGCCCGGTTTCCAACTGGTTCGCAACAGCTGGACGAGGTAGGCGGCGGCGTTTTCAATCAATTCGCCATTTTAATGCTGCTATTCTTTTTGGCATATTTTTCTGACAATGTACCTCAACCTTGGCTATGCGGTCGTTATGACCGACGGGCGCGGTTCGCTCAATCGAGGCAGCCAATTTGAAACAGCGATCAGCGGGCGCTTGGTACGGTGCTCTTTTACTTGAACGTTGCTTTAAGTGTAAACCGAATAGCAAATCGTTAGCTTGCACCGTAGGCGATAAGTCGTTTCTTTGACTTTGACGTTTCGCTATTTTCAAACATAGGGAAACGTGGAAGTGGAGGACCAGGTGAATGCGCTGATCAAAATAGGGGAACTTTATGGTACCATCGACATGTCCAGGGTAGCTCTAATGGGATGGAGTTACGGTAAGCAAAACGCAACTCTGTCGGTTGACCAATTATGCTGATTGTAGGTGGTTATCTTGCTTTGATGGGCCTTGCTCAGCATCCAGAAGTCTTTAAGGTAAGAATAATTGAATATTGTGTGCAGGTTAGCGTTAGCGCTCTTGTCCACCAAGGTTGCCATTGCCGGGGCTCCAGTGACGGATTGGCGCTTTTACGATACAGCTTATACGGAGCGCTACTTGGGGTTGCCAGAGAACAACCAAGCCGCCTATGAGGAGAGCTCTGTGGTCAGCTTGGTCAACAAGTTTCCGTCCGTGGCCGGCCGATTGTTGCTTTTGCACGGCATGCGCGATGAGAATGTTCACTTCAGGCATACCACCACTCTAGTACAGGCACTGATCGACGCGGGCAAGCCGTACAGTCTGCAAACTTATCCCGACGAACGGCACGCGTTTCGGAATGCCTCGGCGACGTCGCACATGTTTGCCACGATTCTAAATTTCTTAGATCTGAACTTGTGACTGGTAATAATGACCTCGCTTAACTTTGTATCGTCAGTATAGATTTATATGTGTGCAGTAAAAGGTTTGTCAAGCATATCCTCTGGTTTACCGCCACGGGAAATTTAACAGCACGCAATTGTAATTGAGATCAGAGTAAGTGGTTCGCCAGCAACGCTGGTTGCATGACGTTGTGCGATACTAACGATCGGTCATTAATGAAAGCAGGAGGACAAAGTTTTCAGCCACGACTTCAGGAGGCAGTTATTCACCGCGCGTAAAATGGGCACGAATTTCCCTTCTTTTGGTGCTAAATTACTTGCACTAACCGAAAGTTGCTTTTGAATCTCCATGGGCAGTTGACTCTAATGAGCGAATAGGCTCGTCGGTGGTGAGCGAACACCTGGCAGCTCCCTTGGAAGGTTAATTTTCCATGCAGGAAAGATTCTTGCTTAAAGTCTATGGAAACTTTAGTAATCCCGAATTTAGAAAGATGTGTGTCTTGTACGTCGTGTTTGAAGAATCTACAGGTCAACAGAAGTGAGGAGAGGAAGTTGTTAAAATATTAATAAAAGCGAGTGCTTTTGTCTCCTAAGCCTGAGTGCGTGAATGTATATACATGCAGTCCTCGTTATACGTCGTTTCGTTATACGTCGCTCCCGGAGAAGACTGAGACGCAACAAAAGTCACTCAGGTTCAGTATACTCGCCATTGTATACTGTAAGTGAGAGGTATAGTTTTGCCGTCGGTTTAATTCTAAGGTCTTTATTTTGATCGCCATTGTATCTACCGTCATCTATTATTTTGTGAACATTTACTGCTTTATCTACGTTTGTTGTAATGAGTGCTAAACGTACATTATCTCCCCCTGGCGTATGCGCTTCCAAAAGGGAAAGAAAAGAGGTGACATTAGCGAAGAAACTAGAAATTTTAAAGAGATCTGCTGACGGACAGCGAAGTGCAGATACTGCAAAAGCTCTTGGTTTACCCCCCAACTACTGAACGAGCAATGACCATCTTCACTGAAAAGGACTCACAGAGGAGAAGAAGTTCCGAAGCAAACAGAATAATAATGAGTGGATGCAAATGCTATGGAAAGTTATATGAGCAGAAGAAAAAGCGCGTGTGGCAACAAACCTTGGACAGGTTTTTGAAGGTCAGCAAATCAGGGAATACATTCACCAAAACCTGGTTAAACGATTATCTAATCTTATAGGAGTTGGATCTATAAGTAAACTGACACGGTCTCCCTACCAACGGATGGATGAGAGTAGTTATAGGAAGAGCACGGTCAGAACACAACGTACGGTTTCTCGGATATTTCGGAACGCTCGATTTCCGTCTTCAGCGAACAAAAGCCTCGCTTGCTCGCTGAGGACGGAACTCGAGCGTTCCGAAATATCCGATATTTAACCGTACGTTGTTCTCTGACAGTGTCTTCTAATAACTACTCTCGTCCATCCGTTGGTAGGGAGACCGTGTCAGTTTACTTACAGATCCATCCACGTACATAGCAACGGGAAAAATCCGTGAAAACTCAACATCATATATATATATATATATATATATATATTAGGTCGTTGCATAAGTTTTTGCTGTTTTGTTAGCTCTTAGGTTTGATAGTGTTTTATTCTTGCTTGTATGTTTTTTTCCCGGCAAATGATATAATATTTTGTAGCTCTTTTTTCAACCTATCGATTGATCGTATTTCATTTGCATAAGCTCGTTAGCCTGTTGTTCTTTTACCGGTGAAAGTGAGGATGAACAAGACGGTAATTCGGGGAGTTTTGCTTTACGAGTTCAAGCAAGGCACTAAAGCTGCGGTAGCTGCTCGGAAAATTAATATGACATTTGGCAGTGGTACTCTTGGCGTCGGTACAGCTCGGTGGTGGTTTCGCAAGTTTCATAGTGGGAACGAGAGCCTTGAAGATAATGACCGTAGTGGGAGACCCAGTGACCTTGATGAAGACCAATTAAGGGCCATTGTTGAAGAGGACCCACGGAGATCAACTTCAGATATCGCAGAAAAACTAGGCGTTCACAAAACAATGGTTAGTCGTCACCTCCAACGAATTGGGAAGAGGAAGAAGCTGGACCAATGGATACCTCATGAACTGACCGAGATTCAAAAGTTGCGCCGTTTCGAGATTTCATCAATGCTCCTTTTGCGCAACAAAAACGACCCTTTCTTGGCACGAATTGTTACCTGCGATGAAAAGTGGATATTGTACGACAATCGGCGGCGATCATCGCAGTGGCTGGATAAAGGTGCGGCTCCCAAACGTTTTCCCAAACCGGATGTCCACCAAAAGAAGGTAATGCTTACTGTTTGGTGGTCAGCAACCGGTATTATCCACTACAATATCCTCAAGCCTGGTGAAACAGTTACTGCGCAGACATACTGCAGCGAACTGGAAAAAATGCATGAAAAATTACAGCGTACACGTCCTGCATTGACAAATCGGAAGGGTCCAATTCTGCTGCACGACAACGCCAGACCCCACGTTTCACAAATGACAGTCCAGAAACTGCACCACCTGGGCTATGAAACTCTTCCTCACCCACCGTACTCACCAGATCTGTCGCCCACGGATTATCATATTTTCAAGCACCTGGATCACTTCCTGAGTGGGAGACAGTTTAAAAATCAATAGGAAGCAAAAACTGCCTTCGAGCAGTTCATTGCCTCTAAGACTCCGGACTTCTACGCTACTGGAATAAATGCCTTAGCGAGTCGTTGGCAGAAATGTGTAGATTGTGATGGTTCTTATTTCGATTAATAAAGTTTATTCTTTGCCGAGATATTTAGCTTTAAATTTGCGGGTTGAAAACAGCAAAAACTTATGCAACGACCTAATATATATATATATATATATATATATATATATATATATATATATATATCGACATAACACAACTACAAACAGGGACAATGGTTTAGAAGTAGACAAGTTATGGGGCCCATCTTCCTTTCTTCGAATTGTTGTTCCCTGAATCAAGGATGAACGAACCGGATGTGCCTTTCCTAACTTTCCTTTACGCCTTAGGCGAAATCATGATGACCGCACTACCTAATTTTCCCAGCCTTATTTACCCATGACCCCTTCCCGATTGGACACTACCAATAACATCCTGATTTACTGTTTCGTGGCCATTACGCTTTGCGCTGAGGACGGGAAAGGTTCATTCCCGAAAGCTACGCAAATAAAGCTGTATTTCTCTTCGCTTCAACGGGTTGAAACATTCCGTAAGTAAATTTCAATTGTGAGAACTACCACGCCCGTTCGTAGAAACAGCATCTTCAATATATATATATATATATATATATATATATATATATATATATATATATATATATATATATATATATATATATATTTCTGCAAGTGTAATAATATCACGGATTGTCCCCGTTCGTTGAAAGCTTTATTATTCCAAAAAAAACTGCAAAGCTTTCGGGCATAGCCTTTGCCCGTCTTCAGTGCCAAAAGAATATATATATATATAAAAAGAAAAATAATAATATTGCTCAACTACCCAGGTTGGTCAGTCGGTCTGCAGGTACTCCTACTCAGCCGACCCAGGCAGACGCTTCATCAGTTGGGTCATACCTTTGACCGCGTCGAATCCGCAATCCGCCCTAGTCAGCCGTGCAGAAGCACGAGCATTCCAACCAACCGACCGCCCAGGGCAGAGGCAAAGCCATAAATATATATATATATATATATATATATATATATATATATATATATATATATATATATATATATATATATATATATATATATATATATATATATATATATATATATATATATATATATATATATATATATATATATATATATATCACATTACGGCAAACACCCGTTGACAACGATTTTATTCTTTGCGAAGCTTTCGGGACTGTTCTTTGTACCGTCCTCAGCGCATGTGCCTATCCCCAAGACAAGGGGATAGACACATGCGCTGAGGACGGGACAAAGAACAGTCCCGGAAGCTTCGCAAAGAATAAAATCTTTGTCAACGAATGTTTGCCGAAATTTGACATAATGAAACTTAAACCCGTCAGAATTCCGTTGTTCCACTATATATATATATATATATTTTTTTTTCGAAAGACAGGATGTCTTTTAACGGGAGCATAGATCTTCATGAGGTCTTTTTCACGGATTTTGTCCCGTTGGTTGTTGTACGTTAGCAGATCTATAAGTAATCTAACACTTTCTCCCTACCACCGGATGGATGAGAGTAGTTATGAGAGAAACGCGTTCAGAAAACAACGTACAATTTTTCTCGTATTGCCGTACAACGAGGAAAATTGTACGTTGTTTTCTGAACGCGTTTCTCTCATAACTACTCTCATCCATCCGGTGGTAGGGAGAAAGTGTTAGATTACTTATAGATCTGCTAACGTACAATAACCACCGGGACAAAATCCGTGAAAAAGACCTCATATATATATATATATATATATAGAGTTTTCTATCAGTTGTACAGTACTGTCGACTGCAGACATGAAATTAACGAGCTATTCACTGGTTAAGTTTTTTTCCTGCGCCATTGCAGACAAAGTGAAGAGAAAGCTAATGGGCATTGCAACCATTCGTCATTTGTAAAATGACGACATTCAATATTCTGTCTTCGAAATTCGACAGTGAAATACAGTCGGGCAAAGTAGACTCATTTAAAGTTCAGACGCATTTCGCTCGTTAGCAGCTTCTCCCATTCGTACAGGAAGCGTTTTCACGAACATTTCATTGTCTTTCTTTGCTTTCAACGTTGGTCAGTTGGCGGCCGTCAGGCAATGCGAAAATCCATTTCTTCATCATTGATCCCGAAAGCAGTCTGTACAGTTTGTAATCGTTTAGTGATGATCAGGTGGTTTCGTCCATATGTGCCGCGTGCGTAGTGTTTTCTAAACGATTTCTCTATATCAGCCGTTCAGTTAAGTCTACGCGCTTACCCAAAATGTGGCCTTTATTTAAATAACACGGCGGAAGAAGGTCTATGCGATCGTAGATCGCGTAATTTGTGTATTGCTTCACTGGCTGCTGCGCAAATGACTGTTGTGCTTTTTAATGTTTTAATCAACTCGTGTTTTACACCAAACAGTTACGCACAAAAGTATTATACTCTACAAAACATGATCAATATTTAATATGTGAACATTGTTGCTATTTTTATTAGTTTTATTGCAGTTCCTTCCTCAATAAGCACACGGGTTCACAACAATCATGCTATGAGAAACTAATTATAGCCGACAACACTGGTACCAATTAAGCTGGTGGCGGTTGATCAGGTGGCTTTGCAGCATCGCCTCCTTCGGGCGGTGGTTGTGCCGGAGGAGCTCCGCCTTCTGCTGGTGGTGGTGCACCTCCTTCAGCGGGCGGGGCAGCAGGTGGTGCACCTTCTGCAGGTGGAGCAGCGGGTGGTGCTCCTTCTGCTGGTGGGGCACCCTCCGCAGGCGGAGCAGCTGGCGGTGCACCTTCCGCGGGCGGAGCAGCCGGTGCTGCACCTCCTTCAGCGGGCGGGGCAGCAGGTGGTGCACCTTCTGCAGGTGGAGCAGCTGGTGGTGCACCCTCTGCGGGTGGAGCGGCCGGTGCCGCTGCTTCAGCCGGCGGTGCAGCTTCTTCTGCTTTGAATATCACCTTCATCATGACTTCTTTGATTTCCTTAGCCGTTTTCCATATTTCCTGTGGTGAGGTTGCGCTTTCATCCGCGAATGTGTAAACCACTGCTACTCTGTGGTTGTAATTCTTGTTCGGATCAAACTGAAACGGCTGGCAGCGGACCTGCAGTTGTTTGCTTGCCCCGGCATCCATGAAAGCATACACCATGTTCACTTTGAACAGTCCATTGTCCGAAGTGCGAATCTTGATGGCCACTCGCTTCTTTCCGTCATTCATGACGGTGACTGTCGATTGTTGCCTTTTGTCGTATGGTCCATTGAAAGTCAGTGAATCAGGTTCACACTTAACGTGCACTTCGTCACCCATTGTTCAGCTGGTGCAAATTGTCGTAACTGGAGTGGTGACTACGGAGCAAACTTACAACGCGGCCGCACGCACAGCTGCAATTGTGTGCAATGATTGTGTCATTCGATGGGCACTCGACGTCGTAACAGTTTAAGTATGCTAATCGTTCACTTTAAAGTTTTCAGTTGTAACCTGAGTATCATTTATACTTCTCAAAAGCTAATTGGGGAAATGCAAACATGGATGGCTATTAACGACACAACAAAAGACAGCGCTTATCAATCTTTCTCGGCCATCCACAGGGCTTATTTTTAACATTGCTACTGCGTTTGTGCGCACACTTCCATAATGGCGACGAGCAACCGCCCAGCGTTTGTAATGAATTTTCCTCCATCTAGGAATTCACTGCTTGAAACATACCACACCTTTATTTCCTTAGTACCACACCTTTATTTCCTTAGGTTTACACTTTATGGACATCGCTTCACTTATGTTCTCATTAAGCGTTCTTTTGTTATTATAGAGCAGCAATAGTTAGTATTCATTAAAGAAATATTCACAGATCTAATACTATTTATTTATCCGCTTGCGATTTTATACAGAAAGAACAATATGTACATCCTGAATGATGAAATCTAAACTGTAAAATCGCGAAAAGGAAATTATACAAAAATAAGTTAAAATAACAAATAAGTACCTTATTTTCTCGTTTGAAAAGAAGAATATTTAACACTCGTTTCTGTTGAACAATTCCATGCAGTCCTTTATGCTACTACGCAATTTCCATAGCTTTCGGGACTCCATGTCCTGTCTTCCATGAGCGAAAGCAACTTTCCCTCAGTGCGACAAATGTGTGCAGTGACTGTTGCACGAGTTTGCACATAGCTGACCTCTTTAATTACTAATATTCTACGTTCATACACGCTTCTTAAGTATTTTTCATAACGTAAATAATGCACTTTCAACTAGATGTCCTTACTATTCCATAAAATGAGTGCAGGAGGAATTGACGAACGCTGAGTTGAGATTGTAACCTTTGAAGCAACCGAAATCTTTCCGCCAGATAATTTCACAGAACCTAAGTCTAATCGGCAAGAGCATTTGCATAAACGCAATAAAATGATGCGATCCCAATTTTGCAGGAAGTTTTCACACACTATCCGTTACGCAGTATTACACAATCAAGGACCTATACCAACATTAACAGAAAAAATAGCCCACACTGCTGCACGGAAATTCCAATGTTGCTGTACGCTATGGAGCCGGTATGTAGGCATAAAAATCGATATGCTAACATTCATTTGCTCTTTGCATATACGTACATTACTACGTTCAGTATGCTACTATGAGGACCATACTTCCCGACAGTTTTCTGCTTTGATCGCTGTGGTATTGTTGCCTCAAATTACAGAAAGCGGGCCTCACATATGTACTGACTAAACCGGCGAATTTTGCAGAAATGTGAACACGGAGCCTATTTTAAAAATTAAAAACTGTATAAACAGCTGGGAAATCCTTTAACCTTAGGACGGCAATATTAAATTTATAACTTGTAAGGCAATGACATTTAGTAATAATAATATATCACAGGTTAGAACGCTTATCGTATCGTAGCTTTCGGAACGCCCTGGTTCCGTCGTCAGCGATGTTGAAAGGGAACCCTTTCAACATCGCTGACGACGGAACCAGGGCGTTCCAAACTACGATACGATAACAGTTCTGACCTGTGATATTTCTAATAATTGCCCATCCATCCGCTGGTAGGGTATTTGCAGTTTTATTACAGGTACCATCCAAAAAGCGGGAAAGCCGGAATACCATCACATTGAAAATATGAAATCCGTTACGAAACACCCGATTTTCATAGTAATAATAATAATATTATTATTCTTATTATTATTGAAAATTAGTGATTTCTAACGGGTTTCAGTTTCATATTGTGAAAACGGGTATTCTGCCGTTTCCTCACAATATTATTAAAAATTTGTGGTTTGTAACGAGTCTTCTATACGGCATGATGGAGTGTACGGCTTGTTTCCGTTAGAAGCCGAAATGTGTCTGAAATATATATAGAAAACAATGTCCGACCAGCGAATGGATGGGCAGTTATTAGGAAATGTCTCAGGACACTGCAACCTTTGTGGTGCCCAAGATGGGGCTACAACGTTCTGAGACATTTCCAAATAACTGACCATATATTCGCTGGTAGGACATTGTTTTCGACATATTTTCACGATAATAATTATAATAAGTCGTACACCCCATCAACGGGAACAAGCCGTACACCCCATCATGCAAAAATGATAATAATTATAATAATATCTTGAATGGTCTACGGCTGTATCCCTGTGCGAGCAACACCAACGCCAAGTAAATGCTTCTTGGAGGAACACTTTACTTGTATTGGCAAAACAGCAAAAATTGCTCCAATACAAGTAAACTGTTCCTCCAAGAAGCATTTACTTGGCGTTGGTGTTGCTCGCACAGGGATACAGCCGTAGACCAGACCATTCACGATGTTCTATGCCCCTGTTAGCCATCCGATACTCACGGAAATATAGCAATAATACATCCCGATCCGAAAGCGATGCGGCAATCCCAAAGCTCCGATCCAACATTAAACCTTTCGAACGGGCATCGGCATACCAATTCATATGAAAATAATAATAATAATAATAATAATAAGAAAAGAATGGAAAATAATAATAATAATAATAATAATAATAATAATAATAATAATAATAATAATAATAATAATACTCGTGGTGCCTCTGCGCTGGTCGGTCGGAGGGATTACAGGTTCCACTGCGAGACTGTCTGGGCGAACGACCAGCGCTGGACGGGTCAAGGTTCGACTTGATAGCTAACGTCGTTTGCTCGGATGGCCGAGCGGAGGAACTTGCGGACCCACTGACTGACTACGCAGTCTGCACAAGGGCGCTAAAGACGGATCCAGAGGAGACCCGAAAGCTCCGCATATGCCTCTCGCTCTTTTTGACCATCAATAAAAGATGCCAACTGAACGGGTCTTTTCCGTGAAAAAGATTGACATACTTTCAGTACCCGTTACGATTACGAATTCCTAATAATAATAATAATAATAATAATAATAATAATAATAATAATAATAATAATAATAATAATAATAATAATATGCGATCATCGATAACACGGATTTTCCCCCTTTGAACCTTTTTATTCCAAAAAAAGGTAAAGTCTCCAGAGCTTTCAGGCGCGTACCTTGCGCCCGTAAGGTACGCGCCCGAAAGCTCTGGAGACTTTACCTTTTTTTGGAATAAAAAGGTTCAAACGGGGAAAATCCGTGTTATCGATGATCGCATATGTGCACAACACCCCGTAAAAGAAGTTTTTCCAATAATAATAATAATATGAAGTTGTCTTTTCACGGATTTCTCCCGTTTTTGCTTCTTGTACGTAGGAAGATCTATAAGTAAACTGACACGGTCTTCCTACCAGCGGATGGATGGGAGTGGTTATAAGAAGACACGGTCAGAAAACTACGTACAACTTTTGTCTTTGATATTTCGGAACGCTCAAGTTCCGTCTTCAGGCGTACAAGAGGCTCTTGCTCGCTGAAGACGGAACTCGAGCGTTCCGAAATATCCGAGACAAAAGTTGTACGTAGTTTTCTGACCGTGTCTTCTTATAACCACTCCCATCCATCCGCTGGTAGGAAGACCGTGTCAGTTTACTTATAGATCTTCCAACGTACAAGAAGCAAAAACGGGAGAAATCCGTGAAAAGACAACTCCATGAAGATCTACGCCCCCGTTAAAAGACATCCAGTCTTTCGAAATAATAATAATAATAATAATAATAATAATAATAATAATAATAATAATAATAATAATAATAATAATAATAATAATAATATCAATAATAATAATAATAAAACTTTGAATAAAGGGTTTCTAACGGGTTTAGGTTTCATTGTATCAAGAGACAGCAAGAACACCTGTTCAAAAATGCTTTATTTGTAAGCGTAGCTTTCGGGACCTCCCTTGGTCCCGTCTTCGGCGCTGTATCAGAACCGAACTCACACGTGAGTTTAACTGTCACCTAATAATATTAGTAAAGCATTGAAAATTGGGCACCTTATAATTGAACGGCTTCATATCGCTTATAACGGCTTCACAGCGCTTTTTAAAAATTAATCTTATCAAGCATCCAAGGCTTCGGATGCATAATAAAGTGTACGTGTACATGCGTACCGTACCCGCTACATCACAACAAAACAAACAGGGAACAGTGTAAAACCATGTTACATCATAACGAAACAAACAATAATTTAAGTGCAATTGGAATGGTAGGGCATACAAAGCAACAACTGCTATTGGCATTGTATATTAAGTTTCCTATTTATTGTCAACAGTTCCTAATTTTCTATTTGCTCTGCGTAAATAACAATAATCCAAT
Source organism: Trichuris muris (assembly GCA_000612645.2). Taxonomy (NCBI): domain Eukaryota; kingdom Metazoa; phylum Nematoda; class Enoplea; order Trichinellida; family Trichuridae; genus Trichuris; species Trichuris muris. Next base: position 22,771,150 of record CBXJ02000282.1, on the reverse strand, counting down.
TACTAATAACAGATGGAAACAACAGCTGGACAACACACAGGATGATAAAGCAGTGGTTAAAAGTATTGCACCAGCGTTGTATTCGGATGATCCGGATGATTTGCAGCCCTAAACAAGTGCAAAGTTGAACTTGTCCAAAAAAAAGAAACGATATCAAACGCTTGCCACACGAACTGAAATAGTTGACACGTGGTGGTTACATTCGATAATGCCGCCATGTCTGAATCGTCCAGGGTAAAATCGCTTAGTTGAAAGTTTTCCCGAATTCGATGCTCCTGCCTGCTCCTTGGTATGACGGCAATTTGTCGTTGCAGAAGCCACTTCAAAAGTACCTACGGTTGGAATCAAAATGAAGCAAGCATGCAAGAGGCACGAACGAACAGTGTATTAAGCGATTACTTGAGCAGGGCTTCTTCCCAGCTTAGAGGCGATGCTCTGAACGACGGGATCTTGCAACGGTATGTGTGACTGTCTTTAAATTGGTTAACCCTGATTTATGGAAACACCTGCAATTATATGACATACTTGCCCCCTTGCTCAACGGGCGTCTGGCGGTACGGAGCTCCTAAAGGGCCATAGGCCGTAAAGGAAATTTTATGCTTCACGCAAAATGCTTTCAGCTCATGTTGAGGCCAGTAAATGTGGCATTCAGACTGAAAATGGCTTTGTGTATCAATATGGAGGGCGAGAAACAACGCACAAATTACCTGCAAATTGTGCGGCTTAATGGAACAGTTGCCGATAATTCGCTCCATTTGCAGGAGATTAAAGTTTGATAAGCCAATAGACCGTGTCAGACCTTTCCTATACACATCTTCCATTGCCTTAAAATAACAAACGGTTCCTTAATGCGCGGGTCAAAGGGAGAAAAATGATCAACCTTCCAAGTCTCCAAATGGTTGACGACGTCTACGACAACTTGACCGTTTACTTTGGCATAAGTTCCATTTGTGCCCCGCTAAATGATCAGTACACTTACCAGCAATCCGCAGTACAATTATCCAACTAACCACCAGACCCATTGGGGAATGAATGAGATAAAGGTCGACGTATTTAAGCTTAAGCTTTTGCAACGACTCCAGAAGAGCCGGTTCAACGTCTTCTTTGCGATGACAATAGCCCGGCAACTATAGCAATCAAACGAAATAGAAAAGCCGCAATTCAACGGCAAAATGCCACCTTGGTGGTTATGAACAGCTCTTCCCTTTTCAGGCGCCCCGAGGTCAACCAGTTGCTCACCACTTCGCCAACGATGTCCTCATTGTTGTAAATGCAAGCGGTATCGATATGACGGTAACCAACCTGCAATGCCGTATCTAAGCACGTACGGAGTTCGTCGCCCGACATCTAAAAGTGACCAAGTCAAGCATGAACATCGGCAAGGAATAAGAGGACAATATTACAGTGTACGTGCCGTATCCAATCGACGGCATGCGCACATCATTGTGCAAAACAAGAAAGTTGGACATAGCGTAAGGTCGCCGGCAACGTCAGATTCTTTGGACTGCTGATCTGGTGGTTGGTTACGTAATGACAATGCGGCGCACCCAAGAAGAACGCTTACGCCTATTCAGCAAAACCTAAACACTGAAAATAAAGCGCTGGGAGCAATTTTGAAAAATCTGCCAGGGAGGACGTAACGCAACGATCGGGAAAAAGGACATGAATGACAGCTGATTTAGCCAGCGGCGATTACAGAGTGAAAAGTGAAATTCAAGATGCACGGCGAAAAGCAGTATTCAGTCGACGCTGCTCGTAATAGTTAACATTTGTTCGCTACTGTCGTCGAGACTAATCAGCGGCATCCGTGGCACCGGCGTTCTTTCCTAAGTTGTTTCGAAACGAGCATTGATGCCAAATGCTGTGATCGTAAACCAGATACAAAGTGCATTGCATTTCGTAAGCATTGCGCAATTCAAAACCTGAACAGCCAAGTTCTCACTTTTCTGTAGCTTATTCAGCATTCAGCTATTGTCATTTGATTCTTCCTAATCGTCATAATGTTTTATGCCAGCAGTAGCTTTCGGAACTTGTTCCTAATTTCGCACAAACAAACAGTAATCATGACAATAATCAAGTTCATCAGTATCCGTGAGTATTACAGTGATCCACCGCGAGCGGGTAACTGCTGGCCATTGTAGCATAAGACCAAATCCAAAGCACACTTGCGAATATGTTCAGCAGAATAGATTCGCAAGGTGCACCGCTGCGCGTAGAGAAAGGCATGTTTTTTGACTTCGAGACTTCCAGTCAACCAGGTAAAGGTGACTAATAAGTCATTTAGCAGCGAAAGTTCCTTGTCGCACAGCGCATTTGCTCCCTGCTGTGGGAACAATTTTTAAGTACAGTTACGACATCGAGAAAGTGAAGGTGGTTCGCTGTCAAGAACTTCAAGCATGCGAGATAAATCCAGGTGGCGCGCTCGATAAACAGTAATGGTAAAAATTGCTTGCATTATCACTTGCTTCGCTTAGTGTTGACATATGAGGCAACCGCGCTGAAAGGTGCAGCGCGCAAGGGTGAACTGCGACTGAACGGCATGAACTCGGCGGCTGCCAACTTTCTGCTTTTCAACTACGTTGCTGCTATTTCTCAATCTCTTGGAGGAACGGTTCATTATGCCGAAGAAAAGCACTTAGCAAATGTTACGCAATTAACTTTCACCGGCGTCAATGCCGAAGCCTACTTCAGCTTTGATGGAAAGGAAATTCTTTTCCAGGCAACTGACAAAAATAAGAATACTTCAGAATGCGATCAAATATTTCGACTTCGCCTAGGTGACCCTTCCGCTGCCCCTGTAATGGTAAGTAATGGAAAGGGCAGAACGACCTGTAGCTTCTTCCTTGCCGATAATCGCCGTTTCATATACTCCACCACTGACCATCGCATGAATGGTTGCCCTTTGACCGTCTGCAAACGGGAACCTCGGCTGCCAGCGTGTGAGAGATCGCATGCATACTTGTGGGACGTATTCAAGGAATACGATATTGTAATGGACGACGGAAGTGGAAACCGCACCTTTCTGACCAACAGCTCAAGCTACGATGCGGAGGGCGTCGTCTCTCCCGATGGGAAAACCATTGTATTCACATCATCTCGAACTGGCGACTTGGAGCTTTGGCTAATGGATACGAACGGAGCCAACCAAAGACAATTGACAAACGTTACCGGTTATGATGGTGGGGCCTTTTTCTCGCCGGATGGAACAAAGCTGGTATTCAGAGCGAATCATGTGAAAACCAAAGAAGAACAGGCGGATTACCAAAAACTTCTAGAGCATGATGCCGTCAGTCCGTCACTAATGGACATATTTACAATTAACGTAAATGGAACTGACATGAAGCAGGTATAAGTTTTGTTTCAAAACAGTAGGTAAACAGGCTGCTAGGTTTAGCAGGCAAATCTGTTTTCAATATTGCCTGATGCTAAAATGAATTAACCTTCTGCTTATTATTATTAATATTATTATTGGTGTTTCGAAAGACAGGGTGTCTTTTAACGGGAGCGTAGATCTTCATGAGGTCTTTTTCACGGATTTTGTCCCGTTGGTTGATGTACGTTAGCAGATCTATAAGTAATCTGACACTTTCTCCCTATCACCGGATGGATGAGAGTAGTTATGAGAGAAACGCGTTCAGAAAGAGAAAGAGAAACGTTTTGTTGTTTTCTGAACGCGTTTCTCTCATAACTACTCTCATCCATCCGGTGGTAGGGAGAAAGTGTCAGATTACTTATAGATCTGCTAACGTACATCAACCAACGGGACAAAATCCGTGAAAAAGACCTCATATTATTGGTGTTATTCAAAATAGGATTTCTTACTATGGTGTTGCCATTATCACTTTTATTACAGGTGACGGACCTAAAGTACGCTAGCTGGGCACCGTATTACCATCCAGATGGAAAGCGGATAATATTTAGCAGTAATCATCATCATCAACTTCATCCATCTACGTTCAATCTGTTCATGGTGAATGATGACGGCACCAATGTGGAACAGATTACTTACGACAAACATTTCGATTCATTTCCCATGTTCAGCCATGACGGGAAGAAACTAATTTTTATTTCTGCTAGAAACAGCAGCGGAGCGCATTTGATGAATATTTTCCTTGCCGATTGGGTCGACATAAACGGCGTGGCAAAGATAAAGACCAGTTTTGCCCTGTTGGTCTACGTGGGGTTAACCATACTTTCCCATCTGCTTTTCTGACCCTTCACACCATTCGAAGGAAAGAGGCAAGTGATGGCGCCATCTCCGACGCCTCGCCAGACGACACTGCTTACCACGCTGCAAATCTTACTTGGTCGATTTGGATTTGGGGATTCAAAAGTATTACTATTTATGCAAGCTCATATTGTTTTTATGTACGATAATCGGTACAGTGTTAACTTGCATTCTTTCTCTCAGCCAAATTCTCGCTGCTTTGGAGCCGGCTGACTTTTCTATGAATGCTATCTGGCTTATTATTGTTATGTCTTGTTCCAGGAAATCCTCACAGCAGGAAATAAGGTGCGACATCGTCATTGCTGCGCATGATTGATGCAACGTGCCACATGTGAGATGTACCTACGTCGTACATCAAGCCGCGAGTGACGTGACCTAGAAAATTCTTGTTTCTTCATTATTTCTCTACTATATATAGACGGAATAGTTCCTTAATAAACGATGGGGTTTTTCTTGCTATCTGCGTACAGTGCCTAATTACACGCTTGCGCCCTTTGTGTTATCCGAATAACACAATTACAAGCAATCTCACATCGCTGCAACTCAACTAGCGTTCGTATATACCGTTGTGTCTCAAGATACAACAGTTATCATGAACGCACGTTAACGAGTCCTATTGTAGTGAAGTTGTCATTTGCCTTAGCTATCTGATTTCAAGAGTGAAATATTGTCATTGGTCCAACCTGATAAAATTGCTCATGGAAACCCTACTTCAACTTCTGCTTACGGTTCTTTGCAAGGAGCAAGAACGAAGTAAACTGTGCAAACAAGCATTTCTGAATTTACTGCGTTACCTTATCTGTATGTCGACGGTCAGGAATTCGCTAGTGTTTACGATACTTAATAATTTCGAAAAGTACGCCTCTGTTCGTGTAGCTTTCAGAGGAACCTCTTATGCCACCGAATCGGTGGAAAGCATGCCCTGTGCCATTTCACTTACAGCCGTTCATTTTCTCGCACTTTGACTTTCCGTATGATCTCTTCCTGCTCTTTAAGCTTGTTATCATACACTGCTGCATGCGCGGAAAAAAGATTTGCAACTTCTTGCAGAGACATTGGCAGTTTGCGTTATTCCAATTTGAAAGGACTGTAGCAAACTTTTATTTTCTTCTCTTTAACGGGGAAAGGTGCATTTCTGCTGACAAATTCTTGAACACGGTATCAAGCCGTTAGATAAAAGCGTTTATTTCAAAACGCAGAGCTTTCGGCTACTGCTAATGCAGCTGTCATCAGTAGAAAATAAAAAGAAGGTAGAAGATGGAGAAGAACAACGACAGATGAAGGCAGAAATATCGGATAGGGAAAGGAAGGGATGAAGGATGGTGAAGACCAGGAAAGTCACTTTAAGACCCGCACGTTTTAAACAAGAACACGTCGACGGGCACGGGTTGTTTACTGTCGTTGTTTATTTTGGTGTCGTGTCACTGTCCCTGTCGGTCGGTGGGGATGCTCGCTCCTCTGCATGACTGCTGACTGGGCGGTCGACAGAGGCTTGACGGGTACAAGGGTAGTACCTGATGGTTGATGCCGCCAGCCCGGATGGTCTAGCAGAGGGGCTTGCTGAACCGTCGGCTGGCTGGGCAGTCGACATATTTTTGTCTTAGCACTGATGACGGCTACAGGAGCAGTGGCCGAAAGCTCTGCGTTTTGAAATAAACGCTTTTATCTAACGGGTGATACCGTGTTCAAGAATTTGTCAGTTGAAAGGACTGAATAAGAATGGAAGTTCAAAAGGATACTTATGGATGCTCGTGTACGATGTGGTTAAACCGCAAGCTTAAACATGAACATGTTAACGGGAATGTACAGGAATTAAATGCAAATGGCAACGGTTGGGTAACTGAGTTTCATAGGACATGCGATTCATGCATGGCTGAATGTTATTTGCCAGAATGTGTGCAATGCCGGTGGTCTGCTTAAACAAATTCAACAATACGGCTATTGCCTTCGCAAGAGTAAAATGGGCTCTTTCGATTAGACCCAAAATTAAGCATTGACTAGTTGGTCGAAGAAGCTAATCATTTCTCAAAATAATAGTGATCAAGTTACCCAACATCTGTTGGCAGAACGTCTTGCAAGGGTTCGGTTAAGGGACGTACAGTTCAACTCCGGCTTTTGAAGTTTCGTGATGGAAGTTGGCCGTTTGAAGATCTGAACTCACGTGGGAATAGTGGTCACCTTTTAATGGCCATTATTGAATAAAAACGTGATTAGTGATAGCAAGGGAAGTTAATATTAACTTTACTAGTATGATTAGGCATCGGCATCAAACTGGGAGGTTGAACATGGCTGACACATTGGCGCCGCTCGAACTAAACGCATATCAGTAACTTCGCTTTTATTTTTTCTGTCCTATGCTCCTTTTGTTGCTCGCATAGTAGCTTGTGACGATGAACTGATTCTTTACAGCAACCAGAAGCGTTCACCGCAGTGGTTCCAAGGGTGAAGCTCCAAAGCCGTGTCATTAAACCGAAGCTGACTGTAGTAGAACACGTCGGGGAAGGAGACTGGTCCGTTTACCGCACTGTCCGAAGAGATTGTGGCGATTGTTTGACGGTTGGTAAGCGAAGTTATTTATGACAATTCTTCGAAACTTGGCAAATGATAACAATGGACAACTAGTGTCGATGAATGGACAAAACAGGCGAACTACTGTACAGCTTCCGCCCATGAATGGTCAAGAAAGGGTCCAGCCCTTCTGCAAAAGCGCGCATCGCAGAAAAGACTTGGCGGAAGTTCAGTCAACTGGCCTACGAAATTCAACCTGAGCTGACATGCTTGTCAGGCCTAGCAGGCTATCAATACTTGCAGCATCTGGGTCAATTCCTGAAACAGGAGGTCTTCACCAAAGAAAGAGATATGGAAAAAGCGTTCGATGTATGCATAGCTTCTATAACCCAGGGGTTTTAGGCTGCGGGAATTAATAAACCTGCCTTTTCCTGGAAGAAATATTTACGTTCTAACGGTTCATACTTCGATGAATAAACTTTTCTACAAGCTGAGTCATAAAGTTGGGAGGGAGAAATCCTCTTTCCATCCCGGTACTGGGGCAATAGTGTCCTATGTAGCTCTCCGCCGTTTGTTAGCGCCACATAGCCGCTTTCAAGGCGACTTCTTAGTCATTTTGCTCGCGAGTGTTCCATTCTCCCAGCAGGCACTGGCGGCACGACTTGTTCAGTCAATTTCCGCCGAAATGACCGCTTGAACGCATGCGAACATTTTACCTTCGGTGCGCGCTTCTGTGTACAAAAGTAGCGGCGGCGGCTTTACGCTTTGAATCGGGATTGGGGCGGTTTCCCGGAGAACGGTTGTCTTACAGGCAGTCTGCAAAAATTGCCTGAACTTGGGTAATCCCCTATGGAGCATGCGCGCATTTCGATCGTTGCTAACCAGAGCAAACGCGGCAGCAGCGATTTTTCATTCCTCATTTGAAATGTTGTTTTAGCTTCACCGAATAACGGGCAGCGACGCAAGTACACCTGAAAATCATTATACTTGCATACAGTATGCTGGGTTGGAGTTTTGGCCTGGTCGGTGGGCATTCAGTTTGGAGCAAAAGCTCCAGATGCTTGGCACAACCGAATTTCGCACGACCTGCCATCTTCCACACCACTTCATCGCAAAGTGTGATTTCCGCGGCAATGGATTTTTCCTTATTGCCCAAGGCCGATGGTTGCTGATGCTTAATGCAGACAATTTTGAAATATTGGCTTCTTTTGAAATTTTCCCCTGCGACAACGTCCACGGAGTCAGCATCAGCGGGGCATTGTTCTGCTGCTTTGGCAACAGGTCGTTTCGCTTAGGGATAGTCGTTGGTCGTTCCCGTCGAGCCGCTGTTGTGCTGCGCTTATTTCCCAAAGTAAACCGCGTGTCCGACTGGATTCTACAGGCAAAGGTGATCCCGTCCGGTGCAGTTCTTCTCCTGACTATGCACAATTCCCTATTTGAATATGACATTGGTTCTGCAAACTTCACGGAACGGCGCTGCGACCTGCGCTCCGTATCGTACTGTGGCAAGATATACGGCGATTCAAGTGAGAATTTGTGCGCAATTTCTGGAACCGCCACGGGAAGCGTCCTTATATGGCTGCCGCTTGAACATCGCGTAAGAGTTGCGCATGTCCTGCATGCCCATAATGGAGCAATCTTCGACGTTGCCTTCTGCCTTCAAAAGAGACTGCTGTGCTCCGTTTCGGACGATCGTAGTTGTCGTCTATGGAAAATGCAATTGCACCATGACTCTGCGGGAAACAAGCCTCCTACAGTAATGGAATGGAGCGAATCGACGTTTGCATGCTTGTTTGTAGTGTACGGGCATTCAGCCCGCGTATGGCGCGCCGAATTCTCCATTTTTGGTCTGCTCTCAACAGGCGAAGATGGTTCGGTGATAATGTGGAGCGATCAGGGTGACATTCTTTGGACGAAACACGTTGTAAATGGTTCCTTAAGAGCTCTGTACGTGAACGATGAAGCTTCATACGTCCTGGTGGGTGCCGACTCTGGTTCAATTGTTCGACTGCCTCTTTGGCCAGTCGTAACCACGTATAGATGGAATTTAAGCCATTGCATGAAGCGTCCGTCAGAAAGGGTAGTGCAAGTAGTTTTGCTGAGCCAGAATCCAGTTAGCTTCTTGTGCGCTTCGAACTTCGGTAATGTTTTCATTCATGACGTTACTGGTAATCGCCTGGTCGTCTCAGACCACAACTTGAGGCTCTTCGTTTCATGCAGAAGCGCGAACGACGGATTGCTTGCGTTCGGCGGTCTCAATGGCGCCTTCTACCTACTGCGCAATGGAAAGCTTAACAATTGCAGCTGTGCGACGGCCACAACAAGAAAAATCTTTAGCATGCACATGCTTGATCCTAACAATAGATTACTAATTTGCGCTGAGAACGGCCGAATGTTACTTTTCGACTGTTCTCCAAAGAACTCAGCAGTACTGTACCAGCCTGAGCTGTCCTTGCCTGTGGGTCACCAAAGATGGACTGGCGCTGCCATACTAGTCAGTTTGAGCGACCGCAGGCATAAGCTCGTTGTCGGCGATCGGAATGGGTCCGTTCACTTCTACACGTTGGAGAACAGTGCAAATTTTCCTGAGAAGTCGTACTGGCACGTACATGGTAGACACGGTGTTACCGATTTTTGCTTAGCCAACGACCTGCTTTGTAGCATTGGCCGTAATTCCACGTTGTGCTTGTGGAAGGAGGAGGATCGTACCGGCACTTTCAAACTGCTGAGCAAGGAAAGGTTGTGGAAGGGTTTGGATTGGCCTAGTCGTTTCGTGTTTCGCAAACGGGGCCTACAAATCGCCGGATTTCACGGCGACAGATTTTTGATTTATGACTTTGAACTCCAAGGTGCGGTGTTCGAGATCCCTTGCGGCGGTGGTCATCGCAGTTACGACGTAGCGTTGTCCGAAGAAGATGGTGGTTGCTTCGCTTGTATTGCCCAAGGGAATTTGTTGTTCGCACGTTGGCAGCACGACGTTACACTACTTGCGCAAGGGACTCACTGGCGACGCATAAATGACGTTTGCTTGTTAGGAAGTTCGTTTGACAAAAGTATGCTTATTGCCACGTGCAGCGACGACACTGCCATCATGTTATGGAAGTTTGATAAACGACTGATCTTAATGCAGCGACTTGTGGGCCATGTGTCATCCGTGTTTCGTCTTCACGGCGAAGATGACTTCATCTTGTCAGCCGGCGGTCGAGCAGAATTATTGGTGTGGCGCTATCACGCCGGTAGATTTTGCTTGGCTGATCGAGTCCATGATGCAAGCGATTATCGTTACACTTCTTTGGATTGTCAGTCCTTGTCGTCAGTAGATGCTCATTATCTAATTGTAGCTGCAAGGTCTGATGCTGCGATACTCGCCTACCGTTTGGAGATGAAACAATGCGGTGCAGCGAAGTTAAGCTTAGCCTTTCAGTTCAGCAGCGTATCCTGCGTCTTCGATGCAACACTGATTCGCCTGGCAGGAACTGCCATGACTTACGTTGTTGCTTGCTCCGATGGAACCCTTTACGCAAGACATTTCGTTGCGGACGCTCCGGACGCTGCTTTTCAACCCTGGGATTTTAAGTGCACAATAGAGTCTTGTAGTCTTACAGCTATAGCTGCACTTCCCCGGGAAGGTGGTTGTTCCTTTGAAAAGACAACTATCGCCGTTGGTGCCGAGTCTGGCAAAGTTTATCTATTGGATCCCCGCCGTGGCGATTCGCAAGCCGAAAGATTAGAACCACCTTTCGCCTCATCGGTAACCTGTACTAAATGTACATGCAACGGCCTTCTGGTGGCCGTTTCCGCCGAAGATCGTTTGCACATTTGGCAGTGTCGTCCTGATTTGCCGTGCTGCTACGGCCGATTGTGCAAAACGATTTTGCTTAATCTCAGCGATCCGCTTAGCTTGTGCGTGTCGATGCTTGGTTCAAAACTGCATATAATCGTATGCGGTAGCGGAATGCAATACATTCGTTTGCATTTGAGCGACTTGTTATGCATGAACTGCTTCGAGGCGGTGTGCAATCCGAAAAGTAATTAAAGATTCCATGCCGAGGGAACAGCATTCTTGTTCTTGCGCGTTTTCTTCCTCATTGAACTTACCAACAATTAATTCGGGCTGCGCGGATCAGTGGAGCAATAAGAGATCAGTGTTCTCAATGTTTCTTCTCCATCTACGACAACTTTGCAACGGGATGCGTTGTAACGTGCGGTGAATGTTCGCGCTTCTTTGATCGGAACTCAGGAAAGTGCGGATGCACAATATACAGAATGGTACAACAGTAGTGGCTCCAACTGGAGATCAGTGCTTGACCAACGGGCCTACCTATCTAAACGGATGGTAGCGTCCAGCACACTAAACGGTTGAGCATGAACCTTTCTGGCTTGCATTTGTTCCACCCGCATCATAAAGTTTCCTTAACAATTTAAGCTAAAGGCTGAGTCACTCGACGATGGGACAAGTGCTATTATAGAAGTTACGCACGAACATTAGCTTTTACTGCAACAGGCAGCTTTTACTGTATCGTGTAACAGTAACATTTAAGTATTTTACTGTTACACGCCGGTCGGCAAATTGGCCAAGCGTGTGTTCAAAACTCAAGCGTTGCGTTGCCAGAAGGTGTGAACGGTGAACAATAGCTAGTAAAGCGTGGCCACATTAAGCCGCCACTATTCGCTGTCCCATGAAATTCGAATCGTTTGTTAGGCGCTTGTAAACTTCGGACAGCACACTTATCTGCTGTTTTAGGTTACTGCTGCGATTCTCAAAAGCTTAGGAGACAAAATCCGCGACGTCTAATTACGCCATCGCTTGTTCAAACTTCGTCTGAGAACGTCAGAGCTTGACGAGCTATGCAGATAAGATACGTTGGTTTAACCACATGAGAAGCAGTAAAACTGCTTACTGTAATGTATACTGCAATTTGCGCTTGATTATAGGATAGTAAATCGTCATGCACTACTTTTGGTTATCCTTGAATGGATTGACCGTGGTTTCGCAAGGCATACGTGAACATGCTTAGTGATTCCAGTCCGCTAGTGTACGAGCCGGATTCGGCGGCAAGGATTTCGAGATTTCTGAGGAAGGTCAAACTGATGATCGGCACTTACCAAGACAGTGTTCAATTTCGTGTGGTAAACTTTCGATTTGGCTTATTCGTTTTGGCTTCTTGCTAGTTTTTGCCGTTTAGCTTGGCGTGCGCTAGCTGTAATGCTGCTAAGCAAATCCATCTCTGAGGGCAGAGTGCTAAACCATGTTGTTAGGTTGTCCCGTATGAAGTTTCTTTTTCGCAGCGTCGCCTGTTTGCATCCAAGTCTTAGCCGTGCGTGCAAGCATGTCGCCTGATAGCTTATCTAATTCCTTATGCCGCTGTTTTGGCTTCCAGCTTCATTCAGCAGGGTATTGATTCTCTGTTCGGAACGATGAATGGGCATAATGTTCTTGTTCTCTTCATTTCTGCTGGTAAAAATGATCTTAGCGTTGCCGCAACTGCCAGAAGGATTATTCTGCCACCTTCGAAATACTCATGGTTGGTAAGACAAATTTACTAATAAAGTCTGTTCAAAAATGAAGAACAATGGTCGAACTTTAAGATAATGGCTGAAGGGAAGCCAGACTAACAGTTTGAGAAAGTAGCAGAGAATTAGGTGTTTAAACGGGCCTATTATCCAACCATACAATGCTATTGATGAAGTAAAGGAGCTGGAGAAGTGGGTGCTATATAAGCTCAGTGAAGCGCGCACAGTGGAGCGACTACATGCATTTTCAAGAATCAAGGTCGATGAGCTGAGAGATGAGCTGCCACGGTCCAACCTAACTCCTCTGTCCTGTTGTCCACAGGCCATCATTCTTATGAACATCTCGAACCATTCATTCATGAGAAAATTTTCCCTAACTTGGGTGAAAGTTGTCTTTTCGCGATTTTCTCGAATTTAGAACAGCTGATTTTTGCGCTAATGGAATTTTAAAGCTTCCGTCACGTTGGCAAAGATGTGTTCTGGTGAGCACTGCTTATTTCGACTAATAAGGTTGTTCTACCCAAGTTGTGATTCTTCTGGCTTGCAATTAAAAGACGAAATTTTCATGTGAAACAACATAGCTGACTATAGTGGCAACCGGCTCATTTCAGGATGTGGCGGAATTGGCAGCCGAATTTGAGACAATGGAAACGGAAAGCAAGTGGTCAACGTGATGCTTGGACATTTCTGGTTCGCAAACACTAAATTAAGTTACTTTCAGTAATGAGGATCTGAACGAATACAATCAACAAATTCTGTATTTCTGCAACTTGGCTGAAGAGGAGTCAAAGCTGATGTTTGTGTCTGATATGTCGTCCGGCATGTCAGAGGAAGACAAAGAAACTGACGAAGAATACATAACACCAGCATATTGTACGTATAGTCAAACAGTTGAAGCTCAAACTGATGAATCGCAATTGGAACATCTTGTGGTGTACGCTGGAGATTGCTCAGCTCGGCTTAGGCGACTTTTGCTTGGAGGTTTTTGTAACTAAATTGTACTTTGCTGTAATTGTTAATTGCATACTCTTAGACGTTAAGGAGAAAGGCGGGCCCGAAGACGACGATCCCGTTGACCTTGAACAGCAGCAAATTGAGGAGGAAGAAGAAATGCTCGGGAAATTTTCAAAGCTTTTGCGTCAACTGCGCAGAAACGCCATGGCCGCTGGAAGCATACTTCGCGAAGATAACAAGGTGCAGCGTATAGAGAAGCCTTGTTGCGCTATCTTTATTCGCATCCAAACTTTTAAGTAGACAAATTCAAATCTTTCGTGCATTTAGGCGTAGCATTAGTTGAATACTTATGCTGGTTCTTCCACAGGTTGTTGACGACATGAAGCAACAGTCTGCAGTGCACAGCAGTCGGCTAACCCAAGTGACTCGCGCTACTGTACAAGCTAATAAGTGGATTTGCGATGGATGGGTTTGGACTTCCGTTATTGTCGTATTGCTCACGTTCATCGCTATGGCTCCATTCATTCGTCTGTTTCCAAAGTATTGACAGCTGCATCGGTGTCATTTGAGGTGGTCGTTTCAAATGTTAATTGTTGAACGGTATACATTGTGCTCCTGTATATACATTGTACTCCATTCTTTCCTGACTTTGTAGCCAGCAACATTTCCTCCATGATGAGCTACTAACGACTGGTCCAGGAAGTGCCTTCCAGTTTAGGCCCGTTTCACATGCTTTATACGCGATATCGTCATCGTAGCCTTCTTCTTCTAAAAGCTGTCTCAATTACTCCTTGAAGCCATCAGTCGAGGGTTCATCCGCAGGTGATTTTTCGCCATGAATTTCGGGAGAGCGGATGCCGTACCGTTTCTTTAATTTTTCAAGCCATCCCTGGCTACTCCTACAGTTCGCGTTATTATTTAGCTTCATGTTTAAAAAAACAGTGCTTTTAAGCATAATAAAGGTCCACTAAGTGGATTCCCCTACGGTGCGGTTTTTTGCAAAGCAAACATGCAGCGCCTTCACTTCTTGAAACTTGGAAGGTCGCATAATTTTGCCTTTAGAGCAAGTAGCGTCTTCGGTGTACTATCTTGCAAAGGTTAACATAGCGTCTCCCAGCTTCTTCAAGTTGGAAATAAGAGTTTTGCGGACCTCGTGCTATTAGTTGCAAGACTCCTTATTCCCCTCTTGTCAAACTGTGTTTACGTTGTGCCTCTTAGTGGTCCAAGCCCCCCGCAGATCACAACATGAGGACGCGTGGTTTCCTAACGCGAACCTGGTATGACCTGCCGCATGACCTCATTGGGGACGTAACCTCCCTAAGGTCGCATACTAAGGCACAGCATGAAGTAGTCACCAGAATGCGACCTTTATCCATGATCATCATTCGTAGTAGTTCTATGACCACCCGAAGAGGTCAACCCTTCCTATATATAGAGGAGCGCTTATCGAGAGTCAGTGTCTTTAGATCTTCTGCTTGTCGAACCTTACGAATAAAGTGTTCCTTGAAGATGTAAGATTTTGGTCGCGCATATACGTTGGCTGCAGATCGAACCCACTGTGAACCTACACAAACCTTGCAGAACCACCAATTTCTTTTTGAACGACAGCACAACACACTTCCTTGAAAAGGACATTATCCACAAGCACAAACAATGCGACTCACCCACAGCGAGATAAAATACGATGCTCAGGTTCTAGTGGTGCTTGCCTGATTGTATGGAAAATTATTGTATACTACGACAATACTTCCCTTCAAATAGCAATTTTTAGGCTTAAAGTAGCAACAGGTGTTCTAATTAGCGTAGTGGAAGAAAAATACAAACTGTTTCAGAGGTTGTCGATTTTCAACTTGACCATCATTTCTTCATACTGTATGTTCGTTGTCCGCTTCCCCATATAAATCGCGAGTTTGCGCAGTTGAGTTCTGTGTAATCGACATTTTACTGCTGATCAGGTGGCGTCAATGGGCGGTGCGCAGTACTCTGCTTGAATGATTGCTCATACTAACTCTGTGCCGAGCGTCATTCTGCTATGCTGGATGGAAAGAAAGGGTGAGAAGTTTTCTCAGTACCGTGTGAGCAATTTTCTGCCAACAGTATATTCGTCAGCCCGTAGAAAGGGCTGCCCACAGATGAGGAATTCAATTCCCAATATCCGTACTGGTTACTGATAGAATGTCTTAGTTAGACTTTTATGGATCAATGATACCAGAAAGCGGTTAGTGCACGGCGAGGTGTCGTTTTCAATGCAGCTGCAATTACATAGTGTGACAAGCACGGGAATAGACCCAGTATATGGTCGCTATGAAGATTATGATCTTCATTGCTCTTAAACGTTCATAAGTGATGTCGACGAATCAGTTGTCTAAGGCATCTGTAGTTGACCGTCCAGAACGTATGGTTCGAAGTTCATATGGAGATGTTACTGCACAAGGAAGAGCACAAGGGTCATGTTCATACGAATGCCATTTCACAAATCATTGCGCTTCTTTTGTTAGTCCATAACGGTGTGGATGTGCATGCTCTTGGAAAATGTATGCGCGTTTGAAGAAATCGTGCCGTGCCAGAACGTCGCCACTCCAGTATTAATATTTGGTGGATCAGAGATGGTATTCCAACACTTTTGGAACGCATGCATCGTCCTTCACAGTGATTGACAGGAATTCTTAGCACGGGTGTCCGAACAAAAATAGCTTGGAAGTGGAGTACACCTGTGGGATGGTTATAAAATATGTAGCCCACTTACTTTGGACCCAGCACTGACAACATTCGAAAACTTCACAAAGATATGTCCTTCCCAAGGAACTTAGCAGTACTGGAAAGATGAAGACTGCCAATCCAGTCTATTTGGAGGTCCTAAATGATATGATGCTCCACTCCAACCAGGAGGCACTGGAAGATATAGCCTGGCTCCTGGAGCTCCACAACGATACCAGCGCTAGAAAGCGTGACTACTGAAGATGGCGGGGTACCTGCCAATGCTTCTAGTACCACGAAATCCTGACTACGCAGGGC
Source organism: Trichuris muris (assembly GCA_000612645.2). Classification (NCBI taxonomy): domain Eukaryota; kingdom Metazoa; phylum Nematoda; class Enoplea; order Trichinellida; family Trichuridae; genus Trichuris; species Trichuris muris. Next base: position 22,754,931 of record CBXJ02000282.1, on the reverse strand, counting down.
CTGTGTCAGCGAGGAAGCATATCGGATTGTTTGAAGAAAGAACGTGTACCCTGCGATCGTTCCTCCTTGTCCGTGGTCCAACGATGCGGAGGACTTCTCGCAATGCGAAACGGGTCTGTAATGTGCAGTGCTTCCTGAGAAACTCCAATACGTCCCAGAAAAGTCCCTCTTCTGTTACTCAAGCCGCACCGCTGACCCACGTACAGCACAGGAACTGGGCATGCTCTCAAACACATTGCTCAAGAAAGGTACCTGAACAGGTAGCCTCGCAACAATAGGCATGGCTTAACCAGTGCAGTCTATGTTTCGCTGGTCTACCTGCTGCGTCCAAAAAAGATATGTCTTTCTCCCAAGAAACGGCGATTCGACGATATTACTTGCCTGTGTTTTGGACATCAAAAACGATATGATGCTCCATGCGCAGAGGAAGACTGAAAGATATTACATGCCAGTCATGGGAGTAAGGAAACTTTGTCTATGGAAGGTAGAGCACCTCACCTGAGCGTGGTGGAATTGCCGCGGACGCATCGGAAGCCACGAAACCCATCATTTCTGCATCATCATCCCATAACGTGAAACGTCCAAGTGCTGAATCGCCAGTCCAAGTTAGCACTACGGACGGTGCTGAGCCAATGGCATTTGAGCAAGTGGTCCAAGACGGCGTCCAGTCCACTGTCCAATCGCCAAATGTTGGGTCATCTTTTACACAGTGATCAATTGGAAACCACAGCGTCCAATTAGTGGCTGTTCGACATGAAACGAATTGGTGAATGTGTATCGTCCGATTGCCGACGTTTTCAGCTGTACAAGTTCAATGACGTACACTGAATATGGCAAATGACGAAATGGACCCGCTCTTACTGGAGCGGATTGCTGGACAGTCTTTGTTGCAGTTAAGTGGAACTTACGATCACTTGTTGCGAGTTGAGGACGACGACATGATATTATCGGAAAGATATCCCCTTCGGGAAGGGCACACCGGTGCCAGGGAATTATCTTGGAAATTTATTTGGGGGTCCCTAGACGATATGGACCTCCGTACTCCCGTGGCACCGGCAGTGTCGAGATTGATATGGATGCTGATCTAGAATTAGCTATATGAACCCTCGTTGGACCCTCAACAGTGTACCATTGTGGGTAACCGTTGAAACGAGCGATGTTTCGTCCGTCTGCTGTTAATAGAGCAGCACCACATATGTGCTTATGATCTCAAGATTATGGGCACGATGATCATTTCGTTAAATATTGTACTTGTTTTATATTTTAATTCGTTCTGTTTCCATGATAACGAGATGCCAATAAAAACAGTTTTATTGGAGAATGGACAATATGACGTAGAAACGGAGATTTTGCAGTAAACTGTCAGTGGTTGTGTCGCTGTCGCTGAATGGCTCTGCATAACATTTCTGTTCATACAAACGGGCAATCCGTAAATAAGACGCCAGTTATCCGTGGCCATTTATTTCAGATTCTTCAATGTAAAAGATACCATTGCTATTGCGTACCATGTCGAGCGACGTCGGCAAAGTATTAGGCCGTCGTCGATCCAACGGTGGAACGTCGCAGAGTCCATCATGAGTTCCACCATCTTCATCCGTCATGCCAAGAAGAGATTAAGCTCATTAATCGCTGCGTACAACTCAGCCATGTTGATGTGGCGCGCCTCATCGGACCGCACCCGTCTTCAACAACTGCACCGTTTAGCTCTAGGGCAATAATGTACGCGTAAAAACTTCGCTAGCCATCATCACGGGAGATATAATAGGACTGCTAACCTGCTTATGTTGGCATAAATTACGCCATGCTAGCCTCATGTCTATGGATGGAGATGCGGTCTTCTGTACACGTTTCCCTGTCAACCAATCCGAAAAGAACCTTTCGAAATCCCCCAATGTCTAAGATTGGTTGGGTAGGTACCATGTTGGAATATCAGCTCCCAACGCAAGAGTTCCACGCCATTTGCATGCCCGAGGTCACATACTAAGCCGGCACCTTTTCCGATACTTCACCGGCGAGAAACACCAATTTCCTCTGAGCCATGAAAGGGTCGACCGAGAAGGTTAGGAAGAGCCAGGAGGCTCTTCCAAACCTTCTCGAGCTTCCTCTTATCCTCAGGTTCGAACAGATCGTACACATCGAATACAGCACCACGCAAGCGCAGACCAATCACAAGAGCGACGATCGCAAAAGTTGCACAACTCGCAGGTGGATTCAACCATACGCAACCTCTGGGCTGCACCGAGAACAGAACCGTCGAATCCGGTAACCAGCTGGATGCCCATCGTTGGAGCTCCACCTGGATATTCCATGTTGGCCTCGGTAGCCCGTAGCCTGATGACCATGCTCGCGACGATACTGCGAAACAGTGTAACGTTTGCTCTGCCGGATACTCCGTGTCAAAACTACCACAATGCACTGAATACCTTAACAAAATTCTGCCTCCATCGTCTTGCATCCCTTTTTTATAGCCAGTGCCCATGTGGTGTCCTACAAGTCGGCGCAACACAGGATGTTTGCCATCCTCCATGGGGCAATGATATTACTCGGCACAGTCACGCTCGAGGTCAACTTCTGTTTTGTGGTTATACTTAGTTCGACCACCTGTGAGAAGCGGAAAGGTGTACCCACTGTCCACTCATAGCTATCTTACTTACTGAGACTTTAAGGAACGGGTACAGGTAGTCCTCGCTATACATAGTTTCGTTATACGTCGCTCCCGGAGAAGACTGAGATGCTACAAAAGTCACCCAGGTTCTGTGTGTATACTTTAAGTGAGAGGTATAGTTTTGCTGTCAGTTTGTTTCCAAGGTCTTTGTTTGTGATCGCCATTGTAGTGCCTATTCTTTTGTGAACGCTTACTGCTTTATCTACGTTTGTTGTAATGAGTGCTAAACGTACATTATCCCCCTGGCGTATGCGCTTCCAAAAGGGAAAGAAAAGGGGTGACATTAGCGATGAAACTAGAACTTTTAAAGAGATCTGCTGACGGACAGAGAAGTGTAGATATTGCAAAAGCTCTTGGTTTACCCCCGACGACTGTACGAACGATTCGTAGTAACTCTGAAAAGATTGAAGCTCACGCACAAACGGTGACGACTGTTCAAGCTAACGCGTTAACCCGGAACAGAAGTGAGACAATTGAAGAAATGGAAGGGTTTCTATGCATCTGCATAGACTGCATACACCAGCGAAATTCTCGTGTTCATTATTGGCCATACAAACGAAAGCTTTAAGCTTGTTTGAAGACTTAAGGAGAAAAAATAATTCGACTGATGAATGCGAAACTTTTGTGGCAAGCCGTGGTTGGTTTGAGCGCTTTAAAAATCGTTCAGGACTTCATAGCGTACAAATAACAGGTGAAAATGCAACTGCCGACAGAAAAGCTGCTGCTGCTTACCCAGCTTTTCTGAAGAAGATTATAGATGAGAGGGGATATACACCTGACCAAATTTTTAACGTAGATGAAACATGTCTTTTTTGGAAGCGAACGCCGAAAAGAACTTATCCTTCAAAAGAGGAATAGACAGCGCCACGATTCAAGGCTGCGAAAGATAGTATGAATCTTCTCCTTGTTGGTAATGCTTCAGGTGACCTGAAGTTCAAGCCGCTAGTTGTTTATCATTCCTAGACACCAAGAGCTATGAAGGGATACTCTAAGGCTTACCTTCCTGTAATCTGGCGGGCAAATAGGAAAGGATGGATCACCAGAACTATATTCGAAGAATGGTTTATTTCGTATTTCAAACCTGCTGTCCAGCAATATTATCATGGTAAGAAACTTGAAAACAAGGCATTGCTTATTCTGGACAACGCTCCAGGTCATCCACCTAACCTGGAGGATTTCGCAGATAATGTTCAAGTAATCTTTCTGCCTCCAAGCACAACCTGCTTGATTCAGCCTATGGATCAAGGGGCCATAGCCACATTCAAAGCATACTACCTCCGGCGCACCTTTGATGAAATTCTTAGGTGATGCTGAGCGCACGCCAAGGGAATTTTGGCATGATTATCATATCATGAAAGCGATTGACAATTTGGCCGAGGCATGGAAAGAAGTAAAACCAAGGACAATGAAGCTCGCGTGGCGTTAGATTCATCCAGAATTGTTTGCCGTGCTCACGGATGAGCAGCCATTGCAAAACATACATCAAGACATTGCTGAGCTAGCTCATCATGCTGGTTTCAGTGAAGTGAATGAGGCAGACATAGTAGAGTTACTTCAATCGCAAGAAGAAGACTTATCTAATGTGGATCTCATGGAAATGGAACAACAACGTGCTCACGACGGAAAGAATGATGAACTTGGGAATGAAGAACCACAGCGCTTTCTAACAGCAAAAGACTTGTCTGAAGCTTTTGACTTGCTAGACAGAGCAATGGCCATCTTCACTGAACAAGACCCACAGAGGGAAAGAAGTTCCGAAGCTAACAGATTAATAATGTGTGCATGCAAATGCTATAGAGTTATACGAGCAGAAGAAAAAACGCATGCGGCAACAAACGTTGGACAGCTTTTTGAAGGTCCCAGCAAATCAGCGAATACGTTCACCAAAACTTGGTTAAACGATTATCTAATCTTATAGGAGTATCTTAAAAGTTTTTAAAAGCAGGTACTTGTTTAAATGTCTTAAATTAAAATTTTAATGCACCACAGTTCAGAAGTTAAGTAATTTTTTCATGGTCATAGGTGTACCGGCGGAACGTAAATCCCAAGCATACCATGTCTTTAATAGTAACAGTGGTTTCGTTATACGTCGCTTCTCCAGGAACGCATCTCCGACGTTAAGCGAGTACTACCTGTATATGCCCACTGGTTTGACGCCGGGAGGACTTCACCCAGATAATTCACGAGACTTTGTTACGATTTGCGATTCAACGATGCCTAGCAGCGAAACTACGCTGTCTTAGCATAATCCTAATCCAAATGGGAATAAATCCATGTGAATCATCCCTGGTAAATTATCAGCAGCGGGGAAATTGCCATGGAATATCGTTGGTAATCGAACAAACTTACGACGAATAGCACAACTATCGTAATGTTCACTTGTTTCTAATATTATTAAGTGGAACATGATCTCTTTGGACCAACTACGACTAGGATAGAAATAATCTGCATTCTGTCGGCGACTCACTTCGCTCATTAAGAAACGACAGCAAAAATTAAACAAGAAAGACGTGCGGACACCGACTCCATAGCCAGCGCAGGACCAGTAAATCCCAGTTTAAACAATTCATCGAAGTGCTGTACACATGAACAGGGGCTTACGTACTAGTAACAACAGCGATTGGCGAAACTACTGGCCGTCACTAAAACTACGCTACAATGATCTGCAGGTGCGAGTGCCAACTTAGCGCGACGAAAGTAAACAAGGCATTTCATAGCGCAGGTGCGAACCCTTGCGCGCGTGCAACAGCCTTTAAAAATTTCAGTGACTGTGTGGAACTTGCAGAAAGTATTTCCCTTCAGTAGCTAAACGGAAGTAGTTGGTCAATGTCAACCTGATAATCAGTTACGGTCACTGTCACTGACTGGAGAATTGACGCGGTTTTTACATGCGGCGGCGCCTTCGGTTGCGGTGTTGACGTCCGCAGCTTGTAATACCTTTTCGTTTCGAATGGCGCCCAGGATGAAAAATTCTGTGAGAGTAAGAATATCAGGTACGGTATTCACTGGGCAGTTGGCAGAGGATATGCTTAGCTTAGCTATCCGGTATAAACCTAGCTCCGTGTTGATTTCAGGTTTGCAGCAAGAAAAGGAGAAGGCACGCTTGAAAAAGAAGTGGAGAAATTTAGCCGACGTTTGCGGCTCTTTGGGCGAATTGTTTTCGGACAACAGTGCGTGACCTAACTGCCATTTCATATGTATGATCACCTGCTGACGTGTGAAATGTTGCAGACATGTTTGCGGAAGCCGTTCAGGAGGCCAAGGAGGAGGCCGAAGTGGTAGCAAGGCATGTGCACGACACAGAGTGGGTGCTCGCTGCCCGCTGTAGGACGGTCGACTACTTAATAAAAATGGGTGCGTAATAACTACAGCATTTTACTCAATATTGTTTCTATATCCATATACAGTGGGCCCTCGGTTAACGTCGTTTCACTTAGCGTCGTTTTCGCTATAATGTCGCTCGTGAACGGGCGAAAAAGTACAGTACACACAAAGATTGACAGGTTCTCCCATTTGGTTAGTGTAACTCTGCCCAGCAGTAGTGGTTCCCTGTCAGTTTTAAATGAATAGGGTCGTTATGATGTACGATGAGACTGTCCAGCATCCACGAGGCCATGATGGATGATGCGCCTGGTCAGCGCCTACTCAATGAGGCCCTCTGGCAAAGTCTGACGGGGGGCACGGAGGTTGCTGACAGACGGCCTTCTCTTCCGGTTAACTGTTCGCTATAACTTGGACTCGCCCATACCCCTGCGTGGTCACTGCGCGTCACATTCGCTGTCCACATATGCAAACCGCTTATCATTCGCGTCGATATACAAGAGGAAGAAAAGGCATGCACAGCAGCAGACACTGGATAGGCTTTTGCAGCACAGATAAGCATGAAGGTTGCCTATATTGGTAGCCCGTAATATCAGTATTACTTCAGCTACTCGGGAATACCGAAAATAGAGCCGAATAAAACGTGTTTTTATTTTGTTAATATCTTAAGGTAACTTATAGCTGGCGCAGACCTCGGTGGAATAGCTCCTGAAGTCTCTGTTTTCTTGGCACCGCCATCACAGGCTGCGAACGCATCCCCCACAGCCCCTATCAAAGTAATAATAATAAAGTCAATTTCATTTAACGTCGTTTTCGCTCAGCGTCACTTCTCCAGGAATGCATCCTGACGTTAAACGAGGACCCCCTGTACTTCTCGAATTTACCTTGTACCTATAGGCTGATGTAGTCTGTTTAACATAGGATCAACAGTTTCGCTTTTGCTGTAGGTTCGTACGAGCAGGCTGTCAGTGAGGCTAAGTCCAGTAGGCGTATCGCGAAAAGAACAGGAAATAAAAAGTATGAGCAGGACGCGGAACATGTTTTGGGTCGGGTTTACATGACGTGGACACAAACTCTGGACAACATATCCGACAAGGAAGAGAAAAAGAAATACTCTCAACGTGTAAGTTTTGTTGTAATTGCTGTAGAAAATTGTAGTTTCGCTATGAACAAGTTTAGGCGTTTGATGCGTTTGTAAACGCAATGTCATTGTGCCGTAATCAGAACTGGTCTGACGTGTCGTATCGCGTTGCTGCCGTTCTTCAGAACATTGGTGTCTTGCACAATCATTTGAAAGATTACACGAAGGCCATTGAGAGTTTGGAGAGGGCCATTGAATTAGTGCCGTTAGTTTGACAGCCTTTGCAGTATATTATTTGCTAAAGGTCTTGTTTTCTTCAATGTCAGGGAAAATCGACAAATTGTCAGCAATGCTTTGGCCGAAATAGTAATGGCCAGACGAGCTCTTGGATGTGAGCAAACCGCCGAATTAGCCGCTCGTCAGCGCGTCGCCCTGTTCGATGGCACTGAAAATAAGGTGGATTGGCTGGAAAGTTTAATACTTCTTGCTCACGTACGTATTGGCACCTTTTTCGTCGTCCTGATCGCTATTCAGTATTGTTTGCATTGATTTAGGTTTTACTTTCCCAGGAGAAGTATGCCGAAGCTGCCGAGATTTTGCGAGAAGCGAAACCGATAGTCGAAGAGTGCCGTCCGATCGGATGGAAAGTAGTAAAATTCCTGCGACAAAGTTTGTTTGGCATCTTTTTCAGTTTATTTTCATCTGCTATTATTTTCAGTCAATTCTGCTCATACTTTGTACAGGCAAATTAATACTTGCCCTGACATTGTCACCCGGCATAAGCTGTGCGAAAAGCTTGGTGACCTTTTTGCCTGCAAGATAAGTTCTGGTGATATAAAACAACATAAACTGGCTGTAACTTACTATGAAAGGATGGTATTGAAATCCTGCTTTCCTTGTTCGTTCCACCGCCTTCTTATTTGTAGTTGGATGCTGCTTCAACCGCCGGCCTTAGCCAGACAAGCGCTCTAATCTCCCTTATGGAAACGTATAGTGAAATGGAACTTTATGGCGACGCTTATTCGTACGCGCTGAAAGTATATGAGACAGAGAACTCAGAAGACGTAGTTGCAATTGTTCCTTCGGCAGTCTGTTGGAAAAATAATAATTTTATTTAGCAAATCTCCACTGCTTTCTCGCTAGCTCACCTCGCTGGGATGGCTGGTATGGCGTTAGATGTATCAGTAGACTGGTTCAAGTGCGCATTGGAACGTGCCAATAATATGGACAGAAAGGACATCGTAGTAAGAGAGATATCTCCGAGCACATTGTTTTAAATTGGCCAATAAACACATTGCCTTTTACAAGGCGGACGTTTACCGCAGATGGTTAGCGACACTGGAAAGGCGTTGTAAAACTGCAAATGACAAAAAGATGCACCAGTTTAAAGAAATTGAACTGCTCTGGAAAAAGTACGAGCCATTTTATGTGGAGTCCTGCGCGGAAAGTGGTACGGATGAGAATCCAAGCGACGAACAAACGGAAGAGCATGACGGCGATGACGTCGAAGTTTTGCCTGCCATCGGTGATAAATTTACAAAGCTAGGGAATTGACGTCGTTATCGTTTTCTTCCATTCTAGAGCAGCCTAACTTGGAAGAGGAGGAGCCTAGGGCATGGAGAATGAGCACCGCGCGCTCTAAATCATGCGAGCGTAAGAATGCCGTTGGGGAAAGTCGTTTGCACGTTGCAGCGATTAAGAACCGATCAAAGATAGTCGTGCAACTTTTGGAGCAAGTTAGCACTCTGATGAAATTGTACGAACAGCGTCGCAATTGAAAAATACGTTTAGGGTCATCCAGTGAATATAGTTGACAATGCTGGATGGACTCCACTGCACGAGGCAGCGAACAGGGGTCATACTGACGTGGTGAAAATTCTGATTGACCATGGCGCTGATGTCAACCAACGTGGCATGGGAGGTGTAACTCCTTTGATGGATGCTGCAGCGAACGGCCATTGGGATGTAGTGAAGCTGCTCCTAGACGGTGGTGTGGACGTTAACGTACGTGATGACAATGTAAGGCTGCTGGTGTATAGTTAATCGATTATGAATGAAACGTTTAAAATGCGCCGTGCGTTTCTTAGGATCGTTCGGTCATGGACTATGTAACCGAACAAGACGAACCTTCAGATGAGCGATACGCGCTGATCAAAAGCTGTTTGCAAACACGTTTTCAAGTGCTCAATGGCAAGTGATAGTTCATCGAACGTGTTTCATTTTATATTCACTCTAAAACAGTCTGCATCTACTTTTGAATAACGGACTTCTAACGGGTTTAGGTTTCATCGTGTCAAGAGACGGTAAGAACACCCGTGCACAAATGCTTTATTGCAGGCGTAGCTTTCGGGACGTCAATTGATCCCATCTTCAGCAGAATACTAGAGACGACCTATCACGTGAGTGTAACTTTCACGAGAAGTGACGGGTTGTTTCTGATATAGCGCTGAAGACCGGGGACTAAGTGAGATTCCGAAAGCTACGCTTATAATAATGCATTTTGAACGAGTGTTCTTGTCGTCTCTTGACAGGATACATCTACCTTTTGTGTTTTCGTTCTGTTCTCCTTAGGACTTCCATTCGTACGTGCTTTTTAGGTACGCACCAGACTCAGACAGACAAAACAGTTCGGCGTCAGGCAAGGAGCTGCGGCGCTTCAGCTTCAGTTGATTCAAATGAACAAGCACCGAAATTTGCATCAGTTACTCCTGCCCCCGATTTGGATGAAGCCGCCTCTGGACGGAAGCTCTACATTGAAGCTCTGCAGGGTATCGGAAGCCGAGCTAAGCCCAGGGGAAAGCAATCTTATTCTTCAAATGACCAATCAGAGAAGATGCAGAAAGTTGATGCAACTTCGAGTTTTGTTACGGAGGAAGAATTTGAGGCTATGAGTGAATTTTTTGTTGATGATATGCAGGGCCAAGATGGGGCCGATCCCAGCGAAAAGATTATCGCTGAAAAGGTGTTTGACTCCGTTGATTCAGGAGGTGACTTGAAAAATATGAGCATGCGAAAAGTAACCACAGACTGTTCACGATCCATCGAAACTACCGACCGTTGTACGTCAGCGCCAACGGAGATGTTGCCGCTTTGTCTAGTTCAATCAGTGCAAGATGATGACGTAATTGACATGCGACCAGCAGAAGGTGAACCAAACGAGGCCATGAATTTGGGTGACAATCTGTGGAGGATTGAAACTGGTTTGTCGACATCCACTCGTCTAGTAAAAGTGGATATTGAAGGCTGGACAGTAGCTGTTCCCGTGTCAGAAAGGTAACATTCGTTCCTACGAAATTCTCTTCCCCCTCGAAAAAGAAGCTCATTTAATTGACTGAGTTGGAGACGCACACCAACGTGGCGTTATGAATGAATGAGAGGTAGCAGTAGAACGCGCGTCCAGTCTTGACCTTTTGCTTACTCAACTTTTGCATGCGTGTAAATAAATTGCGTGGCCCTTTCTAAACGTTCCATATTTTTATTGCAGCAGCATGGCGAATAAACGTATGAATTGGCTGACAAGCGAACTTGCTTATCGTTACATGGACCGCTTTGGGAAGAGACCATTTCTGGCAGTGTTCACGTCAGACAATGCCGAACTGGGGCCTAATGACTCGCTGCAAATGGTGCTCAAGTCGGAGACCGGTCATCTTCGCTGCAAGGTGCTTGGTTACGAGTATGTCGAGTTAGGCAAGCTTCTTAGCTCTGTTTGCGACCGCGATGGCGTGGGTAAGGAAATGCATCATTTTAGGTGTATTTTTTAAGCCTTGCATTTTCCAGAAGTTCCCGTCGTCGTCGCAGATGCCATTTACAGCGCTGAACAAACTGATGCGTTGGTTATCAAAAACATTTTCCTCGAAGAAGCGGTTGCCATTGTAGTTTTTAAAGTGCTTCCGAATTCCAGGTACTCAATTGTCATTTGTGCTGTAGGGAATCGTTTAATGAAGTGTTCTTGTATCGCTGTGCTTTGCCATTTCTCCACTTCCTAGCTTGTACTTTTGTGGTATCGCTAACTTTTTCTAAACGTTGCTTGTTTTCAAATAATTTGAACTTTCTCGCTTTTCTTCTGATTCTCAGGGTAACTAACGTTGGCGAGTGCGTCTACTTTTAATTTTCGGGGATTTTGCTGACTCGTGGTCTCCCGATCGAATATTTCACTGAACGGAGTAATTTCAATTGCGCATATTTATTCGTGCATTCCAGCATAACGGTGCTCGATCTAAGCGGCACTGCTATTTCCGTGAAATCGATGTTTGCACTGGGCTTCGCAGCTAGTCATATGAGCTGTCTGAAAGAACTTTTGCTTCGATGCTGCGATCTGTCATCTGTTCATTTGGAGCGTTTTCACGAAGGATTGAACTCGCAAGGAGACACGCAGCTCGAAGTACGTAAAAGGTAAATTTGTTAACCTTTCATCAGTGGGTTGTTGTTTAGGCGCTTAATTTATTTGATCTGGGGTACAACCGTCTGGAAGATAAGTCAGCCGTCATCTTGTCTCAAATTCTTATGCGATGTCCAAATTTGAAGTACCTCCTTTTGGACAACGTGCACATTACAGGGACATTCTTTCTTGTTCAAAAGGAATGCTTGGAACGGCTTCTGACAAGTACTCGCTTGGTGACTACTTTAATATGCTTTAATGACGACTTCGTTTTCTTCAGAGTTGCGGTTGAAGTCGCTGAGTGTTAGCGAAAACAATATTGGAGCAGTGGCTTTAAATTTTCTGATGACTACGGTAAAACCTGATGAATTGACGGTGCTGAAAATCGGATCTTGCTTAACAATGCTTAATAACGAATGTGAGAGCGTCGTTTGGAAGACAGAAGTAAATTTCATGTACCTGTCGTGCGTGAAAGGTAAATTAGACTTGCTTTTTTTCAGATGCTATCACGTCTAACCGTGCTGGACATATCGAACATGCGCCTTTCGGGCACTTTCAGCAAGTTCATTGCCGCGGTCGTACAAGTAAAGAATTTGAGCTGGCTGAATGTCTCCATGAATGGACTGACAATAGGCCAAGTTACCGAGATTTTGAAAGCGTCAAGCTTGGCTGGCTGGCCGCTGACTACTCTAAATGCCAGCTCAAATTTCATCGAAGACTTTGGCGATTCAAACTTCAAAATAGCCCTCAAAAGTATCTTGACTCGTCAGCCATGTTTACAGTATCTCCACCTGAGCAGCTCGAAGACAGAAGTTACGCCGTTCACGGTGGCCATCGAATTGTGGAAGGCTAAGTGGCGTAGATCGGCAAGCATCATTCATGTTATGTACGATGTAATCCTGTCGACATGTTAACCAATCTCAAAATATTGCTTCATTCTCTGCTGGCAGTTAACTATTGTTGAACGACGTTTAAAGTTTAAATAGTTCATTTTGACTGCAGCAATTGTCGTCGTTCTGCTGGGAAGCTTCTTACTTAGTTCTGCTATGCCGTGGTGGCCTTGTCGTTTTCCGTTCTTACCAGACGTGTGTTGTTCTTAATTAAAAGGGGTGATATGCAATTAGATAACCTTGTCGTCGCAGTTGCTAGTCTTGAGCTTAATGTTACAGCTCCCCAAATTATGAAATTCTCAACATTTTTGCAAGCGCAACTTCATCATTGATGCGACTGAACGCATGTTGTATTTGAGTGCGGTTGGTGCCCGATTGAATGCATTTATTGTCTGAAAATGTGCCGAAACAACGCCCAACCAGCAGATGCCTGGGCAGTTATTAGGAACATGCAAAACACTGTGGAAGCTTCGTCGCTTCCGAAACGGCCTTGTTCCGCCTTTAGCGAATGATGATGTTAGGGCTTATTTTGAAGTTTGGGGTGCTTAAGGGGCCCGGTGAGGGGTCAGGGGCTATGGTGCAGCATTTAGTTGCAGTGATAAGTGCATTCCATATGTCGCTGACCTCCATTCCTCTGTCGGTATGAATGATGACGCTATTCCCAAACACATGATCCAAGAAAGAACATGGATGAAGCCAAGAATGCCTCCGTGGTTTTCGAACAGAACTCCGTGTTCACTCGACCTAAAATGCTACGCTGTGAAAGTCTTATCCACCTAACGCAAATAAAGGAGATCCTCTTCATTCGCAACAGGCCTTCCATTATTACTTACGACGGAGCTAGACGTTTCGGAAGCTCCGATCCTCACTGCGTTTGCCTCTACCAACAAATTCTTTTAACCAGGCACTGGTTAGGTTCTCTTTTGTCACTCATGCAGACAGTACATCACATAATCAAGCTATAATCCGTTCAGGAAGGACAATTCTAAAACCAAATGTTGGGTTCTTCTTACCTAGTTATCCATCCACGCTCAACGGTGTACTGTAAAAGTGATGTTTTATGCCTAAACCTACATCATGACTGTTCGGACGCTTTTCTTCAGGTATTTCCGCCATTATGTAAGCTTTACCGGAATTATGACTCCTGTTTTAAGATCTATGTTTAGGTAAGGGCAGGAAACTTGCGAAAGAACACGACCATAGTAGGCATCGTTTTCTGCCATTACCTAGGCCTAGACACTGACACAAGGATCATGTCTCCAGTAAAGCTTACGTAGAGGCAGAAAAACCTCAGGAAAGGCTTTCAAGCAGTCATAATGCTGGTTCGGGCGTAACACGTCGCTTATACAGTACACCGTCCAGCGTGGACGTGGATCTAGGTAGGAAGACCCAAATGCTGTACCGTACCACCTGATCCCTTTCTCCAGTCCTGAAATACCCCAACGTTGGAGTTAAACGTAACATTACCTCTCGCTGAGAATGGAACAAGGTAGTTCCGAAAGCCAAGAAGCTTTCACAATGTATTGCATTTTCCTAATCACTGGTCGGCCATCCCCTGTCTAACTAGCACACGCTTTATTCAAGGTCAACGTGCCACGTAGGCCCGTTACAAGACAGCCGATTTTCAATAGAGTGCGTGTATATATGTATGCATGTAGGTTCGCTGCGCGTGGCCACTTGGTGCTGCTGTTCACATTGAAAACATGGTCGACATGTGTCTATGTATGTTGACTAGCTATTCCTTGGCGGTTAATCATTGAACTTGGCCAGTGACATTGTTAGCTCAGGGAAATGTTATACACTGTTTATAGTATACGCATTCCGCACATGATGTTCGCGTTGACAAACGCTGCATGTTTGGGCCGCAAAAAATTTAATTTCATTGTTTTGAAACTACGATGCCTTCACGCAAATGTCAAAACGCCGCATGAACGCTTGACCAGACCGCCCTGAGAAACGACCGTTAATACCTGCTAATCATTTTACTGTAATAAACGCTTTATGTCTTCAACCTCAATTGCAGCGATGCTTTGACGGTTGTTTCGGGCCGACATTGATTTTGGCGGTGCGCTATTGTTTTCGCTATGGAAAATAAATTGTTACATTCCGTTGCACCAAGCTGATTCGTTTGTTTTGTCAGGTCGCAAGGAAAATAGTCTTGTCGACTCGTTCCGTTCGAACGAAATGGCTGCAGCGGACGTAACGCAGCCGCCTCCCGTGCCAAACGTTCCGGAAAACAGCAGTCCCATCCAGCGTGGGAAAGCAGGCTGTGGAACCGCGTTGCTGGTTGCGCGAAAACGTGACGCGCCCTTGGACGGAGCTAGAATTGTAGAATACTTTAGCGAAAGATTTGGCCCGGTGGTCAGCTGGAATCTGGGCGCTGTCAATAAGCACAAGATGAGACTGGAGTTCGCCTCGCGTGAGTGCTTAACCAAAGCTCTTGCTGAAAGAGTCGTCCGTGTTGGTGAAGTACGTGAATTGCCTTTGAGTAAGACGTCGTTTTTGTTTTGTCTGCTGCCAAAAGAATATTGTAGGCTGGTATTATTGGCGTGCGACTGTTTAATCGTTAAGTCTAATATCCTTTTGTGCCCAGTGGTCCTGTACAAAGGGATAATTTACATTTTATGCTTTTTGAATAACAGAGTTCTTGTCGTAAATTGAGGTCTCCGTACAGCGATTGTTGCAAATGGCAGGTAATACAACAAAGGGGATCATCCCAATTGCATTCGTTGATATCGTCGATTCTTTGCGGTACCGGTCTTCACATAATGTTTTATCATCACAATCCTTTGCTAATTGTAAATGCTCGGTGTGCCTATTTGTAATGTTCTTGTTTGCTGTTGAGGTTCAAATTCGTGTATTTGTTGCCGACTTTGGTCCCTCTGCAGTGAAGAAGCTAGTAGAAGGTCAGGTTGATCGTTTGAAGAATGCAGGAGGCTTGGAGTGCCAATCATTTATAATACACAATGAAAACAGAATCCAGTCGTTCAAGGGACGGCGGTTGTTGGCAGGAAGCCTGGAGTCTTGCCTGCAGCGCCTTTTTAACGTACGTATACGAGTCGAACTGTTTGGGTCGTCGGCCACCGGCTTCGGATGGAATTCGAGCGACCTCGATGTAACCCTAGTTCGCGATACTAATGTGCAGAGTCAACTGGTGGTGGGTATGCTTACTTTAATTTCAGCTGCGATCGTAAGGTGTAGTTGTACTAATAATTTTAGATTGGCCAACTGCCATTTCTTCCAACAATGGCGATTCAGTGCCACCGGTTGTTGACAAATCCAGCAAGGAGCAAGCGACTAAGCTTTTGGTCGACACTGATGAAGAGAACAAGATTCAGCTGTTGCAAATGATTGAAGCACTTCTGCTTAAATGCAGCTTCGTTGCCAATGCCGTAGTAGTTCCAAGCAAGCACTGCCCAATTTTGTGGCTTCGCAGTGCCTCCAAGTTGCAGTGCGAGTTGTCCATCGAAAACACGTACGGTTTAACAAAAACAGCTTGGCTGAGGCACTTGGTGTGTGTTCACGAGACTTGGCTGCCAAGGCTGTTTTCCAGTGTTCGTTTCTGGATGAATGCTCATCTGCTCCCCCGTGCGACGCAAAACAAATTTAACTCTTACTGTTTGTTGCTAATTCTCATTACGTACTTGCAACAAGAAGGATTGATTGCACCGGCACAGGAATGGAGTAGAAACAAAAGATTTGTGGAAAGTAAGTTACGCGTTATGTGTAAGTGTTATAATATCATGTATGAGGTGAATGCTGATCTGCTCCCTCATATGTGCTAAGGCGAACAGTGACTTGCCAGCAAGCAAGAAAATGTGCAATAGCAAAAGGCGACTGATCTTACCGAATGAGGTGACATGGTAGCAGGTGTACTACTGATTTTTCATTAGGTGATTCTGCTGCTGTTTACTTCCGAGGATATTTAAGTGCAACAGCAATGTTCGGGTTGGTTAGCGAAGGCAGTTATCTTGCAAAGTTGAACTGTTGTTTTTGCTGTCGTTGTTGTTATTCATAGGTCTGTTTAAAAGCGTTTAAAAAGTATTCGCATGCAATAGGCAATTGAACATAAAGAATCATTGAATGACGGGCTTGGGTCTTGCTTTTATAATATTTGGCATTTTACCCAGGTGATCAATGTATTATATATGAGGACAACATTACACGTCTCTATTAGCGTTGCGTCGAACCAAGTGTCATGTTAATGACAAGTAGACAGTTCTTGAAGCAAGAGAAGTTAGTAACAAGGCGTCTCATGATTATGAAAAAACAATGATACGGAGTCCTTGTTCAAAGATCTTTATTCGGCCGAGCTTTCGGAACAGTCGTGTTCGACGGAACAATCGGAGCGCTGACGACGGAACACGATTGTTCCGAAAGCTCCGCCGAATAAAGATCTTTGAACAAGGACTCCGTATCATTGTTTTTTCATAAGTAGACAGTTCTGCCATATTTGCTCCGTATTATCGTTTTGTAACTACTTTGAAACTTACCGAGGTCAATTTTCCAGGTGTGTTTGTTACCACTTGTTTACGTTTTGTTAAAAGTTAGTGATGCATGTTGGCGAGTAGTCTAACTTGTGCCGCGTCATTGAGACTTATGCGTACTTTCCTGAGCAGTGCTTGCTCAAATTTTGAGAAGTGCGTGCATTCCTGTGTTGAGCTGTCGATAAATACTATTTTTTAGGCAAGATTTCTGTGCCACTACCGGGTATAGTGTCTCGTCTGTTTCGTGGCTTTGTCAAGTTCATGGTTGACGCATGCACTTGTTTTGAACATTCTGTTTTCCGACCAAGAGTGGGCTGCTTTCAGCGCAACCTCGTCGACTTCTTGCTGGAACGTAAACACAAGTTCAGATATTCGTACCTGAACGTGGAAGATCCTTTCGAAGTGGAACATAATCCTGGTCATACCGTTACATTGAAGATGTTGAAATTTCTAGAACCGGTTTTACGTGATAGTCACGAAAAACTGAAAAATCCGTCAAGTCCACTGCCACTGAGCTTGACAAACGAAACAGTGTGTTCTCTTCAACAGACGATTGTTAAGGAATCCACGTTCAGAATGGACTCGTTTTCAATAGTACCTGATCCCTTGATATATCTTCACATTCAACGCTACGTCAACAGCGTCGAAGATCTAGCTTTGGACTCCGAGAAGATTCGACATATTTTTTATGAATGTTGCGTTCGATGTCTTTTCACACTGCTAGGCTCAGTTCTTCTATTTGAAATCACTAATTCCGAAGGTAACGAAGAGGCAGCGCGGCAGGTGGTGAACGAGCTGATAGCTGATCCGTCAAAGACCGAAAGCCGACTAGAACTTTTGCCTTTGAAAGTGACATGTCGTTCGACTGCGCGTACATGGCGAAACCGTAAGGATCCCGCATATAAGCACGGTCTTTTGCTACGCAAGAAGTACCCTTTTGCCGAAGAAGCGGAACTATCCCGACGAATTGCCACCGAACGTAGCAAACATGAGAAGAAAAGTGACGACACACTGCAATTTGAGATGCAAACGAAGTTTAATAATGATGGCAACGTTATGAGCGTTACTGTTTCCATGGAGAATCCAAATCGCGTGACTTTTCTCAGTGATTTTCGTCGTTGCTACAAGTATTTAATTGCTAAGTATCTGCTGGCATGCTTTGAGCAATTTTTGCCTCTTCCTGAGTAATAGACTGAAGGAAAGCACGCAGAGGGAAGATGGAGAAGAGAACAATGGATTTTCGATTACTTATTACTTACGTTGGGGCGAAATGTTTCTCGAGAAACTATTGTCGTTTGATCTTATTATGCAGGACCATCGAATATGTACCTTTAAGGAGCTTATTTCCGAGTTTTCATTAAACTTGTTCTGCTACTTTTGGAGGATTTCTTTCTTGCAGCTCTGATCTGTGATGCCTCAGTTTCTATCATGAGTCACCTATCCTCACCGGCTGCATTTTATTGCACCGTTTCTTTGGTTTATGTTAGGGAGCACTTGGAGCACCTACCTTGAGAATCAGAAGCATTTCATTCCTACGATGTCTAATGTTGATGCTCCGCGAACGAATGGAGTGAACTCGGCAGCCTGTGTTGCTTACATTTCTCACTAAGCTGAGCAAAGTTGTCCTTTGTTGCGGTGCCTCTGTTCAGTCGTAATTGCGGTCACTTTACAGAAACTTGCCATCAAAATGTTACGTACTTGCGTCGTCCATTGCAGAAGAGTTTCTAAATATTGATTTTCAGCTACAGCACTACATGCTACAGAGATGCACACCATGAAAGGGCAGCTAATTAATACGGGAAACTTTATTCTTGCTTTATTCAAACAAACTGCCCCTCATTCGTCTAAGCATTCAGCAACTTCCGGCTGGAACACTGAGCAGCCATCAACATCGAACCAACAACATCCACTAGTAAGCTTACTACAACTTACTGAAATCTCACATAATTTTTAGCAGTAAAAAATGCTTTATTTGAAATGTGGACGTTGTATTTTGGTCTTAATCTCTTTGTACCTCCAGTAGATAATAGTACTATGTAAACTTGACCGCTCACAAGTGCTGGGAAACCAAAAATTTCACGTGACGCCTTATTGCGGTGAGGTGGAACCGAACAAGCAACAAACCGAGGTACGTCTGAATATATACCGAGCATACGAAATACATACCGTAGTGTATATATATATATATATGACATATTTCATCAAAACCTTTTATGTATATATAACATGTTTATGAAATAAACGATGTTTATTTATATCGTATATATTTATAAGCATATATCGTTTATTTATATGTTTATGAATACCTTTTCCAATCGCGTGGCTTTCAACAAAGGGTAAAGCGTTCCGTAATTTTTTCCATTCGATTTAATCGATCAACCCGTTACAAAAGCGTTTGGTCTTAATCTCTTTGTACCTCCAGTAGATAATCATCATCCGGTCTGATTAATCAGATGTTAATATATTAATCATATATATATATATATTCTCTTCTTCTTTGTACGGGGTATCTTTTAAATCTTGAAGTGTGGTACACGGTAATCCCCATTTCTGATGAAAAGCTTTTTATTGCGCAGAGCTTTCGGGCACGATCTTGCGCCCGTCATCAGTGCAAGGTTAGTGACCACCGTCCAGGTTGGTCAGTCGGTATTCAGGCACTCCTGCTCAGCCGACTATATATATATATATATATATATATATATATATATATATATAGTCGGCTTCGTTTAAGGTCGTGCCCGAAAGCTATGCAATAAAAAGAATTTTTACCATGAACGGGGGATCACCGTGTAAAGCTCTCAATATATATATATATATATATATATATATATATATATATATATATATATATATATATATATATATTGAAAAATGGGTGTCTTGAAGCAAGAAAGATTAGTAATAATGCGTTTCGTAATGATGAAAAGATATGGTATCCTTGTTCTGTAAGCTTTAGTCGGCGAGGCTTTCGGAACGAACGCGTTCCGTCGTTAGCGCAATTCAGAAGCATTTTCGTGGGATCATGGAAGACATGATCAAAAGCTCAGTGGTAGTCCAACATTCCTCTCAGTGTTCGGACAATTACGAGCGAAGATTATTTGCAACGAGAGCCTGTTCCATGTTACGAAAATCAAACAGGCCCTTTTCATCAGTCATAATCCTTGCTCTATCAATAGGGACGGAGGGGATGAAGTCAGCGAATTGTGGACTGATCTGATTAATCAGACCGGATGATGCAAAAATAGCTACCTGATCCCTTTGCAACAGCCTTTATACCGCTAGATAGTATCTCCTCCTGAATTGCGTTGGCGACGGAACACGTTCGTTCTGGAAACTCCGCCGATTAAAGCTCATAGAACAAGGATCCGTATCTTTTCAACATTATGAAACGTCTTGTTACTAATCTTTCTTGCTTCAAGATATATATATATATATATATATATATATATATATATGAGTGCGCGTGCGTATGTATGGTGTTCGCTTTACATTCTTTGTATATATTCTTTTGTATTAGAAGTTTAGGAGGAGCAGCAACAAAAGAATACAATTTTTAAAAAGGATGTCTTCATCAATTCTTTCTTGTAACGGGGGCTCTTCATATTGGTGAATATGTAGACACGGTCTTTATCCCCGTCGAGAAACGCTTTATTCAACATGATAAAGCGGAGCTTTTGGATCCAACTGGAGCCGTCGCCAGCGCATCAAAAAGGAGAAAAGGGCAAAATGGGAAATGTGAGTCGTGTTCGCACATGCCACGAAAAGGTTGTCGAGACTGCACACCCCTATCTAACCGCGAGTGTGGGAACACTTTCAGTCAATCTTGACTGGAACAGTGTTGATCCCCACACCGTTGGTAAAGGTAAGGAGCACCACCTCTACGAAACCCTCACGGCAGCGGTGCACACACCGACTGAGGGAAAAGGTCGGTGGCAAGTCAGGGGGCGAAGTCGGTCATGTTTGCACTAACAGCCCTGAGGCTGTAGTGCAAGAATTTTCGGTACAAATTCCTTATAGCCCCCCCTATAATTTAGGGGGCGCCACCGTCGTTTTCATGCGATTTGCACAGCAAATCAGAAAAGACTTAGCCGCAAAACTGACAACCAATGGAAAACGGCGTTTCTTTTCGATGTAGGTGGCGCCACCGTCGATTTGTTAGGTTTCGATGGAAAATTAGGAAAGACTTAGCCGCGAAACAGACAAGCAATGAAAAATTGCCTACCTTTCTGCGCACTTGCACGACAGCAGCAAAACGATGTTTCCTACGCCCATGAACGCGTCCTTCTCTCATCAGCCTGTGGAAACGAACCAAAACTTCACTGAAACCTCTTTGCGGCACTGTTTTCCACAGCCTCGCCAGCGGACATCGTCCCGGTCTTTCCTATATCGAAGGACCATTGATCGACGACAACGGGCGCACGTTCTGTGCTGATGGATCACACCCTTGTCCTTCATGAACTGTACAGCAGCCAGCTCATCATACACAAATTCAGCACAGAGCTCCGCGAAAGGCAACCGTTCCATACCGCTCATCTTTGCAAAATGAAACGTTTTCCCCTTCAAACGGAATCAGCTTGCATCGCCAGCCGGTAATATTTTCCTTCGTTCCTTGACGTCCACCTGCTTGCCAGCATTTAACCATCACTAATCAAGTGCCATTAATCACAAATACTCGGCACACCCACATTCCTCCTACTGTTGAGACCCTCATCATCGTTCTTAACTGCAGGTCGAATACAACGCAACGTAGTATACGCCAACGAAGAGACATCTGCTTTTGAATACGCTACGGTTAAGACATCTGCTCTCCAACATTCCCAAAACCGATTTATCGAAACTCTAGCAAGCCTTACGTCAAGACACTATCTGTCAGACCCATCAAGAACCATCGTTCGTACAACTGGTTTCCATTACACGCTTTGCTTTCTACCCTTACCGAAGCTTAGACTCGAACCCAACATTAACGTTTCACCTAAAACTTAAATAACGGTAGCAAGGTATGACAACCAAGTTTAACGGCAAACATAGAACTACCATAAGCAATGTTTCCTGCCCTTACACTACCATAAGCAATGTTTCCTGCCCTTACCTAACCTTAGGCTTCAACTTCTGGATAGTGCTTCCCTTACACAATTTCAAAGCAACACAACCATGCGCATCGTTTTCTGCCTTTACCTAAGCCTAGGCCATAAAATGAGCATCATTTCTCCCTTTTAGATTACGAAAGCAACACGACCATAGGCATCGTTCTCTGCCCTTACCTAAGCCTAGACCATAAAATGAGGATCATGTCACTCTTTCAGATTACGAAAGCAACACAACCATAAGCATCGTTCTCTGCCCTTACCTAAGCCTAGACCATAGAATGAGCATCATGTCACTCTTTCAGATTACGAAAGCAACACAACCATACGCATCGTTCTCTGCCCTTACCTAAGCCTAGACCATAAAATGAGGATCATGTCTCCCTTTTAGATTACGAAAGCATCACAACCGTAGGCATCGTTTTCTGCCCTTACCTAAGCCTAGGCGTTAAAACATGAATTATGTTCATCGTACACTGCACATACTGGGTGCAAATTCGTGGAGAAATGCCAAAATGCACCCATAGTACAAGTTTCCAAGGACAGCGGAAACAGGAGAAAATTTTCGCTGCAGATACGTGATCGTCATCTCAGAACTGCTCGCGTCATGCCGCACGTCATGCTACGAACTGCGACCAATCAACGAAAGCGATAGTAGCGCCAATGAGGGGGGGCTATAGGGAAATCGTACCGAATTTTCATAGGTCAGGTATAATAAGGAAACACAGAACTTGACAAGGAGGATTACGAAAGAAAAACAAGGTAATGACGGAAAAAAGAAGAAAGAAAAGAAAAGCAAAAGCAGAAAAAACAAACATGACCGACTTCGCCCCCTGACTTGCCACCGACCTGTTCCCTCAGTCGGTGTGTGTACCGCTGCCGCGAGGGTTTCGTAGAGATGGTGCTCCTTACCTTTACCAATGGTGTGGGGATCAACACTGTTCCGGTCAAGATTGACTGAAAGTGTTCTCACACTCGCGGTTAGGTAGGGGTGTGCCGTCTCGAAAACCTTTTCGTGGCATGTGCACACACGACTCACATTTCCCATTTTTCCCTTTTTTCCTTTTTGATGCGCTGACGACAGATCCAGTTGGATCCGAAAGCTCCGCTTTTTCATGTTGAATAAAGCGTTTTTCGACGGGGATAAAGACCGTGTCTACATATTTAACAAGGATGTTGTCTGTATTTTAATAGTAGTTGCCCTATTCGTCCTGTTCGATTAATAATTAAATGCCAATATGCCAATATAAGTTATTTCATAAACTATAAAACTAAAACGAAAAAGGTTGCCTTCAAAACTGGTTCTGTCGTTAGCGGTGAGTGATACCGTATTGGATTTTTGCAATACTTTATTGTTCAGCGCTACTAACATTAACCCAGCTTTCATTGGCATTTGATTGGCGCTGGAAACGGCAAACAAAGCTGCAGAACGTAGAACTAAAGGTGTTTACCAACTGTAACGGTGCTGGAAAAATGTTCTTCTCTTTAAAATACTTTATGGCGTTCTAATTAAAGTTCATTTCTTCCCTTCCCTTAAGGTCGAGCGAAGTAATCTTTAATTAGGCCAGTTTAGGTCTGCATGATGCATGTGTGTCGTTTGTTAAACCTTCTAAAGTTAGCGTGCTCTTGGTTGAAAGAATAAAATATCCGCTTAAATAAGATTTCGTAGCAGCTGTATTGCTCAGTCGTTTGTAAATTTGAGTGTTTTGCAAATCTTGCTGATCATTAACGAATGGTAAAAGGAACGCTTAAGTAAGTCCATTTTCCCTCGTTATTTAGTTGCATAATATTATTTATAAAGAAACAAATAATCTTTTCTTCATTATGTATCAGCACTTTACGGTCGCCTGCCTGAGAGCTGATTAGATATCCACTTAAGTTATCTATATATTCAGACTATATCATCTTACACTATATTAACTTTATTCAGACCATTCAGTTTCACCATTACATATTCAGACTGCCACATTCAAAAAGATGTGTGATATCGAAGAAAACCTGGCCACTGTTAGAGTACAGGAATTGCAAAAATTGCTGCTGTAAGTGCGTAAAGAATGCACACTGACAGAAGCATGCCTCCATTGACTTGGGAATCCATTGCTATAGAATTTCATTGCAACATTACCTGCCTGCTTTGACTGCTCAACTAAAGCGCACCGTCCTGATTTTTCCCTGGCCGTTGTTTCCTATACACCATTTTAGCCATTATTCATTGTCTTTGTCGTGCACAGCGTCAGCAACGGCTCAGTTGCACCTGCACTTCACAGCCGTGCCTTCACCATTAGGCGATTGGAAGCTTCAGGCTAGGACCAATCAAAAAGCTGTAAACGCTTGAAAAGTTCGTTGTTTTTGCAGGCTCAGAAAAAAGAGAAATAATGGCAGGTGCTTTGCCACGCATTGCCACAGACCTATCAGAAAGAGGTAGTGAAAGAGCGAATTCCCTTAGTGGTTGATGGGAAGCTTAATAACAGATTCACATTTGCTGGAAATCTCTGAATTGCCGTTACTTCACTGAACTCTCTATAGCGGGTCGCATGTCGTCAGTTCGCATACGTAGGCAGCGTAACAGCATCAGCAAACTTCCGGTCTTTTTATGTCAGATTTGGTATTTGCAATTTTTATGGGCAGTCCATACAACATGCTTCGAGGTGCGAGCACCGCTGGTAGTTCAGTAAAATGCCACATGACCGCCCCAGTATTGGAGTACAAGGGCCAGTTTAGTACAAGGGCCAGGAAAGTGTTGCTACTGTTGTGACATTGACTTGCGGCCACTGGGTGCAGCTTTTGTAGTTTCTTAAACTATTTGACCACGGTGGTCAGATTCCGCATGATTCCAAGTCGCGTCGCCTTTAGGAAGCATCTTTGAATTTAGCAGTTCACCGCAGCTGCGAAACTACGTTCTCATGAATGCTCGCATATTATCCATGAAAACAAAATACGTTAAGAAAATTTGGAAGTGAATAATATTGGAAATATAGCGGAAGATAATTGCAGCATGGAGCGTTAACGAACGTCTTGTGGCTCATGAGCTGTAGGTGACTCGTGCACAGAATGAATGGGATGTTAACAGCGCAAGTGGGAGCATGGCATTTATTAATTTGTTAAGTTCTTATACGTTTAGTAGATTCCGCAGGGCACTGCAAAGCGTTCTTGCTTATTTAGATTGTGTGACATTGCTCTGTCTGGATCACAATTCCATTTTCATTCAAGAGACTATGATACCAGCGCTAATAGTCCACACATTGTGATCGCCATAATGGGCATTCGACCATTTTAGAATTTCCTATAGTCGATCAGCTCTGTTTGCCAGGTGAACTTCTGAATAGATGTTGATGAGTTTTGACGCCGTCTTAATTGGGGAAAGAAATTTCTTGTTTTCGTAAGTTTCCACCTGCTGTGTCAAAAACAAATCTCACAGAGGACTCATAAAACTCACTCTCCACTTTCGCTCGGAGAGTCAGCACATTGCGGTACGAGGAGTTAGGCTTTTCGAACTTGCAAGGTTCAGAACAAATTGCCGAAATAAATAATAGCTAGGTGGCTCGCGTCTACTAAGTTCAAAAGGTGTGGCCATTCCGTCATATTCGAACTGTGTCAGTACGAAGCATACTCATGTTGCTCACTTTGCCCTTAAGTTAAGCGAAAAAAACTGGATCTCGCCTGGAGTTTCGCGAATTTCGAATTGGTTTCTTCTCGATATTGCTGATTGGTCTGACACAGTGATCGCACATGCGACGGTATCTGCTTTTGGAAACCGCGCAGTTTCTCGTTGACCCATTTACGTTGGTTCGTAACACTCAGTTTGCTGCAGCATTGCTTTCTCTGATGCAGCAATGCATTAATGCTGTCAGCCAGTAACGTCAAAAAGAAGAAAGTTGTCAATTTGTTAAACCGGAATATTGCGTGCAGATCGATAGTGCACTTTGATTTAATTTAAGCAGCTGAGCGATCACAGGTGCACAGTGGCCACCATGTCTACTAAGCATGTTGTTCTGCATAATGGAGTTCATATGCCCCTGGTGGGATACGGCACATGGGCAGTAATGAAAAGTGTTGCTATTTTTCGTATTCTCGCTGTTGACTTACATGTGCTTAGATAACCGACGAACTCGTACACGAATGTCTTCCGGTGGCACTTGACGCCGGTTATCGAATGATAGATACCGCCACGTTCTACTACAACGAGAAAGGCATTGGTGAAGTCCTTCAGCAGTGGATAAGTTCAGGCAAGCTTAAACGCGGTGATCTTTTCGTTGTTACAAAGGTAAATGTGCTTGCTAAAATTTGGTATCCCTTATGTACTGCGCATAGCTTTAGCTACCAGCCTACGCGCACAGACGTGGTGACGTCGCTAAAAGTCTACAAGAATCGCTTAAGAAGCTGCAGCTGGATTATGTCGACCTCTTCTTAGTGCATTCGTCAATGGCTATGCAGGTAAACTTCCAGAGCGATTCCGAATTTGCGAAATGATCCACTTAGCAAACCAAGAATTCAATGTTGAGTGCGTTCCGTACTTTAACGTTAACTTATTTTGGTTCTCCCTTATACTATTGCTGACTACCTTTTTCAGTCAGTACTGTTTACTTGCGGCATATTTTAAAGAACCTATCCAAGGCGCGAGTCGCCTGGACAGTTACACCAATCCACATATAACAACGGCAGTGATAATAATAATAATAATAATAATAATAATAATAATAATAATAATAATAATAATAATAATAATAATAATAATAATAATAATAATAATAATAATAAAGCGTTATAGTCCATACAGAAACCACTTCTCGTATTGCCAGAATTAACCTATGGATTTTTTTAAATAGCAATTCACTGTCATTTCGGAATGGGTTACCACCTTCTCGCTCAATTCGCAACGCCGAACAGCATTTAAAGAATTGAGATATCCCTTACCTTATTGATGAATCGAAGTTACAAACGGACACATTCGCTTGAACTACTGGTCTGTTTCAGAACAAAGCTCTTGGATCACTCATGTTAATACATTTTGCAAGTTACCTTCTCAGGAGAACATCAGAGCTTCTTCTACGACAGGCCATTATGCAAAGGGAACGTGAAATCTACTTTTCTCATTAGGAGGAAGGCATTAATACAGAAGCTTAGAATATAGCCGCTTTCGTCGAAACGTCGAAATGCTCACTTACCAGTGTTCATTAAGAAATCATGCCATCTGTCAATGCGTGAAACATTAGCCCTTTAACTTTTCAAAATAGCAAACAATTTGCTCCATCTTAAATATCTGTAGTTTAAGCATACCTGCGGCCATGTCGGTGGTTGTCATGCAGCTGCTTAAGGTCTGCTAGTTGCAGCATATGGCGAGAACCCTGGAATGTCTGTTCGCTTCAATTTTCCGACTTGCCTACATGCACTGTTTTGGTTCCGTGCGGCTTTGGTGCTTTTAGCTATTAATTCTTTTGGTTTCAGAAATTGGCTGGCCCGGATGGTAAAACAACTGTATTAACAAGCGATTTCAAGGTCGTTCCTGACGACGTTGACCATTTGGAAACGTGGACCGTATTTTTCACGCCAGGCAACAAGGGACCTAATCAAAGCAAGTGAAATTTAGGCAATGGAGGATTTGCTGGATAGCGGCCTTGCTCGCGCCATTGGAATTTCCAATTTCAACCTTCAGCAGACAAAAAGAATTTTGGACAATTGCTCCGTGAAACCGCACAATATGCAGGTGGGTTTAGCTAGCGGCATCCAGAAATAACGGCCTTCCAGGAAACGTTCGCGCGATTTGCAACCTTTGTAGGCTGAGTGTCACATCTACTGTCCTGAATTTGAATTGCACGACTTTTGCCAACGGAACGGCATGTCATTCACAGCGTACGGCGTGCTCGGTAGTCGTGGAAGACGGGACAATAAAATAACAAGCATGGGGATAGACTTTGAGTAGACTATCACTGTCAGTGTCATCTGCAAATTGACTGCCTTCCGTATATTTAAGTAAAGAACCTGCTGTACTGGAAGAACCGGTGGTGAAAAGCGTTGCTGCGAAGTATGGCAAATCGCCGGCTCAGGTAGGTGCAGCATGACAATGGTCTCTAAGCTAACTTAGCCTTCTATAGGTGGTGCTGAAGTGGGTGCTTCACAGGAACATTGCCGTCATCCCCAAAAGTGCCAATGCAGACCGAATTCGTGGTAACATTCAACTGTTCGATTTTTCCTTGAATCAGGAGGACATAGATTTGTTGAACAAAGTCAAAGCTCGGCAACGCTATTTCTTTTTTCCTTGGTACGTCTGCAAGAATTCAATCCATTAACATAAGTACTATATGTGAAAACTTAGCGTTTCACAACGCCAACATTAAGGATGATTTTTCTTGGTTACTATCTACCCTCTGTGGCAGTTTTTCATTGGACATCCGTAGCTCTCGGGACAAAAATTTCGAGCGATGCTAATGCAAAAGAACATGAAAAATAACAATAATATTAACAATAACAAGTAGTCGTGCAGAGCTGCTCACCTGCTTAGTACTTAAGCGGGAATGGCATATGGACCAGTGAGCATGTCTGCAGGGCCACACATTGTTACCATTGTGGTAGTTTTATTCTCTATTCTGGGCAATCATTACGAATGTTGTTATTATTATTATTATTTATTTTTTTCAAAGATGAGTCTGGTAACGGGGTTCAAAGGTATCAAAGAGAAATCACGGCATTTTTTCTCGTTCATGTAGTATTTTTTCACGAAACTGATGGTAAGGCTTTATTTCATGAATTTCATGAAATAAAGCCTTACTATCACTTTCGTGTAAAAAGTACTACATGCACGGAAAAAATGCAGTGATTTCTCTTTGATATTATTATTATTATTATAAAAAATAGTGTTTTGTAACGGTGAAATTAACCACGGTATTGCTTAATACGACTTTCACCGTTTTCTTGAAAGTTTACCAAATGTTGGAACTATGAGGCTTCTCAAGCCTCATCTTCAGCAAACACATGAAAATGTTCAATTGCTTATCGTAATCGTTTTCGACGATTAAGAAATACCCGCCTCGTCGCAAAGTACTTTTATGAGAAGTGAATTTCAAACCCTTATCCTGAATCAGGTGCAAAACCTAACTGCGCCATTTAACAATCTGGCCGACTCATCGTGTCCTTTTCAATCCTTGTTATTATGAAGACTTTCCCGTCCGCTTCCTCCTATGAAGAAATATCATCCGTTGAACCTATATTCCAGCAGCCTGTGATGCGTAATACTTGATTCTATCAAATGACGTGCGCACGTTAAGTGCTGAAGTTTTCATACAGACTTTGCAACGGAATGTCAGATATGGTGATTCAAAAATTTCCTGACGGACTCTAGTGATTTTTAGGGCCCTCGACCACCCGCAGTATCCATTCGAGAAGCCTCCACACAAGCCAAAGTAGACTGGTCGTGTTTCCAGGACGACAAATGAGTTACGAGATTTACGTAAAAATTCTTATCATACCTCACCACTGGTCGACAGTGAACGTCGGTGGGAAATTTGTAGCTTGCTTACGTATTCTACCCGGGGCAATGGCGATGCGAAAGTTCCTCTGATTATTACGCAGCTAATATTAAAAAATACGATATGCAAGTTTTGCACTCATTTAATCGACCGATTGAACCTGACGCTAGAAGAAAACCCTGGATGAAACCAAGTAGGAGACAAGTGGGTGAACGTCAATTGCTTTTACACTCAACTAATGGTGATCAGAAATTCTTACTGACAGGAATAAAATCGAGAGAATGCTCAATACCAGAAGCAATCATGGTTACACAAGTGCAGCGTATTTTAACAGAACAACGGATCGCCTGATCGTCAGCTGCAGAAATATAAAAACTACACAACATTCAGCCTTGGTTCTTTCCACTAAGTTCAGAAAAAACGCTGAGGATGAAAACAGAAGTTTTCGAATGCTCCGTCAGGGAATAAAGTTTTTCGGTCACGGGTGACTTCCGTGTTTGTTTACAAAGATGAGGACAGCTGGGATCAACAATGCGCCACCTGGACATCCTTCACAAAAGCAGCTACTGGGGAGACAAGAGAATTACTGTGGCACATATAATGACTGCGTTTGTGCACCGTGAGCACCTCTGCACGGCTTGTCTTATTCGTCCACCTTCATGATTGATGATTTTTTTCAACAACCTCACGTCGTCATTGTAGTCATCCATTCATTTACTCAATTTACTACCTATCTTTCTGGCCTTCAGTCTTTAACGGCCGAAATGTTCGACCGCAAGCGAGAACGTTGAGGCACGTGTGAAGTCTTTAAAGAAAACCATGTTTAATTATATCGTCGCCAAAAAATCCAGTACTCAGCTTCATCATTGAGTACTCCCGAAGTCCGGAACGAGTTTGAACACTTTAAAACTCATACAGTAATTTTAAAACATCCACTGTAAGCTATTAACGCTTCAGGCAAATCGTCAGTCTGTACGGTAGGTCTGAGCAGAAACGGTCGACACTCGAAGCGGCGCTTGTTCAGTTGGTTCGGCGCAATCAATTCACGGTCGTGTACTTCAGCCGCATTCGCTTCCAACAAGCTGCAATTGGAAAGCAGTATGAGCAACCGACGCAACGTCCTGGATCTGGAAATTGGAAGCATATTCCAAAATAACTGGACAGTTATGCAGAAGCTGGGACAAGGTGGCTTCGGTGCAGTCTACAAGGTGCAGAAAGTTGGACGTGAGGACAAGTTCTACGCACTCAAAGTGAGATTTCTCTATTCCTTTAACGCTAATGTATTTTATTATGAAGGAATTTTGAATTATTGCCTTTAACGTAATTCATTGGCCAAGCTAATGTAAGCAGCTTATTGACAACGCCCGTCTTCTGGCCTGCCAGGCGACGCCCTTCCGCTGAATTGAAAGACCATTTTGCAGCTAGAGAGAGCCAACATCCCAAACTCGGTTTTAAAGATGGACACCAATGTGCTGTTAAAGGTGCGCAACAAAAAGCATATATGCAGATTCGTTGACTGTGGGCGCGACGAGAACATGAATTACCTGGTAATGTCGTTGGCGGGGCCGAATTTGGAAGATCTCTTCGAAAAGGCTCCGAATCACAAGTTTTCCTCAAGTACCTCACTGCAGATTGCTATACAAGCAACTGAAGCGCTGAAGGATGTTCACGACGCAGGCTTTCTACACCGTGATGTGAAGCCTGCTAACTTTGCCATGGGTAGGAACAGTCAATCCGGTGTACTCAAACTCCTCGACTTCGGCTTGGCGCGTCAAATTGTGACCAACGATGGCAAACTGAGGCCACCGCGAGAGACGCTCGGCTTCAGAGGAACAGAACGCTATGCATCCGTAAATGCCCATGACGATAAGGAGTTGGGGAGGCACGACGATCTCATCTCTCTATTCTACATGATCATCGAATTCAAAACTGGAAAACTCCCTTGGCGCAATAGTGACACGTTTTCAGTCATTGGAAAACGTAAAAAGAACGCCATGGTACGTAGGTCCTTAAAATACTTAAAGTCCATCAGCAAATAACACTGAACTACAAAAGATCAGGCAACTATGCATGCTAAACCCATATAAGCACATACAACAAACAATACCTATGAAGTACTAGTAATTATCTCTAGGCAATAAACCACTTGCTTTGCATACTTAAAACAGACATGCCATGCGTCGTAGGTCCGCGAAGAGATTTCAATAGCGCTTGTGAACTTTGGGAGAGAATTGTAAACCTAATATTATTAATATTAACAAGGTACAGAGAAAATATGGCGCTTGCGCACTGAAGTGCTATATTGGTCAGACTTGCAGCTCGCTTGAATTGTACGTCCCCTCAGCTATCGACAGCTTCGCTTTTAAACTGTTCACAGAAGGCACAGAAAGCCTAGAGCATTTGCGAACAACGGATGATTGTTATCTACCGCTAACATATCATAGCTAACAACGGCAAAGTGGAAATCAATTGAGCTTCTAATTAACATTTGCCGCAAGAAACAGACTAAAGTCTCTGAAGTATTCCCGAAAGTGGTCAGAGGTACTACTAATACAGAATAACCTATTAGGGCAAAGTACATTAATATTCCCAAAAATGTTTAAAGATGCACAGCACTTTGAAAAGCAACTCTGCGCGAGTAGATAAAAGGTGCGTCAGTTCACTTTCCCGTGATGCTGGAGTAGTTCTGGATTATACGGCGCTCACGCTTCATTAGGCAAGCAACGAGCTCTCCTACGAACTGGTCGCTGATAATCATCAAACGTTTTCCAAACTTCCACTAACGTCAGGCATAAAGTTAAGTAGCTTCACTCTCGCCTACACTTCAGGAACGGCACTTTTAAAATACTGCATTAGTTCTTGACAGTTCACGCACCTCTGCCTCTTGTGGTCCATTAGTTTTCCTATTGGAAATTGACTTAGAGTAAGCTGAACTTACACATCCGATATTTTGGGGGCACCAAAAGGACGATTCAATACCTACAGCAGGCCCAGAACTAAAACAGTGGCCTTTTAGGAAACGGAATGGACCAGTCTTTCGAAACGCCTGCAAAAAATCTACACATACATGATAAACCTGAATTACTATAAAACGCCGGACTACGAATGGATCATGCGCCAGTTCGCCTTGCAAGCAAAGGATGAGGGCGCAAACCTTGAGGACAAATTCGACTGGGAAGTCCAACAGCCAACGACTAGCAAAACTAAGGAGGCCAACGTGAGCGAATACCCATACGAGCGCCAGTACGAGGCAGAAAAAACTGTCAAATACAATCCGAAAAAACAAGACGAGAACAAAGAAGAAAAAGATAATGAGGATTAAAGTAAAACAGTAATATGCTGTCGCTGTTCGACCGAGTTAGTGGATTTTCACGATTTATATAAACGGTTCGACCACTCGCCTACGCTGTTCAGTGCTTGTAATCGCAAGTATCGGTTATAGCATTCCGATAATTGTGATTACAGGCGTCCACTACAACATCAACGATAGTTCGAACCGGTTACAGAACAGTAATGAAAATGCACTAATGAATGCGTAATCATAATTGCTCGTTTGCTCACTTGTACACACGCGTACTTAGAAAATTTAAATATAGCGTCGTTCCAATGCGCGCTGTCCCAATAAAAGCTTTCTCGAAACATTGTCCCTGAATAGAAAACAATCTACCGCCTGTGCATTACTCAATGCAGGGACGACATGGAATATTCTACGTACGAAGTACGTACGTCGTATATTTAATGCTATGCGCAATCAATGTCACCATTCACACAAACACGTCGAAGCGTTGAGCAAAGCAGAATCCATACCAAAATGAAAAAAAAACAAGTAGGCAGGCAGCTCAGCCAAGGGCGTAGCGATGCAACGAGGCAAATCAAAAGCTTTCCAACAGATGTAAGCGAAACGGTGAACCTAGCTTACTTCGAAAGCTGCTCTTCGCATGTGCGCATCTTGTGCTGTGATCCTGCTGCCCACGAACAAGTCCGTAGAGATTCGTTGGACGATTGCAAAAGTTCAAAGGGATGAACACCGCCACCGCCAAGCAAGGAGCAACGAGATGGTTATTACGTCATTTTCAGCTGCGCATGAATAACCATAATTGATTCAATGACGGCGACAATTTTGAAATAACGAAATGACCATTTCGTAGAAACAGTTGTAGGCTGAGAATAATTCGCTAACACAACGATTTAGACAAAAAGTAAGCAACATAATCAAATGCTTAAATAAGATTAATGATCATCCCTACAAATTAATCGACCGGTTTCACAAACTGTCTACTGGAACTTGGCTCTTTCTTCTGTTTCGCAACCTGCTCTTCGTTCTTACCCGTCGTCTTCGTGCACCCATTCTGACCGACGGTTTTCTTCTTGGACCGTTGCACACGTTTGGACTCGACCCTAAACTTCCTACTTATCGTTTCTTTGAGCGAACTTTGGCTACAAATGATCAATGCGCAAATTTTTCAATTGACCATACAACGCGGATTACAGTTCTGCCATGCACACGTCGTCGACCAATACTTCCTCGGTATCAGCATCTTCCTCCTTATTGTCTTTCGCATTCTCTGCCATTTCACACTTAAAAGGTGAGAATAAGACGCTACAATAAAATGACTCTATTTGGTAACCTCCAGTTCTGGATTAAATTGTTGAAAAGCCCATCTCCCTGACGACAAATTATAAACAGCATTGAAACTATGGTTGACGTTCAACTTTCTAAACAGGCACACTATACGGATGACGTCAAGCAGGGCAATCGTGCTGATACTTTCTTTGAACAGGGAGCGGTTGCGGACTTTCGATTTCCACTCCGCTGTCGCCGTCGTCGTCGTCGTCCTCGAGCAAGCTTCCTCCCTGATACATGAACTGGAAGAAAAGTAATCAATTAAGTACGCGTGGGAGTGCCTGCGAAAACTTGCTTTCATATTGCGCAGATTATATGACAGGCCAGCGTGCATGGCGTCCTGAAATTCACGCACTGTGCTAAAGCGATGGAGCAAGTTGCAATCTTCAACGCAGGTAGGTTCGACATGAGTTGACACGAATCGAAGGAAGAAGGACAGAAGCTGGACAACGGAACATTTACTGAACACAAACAAAAGGCAAATCTTGCTTAGCCAAAGTTGAAACAAAATCTTATTAGCACAGAAGGTACACTTCACCATATTTTTAGAAGCCTTCGACAAACGCGAACAACAAAACCAGAATGCTCGAACACTGATTAGTGCAAATCACAACCGCGGAACAAATGGGCATACGGCATCGGCTTGGGAAGAGGCATAAACAGAGAGAAAGAGAGAGAGAGAGAGACGATAAGCGATGTGCACGCACGAACACACACATACACACCAACACCGCCCCTTTACGGAGGACTGCTAAGGTTGGGCGCAAGTGGAGCAGTGCCAACGTAGAATCCACGCCGCTTTGGTGGTGGACAGGCAAAGAAGCAAAGAGTTATGAGGAAAAAGAATGGAAAACTACATTCAGGCAGGTTGCCTGAGGAAATGAATGGACCGCTTGGGGGAGAAACGACTAGCGGCAAACCATCCTATTCCCGGCCAGTACATGGATGTCACACTCAGCAGCACATGGACGACTGCCCGCTCCGGCCAAGCGGCGAGCCAGGAGAGTTCGGAGTCCCTGGAGAATGTTGTGGGCCGAGCTTGATTCCATTAGCCTGACGTTTACAACACAATGATCACGGAGACGTTTGCTCACAATCAAGAAACGTACTTCATTGTTGATGTCGAATACACCTTCTTGAATTTTTCTGTATATCTCTTTGGCCGTATCTATGAAAGCTTCTTCAACGTTGGCCGCCGTTTTCGCCGACGTTTCCATGAATATCAGACCGTGCTCGCGGGCGAACGCCTCACCCTCCTCTCGTTTGACGTCTCTTCGGGCTTCCAAATCGCTAAACACAGAGAAGTCTGCTACTTCGAAGCACCGATGAGCTCTCGAGTCTTACGTTAAGCCTACTAATATTTCCAAATAAAGTCAACGAACTGCGCCGCTACAAACTTTCCAAAATTCAACCTGGCGACACTGAGATGTCCACCTATTGCTAAACTGGGCTCGCCAATGGTGCTCGCAGTTGGGTTATTCTCCTGTTGACATGTTAACGTGAACACAATTTACGCACCCACATAAAGGCTACTGCTTGAAATCGATAGCTCTGCGCTTAATTTAGACAAACTGGCAATCCGGAAGTGTCCCAAGATCAATAGCGCCTGCCGCCACTGTTCACAGAAGGTCGAACAACCCAAAAAGGACAAAAAGTTCACGTTCCGAACAGGCGTTACTTGGAAGCAATTCAAATTTCGTTCAATTTGCAAAAGCGAGGAAGCATCACCTCTTGGGCGGCGCGGAAACGATTGGCGAACGAAATACAACTAACATAATGAATGCTTACGAGCAACCGGATTGACGTAAGTCCGAGCCACCTTTCAAGCTCATAGAAGCTGGTGGATAAATTATCGTGTGAATTGAATGAGACAACTTCTCAAGTCGTTATTCTTCTTTGTACGGAATATTTTTCAAATGTCGAAGTTTTATACACGGTAATCCCCATTCATGGTAAGAAAACTTTTATTTTGCAGAGCTTTCGGGCACGTCCCTGTGCCCGTCATCAGTGCAAATATAGTGACCACCGTCCAGGTTGGTCAGTCGGTCTGCAAGCAGCCCTGCTCAGACGACCTAGGCAGATGCTACATCATCTGGGTCATTACCTCTGACCGCGTCGATTTCGCAATCCGCCCTAGTCAGCCGTGCAGAAGCACGAGCATCACATCCGACCACCCCGGACAGTGTCAAAACGATAAATGGTTATCCTTTTAAAACTTTCAAGATCTCTTTACAGACAAAGGCAATATGAATTAGCAGATTACGGTACGTCCATTTAGACGTCATTGACATTTGCGCACTTTTTGAGCCCTTTCGGCACGCACATTAATTTATGGAACATATGCATATGTTGAAGAGACTCTAAAAACACTATATATATAGTTTAGAAGATTCTTCTTGGCACGGCAGTAGAACCCGTTTATTGAATCGAAAAAAGATATACTGTAAATCAACGAAGAACTACAACGCACGTTTAACGAGACAAAAACTTCGTAGCTTTCGAAGCCTCCTGCTCCGTCGTCAGCGAATTGCACAAAATAGTGCAATTCGATGACGACGGAGCAGGAGGCACCGAAATTTTCTCGTTAAAGGTACGTTATATTTCCTCGCTGTTTTACAGTGTATCTTTTTTTGATTCAATAAACGGGTTCTACTGCCGTGTCAAGAAGAATTTTCTAAACTAATAACAGCAACCCGTTATGAAACATTTCGTTTTCAACTATATATATATATATATATATATATATATATATATATATATATACTAACTTTCAACTATATATAAGGGCAGTTGGAAAGCCCTTTCCAACTGCGCTGACGACGGAACACGACAGTTCCGAAAGCTACGCCTATTAAAGCTCTTTGAACAAGGATACCGTATCTTTTCATACTTATGAGACGCCTTGTTACTAATTTCTCTTGCTTCAAGTACATATATATATATATATATATATATATATATATATATACAGGGGGTCCTCGGTTAACGTCGTTTCACTTAGCGTCGTTTTCGCTATAACGTCGCTCGTGAACGGTCGAAGAAATACAGTACACATAAAGATTGACAGGTTCTCCCATTTGGCTAGTGTAACTCTGCCCAGCAGTAACGGTTACCTGTCAGTTTGAAATGAATAGGATCGTCATGATGGACGATGCGACTGTCCAGCACCCACCAGGGTATGATGGATGATGCGCCTGGTCAGCGCCTACTCAGTGAGGCCCTCTCGCAAAGTCTGGCGAAGGGGCACGGAGGTTGCTGACAGACGGCCTCCTCTTCCGGTTAAGTGTTCGCTATAACTTGGATGTGCCCATACCTCTGCGTGGTCACTGCGTGTCCCATTCGCTGTCCGCATATGCAAACCGCTTATCATTCGCGTCGATATACGAAAGGAAGAAAAGGCATGCACAGCAGCAGACACTGAAGAGGTTTTTGCAGCAAAGATAAGCATGAAGGTGGGCTATATTGGTAGTCTGTAATATCAGTACTACAGGTACTCGGAAATACTGAAAATAGAGCCGAATAAAACGTATTTGTATTTTGCTAATATCTTAAGGTAACATATTTATAGCTGGCGCAGACCTCGATTGAATAGCTCCGGAAGTCTGTTTTTTTTGGCATCGCCATCACGCGCTGCGAACGCATCCCCCGCAGCCCATATCAAAATAATAATAAAGACAGTTTCATTTAACGTCGTTTTCGCTTAACGTCACTTCTCCAGGAACGCATCCTGACGTTAAACGAGGACCCCCTGTATATATATATATATATAGCAAACTTTTCTTTTCTTCATATATATATATATATATATATATATATATATATGCAATCATCTTTTAATAAAATCACGGCTTTGATCCCGTTGTACAAAGACAAGACGACACGGAGCTTTCGGGACACGACCTTGTCCCGTCCTCAGCGTGTATAAAATGGTTCGTGTGTCTCGAAATAGTGTCGTCTTGTCTTTGTACAACGGGATCAAAGCCGTGATTTTATTAAAAGATGAGAACATATCCCGTGTGGAAACAACCTATTTTTAATATATATGCAATCTGCATAACTGGCGATTGTGTTTAAACTTTTCTTCCTTGTAACGGTTGGTTCATTTCGCAAACAAGTTCCGACCAGAGGGACTACCTATACTGATTTCGCTAAATCATTATCCAAAAGAAAAATGGGCGTTGCTAATCCAATAACAAAATCGCTTATCAATCGCCCAATGGTGTACAGAAGCAGTTGAACGAGTGTCTGGAAAGTTACTCGGTTACTAGTGGTGGGGCAAATCGTGTGGCCCTAAAAGACTATCAACAATGCAAATCTTAATACTAATTAAACTTCTTTATAAATGTTCCTTTTAACGGGGCATGTGCGTTTGAGCAAAACCAATGCTCTCCACGGATTTTTTCGTTGCTAAAAAATTTTGGCACTGAAGACGGGTACGCGAGGAGTACCCGAAAGCTTTGCTTTTGTTGAGAGAATAAAAGCTTTTAATGAACGGGGAAAATCCGTGGAGAACATTGGTTTTACTAATTAAACTTATTAATAATCAACTCTGTCGACCCACGTAGAGAATAGTTCGCAAGTCACACCACCGTGAAAACACTATTCGCACACGCACTTAGTCCAATAAGGCCACTTCCTCTTTTCGGCAAACGAATGATAGCTATTCGAAGAGGCCCGGCTTTTCTTCGTTTCTTAAAGTGCAACTGCTCAAACATGCGAACACTGCGCGAGCACCTTCGTAGCCTGCTCTGACGCGACCAAATGGAATTTGCGGAACTTGTTTACAACTTCCAAATGTGTTCGCCTAAACTGGTATGCCCTCAGTGCATACGTCCAAAAGGGGAACGCCGCGGATCGCCTTTCTTCCCAATGCGCTGCGCAAGGTACAAGCAACATTTTCATACCTCTTGTTGCCTATTAGCATTATGACCATGTTGGAATTGGAGTGCTGCCTGGCATCCTCGAGCCACGTTGTCAAATGATTGAACGTATCGCGTCTAAAGAAAGACGACATCATACAGTTCGTTCTTGAAATAGCGCAGCACAGCTTTAGGCTATTAAAGGCGAACAGCTGACCTTATTGCGAAGTCGAGTCAAAACGAACATTATTTATCTGCAGGGAATATATAATGCAAATTATGAAGTTTCCGAATTGTCATACGAGAACGGTTCATTGAACGTCTCGCCGTCATTTCCAAGGAGCAAATAAAAGCTTTTTCATAGGAACTCCTTTCAATGGAATGACATCGCTTTGCCACTACGCATTAAGTTGGACATTTACGCAAATAAACTCGAAGAGAACATCATTTATGGACAAAAAAACAGTTTGGCAAAATTTGCGCAACATTTTTAGCAGAGCAAAATGGTGTCCTGTTGGTGTCGAAACTTCAGCTGCAATTGGAAAAGACAGAACACCCAACAGCGAAGGCGAAGAAGGGATCGACATACTAATGAGCAGCGGCTGCCAATGGCAACACACGCTTAACGCAAAGCGAAAAACGAAGCTAAATTTAAAGCAAATCATTCAATGGCTTATGAATGAGTAAAATGAATGAACTACAAAGGGTAGCAGTCAGGCGAACAGGCAAAACGATACTTCAGTGTGAGCAATTAAAGACGCCGGTCGCCTGGTGGCTACATTAACAGAACAAACATGACAAGCTGTATCGATCGTTCTCCGTGTATAATCCAACTAGTAAGGCCGCGCAAAGATGGTTACCTATTTGGAAAACGGCAACCAAAACAGGCGTACTGACATTGACGGTAAGAAAACACTTCAAACCTTGTAATATCGTAGACTAGAAGGGCACCTGCCGCTCCGCGGTAGTAGGAACGTGTAATGGATCGAAAGGACTCTTGGCCAGCCTGTTGGTTCAAACAACGTCAGCCAGAACATCGTGCTCATACAAAACTGCAGTAGCATACCGTATCCCAGATCTGCAGCTTGATCTGCTTTCCGTCAATGGTGATCATGCGAGCCCCGAACTCGACACCTACGGAACACTGAACGTCTAAACACGGCAAACGACTAACAACTGCTCAATTACCAATTGTCAAATCGTGTACAGGCTGAAACCGCTTGTCCGTAAATTGCAAAAGTAGGCAAGACTTGCCAACTCCTGAAAGTTGACATTCCAAACGCAGTAGGCACGAGCGAGACAAACACAACTCTCTCATTATATACACACATATATATATATACACCAGAACAGCGGTTGTGGCTTAATTTAGGCTTTCGCCATTCAAGAATCTGACGGTTAGCACGATCTTGCCGATACGCATTGAACGCGTAGGAGGAGGCATTCGCCGCTCACTCAACCAATGGTAGTTCCTTCCGGCGTATTCGCGCTGTCGGCCAAGCAGTGGTTAGTGCCTCTGCAAAGTTCCTTGATGTCGCAACGGCATCGCGCGCGTGCTATCGGCAGAGAAACAAAGCTCCCCGCCGTTATCAATAAGCTCGACAAGTCCCAATCTTACGCTCACGCAGTCCGTATTACCTGTATCGCCAATAATGATGTATTTAAATAGGTATGCGTACGACATCGCCGCCAAACTTCTTTACATCAAACGAGCAAGCCGTCGGCCGTCCAAACAACTGATGCCAAAACGTTACGATTCCGTGATTTTCAAGTACGTATTTTCTTTACTGTAGACGCACACCCCTGCTTTCGGTTGTTAAGCTGTGTACACATTCCTGCGATGATCGCTAACGTTGAATTCGCTGTTCTCGCCGTTTAGGCCAATTCTTGTCGGTTCTGCTAGTAAACTTCTGGTGGAAGGACGGTCACACTGAGGGAAAATGAAAATGGATTGTAATTGCAGGACGACCGCCGTACACGCAACGCTAACGTTCCAGGACTTTGCGACGATTGTAAAGAGCGCTGTTGCGTAGTGAATTTTCTTTTGGACGAATGTGTTTGATAAGGCATATCTGTAAACTTAGCACAATAGGAGATAAGGACACAACTTCTCGAAAGAGTGCTAGACGAACGCCATGGTAGCCTAGACTTGTTTGCCGACTACAAATTTATTGGAAATGTAAGCTCGCCTTTTATGTTGTTCATGCACGAACCGTCGTCTTCTAGAGAAAAACCTGTACGTTTAGTATTACTGATGTTATGCGAATATTTAAGGAAGAAAGTTGAGATTTGACAGGCGCAAGGGAACCCACTTACAATTAACAATGGAGTTAGCACTAGATTCCAACGCTTTGTCGAGCGCATAAAGTCTTAATAACAAGGATAATATGGCGCTATATCATTCAACGCACGAAACATTTATTTGGGCACACGACAGCACAAAACAGCAGATCGAAGGATGCATCAACAAATGACAATTTTATGGCCACAACAACTTCGGTAAGCCCGTTTTCTCAGCCATCTTGAGAACGGTCTACAGTCAGCTACTCAGCAGCATTCCTATCCTGCGGTAAGAACATCGTCCATTTCAACGGCTACCCACAATGGTAGACTGTTCAAGGTCTAATGAGGGTTCATATTGCTAATTGCAGATCAGCATCCATATCAATCTCGACACTGACGGTGCCATGGGAAGTAGGGAGGTCCATATCGTCTAGGGACCCCCAAATAAATTTCCAAGAAAATTCCCTGGCACCGGTGTGCCCTTCCCGAAGGGGATATCTTTCCGATAATATCATGTCGTCGTCCTCAACTCGCAACAAGTGATCATAAGTTCCACTTAACTGCAACAAAGACTGTCCAGCAATCCGCTCCAGTAAGAGCGGGTCCATTTCGTCATTTGCCATATTCAGTGTACGTCATTGAACTTGTACAACTGAAAACGTCGGCAATCGGACGATACACATTCACCAATTCGTTTCATGTCGAACAGCCACTAATTGGACGCTGTGGTTTCCAATTGATCACTGTGTAAAAGATGACCCAACATTTGGCGATTGGACAGTGGACTGGACGCCGTCTTGGACCACTTGCTCAAATGCCATTGGCTCAGCACCGTCCGTAGTGCTAACTTGGACTGGCGATTCAGCACTTGGACGTTTCACGTTATGGGATGATGATGCAGAAATGATGGGTTTCGTGGCTTCCGATGCGTCCGCGGCAATTCCACCACGCTCAGGTGAGGTGCTCTACCTTCCATAGACAAAGTTTCCTTACTCCCATGACTGGCATGTAATATCTTTCAGTCTTCCTCTGCGCATGGAGCATCATATCGTTTTTGATGTCCCAAACACAGGCAAGTAATATCGTCGAATCGCCGTTTCTTGGGAGAAAGACATATCTTTTTTGGACGCAGCAGGTAGACCAGCGAAACATAGACTGCACTGGTTAAGCCATGCCTATTGTTGCGAGGCTACCTGTTCAGGTACCTTTCTTGAGCAATGTGTTTGAGAGCATGCCCAGTTCCTGTGCTGTACGTGGGTCAGCGGTGCGGCTTGAGTAACAGAAGAGGGACTTTTCTGGGACGTATTGGAGTTCCTCAGGAAGCACTGCACATTACAGACCCGTTTCGCATTGCGAGAAGAAGCCCTCCACATCGTTGGACCACGGACAAGGAGGAACGATCGCAGGGTACACGTTCTTTCTTCAAACAATCCGATATGCTTCCTCGCTGACACAGGCCCTGCGTAGTCAGGATTTCGTGGTACTAGAAGCATTGGCAGGTACCCCGCCATCTTCAGTAGTCACACTTTCTAGCGCTGGTATCGTTGTGGAGCTCCAGGAGCCTGGCTATATCTTCCAGTGCCTCCTGGTTGGAGTGGAGCATCATATCGTTTAGGACCTCCAAATAGACTGGATTGGCAGTCTTCATCTTTCCAGTACTGCTAAGTTCCTTGGGAAGGACATATCTTTGTGAAGTCTTCGAATGTCGTCAGTGCTGGGGCCAAAGTATGTGGGCTACATATTTTATAACCATCCCACAGGTGTACTCCACTTCCAAGCTATTTTTGTTCGGTCAACCATGCTAAGATTTCCTGTCAATCACGGCCTACGTTCCACAAGTGCTGGAATACCATGCTCAATGACCAGTGAGAATGGACAAGGAAACATACGTGCCCTTGCTTCCAACCGAATGGGCACCTGGTCATAGCGCAAGGACAGCTGTGTAATCAGGGTTTTGTGGTTTCCTTACCTCTGCAGCTGTCCGATCATGTCACAATCGCTCTCTCTCTCTCTCATAGCTGGTGTTATAAACATATCGCTTTGGCATTCCGGAAACCATGAAAAATATATTTTCCTGTCTGCAGATGACCATGGGGAATCATACCGTATAGGATCCTCCATAAAAATTTGACCGACACCGTTTTGACATCGCAGCATTCTTTAGAAAGAACATTTGTTTACGAACACGCAGCATGTTCTCATCTAATGGTAATAAATAAATATTGGCCAGTGCATTATGGCCCAGCTCCTGTATTAAGATGTCTTTGCTGCCCTTCCTTATTCAGTCACACCTCCATGTCGCTTTCTAGCCATACCCTTGCTGCTGAATTGCTCGTTCGGTGATTCTTTAGAAACATGCAATTTGTCTTCACCATTTGGAAACTGTTTAAGGCTACGAAATCTTTGTCTGCTGTAGCGCAACGTGGCTCCAGCTTCATTTCCTTCGATGCTTTCGGTATGCGGTCACCATCTTCTGTTCGTTTTTTCGTTCCTCCATGCCACTGTATCATTCGCTCGATTCAGGACACCGTGAAAAGGTACCGCTCTTTTGTTTTCCAAGGCGCTTAAAACATGTTGGCATTTATGCTTTCACGTATCAATGGATGACAATCCGTTGAAGTCAAATGCACAAGGCATTTGCTTTGTCCATTGGAGCAATAGCCAAAGAACGTTCAGTTTGCTACCAGCATTGATAAGTTTCGTGACATCACAGATGTACAGTCATAGTAAAAGTCATGACTGACGCGTGATCGGAAATCTTTGGCGACTCCGTCAGCAGCAGCAGTAACGCTTTCTCAGTCTCATTGCAAGTTCATGTTTAGCAGCATCTCAGATGAGTTTTCCCTCGGAGTATTACAAAAAACCAGCAAGTCAACAAGGCAGACTT
Organism: Trichuris muris; assembly: GCA_000612645.2. Classification (NCBI taxonomy): domain Eukaryota; kingdom Metazoa; phylum Nematoda; class Enoplea; order Trichinellida; family Trichuridae; genus Trichuris; species Trichuris muris. Next base: position 22,710,909 of record CBXJ02000282.1, on the reverse strand, counting down.
ACGTGAAACCATTGGTGATACTAGGACGACAGTCCCATACGTGAACATTCCATGCTTCAAAATTTACGTCTTCAACAATCGTGAGTATCTTTTACACAGCACTGCCGAATCCTTCCTTCTCTACTGTCTGTTATCACAACGCAAGCACTCGCATTACGCTGATGCGCAGGTACTTAGAACAGGGCTTTCGAAGTTATGACTGCCACACCGAGTAAACAGCGTTCCGCCACTTCTTACCGGTGCAACTACAAGTGGCCATGTCTGCAAGGTAACAAGCGACGCAGCACTGCTCTTGGTACTCCAGCTGGCCCGCACTACAGTCCTGATGCAAGAGGTGCGTGAAGCACTGTGCTTGGGATACAACGTCGGGTGAAACAAAGCATTCACTGGTGCCGAAGATTCCCAACATGTGCATTGTTCACGATGTCCTGGACAAAACGGACACTTCATCACCCAGTTCCACTCTCTAAACGCTGTCGTTCAGGCAGACTGCTGGACGGAAACGCAGTATCTAGCACGTAGTCCACTGGAACCGCTATACCCCGAGCTACAGCCGGTTGACCAATCTCTTTCTCTTCCCTCTGCATCGGAGAGCTGCGGCAATAATAACAGTTCGAAGCGTGGACAACAAACAGCACGCACGTCGACAGACAGCTACAATAAATGAACACTGAACGGAAAACTGCCTACAAAGAAGCACTGAGCAGTTCACAGTAATGATGCGCAAGGAAGAACACCTCCTGTGCATCACTAACCGAAACGAATGGGCAAGGACTAAATAGGCTTAGCATACCGCGCTTATGCGTTGTGTACAATAGATAAAACAGCAACATATTAAACGTATACGGCGTCCTGGCCTTTCTGGGAGGTACTAAACGAGCTAGGTTTGCTCAATGACAAAGAAACATGATCATGAGTTGACTTTGGCATAGGTCGGTATCTTTTTGTTGAGATATTATGGGTACATAACTATTTGGCGCAGGAAGGTCTGGCGCTCAGGCATCTTGACGCAGAGAGGATTAATTGACCCTACGTGTCTCACAAATGGAAGCGATTAATTTATTAAACAAACGGAACAAGTGTAAACAGTCACTATGCATGTATAGCAACGATATGCGGTTATTTCAACCTTCTCATCGACATGTCTCTCGTTTCTGATGGTATGATTTGGAATAATCGAAAATGGCCGCATCGTGCTCGTTCTTAACGGTGAACGGATTATCAAATGAGCGCTAAAACTTACGGTCTGTATAACTTAGAGAAGTAGTATTAGAAACCAGATGATTCCAAAGAAGCCAAATAAATTGTAGTTTCTGCGCGCGGCATGTCTGGCTCCGAGCAACAATCAAGAATCCTTTATTTAGTGATATGTACAGCGGACAGCACACAGTCAGAACGAAAACCCAAAGTGATCTGCCCAGGCAACGCCTCCGTATTGTAGGAAATGGGGCACACAACAGTTCCCATGACAGGTTACGTAATCCTCTTAATCCTATTACAGCGCCGGACACCTGCCATGCGTGATGGAATGCATCCCATGAATGGGTGCAGGATTAGGACAATCCGCTTGGCACGTCTCTTACTGCACCAGACACCTGCCATGCGTGATGGCACACATTCGATGGGATGGGTCGGAAGGATTACGACGCACCTGCCGGCCACTCTTGGACGCCTGCAGCGGCTAATACGGCGTTGACCCAGAGTTGCCGTCGCACCAGCTCTCAGGGCTGCAACAGCTGGCTCGTTCCTCGGTCTTACGAGTGGTTGTGTGTACTGTATTCTCGCTGTATTTACTGAACGTTGACTGTGAATAAAACGCGTCTCGAACAGATATGCCTTCGAACGGCTTGCGCTCGAGGCGAGACGCTACAGTATATATACTGGTTGGGGGATGCGCAACTGGTACACATGAGACGTGTCGCAGGTCCACAATGCACCACAGATGACGCATCCCCTTTCAGACCCAATTTGGCGCGGGGTCACATTTGCGACGCAAATAGCGCATCCTTTTGCCCTGCGTGCACGTGCGTACATTCCGCGCCAGATGCCCGTTTCGACCATCGGTCAGAGCACATAAATGTTCTAGAAAGACCCTGGCTGAGCACGCAAATTTCGGGCAACCTAGAAGCCTTTTTGGGAGTACATGTTTGACCAATCAGTGCTACATAAGTCCAGCACAACGGTTTGAGCCTAAGCTCAACATAAAATATAAAGGAACTGTACCTTTAACATCGGTATAGCAATGGGAAAAGAAGGTGCGGTTGCTAACGGGAGATTGACACAATGCAAAACGCAGGAGAACGTTACTATCATAATCAAGTTCCGGGTTATGGTAGGGTGTTGGGCAGATAGGAAAAACGACCCTTTTATTTTTAAGCATACGCCGTCATAGAAATAAGGCAATGAAAATAGCGTTCATGAAAAATTACTGCGGAGCAAAAACCAAAAGAACATGAACTACTTAACGATGCTTTAGCTACCGTTCAGCTGGCAGGGCTCCGATTTGTAGGACCTTTTCTGGGATCCTAATTTGATTCAAACGAACAGCGGCAGTTTTAACATTAAGTTTCCTTGCAATCTGCCGTGTTGCTTTGTCCGGAACCGCTTCGACAGTACTCCCCCACCGAACGAATGTAATCAATCGAGGCATTTCAGAACGCTTTCCGTCACGACGTTTTTTAACTCCCTCACGAGACTGTTAACGCCAACTACAAATATGTTACACGTACTACACATACTTCACAACTACACGAACTTTCTGCTCATCGATATGTTCATTGATACTTCGTGCGGCTTCCGCAGCTCTGTAGATCAGTTTGCACTCGATTAGAAAATACCTACTCAATTGTTAGCCGTACATTGTAATCAAGACTGCAATTATTCTTGCATCAGTCTAACATATAACAAATCCAAGCAACGCCGCAGCAAGTTCAGCTGCACTGCAGGAAAATATAACAAAAATGTTTACTGGAATACTTGCTTCAACAATTCACTTCTGTCGCCTGCCGAAATGCTCTGCTTGGGCTTTCGCTGCTTAAGCTGACGCTGGTAGCGCTCCCAGCGACCATCCTTTTGTAAAACTTCCTTTTCTAATTTGCGAATAGCCTCTCCCTTTTCGATCTGCTGCGTGAAAAACTGAGCTTCCCGCTTTGCCTGTGAAATTTCCATGCGCATGCGCTGTTTGTGCTTGCTCTTTTCATAGACGAGCTGTTCGGTCAAATGGTGCCACTTGAATCTAAACAGCAAGAAGACAACAGTTTGCGCTTTTGGTAAAAAAAAAGTTACATCACCTGTGCAGGTATTTGATGTTCCAAAGCGATTCGAACGCTTTGCTCCGCTTCCTGCCACCGACTTGGGTATTGTTCAGCGACAGTGCTACGCGTTTGGCCACGGACTTATCCTTAAATTCAATCCAACCTTCAACGTAGCGAGACTTCGAAGCGCCCGTTTTGCGAACAACTTCGCGTTGGAAATAAATGCGACCAATTTCTCCGTAATCCGAAAACAGTTCGCGGACGCGCTGCACCGTCAAGCAATAGGGAATCGTTGAGAGATAGACTATGCCGGGCTCTACTTTCTTCTCCTTCTTAGCCTCCGCACTTGGACGACCTGCACATGACGGAAGCTCTTCCGTCATATCTGCTAACAAAGGCATTAAGGCAGAATTGAGGCCAATATTTTAAAATAACTAAGGCACCAAAGCGTCCGTCTTGCAGAGCGCCTAAAGGTACGCAAGGATTTATTTTCTTTTCGGTCAGGACGATCAGAGAAAAGTTTAGCACCCAAGAAAGGCGAATGATCTATTGGAACTACAAGAACCTTCAGAGTACGCAGGCACAACTGAAGCACAAGTTCTAAAAATAGACCGACGATGGCCCGTACCAGTTCGAAAAGAAAATGGGAAGACAAAATTCAAACAGGATAGTCAAGATACAGATGCCAGAGTATAAAGGGGTACTGTTGCCATTACGTAAAGATGGCTTTACGTAATGGCAACAGTACCCCTTTATACTCTGGCAAGGAGGCGCTCAGTCAGTTTTCGCCTGGACGGAGGAAACTTGCGCCACGATATCTTGCTGACCCAACGTCTTGCCAGCTTCCTTAACAGCCTGCTTTGCCACAGCCTTCACGCCAAGATGATGCACGTTCATGGCCGTCTGGGCCGAATAACCAGCCAGGTAAAAAGCATTGTCGGTCAGCGTGGCGGCCGATTCACCGTACCTGAAATTTTGAACAATCAAGAAAATATGGCAGCAACATTTCGAATTGTTCTGCTTACTTGCACCCGACAACCTTAACGCTATTGTTGGCGACGCACTTGGCCAAAGTCTTGGCGGCTTCTTCCAAGCTCAGCCAGACGTTAGAGGCGCCAACCAAACCACCTGCGGTCACTTCGAATACGCTGTGAACTGCATTTGACAAACGACCCGGTTTCACACGCTTGTTCGCATGGTCTGCCACCTTCTTGCCCAGGTACTTCGCCGCCTCTCCGACCTTTTCAACTGAATACAATAAGATAAGAAAAGCACAGTTCCAAAGTGGCCAAAAAATTAACCATTAGACTTACAAAATAGACGCACAATGAAAAATGAACCGAAAATTAATTTCTATACGAATTGCTTTGCACATATAGGTGAACAGCTAACATAGCACATCGAGATGTAAAATTTGCAGACGGAAATGTTGGCTCCACTTTTCGGGGAGTGCGCAACGGATCGGCAAAGGAAATAAAATTGCTTTGCATTTGGCAAATGAAGGCCTTGCACGGCAAGCCAACATACCCAAGTATCCGCTGATTTTGTAGGCAACTTTGCCGCCGCGTCGCAAAAAGTGGACACCCGTTTGCACACGCGTATCAATGACCACCGGTTGATCGCTTGGGGTTACGCGAGTCGACAAGCTGGTAAACTTCCCTTCGACAATGTCGGCAGTTTTCGCCGTGTACTCCTTTATGCCAAGCGAAATGAACAAGCTGGCTGAAAATGAACAGTCTTGCAACAGTTGGGACGGTGAGAGAAAAGGTTCGCTGGTACAGTTCACCAAGAATTCAGCAATCTTCTTGCTTAACCGTTGCTTCTCCGCCTCGGTCAGCTCAGGAAGGGCTACTTCGCTGCGCAGAAGCGATAACTCTCGCAGAATGCTTTCAAATTTCTTCTTGTCTTCATCGGAGACTTCAGGCGAAAAGACCACGCCCACAGTGTAGCCTAAACGACCATCCCGAGTGCAACAGCAATAGTGCACGCAAGAACGTGGAATCACTTTCGTCCTTCTGGACGCAGCTTGGAAACATGTAGGCTCCATATTCGGTTTCCATCACCGGAGATTCATTGGGAATCAGTGGGTAGATCCATGTATTCACTTTGACAAAGCCTACAGCTTCACCGCTAGTATTTGGCGGAAGCTTCGGTGCTACCGTTTCGTTCGGCTTGGCGTACCTATAAATAAAGCAGGAGTGCCTTGACGTTGCCCGCAGCCCTAATCGATTGCCCTTTGGAAGCCCACGTTAAGTAAGGAGCTCTTGCAACGTTGTTTCTACGCTAACAGGAGACGCTGACGGGAAGAGCTCCTTCGATTCCTTGGATTGCGCATATGTCAAAGGCAGAAGGGACCACACGCTCGGCATTAACCGAAGAAAACATTAATTTACAATACGCGTAAGCAAACAGGTTCTATTGTGCCCATAAAAGAACGCTTCCATGCACAGAAGATATTCCCACATCAACAATGAACCAAACTCCCAATTGTCATCACAGCGGAAAGACGTACACAATACACAACATGCTCTTATGAGTACAACACGCTCAGGGATATTTGTATTAACTGCCACGCCACTGTTAGTTATCGTATTAAGGTGAATTCAAAGTGGAAAGAAGCAAGTGCATCCAGTGGCGCACTATGCTAAAAATGGAAAGGAACTAGTGTGCGCACGTCGCTTGTGCAATTCCTGGTGAGTATTGCCTAACGTATCCCAATGAACCGCCCGTCAGTTACTTGTCCTTACGAGGCAGTTGCCAGGGCATTTTCCCTATACGTCATGTTATACGCGCAGCGATAATGTCGGTAATCGTGTTGATCTAGGTAAGGAGGAAAAGGCTTCTTAGCACGGTACTGGAAGAAGATAGCTTTCAATACCGGCTGGTTTTAGGTCAGGGAATTATGCTGACGATGGAAACAATTTTGCCAAAAGACGACATACGCAATGTTAGTCACAAACAAAAGGTGCATGGATATGAGTTGATAAAAACTGAAAGACCTCTGACTACGACGCCCTTGAAAGCCCACGTTTTGTCTTGCTTGGACGGGAAAGGTCTAGCGATTCGTTTTAAACGTTTTGCAATAGGAATTCTTGCCTTCTCAAGCAAGAGACTGCGGACGCTGTGATTACGGCACTACGTGCCCTGAAAACAAAATATCAACATCGGCTAACATTCACTTTGAACTAAACTTCCGCAGAGCCATTCGTCCCAGAAGATAGGTTTCTATGGCTAACTTAAAGCTGGAAAACCAGGCTAAAAGTACAACTTACTTAAAGATTTGCAAGCAGGTAGGATAGGATGGAATGGAAGTCTCGCTGCCGGTCACTTTGAAGATCTGTACACCTTGGCTGATTTCGAAGATCAGTTCCGCGTCCAGGCACGGTTCAAAGGCATCCAGGGCCGTTGTCGACGGAACTCGTTCAAAGTTACTCTTATCCTTGTTACGCAGATACTGAAGGCGGGAGACGACGTGTTCCTTAGCACGCACCATCTTCTGTACAAGGATGCTCTTTTCGGAATTTTTCATCTGCTCGGCTTGCGTGATGAATATCAGCCCCTGTTCGTACATTCGCACGGCCATATCGTCTTCGCCCTTTTCGTCAAACCAAATTGCTTGATCGATGCAAGCGTAAGCTCTGTAATACAACGTGGACAAGGCACTCGGCGGTTTGGTGGCACATTTTGGCTCGGTGCTCATCGCTACCCGGTACGCAAGGCTGCAAGAACGATTTAAAGGTGAGAGGAGAATTAACACCCAAATGCACAATGCATAGGGAAAACTTTTAAACACTGCTTCTAAAGGAAATGGCACAACGGTTAGCAACGTTGAAACTGAGGAATATGCAGGCAAATGTTTTACTACATGTTTTCTATTCCAAGAACTTGGAAAAGCGAAAGCTATTCGCTTGAAAACGTACCTTTACATAGGTAAGAAACTTAATTGTGAAAACTGCTTACATGACCATAAGCAGCCTCAAATGGCCAAATGACTCCGCATTATAAATGAAGACGGCATTTCGAAAAGTTGCCTACGCAACGCTGGCAAGGTTGTAAATCTCAGTAAATGTGCAAAACTACAACGCACGGACGATGAGGTAGCCCAAAAAATTGGGTGGATAATCACCGGTATATCGCATGAAAACATTGGATTAATCAAGCATTTTACTGCGTCGCTCGAATGCTACATCTACGAGGAAGTAATGACGTATTTCGTCTTGCTTCAGAAAGGCTGAAGAATAAGGAGACCAGCGACTTCATCCGTAACGCTTTGGATCATTCAGCTTGCGCCCGTAAAACGGTATGTAACGCACAATCGGGCTCCAATCACTGACGTACACGAAACAGGTGGCGACTAAAGCGCCGTACATTAGTAGGCTGGTTGGCCTGAAACAGTTTCAAGTTCCGTTAAAGAATCCGACCAAAAGCCGTGCCGCTGTTAGACGGACATACAGGATGAGAGTCACGGCAAAAGTCTGCACCTGTATTGGCAACGGAAACGCGACTTCGCTGAGCAATAAGGGAGTACATATTTTCAAGATTCGCCCAACTGCCACGTTCGCTTGCAAACAAAAGTACTCACTGACTCACGATTCGCAGTACCTGTTTATTGTAAAAGACAATTGCAAATCATTCGCACGGTCGATATTCAATACAGTTTATGGGACAACAGGGAGAACGGGCAATCGCAGCAGCACACTTCAAACGCCTCCAACTGTCAACCCAACCGCAAACTTAGTTCGCTAAACCACACATAAGCAGAGATTGATTAGAACTTTCACGTCAGTTAACGAAAAGTTAAGCTCACCCTGAAATGACCACTCATTATTTATAGGATACAGCCAATTCATACTGAACAATTAAATTCAAGGACAGTCTGGCTGACGGTGGGCAAAGCTTACTCACGCCTTTGGAATTTATTCCTACACTTTCGGGAAAGTAGTGAAGTGCCCAAAGTTGGCCCACGAATGAACACGCTTGAGAGATTATCAAAGCAGCTCATTATATGAAAAATAGACGGTGATGATAGTGTTTTGCCTAAATGCGTTGCTCTGATAGATTGCTTGTAGGCATCAATCTAGACTATGAAGCCACCAGATCTCAACGAATGCGAGCCGCTATATGAGAAACTCCAACAACTGCTGTTCGTCGATGACTCACAAAGAAACGGGGCAGGCGTCGAAACGGTACTTACCCGGGCAAGCGATACCTGTGAAGGAAGTTCTTCAGCGACGATGGCATGGCGCGTTCTGAAATGACAGTAAAATGTTAACAAAACTTGCAAACACGCCGAAGGACAAACGCTGTACAATTCCGCAGCCTGCATTAATCCCGAACAAGACAATATGTTCAGGCACCCCCTGACCGCAACCCAATGCTCACTTACGGAGCCACTTAGTCGCAAAACTTCACCTTTAAACAAAAAAGCAAAAGGATACCTTCCAGGGAAGTCATTATCGCTAGATATGATTCAATTTGCTCTTTCCAAGAAAGGGACGGCAGAGCTACAGTATGTTTTGTGATCAAGTTAAAAGGCGGACACTATTGCTAAACTATTTGTGTACGCAATGAAATCGTCGGCAGCTTTGGCAGCGCACTTGTTGCCTTGCCCCCACCGCAACGAAAGCATCGTGGCTGCGATGGTCAAGAGTGACCACCAATTCCGAGAGCGCGCATTCCGTCTTGCTACTTACGCCCGTCGGTTGCGGCTTACGCCTTGTGAACGCAAGTAACGCCGCTTTGAAAATTGACGAACTCGCTGGGAAGGGTCCGTTTCCCAATTTTTTAGCGTCGCGCATCGATTCAACTTGCGCGATGCGTGCCTGCGGTTGCGGGATGGCGAAATCTGCGTGACAATAGCCTACTGAAACGTATCGAATCGAATAAGTTATTGTGCAAGTTGCCAGGTGCAGGCATGTAAGCGTTGTGTTACTAAATGGCTTCGCCATTCTATGGTCGGCCGGCCAGTCGCATTTCTGGTGCATTTTTAGCAGCAAAACAGTTAAACAATGCAGTTGAATTTGATTTAAGCCACCGAACGCACTTTACTGTCAAACGCCTCACAATTGCCTCGGACATTCCCGGATAAACTATGATTAGCAGGTACGAAGTACAGTATTACCAAATGCCCTCGTCATCGGTATTCTTGGTTCTCCGAGGTTTTCAACCTAGGGGGCAAACCGTCTTGTGCATGCAAAGGAGGAGCTTTCTGTCTGTACCTTTAGCAGCGTGCCCAGCGCGGATTCCAGCGGTTCGTCGATTTCAGTCCAACTTTCATCCGGCAGTTAACTCGTAGTTATGCGCTTTGCATTTCGCCGGGTAAGATGTCCGTTGTCCAAAGCGAGGTTCCCCACCACGGTTGGCTGAATTTAACTGACGCGTTGTAACTGTTGCATTTCCCTTGAGATTGGTCACCTAGCAAAAGCCGTACTCCATTGAACGGCTCTTCGGAATATGTTTTAACTTATCGTGAGTGGTAGCGACTGACACGTGGCGCTAAGTTGATAGCAAAGTTCTCTAGGAACTGTTTGATACGTCCAGGGATTCTCGCTTTCGCTAGTGCATGCCGAAATTGCGGATTTATTAGGCAAACTCAGCGGACATACAGCCGTTTTCAACACAGCACAGTGTAACTTAAAGCGCTGAGTCGTTGCTCCATACTTTGGATGTTCAGGTGACATCCGTGATGACGTTTCATGTTCTCGCCACGGACGCCATCTGGTTCCTTTGTTTGCCGTTCTACTTTGCAAAGGTCATCAACGCGCGTTGGCGTGGCTCACTGCTGTTTTCCGCCTCGAGAGGCCAACCATAGGCCTACTGTAGTCAATTGCTCAGTGATCGTCAAGGCAATTGATATACGCAGTCGGCGTCATTAACCTTGAGCAGCCCCTGTCATCGTCCCCAGTGCCGTTGCCTCTGCGACAAGCGTGCAGACGGAAGTATTGCCCGATCTTGTTTTCTCCTCCATTCGTTTGCCCACCGTTTGCTTGTTCTAATGCCTTTACGTTAGCGCGTTCTCCCCCCACCGTTTGCAGCCGTTTTATCCAACGCTCGCGGATTTAAGAATGGGGAATTGCGCGTACGTTTCATTTTAAATTTACAAAATTCGTCAATCTCCTGCACCAATGCGTCATTGGCATTAGTCAGGAATATTTGTCATCGTTCGTGGGAGTTGCGAACCTGTTTCGTGCTGCTCCCCGCTGCAGAGTAAACTTCGTTTCGTTTGCCACCGGAGATGCTTCCAGTTTCTACCGAAGATATCTCCTTTCTCCCGCCCGAGCGTTAGTCTGCCAGGGGCGGCTTGTTGTAGATGGACGTTGTCCGACCGCCTCGCGTAGTCCCTTCCGCAGCTATTCACCGATTCGTCATCCGTCTTGAATTGCAGGAACGCTTCTGACAATGACGCACATGCCGCAGAGTACGTACGTCGCCGACCATGCAGCAATGAACTTGGTGGGTTCGAAAGACCAGCAAACCCTTGCTTGGGCTCACCAGAATTACGTCATTGATTCCGGGATCCATTCCGCCGGCGTTGGAACTTACGCATCGTCGGCTATATCCGGCGTATCCGGAGTTAGCAGTTTCATTGAGGAGTATGGTGACCCTTACACGCCTGGCTATATGCGCGAGCAAATAGACGGTAATGATAGTGTGTTTTGCCTAAATGAGTTGTTCTGATCGATTGCTTGTAGGCATCAATCTAGACTATGAAGCCACCAGATCTCAACGAATACGAGCCGCTATATTTCCCGAAACCATCGAAGACGTTGGCGATATCCCGACGGCTCAGTACGACTTTGGTCAGTCGACAAATGTCCAGCGTTTGGCCGAACCGAGCCAGATGCTCAAGTCGGCGGTAGTCAACATTATCAATTATCATGACGACGCCGAACTGACCGCCAAGGCAATCCCCGAGCTCATCAAGCTACTTAGCGACGTTGACCAGGTGATGCAAAGGTTATTGGGTCATACCGGAAATTGAATAATTCCCCCCTTTGTTTGCAGGTGGTGGTCCAGCAAGCCGCCATGGTTATCCACCACCTGAGCAAGCGGGATGCAGAGCTGATAGCGTTGGCCAAAAGCCCAGATCTCGTATTGGCCGTCATTAATGCGATCAACAATAGCTCCGAACCTGAATTGACCAAGTATGCCGCCGGAACGTTGTACAACATTTCTCGTCACTATCCGGGATTGTTGGCCATATTCCAGTCAGGCGGCATTCCAGCTCTCGTTCGTCTGCTGAGGTGCGGATATTCTGTGCTACGCCCTTCCGCTGAAGCATTCTGCTTTGTTGTTTGAAGCTCGCCCATTGACTCGGTCGTCTTCTACGCCATCACGACGCTGCACAACCTTCTGCTCCACCAGCAAGGCTCAAAAGAGGAGGTCCGCCGAGCTGGCGGCGTTCCGAAGATGGTTGTCCTCTTGAAAAAGCCGATTCCAAAATTTTTGGCCATCGTCACGGACTGCCTGCAGAATCTGGCCTATCGACATGCCGAAACTAAGGTATGCCTTGGCATTTAGAAGCGGCTTAGCAATTGCGATGTTGGCTTTGCAGCTGGTCATACTTGCTTCCGACGGTCCCAGGGAACTGGTCCGTATAATACAGAGCTACGATTACGAGAAGTTGCTATGGACGTCGTCGCGTCTGCTGAAAGTGCTTAGCGTTTGCCCGCAAAACAAGCCGGCAATCATTCAAGCTGGCTGTATGCAAGTGCTCGGTCAACGGCTCGTCCATCCGTCCCAACGGTTGATACGAAGTTGCTTGGATTGCTTGCGAAATCTGTCCGACGAAGCAACCAAGGAGGAGAACGTCGAAGACTTGCTGAGGCATCTAATTCAGCTTCTTGGGTCAAGCGATCTTGAGGCGGTTGCCTGCTGCGTTGATATATTGTCCAACTTGACCTGCAACAATCAGCGTAACAAGGTGCGTATACATGGCCTATGCCGCCCGCTTAAATAGGCTAGACCGAATCTGCTAACTGGAAATACCGTATGCTGAGAATAGTGGCTCTCTCATCTACAAGCGTAAAGTTATGCAAAGACGAAGTCTGTTTTTACAATTGCTTTGCTGCAATGAGCCAGGGATGTGCTTTGAGCCGTACGAAAAGTCTAAAGTTATAGTTGACGCAAATTTCAAAAGTGAGGTAAGCTCGAAGCGTTGAAACTTTCCATTGGAAAGCAGTGTACTGCATTGAAGTTTACGAGCATTCCATCGTTTTAGCGAAGATTAAATGCGATTCCGATGATTTGCAGGTTACCGTTTGTCGCTCAATGGGCGTCGACGCACTGATTCGAACGCTGCAACAGTGCATGAACTCGTTCGAGATTGTCGAGTCGACCCTGTGCACCCTGCGTCACTTGACCTGTCGTAATCCTGACGCCGAGACGGCCCAGAACGCGCCCGGCTTCAGCTATGGAATTCCGCTGATTTGCAGCTTCGTCAACTTCCACGCGCAGCCGATAGTTCGCCTTCCGGTGGCCAAGGCGGCCCTGGGCTTGATCCGCAACTTGGCCAACAGCGCTGCCAACTTGAACACCTTCCGCGAGAACGGCATCACCAGCAACGTGTGCATGTACTTCATCCGCGCCTTCCAGCAGGTCCAGCAGGCTCAGCGAGCCAAGACTGAGCCGCCGATCATTGACGGCGTTAACAGCTTGGATATTGTTGAATGCAGCGCCGCCACCTTGCATGCCTTGTCCAAGGATGCCGTCAACCGATCTGTAATGCGCCAGATGAACGTTGTTCCAATTTTGGTGCAGGTATAAATTGCACGGATGGGCCGAATGCGCCTGAAGAATGCGGAAGTCATTTGTCATGTCTTCTGTTGTTCTTTTAGCTGTTGTACTTCGAAGTGGAGCATATCCAGTTGGTTGCCGCTGGTACGCTGTCCGAGTTGTCTAACGATTGCGACGGAGTACATTTGGTCGAGCAATGCGGCGCCACTCCTCGCTTGACCGAACTGTTGCATTCCAGAAACGAAACTATTTGTACGCAACGTTGATGTCTGCATTGACGCACCGGACTAACGATTGCGCTCTCTTGCAGCCACGTATGCCTGCGCAACCCTGCATCGTATGAGTGGAGATAAGCCTGCCGAATATAAGAAAAGACTGAGCGTTGAATTGACCAGTGCGCTGCTGCGAGACGATGGTGTTGGCAATTGGGGACAGGTATTGTTTACCATACTGTATTTTACGTAACGCAGCTGTGCATTGGTCATTTATTTAAGGAACCGATGGCAGTTGAGGCGTGCAATGTACCGGACGATTTTTCGGACATGGTTTACAGAGGTAGGCATCCACCCGTCGTTGCATTCTAAATGTAGCAGCTTACGCGTCACGCTGTTCTTCAGGCTCTTACGACAACGCAGTCAGCTTTGACCAGATGCATGTCAACAGCCCAGCAACGGTACCTTCGGGTTGGGACGGAATGGACTCGACTGCACCGCCTGCAGGGTCCGCTGGTCAACAATACGGAAGTATACCTGCGAGTCTTCCTGCGCAGCCTGCTTCTCGCTATCCGCCGCAGCAACCAGTCAATTCGTGGTACGATACCGATCTATAGGTCAATCAGCTATGGTTGTAGCCTTCATCTAAGTGCGTACACATTTATTATTGCTACCACACCTATGCATGGACGGTTAAGGCGTTTATCCCGCAATAAATCAGTTACAGCACCCTAACGTTAGCGCCGTAGGTTTGGGGGGGGGGGGCGTTTCTCGTATTCTAATAATACGGTGTGAGTTGTTTTGCCAGCGAAAATGTATGTTCTGCCTCGTTCCCAAATGTTGCGCATTGGGTCTTTGACAAAAGTTTTGAAACAGCAATTTCTTCTGGCTGAGCCGTTTGTACGGAACGGAGAATGAGAGCAGAGACGATGGCGGCGATTAGTTTCTTTTCCAAATGCGTCCGTTCACGTTAGCCTGTTTGCCAAAGGCGTAGCGGTCATTGTACATTGGAGATTCTAAGCTGATTAGCTTCATTGTAAAGATGGAGATTGCCAATTTTAATGGCCTGTGCTGCTCGCGTGGACGAGCGCTTACGCCTTTGCAGAAAGGGAAAGTCGAACGTCGAGTTGTCTTCCCGTCGGTATTTCTTTTCGTGTATTGATTGTCCTCAAAAGAAGCTTCTCAAGGATGTTGCGATGACGTTCGGGCGAATCTTCCCTCACGATTCGGCCTTGAAATACTGCCATTGTTTGCGCTCCTAAAATCAATCGTAATTTAGGTTTGATCGTATCCCTGCGTGCCATTCGCCCATTTCGTTTGCTTTGTGCTATTTTTGCGTAATGAAGTAATCAAGCAATGCAAATTGCTTATCGCGAACGTTCCAGCTTGCCTACAATTGCGAACAGTGGCGCCCCCTTGTTGAGCGTTGCCAAATTTGGAAGCCAAATAAATTCTTTCTTAGAAAATCAATCTTGTCAGAATTTGAAGAAAGTTCCTGTGCGATCCGGTGTCGCCATTGAGAAATTTCATTGATTCCTTTGGACTTCGCTGAGGTTTCTAAGCAACCTTTGTCGCTTGCATGTTTTGTCGGCAAACAGTATGGTGTTTAATGACGACGATTACCATATTTTTATTAAAGTTCAATTGACAAACATTTCTTATTTTCTTTTTCTCAACACATCCCGCTGACGACGGGTGAGGTAACACTCGAAAGCCCCAGATGCTGCAATTATTTGCACTAATGAAGATGTAATTGTTAATAGGCAGCATATTTGGTGATTAAAGAACTGAAATTCAATTCCCACCCGAATCGCATGCGATTGCCCACGACTTGTCTTCAGCGGAAACAGATAATTATATATATATATATATATATATATATATATATATATATATATATATATATATATATATATATATATATATATATATATATATATATATATATATATATATATATATATATATATACTAGTGCAACTATAATACCGGCTTTCTGAACGATCTTGTTCCGTCGTCAACGATTTATTTTTTGTGTAAGAGAATCCCGATCTCCATGGGTATATAACATATACCCATCGGTAGGGCGTTGTTTCCGTTAATTTCGGGCACTACGAGTGGACAAAAACGGGAACAAGCCGTGAATACTTCAAATAAATAAATAAATATATATATATATATATATATATATGGCGAATCGAGAAATCACGGAATATTATACCCGTTGTTGTCGAAGGCCACGTAAATGGAAATATATATATATATATATATTTCCATTTACGTGG
Source organism: Trichuris muris (assembly GCA_000612645.2). Lineage (NCBI taxonomy): Eukaryota > Metazoa > Nematoda > Enoplea > Trichinellida > Trichuridae > Trichuris > Trichuris muris. The sequence continues at coordinate 22,695,423 of CBXJ02000282.1, read as the reverse complement.
CCTTCGACAGGGCCGGACTACTATATATATATATATATATATATAGTAGTCCGGCCCGTTGTTATCAAGAATATATATATATATATAATCGAACAAAAGAATCCATCGTAAAACGGCGTCAGTCGTCATGGCGAATATAAACTACGCAGTAGAAACATAAGGCAAATTGGTATCTCAGCGTTTGACGATACTTCTCTGGTGATGACAGGAATAAATGTCATACGAATTCAATAAACCTTCTGAAGGCATGGGCCCTATGCCCCTCAGGCGATAATAGAAGGATAAAGGGGCAACTAAGAAATTGCAATGGATCAAAGTATTTCTTCGCTAATATGCTAGGACGTAAAATGAAATGTCGTCTGGCTTTTCTGAACGGTGGTCGAGTCGCACTACGCGTCGAATACTTTCGTGCATGATTCAAATGCACCTCAGTCGCTGTCCATTCTTCATGGTGATTCTCATGCTACTGAAATTATTAAATTTGTGTTTGTGTGGTGCAGTTCCATTGGGAAGGTTTTCTACGGACCCGCCTCGTTTGTTGTCGTTTTTCTGATAAGCCTCCAGCAGAGCGCTCTCTGTATGAACACAGGCCTATTGAACACCGAATTTAATAAGCATATTGAACTTTGGTTTCAACTTATTGTGGTGATGGAACCTACTCGGCTCGACTGGAAAGAAACGCTATCGTTATAGCCTGAAAGTCCGCTGTTGTTCAAGTCTCTGTTATTCCATGGCGGCAAACGCAAATGCACGCACCGATTTTCATTGTTTTCTAGACACTATAGATTAATGGGAAATGCTGCACTTCCATTGAGACAAATTGCAGACTCCTACGACTGTAAAATGTAAGGACAATGGGCAGTAGACACTCATCATTTCGGTAACGGTACTTGCGAGCACGAGCTGACGTTCTCTCAGGGCCGGGAGATCTACAATAACTTTCACTTTTACGCTGAATTGATGCATTTCGACAAAAGTCAGAGAATCAGTAGCAAGACAACATTGTATCTCGCTGCCCCAACATCGATAATCGCCAACTTTTGGGCAGCTGAAATCAGCAACTGTATCTGCCAGCTTCGGCTATCATTTGCATTGGGCACTGGATTGAAGAAACGAATGCTACTCCCAAGCTGTGTGACTTTATTTGGAAGCGTAATTGCAGGTTTCCGAGGACGTTGCTTTCATCTACGGCACAGCAGGTACGATACAATGAACGTATGGTTGCAGAAAACGCCATAATCAGGAAGCCGCCAGAAAACTGCCGCTACCCGATAAGCGACTAAATTGGTTATCTATTGTCTATCGCTTAATTATAATAATTCAATGACAGTGTAATGGTCATTTAAGATGGAACTTCTTTGTTAAAACAATAAAAGGGTGCATTGTGAAATTTCCATCGTCGTTGAATTTCAGCCGTGCTATTATTAATGAGAAGTTTACTTCAATGGGTTTACATGCAGTTTACTACATTCGTAATAGTAAAAGCAAAGTTGCACTGGTTGTCATTTACGCATGAGGTCTATTTTGAATTGGAGCTCGAGTCGGTGCTCATCTCCGAACTGGCGTCGGAAGTCAGGGCGGTCGGTTCGTAAAATCCGTGATGGCCAGACAGAATCCGCATCAGCGAACGCAGCTTAAGCCACCAGCGTTCCTTGGAAAAGCGATGGACAAAGTCGGCCTTATCCCTGTAATTGAAGCACATTTAAAAAGAGAGTAAATGGAGACTCCAATATTCGAACTTCAGCTGTAAGATGGGTATGCATTCTGATCCGTGGTCTCCAACACCTAACAGGACAGCGCTGTCCGGTTCCTTCGTGTAAACCGAACCCTTTGCTTGAACGCTTTGACGAGCTTCAGCTACCAACTTTTCTGCCGCCTTGGCAGCCATACGTGTTGCCAAATTGCGATCAAACGGCGTTGGGCAACCGCCCTGTTGCGAGTGTCCAAGCACGTTGATTCTGGTGGAAAATTTTCCCTTCCCTTCCTCGCTGAACAGTTGCATTATAAACTGTGTTGTGTAATTTGCATTTGCCTTTTCGCAGCGCATGATTATGTATCGCTGTACGCCTGACTTCATTTTCCGCGAAATCACCTGGACGTCCCGCTAAAACCGCGATTCATTATCACACAGTTATGCGACGTCGTTGAACCGTTTATGAATTGTTGCCCCACATTGCATTTTCTGAACAGTTTGCCATCATCAGTCTTAACTGCCAACCGGCGTAAGCAATGTTAGCAATATGAGCTAAGAAAAGAAGATTGCAATCCATCCATCGCTTCATTGCGTAGCTGTCACAGAAAGTATTACTGTAGTTGAATATTGGATTTCTCACGGGTTTCAGTTTCATATTGTGTGAAAACGGCAGAATACCCGTTCATCAATGCTTATCATATATATATATATATATATATATATATATATATATATATATATATATATATATATATCAAATTAATCAGGTAGCTAATCATGTTGACCTGGTCAGATACCTGATTAATTGCCCGGCTGTGGCAAAATAGGCACTTGATCCCTTTGCAAAACCTTTTTATATCCTTTGATCCCGTTTACCAATCCCCCTTACTTGCTCTGAACACAGAACAAGTCAGTACCGAAGCCTGTGCTACACTAGAACAGCGAACACGGATTGCCGTTCCTGCATTGCTATGAACATTTATCACCGTGTTATGAAAAGATCAATATTCAGGGTCATGTATATATATATATATATATGACCCTGAATCGAGAAAGAAAAATTCATATATATATGTATATATAACTCAAATAGAATTATAGCATAACGTGTAAGGAATGGAGCTGCACTTCATCTACAACGAAGCCTCTGGCATTCCGGCGTAGCTGGAGTGAGGGCGAAAAGCTCAAAAGTGCCCTTCTTTCCTTTATACGGTGCAGTTGTTTGATTACGAAATTGCAATACACGCGTAACTCAACGGCTAAGCTTACCTTGATGTCGTCGACATCAAACGGCTGCTCAAAAATATACGCATTGTCTGCTCCGGAAGCCAAAGCCGACAATGTGGCCAAATAGCCGCAATATCCACCCATTGTTTCCACGATGAACACGCGGCGTTTGCTTCCTATTGCAGATTGCTTGATTTTGTCGATCAGACCGCATATTTCGTTCAGTGCGCTGTCCGATCCAACGGCAATGCTAAAATTGGTCTTGTCGTTAGGACGCACATGCTGGGATGGTCCTGAGGCACCTGGTTCCCGGTATGTTGTTGCTTATTGCGCAGGGCAGCGTTACCATTGGAATGCAAAACTCCTTGTACTTGTCTCGCAGTTCAGTCATAAGCACGCAAGAATGAAAGGCCTCAAAGCCGCCAATCAAGAGGAGGCCGTCAATTTTGAATTTGCGCAACTGGGATACAACTTTCTCTATGTCTTTCGTTGGAAGCGACTTCTGGGTCCCAAGAAACGATCCACCGGACATAGTCCAATTGGTCACGTCGTGCCAATTTATATCCTGTTGTATATGTATACATGTAAAGTGTTCCTTGAAGAATGAGGGGCATAACCCTACTTGGAAATCACCTTTGATCAACCCGTCGAAGGAATCCTTGATGGCGAACACTCGGCAACCGTGACTGATTGCATTGCGGACGAACGATCGCACGGCGGCGTTCATCCCGCAGGCAGGAGCACCAATGTTCATCACAGCGAAGGTGAACTTGTGCCCACCGCTGAGCGTATCCACGTCCTTGGGAGGGCGCATTTTTGTTAGCAGCTTGTAGGTCTCCAAATTGCGAATGAACGTTTTCCCGCGTAGCTTCACCGCAGTTTCCCAATCCTTGTCCGCCATCGCCTTCTTAACCTGGACAGAAGCAAGTGTGCACTTCCGTACAATTGTAATCGGGCGCAATCCCGAATGGCGAAATCTGAACGGTCGCAACCCTGAAAATGGAATTCCTTAGAAAGTATTCAAACCAACAGTTCGGAAGTAAAAGTACGTTATTCGCATTACTGAAAGGCAACGTTCTTAAGAAGGACCTACGATGAAGCTAGAACATTTCGCGCAATCAGTGGGCAATCAGTTGGGATGATTAAACAGTCATATGATTTGCCCATTTTCCTCATCATCATCTTTATTACGCCTGTGCACTTGTCCTTTTGTTGTGATACGGTTAATTTTGATTACTTATCAAAGAAATCATTGCGCATTAGATATGTTTATTAGTGAACAGCATAATTAGCATGGAGTTACTTGAGTATAACAGTGTATTTCCAATTAATGTCAATGAAAAGCGTATCTCGGCACAAATTAAGTTTTACTATTTGAACGCTTAAATGTACGCACACCACATTATCACCTGGTTTGTTCTGTAAAGTCTTGCGAAATTGACGGGATGTCCCTTTGGCATGTTTCTTTCTCAAAACGTAATTAACTCACCTTTATAGGCGTCTTTCCAGTAGCTCCTACATTACTTTACTTTTGGGAGTTCGACCATTCTGGGTTTCAACCGTTCAGCGTTTCGACATACTGGACTGGTTGCGAGCATTATAGCGGGGAATTGGATAGCTCCAAACGCCAGCGCGCAGTTTTCGTGAAACCAGTAATTGCATAGTCATAGTACGACGGCTTAATGCCGCTGGCACAAAATGGAAGCGTGCATAAAAAGCATTACCTGACTTGTCCGTTCAACGCACCTGGTCAATGGAACGCGTACTATGGTGCCGCCATGAATGGCAATTACGTATGGCTCAAGGTCAGGTGACGAATCCATCAAGGCTAAAAGTTGCATTGCCTTTGCAATGACGTCAAATTGAACGGTTGCATTAGTTTTGGCTACCCATTACTGCTTCGGCACCCATACGACAGCCGAGCAGGCGGTCAAATGCCGACGGATTTCCGCCCCGTTGTACATGTCCCAGTACGGTCACTCGAGTATCATAATTCAATCTTTCGACAATTACATTTTTGACCATTTCTGCCGTTATTGGGCTGCCGTTGCTATCAACAGCTCCTTCGGCGCAAATGATGATGTTGATTCGCTGGCCTGACGACAAGTTGCGCAATGAAAAAGAGAATGGAAGCTGGTCATTTCATACACCTCTGCCAACCATTCTCATTTGCCGTTGTCAGAGGTGCATGAAATGACATCCGCTGGACCAATCGTCTCACCACAGGTACACAACGATGATTCACATCAGGAGTAAATGGCATTCGAATATTAAACCCAATTACCGTATAGCCGAGATTCTTGCAACTTTTGGCAAAGGATGTCGCGCCAGTCGGCTGGTGGAGGCCATTCAGGGATAAAAGTCCAATCTGCTTCAGATGCCAAGCCGGCCACAAGCGCCAGATATCCGCAATGACGTCCCATTACCTCGACAACAAAAGATCTTAACGGAATATGCAACTGTAATGATTAACCAGCAAAAAGTCCGCAGGCGAACCTTTGGTGGCTCTGCGCTGTTGACTGAACCGCGTCGATCGCTTCAACAATTCGGTGCAAAGCCGTGTCAGTACCGATGGTCATATCTGTTCCGCAAAAGTCATTGTCAATGGAACCCACGAGTCCGACAATTTTAATGTTTGGATATTTGGCCGCTTTCTCAGCCGTTATTGAACCTCTGCTCACCAACTCCTTTATCATTGCCGGCCACTCTTCGCGGAATATGTTTGCACCTAGGTAAGGAGAAAGCAGCAGAGCATGAGCTCACTTTATTGCCAATGCAAGACCGAACGGTTCGCTGCAACTATTAACAAAAGTACCAACCTGTAAGGCTTCCGTCTCCTCCAATACATACGAGATTGTTGATACCACAAAGGAGCAAATTTAAGGCAGCCTTCAGGCGCCCCTCCTTCGTGTAAAAGTCTTTTGACCTCGCACTGCCAATGATTGTACCGCTGCGTTGGATTACGTCGCTAACGGTGTCCCAACTCGCCAACGTTATATTCCGACCTCCGTCAACCATACCTTGATAGCCTTCGTGGATGAAATAAACTTTGCAGCCCAAGTAGAGACCCATTCGACAAACTGCACGCAAGGCCGCGTTCATGCCTAGTGAGATAGGAACTTACCCTCAAAGCGGATTTGGACAATGCCGCCTAGCAGGTTCACCCTAACAGAGCCTTTGCATTACATTTGTTATGACAAAATTGCCAAAGGAAGAACTGCAATATTTGCTGAGTCCTTGCATGGATTTTGCAACGCTAATTCACTGTTTTTTAAATAGAGTAACATCGCTTTACATTTATTGACCATGTCGAAAACAAGGAGATGAACGTATTTATTGATTAAAGTTGTATTTTATTATGCTGTGCATATCTTTCGTGCGCGCTCATAATGATAAATGTTCCGGAAAGCGAGCTCAAATTCCATACCCTGTGAATCACCGCCGGAAGTGAATACACCAATTACATCCCCTCGATGGGTTAAGGGATGGATTCTGTCCCCTTCATGGCCTATCTGTGAACCGCCGCTTGTTCTACGCCGCTCAGGCGTTCTTGACATTGCGTTGCTGTTCGGCCTGAAGTTACCCAATGGTACAAGTGGCGTGCATTTGACGTGGGCGTTTGAACTTAAACTACCTTCAGAGTACTTCCATTTTTTTCCATCGGGGAGAAATTTTCGTCAGGAGTGATTCGCAGGCTACACAGTTTGAACTTAAAAATTCGAAAATACCTCTGCCAGTGACATGAACTCTTCAATTGCAACTTAAAGTGGCAGAGCAAAACTTTCAAACATAACTTGAAGGATGGAACATCAATACGAATTTCAATTAACCACTTGAACTTTCAATCATTTCACGCGGCTGTCCTCCTTACGGTAACAATTTTGTACACTGCAAGCAAGGGGAGATCCGCGGTGCAAGCATTAACTATACTTATACTCATGAAGAACAGAGCGGCGCCTGCAGCTTACGTATTTTCTGAAGGATATGCTGATGTCAGAAAACGCTTGGTCTCGAGCGGAACTTAAATTATTGTGATTCCTGCTTAAATATCTTCCAAAGTAAGCAATGCACTGGACAACGCTGACGCAATCGTTCTGCACGCCAGGTAAAACTTTTTATTTTAGGAACAGTGGAAATACAATGAGGAGTGCAGCTTCTCACTCCCGTAACAGCATGAGGGTAACTGACTGGCACTGCACATATCACGCAGATAAAACGAAGTCAGCGCATACGTCCGGATTGAACTCTTTGCACGAAGCGGATAAGATACGTCCAGAAGGCATGCAAAACACGTAACACATTTCATGGCTGGTCAAATTGTTTTTCAAAAATTTGACAGCCTTCGAGCAGTCGCATCTGTCCGTGCAATCGCAAGCAGCGTAAACCACCCCATCGCCGCAGTGCCTGAGGCATAGCTGGGATGGCTTCGATGGGATTGGCTGATTCTTCACGTCTTCCTCCGACTTTACCCGCGCAAGCATTTTTGAAACCTGCATTGTTGCACATTATCCTTGCAAAGCAACGGACATTAATTCGGAAATGATTTGCACGTTTCTGCTGGGAGTACAAAAGACCTGCGCAATTTGCGGGTGACGGTTATTTATAGCGGACAGAAAAGGCACAGAACACAGGCGGGTCAAAACGTCTATGCAGCCTGCAGTTGTAGACCATACCAAAACAGACTATGAACCTATCGTCAGTTCACGCCCATTGAAAATTGCATGTTTCCTAACGGTATGGTAAACTCGTATGCACAGTAATACGACTTAACATCGTCCTTTGTTTATTTGATCTCTTCCCCAGAGCTTTCGAAACTCTCCATGTCCAGTTTTCAGCGGTACTTGATTATCTCATTGCATGGAAATCACATCTGTGCAACTGCTAAACAAGCCTTCGCAAAAGAAGAGGCATCGATTTTCTTACCTCCGTTTCATTGATTGGCTTTCCTTTCCATTCAGTTGGTAAGTAAGTCAATGTTCCAACTAAGATCAACAGAACAAGAACTGTACAGGTGCTGACTACCCAAGTGGAAGCGCAGTTTGAAGGGCCGGAATCCCTCTCATACGTATCTTCCAATTGGTGCCTCTAAATCAAGTTCATAAAAATTAGGCTTCGTCAACTACACACAAATTTGCACGTTGCCCTATCTGTTAATTGTGTGCATTATTAAAATACCAGACTTACTTCCTGAGAAGCTTCACTTTCATGAAATACCCAGCTGACATAGTTCTGCAACTGTACTGGAGGTGCTACAACGCAGTGTTTGAGCGTTGTTACCACGGTCATTGCGCTGCTGTCGTCACAACATGATCTCTTCAGCAATATGCGCATGAAGCTACTTATCCCTCTCCTATGCAAATCTCATTCCGTAAGCAAATACGCTCAGTGATCTAAGCGAGCCAGCACTTCAGCTTGGGCATCACGGGCTATTCTAATTCTGCAAATGTATCATCCTTACTGATGTGCTGCGAATACGCATAACTTTTACTTCCAACTAACGCAAAGTTATATGAAATTCCGTCAACTCTTTTTGAGCGCTGTTAGGACAACAGAAACACGAAGCTCCACTTTCACGTTGCCAGCTTGGTCTGAACAAACAAACGCTGCACTATTTAGAAAACTGAACAGACTAAGTTGAAGTGCGCTATCGCAATAGGAAAATTTCTCTCAGTCTTCCTGAAACTTGCGTCCTCTTAATAGAACCCACCGAACGTAATGTTGCGCCTAATTCAGAGTATCCGTTCTGTTTCGCAGCGACAGATTTCCTGTACAGACTCCATTTCGCCGTCTTCTTTTATCACAAGGGTTCCCTGGTGCTAGAACAGCTTGAGCAATCTGCTGCATGTACCTTTAACAAACTCGATGCTGCACGATTCCTTTTGTGCGCTCCTGAACATTCCATGGAAGCATGCCCTGCTTCGCAGTCTCCATCAACAATGGTACTCTACAGACTAATACAGGCAACTCGGATACTTGTTCGTATGTCTCCCTTAAGGTAGAGGAGAAATTTAAGAAGGTATATCCGTCGAAGATCCGTTCAGCGACCATAACGGATTCACGGTGCAAATTCCTGGTGAGCTATGAAGGCGGTGACGACACTGGAAGTATTATTAAAACTCGCTGCAAGTGACAAAAAAGAAGGTGATTGCGCAGCGCAAATGACTGCTTGGGCAATGACGACCGTTTTAAGACCAACCAGCTGGCGGCGCTCAGCACTCAGAAGAAGTAAAATGGTGAATAATCCGGGAAGTGAAACTGCTCAAACTGGTAGGGAGGCTTGTATAAAACAATATACATTATGAGAGCAGACTTTAGGAAGTTGCAGATCGGCACCACAAGTTTGCGGGCGATTAAAGGGCCAACAACCCGATTGCTAATCGCTTTGGCTCTTGGTTAACCAGACTGATTCCGTGCTGCCATACAGTAATTCAAAGTTAATGTAAACAAATAAAAGACCAAAGGCATGGTTCTGGCGAACATTTTAAAAAAATGAGCATCTCAACCGGTAAGCCGACCAGTGCTACATCAATATGAGTCTAATAGTCGAACAACCCTTTCTAACTTTACTACGAATAGTTCTTAATCATACTTGCTTTCGACGAAATGATACAGTATTTTGACTTTCAGTATAATGATCATTCCGGGTGGTTGTGACACCTCGAGGTATTAACATATCCCCACTGAAGACAACGTCCTAATGCCAAAGATGGTTGATCCTCAGCCTTATCCGCAATACAATAACTGGGACAAGGAGGACACAGTGATAGTCGTTGAGATTGCGTGGGGCGTCATGGCGAGAGACCCGCTGTAGGTATTATTAATGAATGGTAATAATAAACACGGATTTCTGCTTGTACTTTACGGCAACTGAATCGGTTCGACGCCTTCTGGATCCCCTTATTGCCTTGAATTATCTGATCAGTATATCGTGAACACGTTATTGAGCTGCGAACGTACGAGTAACTTCGATGCAGCGGCCAATAACAGACGGACGTAATGTGGCAGTTGAACACTAGCTGATTCATAGAGCAGGCGTTAGCTGTGAACCTGTAAGAGCACTACGGAAATACCCGGTATATGTTGGTAATTTGATCTGCCGCTGATGCTGTGTCTACAGGATATTTTAGCGCTGTATCGTTCACAGTTTCACCCAGAATAGATTTTACAATAGCACAGAGACCTTTCATTATTAGGCTAGTGACAGCGAAACATGGGGAATGAAAACTTCTGAAAAAATGTGAAAAATGTACGAGATGAGCTCATGGCGCCACGGTCTTATGGTGACACTATATTGACTAGTCGTTAGCGACAAACGGTGTCACAGCTTATTATTGCCTGGCCAAGCATTGCGCTGGAGTATAGCGGCAGCGAGCTACCGCGACAGAGTGACTCAATATTGCCAACAGCGATGCGTACCCAGCGGTTGACTGAGCGGAGTTTTTTCTTCCCCTTTTATCTGGCAAGCGGCGAAGCGGTGTGCAACTGGGCGTTACTCATTCGCTACTGTTTCACGCATCACGTTCAGCAGGTTCATTTTTCAGTGGTAGTTCGCCAGAATGCTCGAACAAGTGCAAGAAGCCCCACAGTCGTCAGAGCCACGCAAAGTGTCTGTGCAACAGGTATTTTCCTTTCTCGCAGAAGCCGTAATGCATATACAGATTGTGAATTCAACGTTGAACTTGTATGAACGCTTGTGGTTCTTCGGAACGCAAGGAACGTTCCATGCTGTACGCATAGAAACTTCCTTGCGTTCGTTTCCAAATCCCAGCCACAATTCGGCAGGCTGCCCTTCCTAGTGAGTACACCCGCTTCTGCTTCTTCATACTGCTCGAGGCTGCCGCGAGGTGTCTAGTGCTTACGTAAACAAGACAGGGTACCTGTGAATCATTTGTCTCGAATTGGCAATTCTGTAACTGCCAACTCGCTCTCTAATCGTTTGCGTGTCTCCATGGACTAAGCTGAACGGAATGAGGGAATAGCGTAGTGCAGGCACGGAAAAGCGCGAAACGCCGTGATCGTTAGCTAAGCTTTCAGTCGGTCGCTTTTGGTTTGCTCAAAAATTTGTTAGGGAGCGTAGAAAGCTGTTTTCCAGTTTCCACTCCTAACATTGAAGCTCTGCACGTCAAGTTGTAGCGTGGTTCATCTTAGGGTATATGTTTCTGCCAAGGGAAACAAGTTGGCAAATTTCGTGGGTATGAAATGGTGGACATGCATGTAAACTCGAATTCTTCGTGGTGGGCACGGCTTCTTTATGTTCAGCGAGCTATCATTCAGGAAAGTGATCTAAGTGTTTAGAAAGGGTGCCGGTCTGTAGGAGGAAGCCTAATGATTAGACAGTTTGGTAGGTCAGCACATACACTTACTGCTAAGTGATCTGTGTTTCCGCTCAAAAGAATTGATAGTTTTCTATTCATCACTCTTGAGCGCGAAGCCTTCAAGGCGACGCCAGCATTGTACTTAGCAGATTATGGTTGCGCTAAATAAGCTTAGCAGATTACAGAGCAGTGAACATTTTCCCCGCAGTTTCAGTGAACAAAAGTTGGTCACCACAAATTGCTGCCCCATTTTCCCAGACGTCCAGTATCTCTTCTCCCTTTCGTGAAGAATGGGTCTTCGCCTTTCTGTTCGCTTAAAGCTGTTCACCAGGCAGTCATAAGGTAAACGAATTATCGATGTTAACCCATGCAATTTAATTATTGACTCAATGACTTGGGCCTGAAGGAATATGTTAACTTGGCGTGAATTTTTGCCACCGTATCCAGTTTCAGTTAGCCACAAGGCTCAATACTGCGTTAAGCTATTATATCTACAGCGGAACTATGTTTGAATGCCAAGAATTATTAACCTTCATTTTCTGGTTTCTCCCTTTAACATTTTTGAACCGCCCTTTTGTGTGCTGCGCTTTGCATCGCACGTGCCATTCCGTTTTGGTAAGGCACGTATTTGACTTGACGACGGACAGAACGAAAGTGAGCATGCAAGTGAGCAGAATGTGCTCAGGTTCACCTTCTGAAACTGAAACGACGGTACAATGCGTGTAAAGTACGATACTGCTTCACCGCAAACCGTTTATTTTGAGAATCACACAGCTACAGTCAAAGCGCAAGAACAATCCTTGAGGCGATACTGCAATGTGCTTATATAAAGAAGTTGGGGTCAGTGACCGTGGGACCGTGGAAGTAGGACAGCGGATTATCGTCGTAAATCTTCTGCTCTGTCAGCTTAGGTGGCTGCCAATAGAATTCTGGTGACAATAGCTGCTCGAAGTGCTCGGGTTCGTTTGGTTCAGATGTCCTTGACGACTCGGTCGTCAACAATGCGGGTGAGAAAATGTCGTGCTCCTTATTTAAAGCTAAGCACCTCCTTGTGGATGGGGATATTTTTTAACCGCATAGTTGCAAAGAAAATGAGGACCAATGGCTCCATATTTTCGTAAACAACAATCCTCATCGTCTTTTAGTCGTAGTAATCTGTCTCTACAATTCCTCAGTTTTATTTATATCCTGTTGTAGAATGTTCGTTTGACGTATAGAACGAAGGAGATAGCGAAATGATAAATAATTTATCAGATAAACGCGAGCGAGTCGTCACCACGAAGTCACTCATCCGCAACAATCCTCTATCCCGGCTGGGGTCAATCGTCAGCTCGCAGGTCAGGCGGCATTTGGCGGTTATTTTCGTTGGCTGCCCTCGATCTGTCGCCATCAAGGCCTGCCCTTTGAGGGGAAGTCTCCTTATCCTGCAACTTGTTGTTCGCCACACGTGCACATATAGAGAAAGGCGATAAGTGAATACCAGCTATGATAATTATCAATTGCAGAAAGTCACTTACCCAAGCGAGCACTTGCAAAAGTACGCAAGGCGAAATGGCTTCGGCTGCGAGTACGAAGTCAACATGGACAAGGTTTTTCATCAATTAGAAGTTAAACTGGTACTGACTGTTGGTCACCTTTTGCCAGGCTTCATTTTTGTTTCGGTGCAAACTCACGGTTGGAGAGTGGACAACCGTGACAGAAGCCAAAAGCAAAAAGGAAGCAAAACATGCAGCCGCCGTCAACATGCTGAAGCAGATTTCCGTCATTAAATGGAAAGAACGAGAAAGCTGGGGCTTACCAAGAGAAGGGGAACAATGCAACGCTTACTTGTAAGTCGACCACTTTTTCATACTATTGACGGATCCGTTTCCAATACGACCAGTTCTTGTTGATTGCTACTGTTCTTGAAAATACTAACGCAAATGAATTGTTATTTCTGCAGTTGCAGATCTCGACTTTGTACGCATTTTGTATGATTCATAAATTTGACTCCACTTATGCCACTCATTTTCTAATCGAAATACTTTGCATCCACCTTTTGATCAGTTAGTGTACTTTTGCGAGCAATTATATCTTCACGTGCGCGTTATGATGCTCATTTTCATTTCCAAATATAAATAGTACTCTGATGGTAGTTTAATCTTATTTACAGGAACAACCTTGCGACATTGGTTCCTTGCCGCCTCCCACAGCGCCCGAGCGGTATCGTTTGTTGTTGTTGCTCGTTTTTATGTGGTCATATTTTAACTCTTGAAGACGTTTCTGACTGCCACTTGGAAAGTACACCACGCACAGGCCATATCATGGAGTTGAAGAGATTGTGCGGTAAAAGGTGCCTGAAACTTCGGTTTGAAGTCAATGCTTCTCAAGACGGCAAAGTTACGGCGGTGGCCTGCCTTTGTGATGGCCGCAGGTTTACTGGCGAAGGGCCTTCCAAAAGAAAAGCCATGGCTGCTGCCGCCTTCGAATGTATAAAGGCGGTAAAATTTGAAATCTCTGTCCATGCGACCTGATAGAGCATCCATCCAATAAACAATTTGGCAGCGAATTGATTTGTTTGGCAACTTTTATTGAATACCCTTATCACGTTGTTGTATTATTGAATTGTTTGGATGCCAAATGCATCAACTATAAAGATTCAAATTATCCAGCACTAAAACAAGGGTATCCGAAAAACATCAGGTCCACACTTGGGCTTCTCGTTTTCGGGTTCCTTCGTGGAGAGCACAGAAAATTTTGACAATATTGGCTGAACCATTCAGGAAAGGCCTTTGCCACTCGCCGAAGACGGAACTAGGTAGTTCCGTAAACTCCGAGATTAGCAAGTGTTGTGCTCTGAATTGTTACCTAATAACTGACCCGTCCATCCGTTGGTAGGGCGTTGTTACGCTTAATTTTGAGACACAGAACGAACGGGAAGAAAATGCAGAAATACGTTTCAGCCGAATCCCCTGCTGCAATGTACCCAGTTTTCAACAAGGGCTCATCTTGTCCTAAGTGGACGGCAAAATGAACGGAAGAACTGCATATCAAGCGAACCGCCGCTGGCAAATGTTTTCTTCCTTGAAATAACTTAACGAGAGAATCGTTCTGCATAACCATCCATTCCATAATATGGAAATGGCAGTTAGTAATTTTTTGTTTGGAAATCTGCAGCATAGTTTCCAACACATCAGCAGCAATTTTGGGAGTGAAAACAGCCTGCAATGGACTGTTGGAAGCTGTGGAACGGAATAAAAAAGCTTTCTGAACGAACTATGGAATTTGAAATGTCGACATGAGAACGAACTTCACCATAACGAGTGTCACATTTAAACAAGGTAATATTTCACCGCACAGAACTCATTCAAAGTTGCAAAGTGTCGTACTTGTCGCATGCCTGCAGGAAAAGCAAATGAACTGTAAAAGTCCGCCGCAAATGCGTCACATACGATGCAGGTACATGAGACTTCATTGCGCTTTACTAATTTTGCTTCATTTTCTCCTGCTGGCTTGATAATAATCGAATAGGCTCAGAGTGCCAATGATGCAAAGATATTACGTGGAAATAACATTTGTACAACTGCTTAACAACCTGTTGGAAGAGTACGGTTGAGCACCCTTTGAGTTCTATCTACCGTTCCCTGTAAGAACACCGAAGCAACCTAACAAATGGCTAGTTACAGGGAACGGTAGATAGAACTCAACGGATGCTCAACCGTACTCTTCCAGCATGATCCAACGCCCCGTTACAAGAAAACCAGTCTTCATGCCGAACAACCTTTCTGAAAAGAAGCGGCATCGATTTTCTTACCTCCTTTCATTGATTTGCTTTCCGTTCCATTCAGTTGGTAAGTCAATGTTCCAACTAAGATCAACAGAACAAGACCTGTACAGGTGCTGACTACCCAAGTGGAAGCGCAGTTTGAAGGGCCGGAATCCCTCTCATACGTATCTTCCAATTGGTGCCTCTAAATCAAGTTCATAAAAATTAGGCTTCGTCAAATACACACAAATTTGCACGTTGCCCTATCATTATTAAAATTAATTATGATAGGGCAACGTTCACAAGTAAAATTAAATTATGCATGATTAAAATACCAGACTTACTTCCTGAGAAGTTTCACTTTCATGAAATACCCAGCTGACATAGTTCTGCAACTGTACTGGAGGTGCTACAACGCAGTGTTTGAGCGTTGTTACCACGGTCATTGCGCTGCTGTCGTCACAACATGATCTCTTCAGCAATATGCGCATGAAGCTACTTATCCCTCTCCTATGCAAATCTCATTCCGTAAGCAAATACGCTCAGTGGCCTAAGCGAGCCAGCACTTCAGCTTGGGCATTACGGGCTATTCTAATTCTGGAAATGTATCATCCCTACTGATGTGCTGCGAATACGCATAACTTTTACTTCCAACTGACGCAAAGTTATATGGAATTCCGTCAACCGTTTTTGAGCGCTGTTAGGACAACGGAAACATGATGCTCCACTTTCCCGTTGCCAGCTTGGTCTGAACAAACAAATGGTGCACTATTTAGAAAACTGAACAGACTAAGATGAAGTGCGCTATCGCAATAGGAAAATTTCTCTCAGTCTTCCTGAAACTTGCGTCCTCTTAATAGAACCTACCGAACGTAATGTTGCGCCTAATTCAGAGTATCCGTTCCGTTTCGCAGCGACAGATTTCTTGTACAGACTCCATTTCGCCGTCTTCGTCTATCACAAGGGTTCCCTGGTGCTAGAACAGCTTGAGCACTCTGCTGCATGAACCTTTAAAAAAGTCGATGCTGCACGATTCCTTTTGTGCGTTCCTGAACATTCCATGGATGCATGCCCTGCTTCGCAGTGTCCATCAAAAATGGTAGTCTAGAGACTAATACAGGCAACTCGGATACTTGTTCGTATGTCTCCCTTAAGGTAGAGGAGAACTTTAAGAAGGTATATCCGTCGAAGATCCGTTCAGCGACCATAACGGCATCACAGTGCAAATTCCTGGTGAGCTCTGAAGGCGGTGACGACACTGGAAGTATTATTAAAACTTGCTGAAAGTGACATAAAAGGTGATTGCGCAGCGCAAATGACTGCTTGGGCAATGACGACCGTTTTAAGATCAACCTGCTGGCGGCGCTCAGTACTCCGAAGAAGTAAAATGGTGAATAATCCGGGAAGTGAAACTGCTCAAACTGGCAAGGAGGCTTGTTTAAAACAATTTACATTATGAGAGCAGGCTTTAGGAAGTTGTTGATCGGCACCACAAGTTTGGGTGCGATTAAAGGGCCAACAACCCGGTTGCTAATCGCTTTGGCTCGTGGTTAACCAGCCTGATTTCGTGCTGCCATACAGTAATTCAAAGTTAAATGTAAACAAACAAAAGACCAAAGGCATGGTTCTAGCGAACATATGAAACAAAATGAGCATCTCAACCGGTAAGCCGACCAGTACTACATCAATATGAGTCTAATAATCGAACAACCCTTTCTAACTTTACTACGATTAGTTCTTAATCGTACTTGCTTTCGACGAAATGATACAGTATTTTGACTTTCAGTATAATGACCATTCCGGGTGGTTGTGACCCCTCGAGGTATTTACATATGTAACGCCAGCCCTAGTACGCACACCGCTGCCAGACATCTTTTATTCAACGCAAGCAACACAACGAACGCACCGTTCACCGCCGACACACACCGCACCCGTCTCTCTCCGCTCTTCTGTCGTACCCCCCTCCACAGATAAGCACGTACCATCACACATACATACACAGGTAAGGCGTATTCATCACACTGTCCCCTCCGCGGGACAAGACGTCCCGGCTTGTCAACCTATTTCCACGAAGTCTTCGAAACCCACGGGCGGCCCACGATGGCGTTGTGGGCGGTCTGGCCGGGTTCTTTCTTATTCAACCGTGCTCAGCGTTTCCCTTAGGTGCTCCTGGCGCTGGTGACACCTTTACAGCCGATCATAATGAACCACCATGACCATTGACGGTCTCTCGACGCTTTGGACCTTGTAGTTGACCATTCCGATCGTTTGTAACACCCGGAACGGCCCTGTCCACGGTCGATACAATTTACCTGTCATTCGACCCGGGTCCAGCAGCCACACCAGCTCTCCAACACGTAAGGGTTTGAAGTTCATCTTTTTATCAAATAGCTCCTTCTGGCGCCTTTGCGCTAGGCCTATGTACTGCCGTGCTCTGGCTTACGCAGTCTCTAGGTTTTGTCGAAGATCAGAAGCATATGTGTGCATATCCACTTGGCGCGGTCCCTCAGGCAAAGGACCGTACATAATGTCGGCTGGCAGCCTTGCTTCACGGCCGAACATTGCTTGAAACGGAGTCATCCCCGTTGACGAGTGCACACTGGTCCGATAGGCGAGCAACTGTAACGGAACTTGTTCATCCCAATCGTATGGTCGCTCTTCCGCCGTTATCGACAACATAGTCAAGAGAGTCCGATTGAATCGCTCGACTTGCCCATTACTCTGTGCGTGATATGCACTTGTCCTTAGTTTCCGTATGTCCAGCAGCGTGTACACGCTTTCCATAAGTGCTGACACGAAATTTCGTCCTTGGTCGGTTAGGATTTCTTCTGGTAGTCCATAGCGACAGAAGCATTCGCTAACCAACACTGTCGCTGTGGTCTTCGCTTCCATATCTTTTACGGGAAATGCTTCAGTCCATTTTGTGAAACTGTCTGTTACCACTAGAAGGTAACGGTTTCCATCTGTGGTCTCCGTGAAAGGGCCTAAAAAGTCCAAGCAAATGCGCTCCCATGGATTACCGGTGCAATGCGGCTGGAGAGGCGCACGTGCACGTCTGCTTTCGCCCGGCTTCCTTCGGGCGCAAGCGTCCCAGCTTGAGCACCAGTTAGCGACATCTTCTCTTTGATTAGGCCAATAGAAACTGCTGCGCACCTTTTCAAACGTTTTCCTGAAACCAATGTGTCCGCCGGCTTGGCCGTCGTGGGCTGCCTCCAGAAGTCGCGGAATTAAACACCTCGGGACCACTAGCAACCATTTACTGACGCTATTCCCGACGGCTGCAGCTGAAATCCAACGTCGGCATAGCAGCCCGTCTCGTATGCTGAACTGGTCAGCTTGACACCACAGATGACGCAATACCCGGCTTGCCCCTGGCGGTGACTGTCCCGGCCATACTCCTTTCTCTACCCATTCATACACAGCCCCAATGTCGGGGTCACTTTGCTGAGCTCGCAACATGTCTTCTCGGTCAACATCTTGCAGCCACGATCGTAGTTTGACCAAGTGGTTGACGACGGCCACACAGTTCCGTTGTGAAGGGCAATGACCATTCGGCATCCGACTTAGGGAATCGGCATTGGCATGCTTACTGCCAGCTCGGTGCTCCACACTGAAGTCGAAGTTCGCTAAGAGCTCCAACCATCGAGCGACTTGGCCCTCTGGCTCCTTAAAGTTTTGCAACCACCGGAGGCTATTGTGATCCGTTCGGACAACGAACCGACTACCATAAAGGTACGGTCTGAACTGCTTGACCGCCCAGACTAATGCCAGCATTTCTTGACGGGTCGTGCTGTATTTTCTTCCTGCTTTTGACATTGAACGACTAGCGTAGGCAATTACACGCTCTTGTCCAGCTATATTCTGAGCAAGGACTGCTCCCAAGCCAGTATTCGAAGCATCTGTATCCAAAATAAAGGGCAGACTAAAATCTGGAAATGGCAATGTGGGGGCTGACGTCAAATGTGCCTTTAACGAACTGAAGGAAGCTTCACACTCAGACGTCCAGCTCCACTGACTCGACTTAGTTAGGAGTTTGTGCAACGGTGCCGCAATCGTTGCAAACGATGGGACGAAACGGCGATAATAGGACGCCAATCCTAAGAACTGTCTCAGCTCTTTAGGCGACGTTGGCTTAGGCCAATTATTGACAGCTTCCGTTTTAGCTGAATCGGCGCGAATCCCATCACGAGACACAACATGTCCCAGATATTTCACTTCTCGCTTAAAGAAATGGCACTTCTCCATTTTGAGTTTGAGACCTGCTTTCCGCAGTCGACTAAAGAGTTCGCAGAGACTTTGCATATGTTCCGCCTTACTACGACTGTAAACAATAATGTCATCAAGATACACTAAACAGGTGGCCCACTGCAGACCAGTTAGGATCGCCTCCATCAGCCGTTGGAACGTACTAGGTGCATTGCATAACCCGAAAGGCATCACCTTGAACTGATAAAGACCCGTCGGTGTACAGAAGGCCGTTTTTGGCCGATCCTTGGGATGTACTGACACTTGCCAAAAGCCGCTTGCTAGGTCAAGCGTAGAAAACCACCGTGCACCACCCAACGATTCCAGCGTGTCGTCAATTCGTGGAAGCGGATGGGCATCTTTGCGAGTAACATCATTCAGTTTGCGATAATCAACGCAAAATCGGAAAGTTCCATCTTTCTTGCGAACCAAAACAATCGACGAAGCCCAGGGACCTTCCGCAGGCTCAATTATGCCTTGGCGCAACATCCTCTGCGTCTCTTGTTCAACAATTTTTCTCTGATGAAATGGGATCCTTCTAGGAGGTTGACGACGCGGTTCAGCGTCACCTGTGTCAATTCGATGCTGCACCACATCGGTCCTTCCAAGGTTCTCACCATCGGCAAAAATGTCGGCATATTCTCTAAGTAAGCACTGAAAACTTTCATCGCACTGCTCGGTTGCCATCAACGCTGAACAAACTCCGGGTTCTCCCTTAGCACCCTTAAATGCATCGTTCGCACTGACCGAGACTTTCGATGTCTTTTCATCAGGTGCACCATAGCGCATAGGCACACTATAGCCACCAACCATCAAACTCCTTCCTTTCACGTCTACCACGCAGCCATGTTGCAGAAGGAAATCAGCTCCAATGACACATCTCAACGGTATGCCGTCCACGATAAAGGCTCGATGCAAAATGGTGACGGCCCCTAACCTAAAGGGAACTTCACAATCACCAATAGTTGGGATCGCGGTCCCATTCGCTGCCACTATCGAACATTCTGCATCACTGCAAGGAGGTCGGTCTTTCCAGCAACGGTAGACGTCCTTATGTAACAGAGTCGCAGCTGACCCAGAATCTATAAGCATAGCTTCTCTTCTGCCACCTACCATTCTATCAATGTACAGTAGATTGGTGGCGCTTTTACCAACGATGTCACTGCCAGTGACTTGAGGGCCATTGGGAAGCGTCGACGGGCGGCCCCTAGCGTCGACGGCGGTTAGTTTAAAGAATTAGTGTTCCTATTTTGACGTGAATTCGTAGTTTGGGTGGACGGCAGCTCTGCTTGGGTCATAGGGCATTGCCTACTCAGGTGTCCAGGACGACCGCAATTCCAACAGTTCCGATCCGTTGGAACGTTGCCACGCTGCTGCATAGATGAGGTTGCCTCTTGGCGACTTATTATGTAGTGAGCCTCAGACTCTCGATAGGAGCTGTGTCGACTGATGGACATAGCTCGCAAGGCGACTTCAGCTTCTTCGACACGTCTTGCGTGATTGACCGCTTCGTCAAACGTTTGCGGAAGGTTGTGCAGCAAACGTTCCGTCACTTTGTAGCTGCTCAAGCCGGTGATGAAATGGTCGCGCAGCACCTGATCAGTTTCAATACCAGCTTGGCGGCCGAGCGATCGAATTGCATCGCCGAAGTGCTGTGCAGGCTCGTCGCGGCCTTGTTTTCTCTTCTGGAATGCCAAGTAACGCTCTATGGCTGATTCAGAATGCGCAAGCTTTGACTCGAGAAAAGCAGACAGCGCTTGAAACGTCGACTGACGACTGAAACCATTGTCTCGCGCAGTTGCGTACAGCTCGTCGCTCAGACGTGACATAACGGCTGCTGACCATCTCTCGGCAGCAATTCCAGCGTCCAAGGCATAGTCTTCGAAACGTTGCAGCCACAACTTCACATTGGCTCCTGTTTGCAAAAACCCCGGTGGATGTAGGGAACCGTCCCCAACAATTACTTCGGGTGCATAGCTAGGACTAAGCGCTTCACATACCTGTGTCATCCTGCCGCGGTCGCCATTTGTAACGCCAGCCCTAGTACGCACACCGCTGCCAGACATCTTTTATTCAACGCAAGCAACACAACCAACGCACCGTTCACCGCCGACACACACCGCACCCGTCTCTCTCCGCTCTTCTGTCGTACCCCCTCCACAGATAAGCACGTACCATCACACATACATACACAGGTAAGACGTATTCATCACACATATAACCACTGAAGACAATCTCCTAATGCCAAAGATGGTTGATCCTCAGCCTTATCCGCAATACAATAACTGGGACAAGGAGGGCACAGTGATAGTGGTTGAGATTGCGTAAGGCGTCATGGCGAGACACCTGCTGAAGGTATTATTAATGAATGGTAATATTAAAGACGAATTTCTACTTGTACTTTACGGCAATTGAATCGGTTCGACGCCTTCTGGATCCCCTTATTGCCTTGAATTATTTGATCAGAACATTCTGAACACGTTATTGAGCTGTGAACCTACGAGTAACTTCGTTGAAGCGGCCAATAACAGACTGACGTAATGTGGCAGTTGAACACTAGCTGATTCATAGAGCAGGCGTTAGCTGTGAAACTGTGAGAGCATTACGGAAATACCGGGTATATGTTGGTAATTTGGTCTGCCGCTGATGCTGTGTCTACAGGATATTTTAGCGCTGTATCGTTCACAGTTTCACCCAGAACAAATTTTACAATACCACAGAGACCTTTCATTATTAGGCTAGTGACAGCGAAACATGGGGAATGAAAACTTCTGAAAAAATGTGAAAAATGAACGAGATGAGCTCATGGCGCCACGGTCTTATGGTGACACTATATTGACTAGTCGTTAGCGACAAACGGTGTCACAGCTTATTATTGCCTGGCCAAGCATTGCGCTGGAATATAGCGGCAGCGAGCTACCGCGACAGAGTGACTCAATATTGCCAACAGCGATGCGTACCCAGCGGTTGACTGAGCGGAGTTTTTTCTTCCCCTTTTATCTGGCAAGCGGCGAAGCGGTGTGCAACTGGCCGTTACTCATTCGCTACTGTTTCACGCATCACGTTCAGCAGGTTCATTTTTCAGTGGTAGCTCCGCCAGAATGATCGAACAAGTGCAAGAAGCCCCACAGTCGTCAGAGCCACGCCAAGTGTCTGTGCAACAGGTATGTTCCTTTCTCGCAGAAGCCGTAATGCATATACAGATTGTGAATTCAACGTTGAACTTGTATGAACGCTTGTGGTTTTTCGGAAGTACGCTTGTGGTTGTTCGGAACGCAAGGAACGTTCTATGCTGTACGCATAGAAACTTCCTTGCGTTCATTTCCAAATCCCAGCCACAATTCGGCTGGCTGCCCTTCCTAGTGAGTACACCCGTTTCTGCTTCTTCATACTGCTCGAGACTGCCGCGAGGTGTCTAGTGCTTACGTAAACAAGACAGGGTACCTGTGAATCATTTGTCTCGAATTGGCAATTCTGTAACTGCCAACTCGTTCTCTAATCGTTTGCCTGTCTCCATGGACTAAGCTGAACTGAATGAGGGAATAGCGTAGTGCAGGCATGGAAACGCGCGGAACGCGGAGTTCGTTAGCTAAGCGTTCAGTCGGACGCTTTTGGTTTGCTCAAAAATTTGTTAGGGAGCGAACAAAGCTGTTTTCCAGTTTCGACTCCAAACTTTGAAGTTCTACACGTCAAATTGTAGCGTAGTTCATCTTAGGGTAAATAATTCTGCCAAGGGAAACAAGTAGGCTAATTTCGTGGGTATGAAATGGTGGACATGCATGGAAACACGAATTCTTCGTGGTGGGCACGGCATCTTTATGTTCAGCGAGCTATCATTCAGGAAAGTGATTCAAGTGTTTAGAAAGGGTGCCGGTCTGTAGGAGGAAGCCTAATGAATAGACAGTTTGGTAGTTCAGCACATACACATACTACTAAGTGATCTGTGTTTCCGCTCAAAAGAATTGATAGTTTTCTATTCATCACTCTTGAACGCGAAGCCTTCAAGGCGACGGCAGCATTGTACTTAGCAGGTTATGCTTGCGCTAAATAAGCTTAGCAGATTACAGAGCAGTGAACATTTTCCCCGCAGTTTCAGTAAACAAAAGTTGGTCACCACAAATTGCTGCCCCATTTTCCCAGACGTCAAGTATCTCTTCTCCCTTTCGTGAAGAAAGGGTCTTTGCCTTTCTGTTCGCTTAAAGCTGTTCACCAGGCAGTCAAAAGGTAAAGGAATTATCGATGTTAACCCATGTAATTTAATTATTGACTCAATGGCTTGGGCCTGAACGAATATGTTAACTTGGCATGAATTTTTGCCACCGTATCCAGGTTCAGTGAGCCACAAGGCTCAATACTGCGTTAAGCTATTATATCTACAGCGGAACTATGTTTGAATGCCAAGAATTATTAACCTTCATTTTCTGGTTTCTCCCTTTAACATTTTTGGACCGCCCTTTTGTGTGCTGCGCTTTTCATCGCACGTGCCATTCCGTTTTGGTAAGGTACATATTTGAGTTGACGACGGACAGTACGAAAGTGGGCATGCAAGTGAGCAGAATGTCCTCAGGTTCACCTTCTGAAGCTGAAACGACGGTATAACGCGGGTGAGAAAATGTCGTGCTCCTTATTTAAAGATAAGCACCTCCTCGTGGATGGGGATATTTTTTAACCGCATAGTTGCAAAGAAAAATGAGGACCAATGGCTCCATATTTTCGCAAACAATAATCCTCATCGTCTTTTAGTGGCAGTAATCTGTCTCTACAATTCCTCAGTTTCATTTATATCCTGTTGTAGAATGTTCGTTTGACGTATAGAACGAAGGAGATAGCGAAATGGTAAATAATTTATCAGATAAACGCGAGCGAGTCGTCACCACGAAGTCACTCATCCGCAACAATCCTCTATCCCGGCTGGGGTCAATCGTCAGCTCGCAGGTCAGGCGGCATTTGGCGGTTGTTTTCGTTGGCTGCCCTCGATCTGTCGCCCTCAAGGCCTGCCCTTTGAGGGGAAGTCTCCTTATCCTGCAACTTGTTGTTCGCCACACGTGCACATAGAGAGAAAGGCGATAAGTGAATACCAGCTATGATAATTATCAATTGCAGAAAGTCACTTACCCAAGTGAGCACTTGCAAAAGTACGCAAGGCGAAATGGCTTCGGCTGCGAGTACGAAGTCAACTTGGACAAGGTATTTCATCAATTAGAAGTTAAACTGGTACTGACTGTTGGTCACCTTTTGCCAGGCTTCATTTTTGTTTCGGTGCAAACTGACGGTTGGAGAGTGGACAACCGTGACAGAAGCCAAAAGCAAAAAGGAAGCAAAACATGCAGCAGCCGTCGACATCCTGAAGCACATTTCCGTCATTGGATGGAATGAGCGAGAAAGCTGGGGTTTACCAAGAGAAGAGGAACAATGCAACGCTTACTTGTAAGTCGACCACTTTATCATAATATTGACGGATCCGTTTCCAATACGACCAGTTCTTGTTGACTGCTATTGTTCTTGAAAATACTAACGCAAATGAATTGTTATTTCTGCAGTTGCAGATCTCGACTTTGTACGCATTTTGTATGATTCATAAATTTGGCTCCACTTATGCCACTCGTTTTCTAATCGAAATATTTTTGTATCCACCTTTTGATCAGTTAGTGTACTTTTGCGAGCCATTACATTTTCACGTGCGGTTTATGATGCTCATTTTCATTTCCAAATAGTACTCTGATGGTAGTTTAATCTTATTTACAGGAACAACCTTGCGACATTGGTTCCTTGCCGCCGCCCACAGCGCCCGAGCGGTATCGTTTGTTGTTGTTGCACGTTCTTATGTGGTCATATTTTAACTCTTGAAGACGTTGCTGACTGCCACTTGGAAAGTACACCACGCACTGGCCATATCATGGAGTTGAAGAGATTGTGCTTTAGAAGGCGCCTGAAACTTCGGTTTGAAGTTAATGCTTCACAAGGTGGCAAAGTTACGGCGGTGGCGTGCCTTTGTGATGGCCGGAGGTTTACTGGCGAAGGGCCTTCCAAAAGAAAAGCCATGGCTGCTGCCGCCTTCGAATGTATAAAGGCGGTAAAATTTGAAATCTCTGTCCATGCGCCCTGATAGAGCATCCATCCAATAGACAATTTGGCAGCGAATTGATTTCTTTGGCAACTTTTATTGAATACCCTTATCACGTTGTTATATTATTGAATTGTATGGATGCCAAATGCATCAACTATAAAGATTCAAATTATCCAGCACTAAAACAAGGGTATCGGTAAACATCAGGCCCACACCTGGGCTTCTCGTTTTCGGGTTCCTTCGTGGTGAGAGCACAGAAAATTTTGACAATATTGGCTGAACCATTCAGGAAAGGCCTTTGCCACTCGCCGAAGACGGAACTAGGTTGTTCCGTAAACTCCGAGATTAGCAAGTGTTGTGCTCTGAATTGTTACCTAATAACTGACCCATCCATCCGTTGGTAGGGCGTTGTTACGTTTAATTTTGAGACACAGAACGAACGGGAAGAAAATGTAGAAATACGTTTCAGCCGAATCCTCCGGTACAATGAACCCAGTTTTCAACAAGGGCTCATCTTGTCCTAAGTGGACGGCGAAATGAACGGATGAAGTGCATATCAAGCGAACCGCCGCTGGCAAATGTTTTCTTCCTTGAAATAACTTCACGAGGGAATCGTTTTGCATAACCACCCATTCCATAATATGGAAATGGCACGTAGTAATTTTTTGTTTGGAAATCTGCAGTATAGTTTCCAACGCATCAGCAGCAGTTTTTGGAATGAAGACAGCCTGCAATGGACTGTTGGAAGCTGTGGAACGGGATAAAAAAGTTTTCTTAACGAACTATGGAATTGGAAATGTCGACATGAGAACGAACTTCAGGATAACGAATGTCACATTTGAACAAGGTAACATTTCATCGCACAGAACTCATTCAAAGTTGAAAGGTGTCGTACTTGTGGCATGCCTGCAGGAAAAGCAAATGAGCTGTAAAATTCTGCCGCAAATGCATCACGTAAGATGCAGGTACATGAGACTTCATTGCGCTTTACTAATTTTGCCTCATTTTGTCCTGCTGTCTTGGTTAATCGAATATGCTCAGAGTGCCAGGGATGTAAAGATATGCAGCGATTATTAATACTACTGCTCATACGTCCTTTCAGTAGTTGTTGTCCTAATATACCTACCGATTTGATGAAGATGAAACCATCGCACTACTTAAGAACTAAGGAAGTAACGTCATTTTGCATTTTGGTGATCGCTCCCATTCTGTGCCTTCTTCAGGTGTGCATTCATAATTCCGGGCCGCGTTCATTATTATTATTATTATTATTATTATTATTATTATTATTATTATTATTATTATTATTATTATTATTATTATTATTATTATTATTATTATTATTATTATTAGCGATTCAAAAGGTTCACGGTTTTTTCCCCGTTTTATATATAAGCCTTTATTTTCCAAAAAAGGCCATAGTGCTCAAAGCTTTCGGGCGCGTCCCTTGCGCCTGTCATCAGTGAGAAAATTTCTCTTCGTCGACTGTCCAGGCAGTCAGCGGATCAGCAAGCCCATCCGCTAGACCGTCCGGGCTGGCAACATCAGCTATCAGGTACTACCTTGTACCCGTCCAGCGTCCGTCGCCTGCCCATTCAGTCTTGCAGAGAGCGAGCATCTCCACCGACCGACCGGGACAGTGACACAACACAAAATGATGATTTAGGCAACCACAGTAGCTTTCCAAACCCGTGTGAAGTCTCTTTAAACTACGTAACTAGTCTCTTTAAACTTTAAACGCTCGCTCTCTGCAAGACTGAAAGGGCAGGCGACGGAGGCTTGACGGGTACAAGGTAGTACCTGATAGCTGATGTTGCCAGCCCGGACGGTCTAGCGGATGGGCTTGCTGATCCGCTGACTGCCTGGACAGTCGACGAAGAGAAATTTTCTCACTGATGACGGGCGCAAGGGACGCGCCCGAAAGCTTTGAGCACTATGGCCTTTTTTGGAAAATAAAGGCTTATATATAAAACGGGGAAAAACCGTGAACCTTTTGAATCGCTTATGAGCATCAACCACGTAGAGAAGAACAATATCACTTATTATTATTATTGTCTTACTTTTGAAGAGGACACGGCAATTCCCCGTCTGTCTATTACCAGGAAACCCTATTTTCAATTATTATTATTATTATTATTATTATTTAATTGAAGATGGGGTTTCTTTTGACGGGGTAGAGTTTCATGTTGTAAACCAAATACGGCAATAACCCGTTAGACGAAATCGTTTATTCCAAAAAGGAAACAAGCGTAGCTTTCGGAACCAACCTTGTTCCGTCCTCAGCGCTAAACAATCTTGTTTAGCGCTGAGGACGGAACAAGGTTGGTTCCGAAAGCTACGCTTGTTTCCTTTTTGGAATAAACGATTTCGTCTAACGGGTTATTGCCGTATTTGGTTTACAACATTATTATTATTATTATTATTATTATTATTATTATTATTATTATTATTATTATTATTATTATTATTATTATCAAGGCATTCTAAATTGGCAACGATGCAATGGTCTCTAAATGTTCAGGTGGCAGGTGTAATCGTATATCTGTCAATTTAATTAAAACGTTTGATATGATCGCGATTAGAAAGAACGGCATGACGAACGCTGCGTCGTCCAATTAGTCTCAACTGTGTGACGGCTATGAAATGCCAATAAGTCACAAAACACAAGTTTTACCAGCAGAACTTGGCTGTTATGCCATAAGCAGGGACTACTTCTCTGTGACGTGCATCCGCAATATAAACCCTTTAACGCCTGTGTAAAAGCAGTAGTAAACTGTATAGAAAAGCCAACTAATGTAATAGAAGGTGGGTTCCATTGAACAAGAGTCTGCCAACGGAGGAATGCTACTATTTTTAAGGGTGTCTTCAAGAACTCTCAAAGTTAGGCAAACGCCACACCTGTTTTGTAAATGGAAACAGACGGTCTGGGACACAACATAGCTGTTCTGAACTCTGTATGTTGAACATTTCAAGCGTGCTGTTGATAATCGCTGCACGTTTCAATATAATTGTACTCATGGACAATGCACCCTGACACGCTGGATTTCGTGTGAAAATGTACAGCGATATTTCCTCTTCATTGCCGGGTAAATTAAAGGGCGTTCTGTCAAATGTATGTCATAGATAAAATGTCTACTTTCAAGATTGATTATTTAGACACACATTTCAAAATCCAGCAGCTACTAAGGACATGATTCCTCTGACGACTCTATGTTAACTCAGAATCCTAAGGAAAGGATTCACGTTTCTGAAGCCATTGAGGACAACAAGTTTTAGGATGACATTACAGCGCCAACCCCCAAGGTTGTTTGGAAGGAATTAATTTTTTACCGGTGGATTAGTATGAAAGATCAAAATGTCACCGTAGGAAATGACCTCATCTTCGTAAGAAATGCGGCTAACACCCGTGACCGGAAAATCCATTGTTTGATTACGTAAGATATATATATATATATATATATATATATATATATATATATATAATATATATATATAATATATATATATATATATATATATATATATATATATATATATATATATATATATATATATATATATATATATATATATATATATATATAAGTGCTTCGGATCATATGGAATGGGATCAGAGTGCCAATGATGCAAAGATATGCACGAAAATGGACTGAGGGCATCTAATAATTTGAATCATCATATGGAATCATACGGAATGACATTTGCAGTATTACAAGAACCTGGTTGATAAAGGGCATGAGAAGATTGATGAAAACCTTGAACTTTGAGAAAAGACCAAAATTATTAAAAGACTAAGATTAAAAACTTCGAGATTTATAAAACTCTATGAAAAGTTTCATTGCCGCTAAAATATTGCGGAACAGCATTCCATGGTACATGCAATTATGTTGTCAAAGGAAAAGACAGTGTGGGCACTTCGTTATTGCCGTGTATTCGCTCTGAAACCGTTACCTACACGTGAAATGCCTCACGACAATATGTGGTTCATTGCGCGGTTTTGAACTGAATCAAGAGCAACCATCATACTAGTCGAGCGCATATTTTCCAGCCGTGGCTCGAGGACGAATGCCCATTCCATATGAAAGAAAACGTATGGGTCCGTACGCATGATGCATCAGAGACGTATCTTCTGTATGGTCAAGGGCTGCTCACTTCCTGCAAATATAGGAAGGAGGAGCATTTCCACGTGGCCGACTCTTTCTCATCGAGGATACGATTGCATGCGTCTTTAGCCGGGAAGGTAATCGATTACATGAATGTGCCCTTTTCACTCTGCAGAGTTGCTTCTCACAATAAAATATCGCCGTAGGCTATGTGAGATCTGAACTTCCTGTGCATACATTTTTTCTGCATTGACGCATGGATCTCTCCATAAATGGACCTTTCCAAGGGAAATGTCTATTTCTGTAGAAGCAGAACACAACTGTCTGTGAGCCAGATGTATGTGAAGCTCATCTTGTAAGCTCTCAAAGTTTCCTTACATTCCTGAGAGATGAAAAGGAAAAAAGCATTCCTACGCACGAGTCTCCTTTACCGTCTACACGATCGAGGCCATCTAACCACTGGAAGGAGGCGGTTGGATATATAAATATTCCGCTTTCGTTCAGCGCTCATGCTCCTAACAAGAGCATATCGCTTTGGGCTCCTTGATTTGTGACCTCGCCGAGCGTGCATTTTTTCGCAAGGATGTGCTACAGCAGATGTCGACTCCCGTAGAGGCACAACCTGAATTATCCAGTCTCCAGTTATATATGAGTGCCATATTGTTAGCGCTCAAATCGTTCCATCATTCTCCAAAAAATAAAATTGAGGAGAATTTTCTCGCCTACAACGTGCCCTGTTTTCCTCCACGATATAGGTCGTCTGGCCACTGGAACGGGTCGGATGGATATTGGACCGATATTTATACGTGCTGCTTTTCCTTTAGGTCCCATGCTTCGCAAAGAAATATATCGCTTTGGTCTCCTTCAGTCCTAACTGGCTGGGCATCGGTTCCTTCGCATGGGTGAGCCCACGGGAAATGTCCGTTCTCGTGGCTGCAAAGTGAAATTGTCTAAGAGCCAAATGCGTGTGAGAACGTTGTTGTAAGCCCTCTGAACATTGGATTGAGGCATGAGAAACTGCTTTATTGTCCACACGATTGAAGCGCCTAACCACGAGAATGAGGTGATCGGTTACGTAACTATGCCCTTTTCACACAGCGCAGCGCAGTCACGGCAAAATAACGATTTGAGACCTGAGCTCGGTTAGCATACTTTTCTTTCATGAGGTTGGATGCAGGGAAATGTCCACTTCTGCTGAAGCCGAACGGAATGGATTAGGCCCGATGTATCCAAGGTGTATGTCGTACACGGTGAAAGACTGCTCATTTCGTCCAGGCACAGGAAGGAAGAGAATTTTTGCGAGCAGAAGCTTTTGTTATCGCCTCCATGTTTGAGGGCATCTAATGACGGAATGAAGAACGAGGAGTATGTACATGTGTCATTTCCACAGTGCGCTGTAGGAATATGTACTATATTTGCTACCTTCTGACAGGCAAACATCGCTGTAGGTTCCTTGTATGCTCACTTCGTAGTACAGGTAGGCATTTTCTTCACCATGGTAAACCCATGACAAGTGTCTGTTCCTGTTGAAGTAGAACGTATTGGTCCATACGCCCAGTATATTTGAGGCGTATGTTCTACACGATGTAACACTGCTCACTTCTTTGAAGCACAACGATGGGGAGAGTTTTAGCGCGGGCAAATTGTCCTTTTCTTCAGCAGGATTGAGTGAGCCCATCAACTGGAAGTGTACTGGCCATAATGTATTAATAGATCGGCCGTTTTCACCCAGCACTGCTGACTTTCACCGGACATATACTTGTATGCTTCTTGTGAACCAACTTGATTAGCTTACTTTCATATCACTACGGTGTTTCACTGGCCAACATGCTTTGTTGGCCAGTGAAACACCGTAGTGATATGAAAGTAAGCTAATCAAAAAATGACAAAACGTAATTGTCTGCACGCATGATGTACCTGAGACGTATGTTGCACCTGATCAATCTTTGTTCGTTTCTTCCAAAAATAGGAGCGAAGATTGTCTTCACGCGCGTTTGCTCATCTGTAGCCTATTTGCATTCATAACTTTCATGGCTCCTATAAACTGCCTGCATGCCGCTCAATCGACAGCTTGGATGAGAGGTGTGGGTGTAATTCGTTCCAACGTAGAAGCACATTCTCGATGCAAGGAAAACTCTTCCGTGATGAAAATTTAATGAAGCGCATTTATTCCTGATCTACTACTGGCAGCATTTAACAGGTTTGTTGTTTACTTGGTTAAATTGGTTAGTTGAAATTTCTGGATGGAACACGTCGAGATATTAGGGAAATATTAATAAACCCAAAGGAATCTCTGTGATGCATAGAAAATTGGAACTTTGAAGAATTAGAGATTCTTACGATAATGAAGACCTGCTGGCAACTTTCAAACCGGTCTTCCAAATTATTAATATTTATATGGTAGAAACGTTGCTCGCCGTGAAGGTTCTGGAATTTGGAAGCGCGTTTCGCGCTCAGAAAGTCTGAGTTTCGTTTCTCCTCGCCAACAGCTTATTCGAGCTTATTACGAGCAGCTTCTGTAGTTATAACAAATGCCCAATCAATAGATGGATGCGGAATTATCATCAGCGATGATGGACCCGGTTGCAAGTGGTTTGGCAAACAAAATCTTCGTAGCCATACCAACTAACCGTCACTGTCTGGACTTTCGATAAAATTTTTAGGCTTACAGCAAGCTTACATCGATGACATCAGAGCAAGTTTAAGTTAAATGGGTGAAAAGCTTTCAAGCAGAACGACTGACTGAATAGGCGAAATAGTATGTATGGACTGCGGGTGAAGGGGTGGGTCCAATGCTCTGGATTTTGCTGATTAAGTCAATAAAAATATGGTATCCACTGAACGGGAATAAACGCCATGGAAACTAATGAAATTGATACGCTCTTATATATTTGAATATCGGATGCTTTGTAACGGGTTTCATGTTTCATTCTTTGGTGGAATTCCGGCTTTCTCCTTAATTCGGCTTTCCCTTTAACGACCGTTGTGATGTATATATATATATATATATTTTTTTTTGAAGACAGGTTTATATATATATATATATATATATATATATATATATAGCTGAAGATATGATGCATTGTAACGGGGCGTTTAGTTGGCATGTCCGCTGATTGCCACGGTGAACACGTTTGAACGCGCTGCAATTTTTCTATAATTACCACAAAGGAACGTCACCAGTCGAGGGTGGGATAATTTATTGGTAAAATAGTGAGAAACAGTAACGTATGGTCAGAGCCTACGGGACGCTCTAGTCCCATCGCCAGCAAAAAGAAGGGCAAATATATATAATGTCTCAGTTTGAAAGAAGTCGCTTTTCCCCATTTATAGCAAAGCGCCCTATAATGCTACAATTTTGCGATCCTGTGCTTGAGTACTTGATTAAATTATTAATTATATTTAATAAGCGTCAAGCAGCAACAATAAGCAGTTGCCACGCATAAAGCCATTACAGTTTACTAGTCTGAGCCAAGCTGCTAATAAACATGCACGCTGAGCGCATTAATCTTTGGCTTTCTTCTGAAAACAATGTCTAAACTTCTTGTACTGAAACGCAAATTCCTTTTGGCTAAGAACTTTCTACGTTTAAGTTTACAAGATGGAATAGGATGGCACGGAGAGAGAGAGAAGGACCGCGTAACGGCTAGTAGCTTGCTTAACCTGAAGCCCGCACTGTGCCATTGCTTCCTCCTGTTACTTGCCGTGATGCCAAACTACAAGCATTTACTTTCATAAACGTAGTGAAACTGCCTGACTATCCTTCAGGAGCGCAAGGAATGCCGACTAGGGAATTTTGGCACTTAGCAGTACTCACAACAAGTCTGCTTGGTAACATTTGCTTCGAAGACATGGAAATCGTAGGCGTAATGCGATTTGAAATTTATAATTCATTGCAACAGTTCCTATAAAGAGAAAGTTTTATTGGGAACTTACCCAAAACGACGTAGCTTTCGGGAGAAACGACTCCCGTCTTCAGCGTCAAATGAAGACGGGAGTCGTTTCTCCCGAAAGCTACGTCTTTTTGGGTAAGTTCCCAATAAAACTTTCTCTTTATACACAGGCGACACGTAAAGAAGAGGAGAAGTAAACATGAGACGCGAGCCTGTACGAAGCCACATCTTTCAGACAGTTCCTATATATATATAATTTCCATCAACAGCTACTGGTCGAGAAGATATACAAGAAGTTATGCCACAATATTTGTACATGCTATGCCTTCTCCAAAAAGTTTTCACTTGCTGTGGCTGCCCTATTTTATGATTGCGGTAAGAATCAATGCAGCTGGCGTGCAAAAGGACAAGTGCGGTCCCCTATGGATCAATTACTTTCTTTGCATTAACGAAAAGTCAGAAACAACACCAATGGCTCTTACTGGGCTGCATTCATTGAGAAACGTAGCCCATTTTGATGAATTAGCCAACAGGTACAGGACTAGCGGACGGCATGGAATTTCACGCGAGGCAGTTTTTCGTAAAATGCACACTGGCGGGGCCAACAAAGGAACTTTGACATTAAGACAGGTAATGCGTTTAGCTTTTAGGAGTTCAATAGTGAAAAGTACGGACAACTCCCATAGCCACCTGCAGCACCAAGCGGTATGACCTTTTTTCGCAACTGCAGCTTGTCTGTACCGGTCGCTGCATGTCAGTCGCCATCGTCACCCAATTTCCGTCAACGTGTGCACGATGTGCCAGCCATTCCAATTGCTGGTGCTTGGCAGAGTTAGGCGTGCCACGATTACTTTACAGTCATTCGCAGCTTGCGCCGCTTGTTCGTGCCGTCCAAACCATTGCCGCCAATAAATCGGTCATCCGAGGCTGGACGACGAATCATAGGAGTGACGAAGAACGTTCGTAACACATTTCCTGACACTATTGTGTCTCCACGTTGCCTATTCCAACTAAACGGGCGGTGATAGTGGCTGCCTGTCGAAGATGGGGTCGGATGTCCGGAGTTAAAGAACGTCGGTTCTATTTACCCCCCTAAAGGCCTGATAAATTCATTTCTGCCACACAGTGTGAAAAGACCAGAAGACGTACGGCATGAGGAAGTGAGATGACGCCCCATCATTCTCTTTCTTATCCCTTTGCCAATTTTTGCAGGGATAAGCGCATTATGAAAAGCAGGAAGCTGCAGCAAAGGCGCCTTCAGCGGTGTTTCAGTGAAGTTCACAGCTTTCTGCTTAGGCATGCCGGCCGAAGAGCGCACCGTCTGAGCGGCCTGAAGGCCATTGAAGAGCTTCTGGATATTGTTAACAACCATTGGGACAAGGAGGTCAAGCCTACGGATTTTCTACATTCCTGCTTTACTCCTCACTCAGCTGAAGCCTTCGAGCAGGTAAGTTGTTAATATGCTGTTCTCCGAGCCACTGGCTATCCAGTCAAGTCAATTTGAAAGTACTAGAACGCTAGGAATCTCTGCCGACTAGTGTCACAATACCAAACTGGGTCTCTTAAGTTCTCCGACTGTTAGTAGCAACATCATCAGGGGTCTCACGGTTCGAGTCGTTTCGAGGTCGTTATGATACCTCATCCCATGGTTGAAATTTTCTGTTGCCAAATTAGAGCTTGTGGAGCAGGGTAACATTTTGCAAGCTTCCATGATGAGAAGAAATTTCCTAGACTAAAAGGAATTTTTATATTAGCAGATATTACTTTCTATATGACTTTTCAGTATCTTCGTGGTGGTATTAATTGCTTTTATGTTTTGATATCAATGGATCATTATTTTTAGTAATATGTATCAATGTCTGCGAAACAACTAATATCCACGGATTTCCCCCGTTAATTGAATGCTTTTATTCACTCAAAAGCAGAGCTTTCAGGTATTTCTCGCGTAACCGTCCTCAGTGCCAAACTTTTAAGCGACTGCCCAGCCAGTTTATAACTGGCTGGGCAGTCGTTTAAAAGTTTGGCACTGAAGACGGGTACGCGAGAAGTACCCGAAAGCTCTGCTTTTGAGTGAATAAAAGCATTCAATGAACGGGGGAAATCCGTGGATATTAGTTGTTTCGCAAAAATGCACATACCCCGTTGGAACGAAACTTTAAAAAATGTATCAATGTCATTACATTTTACGTTAAACCCTATACATCCTACATTACATCCATTGCAGTGCAGCAGATAACTGTTCCAATATTGACTAGTTTATTGCTAGCCAACCACGCAAACGCGAACCTACGAACTCTCGACGGCTACGCAGCTGCCGCTAATCACTCTTTAGATGCATTCCAAGGAGAAACCAATATTTCTGCCAATTTTGAATGGCAACCTGAAATTTTTCCTTTGCCTAGTGTCCCATAAGATGCGGAATTTCTGAAGGTTTAACAAGTTATACACGGCACACTTGCTTTTCTAGTTTCATTCAACCAACAGTACTTCTGTGGCAGTTGAATAATGAACTCGGCTTACTTATTTTACTCTATTCCTAGAGAAAAATGATATTAATAGGGCAGCAGGCAGCAAGAAATGGCGTAATCTTAAACGAATCAAATGCAACAGCTTGACTTCCCCCGTCATATTTGCGAAATGCAGCGCCAAGGTGTATCGTCCCATGCAGACAGGTGCGATGGCACTGTCAGCGGAGTAAATAAGTTGACCGTTACACGTTGGTAAAACTCCTTGAAATACTAAAAGATTGAATGCATTATGATGGGCAGATTTTGAGGAGCGGGATGGAGAGATAGAGCTTTCGGTTATGTTAACCTTGAGCAAGGAAATTAGTTGATCAAACAAAACAAACCGCATAGTGCCATAATAAAAAGCGAGCAACATCAATCTCTTAATACAATCACTTGGTGTTCATGGCATAACTGAATACGGCGCAACATTGGTTTGGGAATTGCGTAGTCCGTGAGTAGTCAACCAGAGACAACTCCACGTCCAATCATCATTTAGTCATTAGACTTAGTCCGACCATGTACTCATGATGGATCCCAACCTTTATGTCGCCTCTCAGGGAGTTCTGAAGCCACGAACTGAACCTTATTTTTACCGCAATGCACCGGCATTAACGTAATTGGTTAGAAGAGATTATGCTTTGCTTAAATGTAAGCCTTTCGCTGAACAGATAAGCTTCGAGGGGCTATTTTTTGCAAGAATCAGATTAGTGCACTGTAGAAACGAAGTGAGGACCGCTCTAACCAAACCTTGAAACTTTGCAGTGGAACATATGGACAGCCACATTGCATCCTACGGCATTATACTCGATATTGATAGCTGAAGCCGTTTTCTTCAATGTAGTAGCTAACAGGTTTAAGCGAGTGGTTCCGTCTTCACGTACGGCGTATTATTACTCTATTGGCATTACGTCAAGAGGGAAATCAAGGAACCAAGCATACAAGGCTTTCATCGTATTATCCCTTAATGTAGAAGTATTTTTGTAAAGCCCCACTGCGCATGTCCAGTTCGTACCTTTGGCGATTTGTAGGTAGAGAAAGCTCTGTTTCCATACCTTACTCAGCTTTGGCGCGAGAAAACCCAAATCCAGTTTTCGCTCGCCGTTGTCACTTCTATCCCCTTTCTATCATTGATTCGCCTCGATGTGGTGTGAAGAAAGGGCAGATAGAGTGTTCGCAACATGATCACCATGGCCGTCCACCTGTACACGCGGAACCTTAGTAATCAGTATACTAAGGTTATACTCCTATCATTAAACCATGTCCCTCCTAAACCTACTAAACTGGCTCTGTTATTCAGCTATTGTTTAACAGAAGTTTGATCAATCGACCACGTTTCCATTTATTTCTTGGTTGCGCTAAATGCTTCCGAACGTGGCCATGCACCGGTGGTGATTCCGCGTGAGCTGCTTCTCAGTTGCTACTGTTAATGTTAACACTCAATAGTAGATAGACACGCTTATGCTTTCGACGGATAAGCAATGAAACAGAAACAAATATTACAAATTACTGCGGGAAATGATCTGAATATTAAAACTTTCATTTCCTGATATTTGCCAACCAAAAAGTCTTTGTCATCCCCCCAGGGGAAGTTCGAGAAATGCGAGTTATCGAAATGCGATCAAGGGAGGAGCCATCGAAAAATTAGTAAAAGTTACTGTACAACGCGCGAGATAATGATACTTATGTTTCGCCAAATAGAATTTATCCCTCCGGAGACGAACATTGGTGCACAACGTTTCAATCTGTACACCTGAAAACGAAGATCCGTGAGGAACAATTCAAGTTGTGCACTATTTTCAGAATGCAACAGTCCGAATAGAGCTGCTTGGTAGCACAATAGCGAGTATCTCTTCTGACCACCGCGAAGCAGTTGAAGAAATGCAATGCAAGAACATTTTTGCTTATTTGGATCCTGTGGACGTACCCATTCTGTCGATGCTGCTAAATGTGCTATCAGAAGAGTCGTGTAGTATGCTCAGCTGTTCTTTGCGAATGAGGTAATTTCTCTTCTTCAAAACCGCCATTCGAGTCAGAGAAATATTATTCGCTCATGTTTTGATGCTTCATGCTGTTTTGCGCAGGTTCAAAGACCATTACGAGCCTTACAGAGTCGCTGCGAGAGCTAAGGACCATCCTTTTGACCGTGGGCGCTATAAGTTGTTTCTTTCGCTCATTACTTCGTCGTATAAACCAGGTTAGTTTTTATCAAATAGTGTTCAGGGTAGATTTTGTTCTGTTCCATCAGATACACAGGAGAGCAACAAAATGCTGTGCTTTTGCAGCCGGCATACCCCTCAGTTGGACTTCCTTTCTGTGGACAACCAGTACTGGTAGCACCGCATTCATACCTAATGGTCTAACAAAGCAAAATTTTTAGATGCACCAGCTGGTGGGGGTATTTACCTCAAGACTTGGTTGGCAGATCTTTCTTCAGCTTTGTTCCTCCGAAGCATGTTTCATGCGTCATTGAAGCACAGCAAAAGGGTGCACAGACTATTTCGCATATCGATGTCTACACTTACGCGCATGCCTAATTTTAGCAGCAGCGTTCGTTGGTAATCCAGTGTTGAGCAAGCCTTACTACTTCTACATTCACAATGGCGAAGTTGTACTACTTGAAACCGAATGGGTTGTCCAGCTGCACCCATGGAGTCGACTTGTAGACAGCGTCATGGGTCGCCACAAGATTATCCTATGGCCTGGCAATGTAGAAATTTTTCGTCCTGCAAGTCACGCTTGTATGCCAAGTGCTCAAGAAATAAATGTTGCTCAGAAACGCCTTTTGGACATATTCCATCAGGTAAATTGGAAGCCGAATGAACTAATGAAGTTAGCGTTTGCACCATACGCTACTATTTTATTTCAATCTTTTCTAAGTATAGGATTATATATATATATATATATATATATATATATATATAGTGGAACAAAGGAATTCTGAAGAGTTTAAGTTTCATTATTTCAAAATACGGCAAACACCCGTTGACAAAGTTTTATTCTTTGCGAAGCTTTCGGGACTGTTCTTTGTCCCGTCCTCAGCGCATGTGTCTATCCCAAGTGAAATTATCGACAAAACATGGGGCCGTAGAGTATTTTAAACTGGAGAATCATTGTATTCTTTAAACTTTTTCTTCTTTTCTTCAATGTAACCCGTTGGACTTTAAAGCGATCTTGTTTGTCATTGTCTTCATAATACATTACCTGTATTTCTGTCTTTCTACTGTGATCCTTATTTTATGATATATTTTGAATACCAGATGCATCGTAACGGGTCATTGAAATGACATTTATTTGACACGGTTGGCCCGCTGAAATTGTTTCAGTGTGTCTGCAATTAATCAACAAAATGCCTCACCAGTCAACGATGGATTACTTTACTGGTAAAAGATTTCGAGGGCACTGCAACGTACTATCGAAGTTTTCGGGACGCTCTAGTCCCGTCGGGACATGGGTGCAGCTGGACAACCCATTCGGTTTTAAGTAGCAAAGGCACATGCTGACGACGGAACTAGGCTGTTCTGGAAGCTCTGAGCAAAAGCAAGCGTTGTTCTGAACTTTTACCTAATAACTGCCCATCCATCCGGTGGTATGGTGTTGTTTCGTTCATTTTCAGACGCACGAGAACGGGAACAATCCGTAGAAAAACAAAATTAAAACAGCTTTTAACATAAGCTGAAATGAGTGATTTTCGTGAAGCTTGTTTCGAATTTCCATTTAGGTGAATACGAATCTAGAATTGAAGGCGACCAGCAGTTACATGAGAAAACAGCTAACCGACAGCTCAACACCGGAGGAGCCGTGCAATGACACAGACGCCGCTGCTGTATCAAGCCCCGAACCTCAGGACAACTTTCTTGAGGCTTTGGTGGAGCAAGCGGCCATTCGCGAGGGAATGTGCACGCGAATTCATTGCAAATCCGGTAAACAAAATCCCTCAGTTTCTGGAGGCGAATCTGCCTCAGAT
Source organism: Trichuris muris (assembly GCA_000612645.2). NCBI lineage: Eukaryota > Metazoa > Nematoda > Enoplea > Trichinellida > Trichuridae > Trichuris > Trichuris muris. Next base: position 22,655,661 of record CBXJ02000282.1, on the reverse strand, counting down.
TCTCCGCCAAACAGCTCCGGATCCGGCCCATCCTACAATCAAATAAATCTTCTGGAAAACGTTGGCAGGTCAGTGGACAGCCTGAGCCGCCTGAGCACTTCATAGTGCGTTGCTTCAGGTATCTGCAAAGCCAGTTTGACCAAATTTTGACCTGCCATGCGTCCGCAGTACAGCAACTGCAGGATACGGCGGACAGAATTCTTCCTTCTGATCATCGAAGTTCAACGTGCATTCAAAGCAAGGAACTTCTGCCATACGAAGTTAAGCTGGCACGTAAGTAGCAACTGACTTTTCTCAAGGCTGAACTATCGGTAAGCGACATTTACGTCGAAGATGAGCATATTGATTTTGATATTAACATTCATTCCTTCTGATCAGCAATTAACTAGTAATAATTGGTGCTCACTTTCCTAACATCTTCAAGTTGCATGCTTGCAACGCACGGTGATCTGTAAGTTTAGTGTTGGTGCTGAAGGCCTGAAAATTTGCCTCCATCTCGATAGTGACCAGGTAGGAAATCATAAGCCGTGGATTATATGTTGTTAACATTTCCCTGTCTATAATAAACTGTTCTGAATTAAGGCGAATCGAGAAATCACGGAAGATTTTGCCGGTTGTTGTCGAAGGCCACGTGAATCGAAATATCTTTATTTTCAAAAAAGAAAAAGTAGAGAAACATGGCGCGTCGTGGTCAGGAAAGCTGAGCTTTCGGGTCAATCTAAACCCATCTTCAGCGCGGTCGGTTCTCTCTGTGCCCTCCGCCAGATTTGGCTTTCAGGAAAAGTCCCTCCACTCAGCCGAACCACAGTGGAGCCCGTCAGATCAATCTAGATCCATCAGGGCTGGTTCCACCGTGGCCGGCCGGGTATCGGAGCCTTTCCCTTACCGACCATTCCCGGAGGAGGCACGTTGTCCAGGTTTCTCGACAACAACGGGTAAAATCATCCGTGGTTTCTCGATTAACCTTAATCGATGAGCCCGTTACAAAAATTGCTATCGAGAACTGTTCTGAATTGTCAAAAAAGAGCAATAAGCAGTATTTGCGTCTCCATAAGGTTCATGCAGCAGCCTGTGGATTGCGTTATATAATTGCTATACTGTACTATTTCAAATTTCTACACTGCCTTAAGAAGTACAGTTTTACCTACAGATGAAAGACTGCGCAGTATTTATGTATTTGAAATCTCCAAAAGTACTTCACCTGTGTGCGGTTATAAGAAAACAGCGGATTCTTCATTAGCAGGGATATGGATAAGTATTAATACGATTTTGAAGAAGCCGAATCACCAACACTTATTGATAATAGTGCTGAATCTGAAAGCATTTGGAGGGCATTCAGTTACTTTTACAAGGCTGAAGAACAAGCTTACGAGGCCAAATAAAGCTAACTGACAACCTCGGTTTTCAGAACATAAGGTAGCAACTTCATGTTTACCATTGACCCCGGAGAATTTGCGGTTCTTTACGGAAAAGCAGAAGTTCCAACTGAAGGCATCCTGGAAGCAGAAAGTCGCATCCGATACGCAGTCACTGCAGTCCGGTCAAATTGGATATAGCCATATGGACGATGACCTGCACGAAGAAGCAGGATACCGTTCCAATGAAAGAAAAGCCTGGCGGCACGACACACAAAGGCCAGCCTCGATTCCTTTAATATCCAGCAGCATTATCGATGCATACAGTGAGGGTGAGAAAGATTACTTAACATGTTCGCTTCCTCAGCTGTCAGCCTGCCATGGCGAAGGCTTCGCCAATTATTATCGGTCGCTGGGACCCACACCAGCTCCGCCAGCAGGGCAAAACGTGCAGATAAGCAGTGCACCACTGCCAGCGTTATTCGCTGGTGATGACAAGTTGCAAACGCTTGACGCTTTACGGCATCAGTTGAATGAGCCCTTACACTTTACTTGCACCAGTTCGTCGCCGCTTGGCCAGTACCCATCCTTGCGAGCCCAACAACCATGCGAAGAAGAAAGGCAACCGTGGAACACTGAATCAATGGGCGCACAGGGCTCGATAGTTCGTCTAAGCGATTATCAGCCGCCCATTCACCGTTCAGTAATTGAAAGAGCACCAGTTTCAGCGGGAAGTACTTCACAGAAAAGCACTGGTTCGAAATAAATGGAAGCAGATTATAAAGACCCTAACAGAACACTGTGAGGTTTGCCAGTCGACTTATAAATACCCAGTGTTCCGCTTCAAGAACGAGAGTTGATGCCGCTGACAAATTAAACGTCATGCTTAGTATTAGGGAATGTTGCAGCAGCTTGGAAAGAGCACCGCCGACCTGCTGCAGAGAATGGGAAGTGTAGGAGCTCCGCAGTTTACATCCTCTCATTGCCTTACGCCAACAACAAGTTCAGAGCATTCCCCTTAGCAGATGCACAAGCACCTGATACTAAATTTTAATAAACGTATAGTAAAGTTAACTTTTCCTGAAAGTGCTAACAGAGGAATGCATAGCGTGGCATCATTTCCTCATAGGACCGTACCGCAACGCAGCAGAAGCACGGTTCGTGAACGTTCACTTCATTTGCACTTGTGTAAATGTCATTGCCTATTTTCTGAGAATTGTTCCCGCCTGGTCAACTGCATGATCGCTTGAAAACTAAGGGAAGCACGTTTCTACTGGAAATGTTCGGACACTTCTGTATTGAGTAGCGATGGGTTTCCTACGCATATGACAACTAATGTATTACAAGCCTACTAGTTCTATTAATGTTATTCTATTAATCCATAGTTTGTAGTTCATTCATTCGATATAACGTTTAGATAGGTTCGGTGGCAATTCTTCGCGTTGAACGGACATTCTAATTTGTCTACTTGTGGCACAGCTTACCTACATAATAACATAATGCAATCGTCCACATGTTCAGCTTTGCTCGTTAAACTTTGGTATCTTTACCATGCTTTTAAATGGATGTACACGGCTCGGTAAAACTGTGCCTAAAGTTTCATTATTTTTATGGAATGATTTTCTGATAGGCAGATTTATTGCACAAATTTAATTCGTTTGAAGAAGCAGCCAGATGCGCATCCCATGAGTTGTTCATATCTTTTTCCGGAAGTCAATTGCTTTGCACAGTAAGCTATTAAGAATAAATTTGAATGAAATATTATGGCTGGGTAACTATCGGTTAATCCCACTTGTTTCACCATGCTGGTTTCAGCGTCATCACTAAGCATGCTCACGCGTCGAGAAGCTTTATCTTATTTTCATCTGTTGATTGTAGAGTATTTCTTCATACTTAAGGCTTAACTTCAAGTAGTTAGGAAGTTATGCTGCAATTTAGGTGGAATCCTTCGATGTTAAAGACGAAGTAGGGATTTGATTTATGTGTGCCAGGAAATATGAACAATACTTCACCGGTGCTGCTTTCCATAAGCGTTTTATTGGAAACCTGCTTAGTTTAATAATGCACCCCAACATGCATGTGCCTCGGTTTCCAGTGCAGCTGTATTTGCCTTTCCACAGCATGCGTTCGAAGCTCCTACGTAACGAAGCTCATTCCTATACGTAGAGGTGCAACACGCACAAGGACGGTTGCCTTTCCTAAAAATCAAGCATATTAGGCCTCCCATTTCTTCATGTGTTTTGTCCACATGTTATTCTTGCATGCCGAGAAAAGTAGAGCAGTCTAGAAGGCTGCACAATAATTCTTATTTGATCGCCACATGAGGTCCATTCTTTACAATAGTGGAAGAACAGATGTGTTTGATACGCAAGCGCAAATTCATAGAGAGAATGTTCTAATAAGCGTTGGAAACTCCCATGCAATCAATCTCATATTGAATCGAAGGAGCACTAGCTAACAGTGGCGCAGCACATGAACGATTGCAAAGACATTGGTCAACTATGCATCGAGCATGCAAATTGCTGATTAGGTTTCACAGGAAAGAAGGACGTGCTCGTATTCAAACGCCAAATCAACGAATGCATTGCCATTGGGATGAACTATTTGCTTTTTACTTATTTATACAGCCATTGCGACTGGGAAATATTAATGTACGTGCCATTGAAACGAAGAGACAACCAGTGCGTGTTATTTTGAAACAAGCAGTCTATTATTAATGCTGAATTCAATTTGCATTTCACGGTACGGACAGTCAAGAAATGTTGCAACAAGGAGCCTAATTTCATGACGTTGAAACCAACTTTGCTTAAAATTTCATGTCATGTTTTAACTGAAGCGTCAGCCATGAATGAGATTATTCTCCTTGAACTACAGGAATGCAATCGAAGACCGATGGAACTAAGTTAATAGTAGACTGGACAAATCGTTCATGGCGCATCTGGTAGTTTTTAACTGCACAAATGAACTGTGATCCTTATATGACGTGAGCAAGTAAAACGAAACTATACACATCCACAGCATTCTGTCAGCATATTTGCATTTGCTTTGCAAAAGCAGTTCTTTCTTTGAAACCCCTTTCTTTTCCAATCGAGAATGTTTTTTGCAGTGCGATTCACTGTTGGATTCAGCTTCTGCTAACAGTATTGCTCTTTTGGCCAGTATATTTGATAATGCCCCCGCGGTAATATTCTAAAGAGCGGAATAAATACTCATTCAAAGAACACTCATAAGTACAATGCACGAAAATACGCAGTTGGAGTGACTTCCTTCAGTTCCATATTCTATCATTCACTTGGTTAGGTGCGGATGAGGAAACATGATCACTTAGCACAAAAAAGTTTATATTAATTGAGCCTTTCCCATCGCCAAAATTCTGGTAAGCAGCTTCAGCGAAACTTCGGACGAGCTAAAGTGCGCTAGTGTTATTCTAGTGGTCAACGAATCAGTTTGAGAAGCAAACAGCTGCAGTCTTGACCACCAGGTAGAGCTGCCGTTCATTTTACGGCGAACTGGAAGTTTGGCATATTGGAAACTCAGGACATGAGTGATTTGCCGCGATGGAACTATGTTCGTCCAGCATGCTAAATATTTGCAGAATGAAATTCTGTTTCCTCAAGGAGATTACAGCATCATTGCTTCTCAGCGTGGATTTTTCGCGAAGACACGCAGTCTTGATATAGCTTTCAACAAGCTGAACATGTTCCGTGGTGAACAATTGCTGACTTTATATGGCATCAATGTGGTCTGCATTTCAAAGACTTACTTTTTGAATCTTGGTTCGATTAAACATAGTCCAGCCTTTACCTTCAGCCATGGCTTCCTGAAATTCGAAACGATTTGCAGTATTCGTTGCCAGTATTTTGAATTACAATTATTCCTCGGGTTTAAAAATTACCAAACTACTCTTGATAACCTTTTCTGCATTATAACTTCATTCAGATAATTCGAGCAGCGTCTAGCTTGTAAAGTATTCTACGAGCAAGGCTTTAACAGACTTTCAGGAGGTTGATCATACAAATCTCCAACTATTATATTACCTCAAGGTGAGTCGCCAACCATTGATAATAATAGATCTACAGCAAGGATGACAGTAAACTTGGATAATTTTGGGACTGGCAGGAATGGAACAATTACTAATTGAAATGAAAAGCAGCATTTATTTACTACTGTTGGGAGGTAGCATATGGCATACGATGTCTGTCTTTATTTATGGGAAACTGGCTTCGCAAGCTGCTTTTCCAAAAAGGCTCTTAATTATATTTAATAATATCTGATCTGTAACTACAGCTCATTAAAGTAAGGTGGATATAACTGCTCCATTCTTTCCATGAAAACAATTTTCATGAATTGGATATTCCTATTAGGCGTTTATGGAAAAGCTCATCGGTAACACTTTTGAAAGAAGTGAACGAATGCTATTACCACTACGTCCTTACATAAAGCTGTGCATTTTCCTGGAGCTCATGTGGTGGGTTCCTTGCCTTGTTGGCTCCACCATTACGAACGCTGGTCACAATGAGTTTATGGGTGCAATGTTTAGTGCAAGAATCCACCTCCGCCTTCTTTGCACTGTTGTTGCCGGAAGCATCTGCTCTAAGGCTTCTGACCTAAACAGCGAGTTTTTCAAAGGCTCAAGCAGTTGCTCATGCAAAAGAATGAAGTACAAGTTTAAAGTCGGTATACCGTGTTAAAACTTGGACAATTGAAGTACAAGTTTTTGCGAAACAACTAACATACAAGGATTTCCCCCGTTCATTGGATGCTTTTATTCTCTCCAAAAGCAGAGCTTTCAGGTACTGCTCTTGTACCCGTCATCAGTGCAAAACACAAAATATGTCGACTGCCCAGCCAGTCAACGGTTCAGCAAGCTCATCTGCTAGACCATCCGGGCTGGCGACATCAACTATCAAGTACTACCCTTGTACCCGTCAAGCCTCTGTCGCCCGCCCAGTCAATCCTGCAGAGAGCGAGCATCCCACCGACCGACCGGGACAGTGACGCGTTGCGCCGAAATCGACGGTGGCGCCACCTACCTACGATAGGGGGTCGCGGTTGTGCGACAAAAGTACCGCCTTCTCTTGCCGACTTCTCTGCCGTTGCCTGCCCTTGTCATCTTAGAGTATCACATCTGACGGTGAAATAATCTGCAACAGTTTCTGCTTCCAGCAATTCAATCTCAGTATCTAAATAAATTGATGAAATAGGCACATACAGTACAGATATCTTTTTTCGGCTGTCGACCCGTTTGAAGGCATCTGTAATAGATCTGAAAAACCGAGATTTGTTTTCAGATCAAACAGATTTCAGACCGATTTCAAAGGTTGTTTTCAAATATATTACAGATACCTTCAAACGGGTCGACAGCCGAAAAAAGATATCCGAACATGAACAAGCCCGTTACAAAACACCCAGTGTTCAAACATACAGTACAGAGTTATTTTTACCCGGACAATTTAGAAGCATTGCTTCGGAAGAATGTAGCGCCTAAAAGTTCATGGTTAACAGCGGATTTAGGCAACTTGTTTAATATTATTCTTGCATTGCTGATTTATTCTTTGCGGCATACTTTGCCATGCCCTGTGTAAGTATAATACTAAGAATGATTGATAGAAATGATTTCGCACCGCAATGTTTCTTACCCTGAAACAGCCAAGTATTGTGAGAAACATGGTCATCACTGAAATTATTGAATAGGCGCCAGGGTAATTTACGTTCCTGCATGAAAAATCGTACTATAAGTCAATAACCAAAATATTGGTACAAAATGCCTTTAAAGAGATTAGCGCTCGCAGAGATGGCTCGTTCAAAATAAAGTGAATTTGATAGAACAACGTTCTTTTGAATTCGCGAAACATGGGACGAACGAGTTCCTAAAGCACCATTCTTGTAAAAAGCGTGTTGCATGTTCTGCGGTATACTTTTCCATGCTGATAAATGAATTCATTTGTCGTAGAGTTCAATAATTCCAATGAAAAGATATACATCCGTCATTAAAAGATCAGCATTCTAAGAAATGCACTTCCAGCGGCTGTTTATTACAAAACAAAGGTGGATAGTGGCATGAAAATTATTGGAAATTCCGTTTCAGTAAAATTACAGAAGCGCACTGTGAAGTGTGAAGTTCCTTTCTAAGACGAATGCGTGCACTCCTGACAACAACCTTATGAACCGACATATATGTACAGTAATCTTGTGAGTTCAGCTTTTATCTTCTGATCATGATGAACAGTATAATTTGCCTTCAGAAAACTCAACCACGTTTGCTTTTAACTTGTCTACGTCACCACTAGCTTACAACAAGGAACGTGTTGCGCCTTGTTGTAACGCTGCGAATAGGCGATTGTAATAATTTCAAAACAATCACACAGAAATGTCTAGCGCATAGAGCAATGCATGGGAACGCTGAAAAAGGAGTTTTGACTACCACCGTTCATGCGTTATTTTTTCTAACGGGTTAATTCCAAGATAGGAGTCTGTGGCGTTTGGCATATAACCTTCTGCAAGTGGAAAAGCTGTATGATATCAGAAGGAGCTTGACAAACGCAGAACAGCCATTCTCAAGACGGGTCCAGACGCTCAGTTGTTTGGCACATGCCAGGGAGTTCGATGATTGCAAATTGCAATCTTTTAAGAGGTCGTAAAAGTTGTCTAGACAAAATGCTAACAACTTTTCAGACCATTTACTCAGCTTCACTTCCGTGTGCCCCAAGCTGATAAGTACAAAGTAACATACACGAAAGGCTTCACGGCAGTTTAAAGCTCAGTTGCAGCAGATTGGATTATGAACCCACTAAACATGAAAGGTAAATATTAGCAGGCATCATAAAAGGTCTTCCTGTTATTTTTCACTTTATACAGTAAATCAGTATGTCTCTGCTTCTGGCAAAGTCCATTCGCTAAAACAACAACCACTAGAATGAGCATTTTCCTGCCAAGAGAGTTTGTTCCTGTTCATTCATTTCCATAGCTTGGAATTCTGGAAGGGAGGGATTTTTAGAGGACTCCTTTGCAGCTTCTTGGTTGTTGGAGACCTCATCCTTAAGGAAATGAGCTAAGTGTTAAAAAATGATAGCTGATTCGTGATAGGTCTGATGAGTACGTTGAGTGACACGGAACTATTTGGTCTAATTCTTTCAATTTCTAGATTGCCTTTTTGCAACGTCGATTTTGGGAATTAATGCACAAGTGTTGATCCTTTTCTACTGAACCGTTTGCACATGAGCACTACTCGTTTTGGTGCATTTTATTGATGTTCTGGCAATACCCCATTGCGGTGATAATTTCATCAGGTTTAAAGATGTCACTATGATGAAGCTTGACAGCCAGAAATTAGACGCAAAACAACTCATTATCACCAGAGGGATGACTAATTTCTAGGCAAAATGAGTGTTATGGCAAACTTCCTTAGCTTTCAAAATCACCTTGTTTTATTTGCAGCAATGGGAAAACCCTTACCATAGCTGAACAGGGTACAAGGTGGTTACGAAAGCTGTGCAAGTTAACCACAACAGTTGATGCGTTTATCTCATTGCTGAGCATCCATCTAGTGATGGGGCGCTGTTTCAATTTTAATTCCAGGCACTGAAAAGATCAACACGCACAAGCTGTAGAACAAAGTCGAGGTTGAGGCACCAGCTCATTATTAATTGGAAACTGTTACACACGTACGCATACAATATTTCCATTTAGCATAACTGAACTGTCGCGTTTTTGGGCTACTATTAAGTCTTGTTACCCACCTGCCGGTAAGCGATATTGTTCCCTAAGAATAGGCAAGCTAACCACTGCGGTAAATAAAACAATAACACGCGCAGGTAACTCCCGTCACCTAGGCCCAAAAGCAACACCAAAGCACTTTTTGAGTATACTCAGTAAAATGTGCTCACTGGTTTGGTCATAGACACAGGTGCAGCCAATTACCGCCAACGTGGGACACAGCATCAGTTTTCTGGATAGCAAAAAACATGCTTGTTCTTAGATTACAGTATTACTTAGGGCATGGAGATGTGACTCCTGCTATTTACTAAAATAAGGAATATTCGAACGTAATGTGTGCCATACGGCAAGAGGCAATTTGTACGATTACTGAGCGAACTGGTGGGCTGATAGCAAGTGCAGCGCGCATACGCTGAGCAAATTCTGGTTTTCTGTAGCAGTGATTCCATTACGCGATTCCTTGGAACATGTGACCTCGTACAGGCTCGTGTAACCTCATACTTCCTTTCTTCTTTACGTGCAGCCTGTGTAGGGAGAAAAAACTTTAATTTGGCACTTACCCAAACGACGTAACTTTCAGGAGAACCGACTAGCGTCCTCAGCGTCAAATATGATCAGGCAAGCGCGAAGTAACGGTCTTATAAATGGGTGGGGTCGGGTAAACATAGGTTGGAAAACATTGGCAAAGTTGGGGTCAACGCATACCGTTAATATTAGATCGATAACATAGGTTGGTAACAAACACTACACTGCTTGTAGTTGGCCATCAATCGACAATTGAGGATTTCGTTTTCCAGATGAATTGTGTTCCACTTTTTCTGGTTCCTTCCTTGTGATGTCTTGTGATCTTCATTCTCTTTTTCCTCTTTTAACTTCGTTTTTCTTTGTCCTTTTTGACGGGTCCTTCGGTCTTCTTCTGTTGTCTGTTTTTGCTGACTTCTGTCCTTTATTGAGGGGCTCCTTCGGTCTTCTTCGGTTGTCTGTTTTAGCTGACTTCTTCCTCCTGAAAATTTCAAGAAGTCCCATCCACTGGGTGGAGGGAGTTGTTAGGAATTCACGATGCGACAACACTGGCTGGATGTCAAGGTTCCATCCCAGACGTCTATTCCATGGTCCCTGTTTATGGTCTGATTACGTCTAATATAAAGGTCTTCTTTTATTTTCCTCGTTAGGTAATGCTGTTCATGGCACAGTACTTCTCCCTCAAAGAGTCCTGAGCAGTTAGCTGAGTGTTCGGCTACTGCTGATGATCTAAGAGCCTGGTTCATGGATGTAGAAGGGTCGAGAGTTTGGGGACGCCCTCTCCTGGTGCTCATGCGGCCTTCTAATCGATCTTTGGCGTTTCTACACCTCGTGAGACATTTCATGTGTTCATTGAACCGACGGATTAATGAGTTCCCTGGCATTGTTTACTTAATCAAATGCAGTTGCTCAGCCAAATACATAGGTGAATCGGGGAAACCATTAATCCATCTGTTCAATGAACACATGAAATGGCTCATGAGGTATAGAAATGCCAAAGATCGATTAGAAGGTCGCATGAGCACCAGGAGGGGGCGCCCCCAAACTCTCGACCCTTCTACATCCATGAACCAGGCTCTTAGATCATCAGCAGTAGCCGAACACCCAGCTGACTGCTCAGGACTCTTTGAGGGAGAAGTACTGTGCCATGAACAATATTACCTAACCTAAAGCGCTGACGACGGGACCAAGGCAGGTCCCGAAAGCTCCGCGATTGAATAAAGAAGCTTTCGTGAACGGGTTAATCTGCCGTCCCTTAACACAACGAGGAAAATAAAAGAAGCCCTTTATATTAGACGTAATCAGACCATAAACAGGAACCAAGGAATAGAAGTCAGCGACGCCTGGGATAGAATCCTGACCTCTAACCAGTGTTGTCGCATCGCGAATTCCTAACAACTCCCTCCACCCAGTGGATGGGACTTCTTGAAACTTTCAGGAAACGCACGTGCAAACTAGATCCCCTTTTACCACCAAACCACGTTCCCTTTCGAATTGAAACCTCTTGGCTGCAACCGTCAAGCCGACATCTCCACGTTGGATCGCGCCCGCTTCGCCCAGCTATTAACCTCATAGCGTGGCTCCTGGCACACGCTTTTTCACGGTGTAGCACACCGTTCTCTTGCGAAAACGCCAAAAGTTGGCCTTCACTCATCGTGTAGATATCGCCTAAGTTCACCAACGCTAATGCATCTAAACGCTGTCTTCGTGGCATTTTATATCATCGTTTAGCAACAGAAACGTCATCAGCGCCCCCTACAGTAAGAGCGGGGAACGAAACAGAGAAGACCCGTGGAACAAAATTGGTCTGGAAAACGAAATCCTGAATTGTCGATTGACGGCCAACTACAAGCAGTGCAGTGTTTTGCTACCAACCTATGTTATCGATCTAATATTACCTGAAATGCGTTGACCCCAACTTTGCCAATGTTTTCCAGCCTATGTTTACCCGACCCCACCCATTTATAAGACCGTTACTTCGCGCTTGACTGATCATATTTGACGCTGTGGATGGGAGTCGGTTCTCCTGAAAGCTACGTCGTTCAGGTAAGTGCCCAATTAGACGTTTTTACCATACATAGGCTGCACGTAAAGAAGAAAGAAAGTATGCGATTCATTTATGAAATTTTTAAATTTTACATGCCCATACTGCTTTGAACTGGTGGGTTACGGAAACCATGTGAACTGCGGTTGTTTTGTAAAAGAAAACAGGCGTGTCAAGTAATGAACAACGTTCAGTGCAAACAAGAACATTTGTTTGTCAATCAGAATTTTTCAAATTTCTGATTGCCAGTCCGGATGACTTTTCATTTTGAATATTGACACCTCTATTATTATTGTGAATTGTCCAATGAAATGCCAAACTATTTGCAATGACGCATGAATTGCATTTAACATTTTCGTGATTCGTGGAGTTACTTTGGCATCAAACATTAATCAAGAGCACGTGAAGAGAACGCAATACTATCATTTGAAGACAATTACTTTCTGGAAATGACTTTACATCATTTGTTCACAAGATTGCCCACGTTAAATACCAAAACGTATGATTGCTAAAGGTATGGCTAGTGAAGACTGAGATAGGGGGTCATGGAAGCTCTGGATTATAATTGAATTGAATTGAATTAACATTGAATAAACAAAAACGGTGCAAAATAGCATATAATAGACAATATGACACGATATTCCACCAATGTAAGACTGGAAGATGACGGCGCATTTGCTGATGACGGGACAAGCGTAGTACTGAGCGTTTCGAAGCTATTATAAAATCTAAAAGTGGTGATGTTCTACTATTGCTTCAAAAATAAGCACAAAATGGTTTTTTAAGCATAACTTTTGAATATATACACCATGATCAGGAATCCCATATTCTACTGACTGCAATGCAATAAGACTGTAGTACTACAGCAGTTGTACATGATAAATGCATAATAGACTGCAGTTCCTTACATTAAAGACAATTTCCAGTTTACGAGCTAAACCATTCTATGAATGTTATTCTGCTAATCATCTAAATTGTAATTATGTTCATTCAATGTAAATTGCAATTAGGTTCAGCGTCAGTTCCCTGTGTCGAATGAATTCTTTAATGGATATACTCGTAGCATAATTTGCTGACGCACTAACATAACAAACGTGCGCACAGGTTCAACTTTTTTGTCTGTTGAATGTTTATCTCAGTGCCCTGTTTGCTCTCACATGGTTGTACAAACCCAAATCAATGAAGAATGTGATTTCGCAAGTTTCACTGAATTATTTTGTGAATAACTAATTTAACCAGGTGCCAAAAGCAAGATCTGTTTGTCTCTTATTGGCAGCGAAACCAGGCAGCCTTGAGCGATGTATTGGTCCAACCAGAATTTCACTGTTTTCATGTGAAGTGCTCTTAAGCACTTAGGTTCGACGAAATGTTAGAGCAGGGAAACTGTGCGCTTTCATCTATTTCACCGTGCTAATTTTAGTTTCATCAGTAGGCACATTCACCGATGAATGGCTTAGTTATTTTCTCTTCGGTCGACTAAAGCTAAGTTCTACTAAAAGCTTAATTTCGAGCAGTTATCAGAGTATATTGGAATTCAGGAGGTGGCAGCCAAGGGAACAAGTGAAGCAGGAAATGCTAATTGACAGAAAATGAATCATGCTTTCCTGCTGTCGCGTCTCTTTATTGAAAATAGCAGTTCAGTTTAAGAATGTTCAAGCGTGTCTCTGCTTCGGTTTCCAATGCAACTTCGCCTTGTCGTTCCATGGTATACGTTTGCAGTTTGACGTGATGGACAAGCTTATTATTTATCCACGTACAAAAGGCAGAAGTACGGCAAACGTTCCTGAAAATTATGCATGTTACTCGTGGAATTATCTTCTATGTTTTCAGTTATGATATATCATCTCTTCACTCACGAACAAATCAGTATGCAGAACTGAAACAAAACGTGAAGTGCTTTCTTTTCGATATTTTGAACGTCCAACATTTGTCACTTTCATGCTCTTATAGAAAAGTGTTGATCACGTTGTATTAGAAAAACGTACGGACAAACTTATATATTTTTTAAAATGCGCTTATTGATGATTTTACACTTGCTTAACCGTGTAGCAACTGATGATATTGAAGTGTTTGAAGACTCATGCTACACGACCGTGAAAGTGTACTTTTAATGTATTTTCACTCAGAAGGTGCTTATTCATTTTCTTAGCAAGAGTATATGCGTAGGATTCATGACAACTTTTGGTGTGCATTCAATCGATAGAGTTAACCAACTTACGAATATGTTGCATATGGGCAATATGTCAATACGCAATGCAAGTGTACTAAATGCAGTAAGTGCTGTAATATCAGTTATGCGCCTCTTAGAAACGGAAGATGGAGACTAAGATTACGTTTTCTTAAAAAGACATCACAAATAATTCAGTGTGCAAAAGTGTTTTTCCTCACAGTAAAGGTTTCATTAGTTGGAATTTTCTCACTGAGCAGAATACTGTACTGGGACGAAGAACAACTAAATCAAGCTCTTGCTATAAAATAGATTTCCGCTTAAAATGCAATTTCATTAATATCAGTGCGTTTATATTAATAGATACGACTGACAAGTAAAAGGTAGGTCCTGAAAACTACGTTCTTCTTATTCATAATAAAACTTGCAGTTTAGAACGCTTGTTTTGCCGTATCTCGCTGCAGAACGGTAATTTGTAGTAAAAATACAACGGGTTACAAAAGAAATTTCCTAACCATCTACTCACAATGTTCATAGAGGAACAATTCGTGGAGCATACTTAAGCGCAGCGCGTTTAACGGTACAGTTCGCAGCGGCATTAATTCACAAAACGACGATATACAATTATGCGATCATCGATACCTTTCACTTTCAAAATATTGAATATGCAGTACTCAATATATTCATCCTCTCAGCTTAGCCGTTTTGGCCGGAAAGAACAATGTGCTCACTTGTAACCTCATCCTTACACTTTAATATCAGATACAGGTGTGCGCCGAAAATGAGTCCAATTTCTAGAACCGTCTTCCCGGAAACTTTCACGGATGACTATAAATATGATTAATTTTAGCGAGCTTGTTTGAGTTTAGAATGCCATAATTAAGAGCTAGTAGAGTTTGGAACATTACATATGATTTGCAATACAGCTTCTGTTTTGGATTCTGCTTCATACAAACACAAATCGCAAGGAGAGCTTGCTCAGTTCCACTGTACAGGATACCCTTCCCTATTTGTTCTATCCTACACTATTAATTATTTTCTTAGGGAAGCACGAGTTGCGCCCTTTGTTTTGTTAGCTTCCCAAAATCGTAAGCTGAGCTCCTAATTTACTGTGCATTACTAATGTGTTCCAAAGTTTGCCCCGCGTTCACGTAATACTTCCTAGCTTCACCAGTGAGTATTCCCTGAAAAACGCATGCATGTACATGAAGCTGCTCGTACCCATAATTTTGTCCCAACTTCTCTGCACATTCCACGTAGTGCTTCTACTTTAGTGGTATTCACTGCGCTTTGGCTGATTTCCATCATTGACGAGATCGTGGTTGTCCCGCAGCTATAGTCAAGGAAGAAATTAGCCTCTGCTTCCAGCATTTCCCTTTTGGCATGCAGATCATTTAGTAAAGTTTGATTGGAAGTTTCCTAAAAGCAGATTAATAACCGCCTTTTAATGGGAATAAAACTTGTAATGCACACAGAAAGCATTGGAATAATACTTTCGCCTCCATAATTCTATTCATCCTCCTGCTTAGGTACACACGAAGACATGGGATCATTTGGCGCAAAAAATATATACAACTTGAATATTACTTGCCCAGTGCCAAGAACTCAGCTGAGTTCTGACGAAACTTCAGTCTCGCTGAAGTACCTTATTGCTTTGTTGTGTTCGTCTATTTTACTATAGCTTGAATCGTTAGACAAGATTATCACAGATTCCCCGTTTCATTGTAAAAACTTTTATTAAACTCTTTACAAAAAGCGAAGCTTTCGGACCTCCACATGGTCCGTCTTCAGCGCTAACTGGTCACCACGCAGTCAGTCTTTGGTTCAGCAAGCTACTCTGCTCAACCAACCAGACGAGCGACATCCGCTATCAGGTCGAACCTTGACCCGTCCAGCATTTGGCGCCCATCCGGTCAGTCATGCAGAGGAGCGAGCATCCCCTCCGACCGACCGCGACGGTGACTAAACGAGAAATGACGAAGGCAAGCGCGAGTCCGTTGATCATCGACGTCTCCGTTTGCAAGAGGTGGTTTGGAGATGGAAAACATCTTGCAGGAGTACTTTAAACTCTGCTGGGTTTAAAGAAAGAGGAGACGTCGATGATCAACGGACTCGCGCTTGCCTTCGTCATTTCTCGTTTAGTCACCGTCGCGGTCGGTCGGAGGGGATGCTCGCTCCTCTGCATGACTGACCGGATGGGCGCCAAATGCTGGACGGGTCAAGGTTCGACCTGATAGCGGATGTCGCTCGTCTGGTTGGTTGAGCAGAGTAGCTTGCTGAACCAAAGACTGACTGCGTGGTGACCAGTTAGCGCTGAAGACGGACCATGTGGAGGTCCGAAAGCTTCGCTTTTTGTAAAGAGTTTAATAAAAGTTTTTACAATGAAACGGGGAATCTGTGATAATCTTGTCTATTGAAAATTGGACCCCGTTACGAAGAAAGATTTATTTTGAAGAATTTCCGGGCTGCACAGGGCCACCGAGGAAGACCAAGGCAGAAGAATGCGCAGGTTTGCAAGAGGTGGTTTGGAGATGGAAAACATCTTGCAGGAGTACTTTAAACTCTGCTGGGTTTAAAGAAAGAGGAGACGTCGATGATCAACGGACTCGCGCTTGCCTTCGTCATTTCTCGTTTAGTCACCGTCGCGGTCGGTCGGAGGGGATGCTCGCTCCTCTGCATGACTGACCGGATGGGCGCCAAATGCTGGACGGGTCAAGGTTCGACCTGATAGCGGATGTCGCTCGTCTGGTTGGTTGAGCAGAGTAGCTTGCTGAACCAAAGACTGACTGCGTGGTGACCAGTTAGCGCTGAAGACGGACCATGTGGAGGTCCGAAAGCTTCGCTTTTTGTAAAGAGTTTAATAAAAGTTTTTACAATGAAACGGGGAATCTGTGATAATCTTGTCTATTGAAAATTGGACCCCGTTACGAAGAAAGATTTATTTTGAAGCTTGAATCGTTTAATGAACTGCTATTTTAAGCTCAACAATAAGTGTTATTCTTCATTGCACAATTGAATTTGAAAATCATTCGACATATTGTTGTGTTCTCACGGATTTTTCCATTGCTTTTGTACGCAGAGGAACCTGTAAGTAAACTGACACGGTCTCCCTACCAACGGATGGATGAGAATAGTTATAAAAAGACACGGTCAGAGAACAACGTACAGTTTTCTCTCGAATATTTCAGTTTACTTACAGATCTATCCGCGTACAAAAGCAACGGGAAAAATCCGTGAAAACACAGCATCATGATGATCTATGCTCCCGTTAAAAGACATCCCGTCTTACGAAAAATCGTTCGACATATTTAAAATTCAAAACATAGATGATTTATCACTGTGGAATTACGCAACCTTTTAAATATGTACAGAATAAGTTTCCGTTTGCTCATGAGCATGTCATTTCGGTTTTATTGACACGAGCTTTCCACCAGGGCATCCCCTCTTTAGCACGCTATAAAGGTTTCGTGTTGAACGCTCACAGATCTCTTGTTGCATCCATGTAGCCCACATTGGACCAAAAGACTTACCTTTTGAATTTTGATTTGCGAATACATCGTCCAACCATTATCTTTATGAGCGATTTTCTAAAATTCGAGAATAATTGTTGTAGCATACACTGCTTGCGGAAAAAACATAAGCTCCTTGTTGCCGTGACTTTCCCTTAGTGCAAAAGTCAAGGAATTATTCTTCCTGCGGAATTTTGCATTGGACGCGCGACGACATATCAAACTTATTTAACCATTTTTATTCATGGTGCCTGTTTTGAAAACAGAATTGCTTTTCAGTTGACTGAGCAGGCAGATTTCAAACGTATGCAACTGCTTGGATCTTAAAACACTAGAACACGGTATTCTTGGAAGTAGAACAGTTGCTTCCCAAATGCAACATTAGCTGTTCCGTGATTTTATATGCAAGTTAGCCTAGTTCTTTTTCTTTTCAGCGGTGTTTTAGGGGCAGCAAGAATAATGAAATGCGTTTATGATAGCAAAGCATATACATTATATTCATTTAAGCCATTTCTAGCATTGTTCATTGTGTTTTATGAAGTTCCTTGTTTTAGTGCGCTCGTAACGTTTACGGCTACAGACGGTTGATATGACATCATTTGAATTACGAAATTGTGCGTTACGTATTAGGAACATAAATCTTAAACATTACAATTGACCAGTTAACGACTTTCAGGCACCTTGTTGGCAACAGTCTGCTTTGAACAGCGACTGGTATAAGCGTACAGTGGCTGTCTACTTCATGTTTCAACTGTCAGGGAGTTTACTTAGAGGGGTTCCTGAAAATAAACCTGGCCAATTGCCCCCTAATCTAAATGCTTCTTCTCTGGTCGCCTTCAGAAGCCTGAAAATCAAAATTCTGAACGTTCAAAATCCTGAGCGTTCAGCAACCTGAATGTTCAAAATCCCGAACGTTCAAAATTCTGAAGGTTCAAAATCCTGAAAAGTGTTTTCAATCAAAATAAAGAAAACTCATACGTTATGTCTATTATTTACAATTGCAGAAGAGGGGTTACGGTTTTCGTGCCGCTGCTGCTGATTTTGTTCAAGCATCGTGATTATGAGTAGAGTTATGGTGTTTTAAGAAATTTGATCAAACTGTCCAAGAACGTACTCTTACACCTAATACAAGTGCATTTTTCTATGACTGGTAATTGTTTGCACCCCTCTTTGCAACTGCACTCATGCATAGCAGCCGCTCTCATCTTAGGGACTAGGTTGCTGAAAGAGCCCAGCGTACCTCAGGGAAGAGTCCCAAAGAGCCGCAAATCTTGGGGCCCCGGTGATTAGTTGCAACATAAGTTACAAAAACCCCATTTTCAGCTACATAAGCTATCCTATTACAGCTGCGCACATAACCCCCATGCCCTAACTTAGAATTTAATCATCTCTGGATAAGTATTACTTGCTGCAGTCTATGACAGCTCTTCAGCGTTCTAAACATGCAGAAATGGGAGATATACCTTTATATAACAAAGCGGTCATAGACGCGAATACTGACGTGACATCAGAAATTCGCCGTGAAACGTGTCAGCGATTACTACTAGCCTACAAGAACAGTTCTTCAGTGTTCCAAGACCGTCTGGTAGCGAAAAAGAACTCAGGGTGAAATTATTATAATGGCAAAGAAAGCAAGGCAGCGAAGAAAACGAAAGAGCGCCATATCGCTGCCGGAACTCGATTTCTCGCAATTGGGGTATTCAGGATTCATATTCGTCAGGTTTTTTAAATTTCTGGATTTTGAACGTAGACCATTCTGATTTTAAGGATTTTGAACGTTCGGGATTTTGAACTTTCAAAATCGTGAACTTTCGAAATTCAGAACTTTCGGAATTTTGACGTTCGGGATTTTGATTTTCAAGCTTTTGATAGTGATTCCTTCTACTCGAGTTATAACAATTTCGTATCTATTTTATGAAATCTCACGTAGAAATTACCAAGCAAACAGAGTGCTGTTTGCACATGCGGCTTTGTGCGTTAATGCAACCTCAACCTGCTGTATGTGCTGCTTCAAAATGCAAGTAAAACGTGTCACATCCCACTATCCTTCTGCAGAACGAAGAACACTCCATTTGAGCATTATCATCTACAGCATCTCCGTTCACCGTTTCGCTTTCCATCATTGTTTTGCTGACGCATGCCTTAGTGCATATTCTTACTTCGTTCTTCCCCGGTGACCTGTTTTTCACTACGCGGGTGCATGTGTCCTTCATTTTTAGATTATCAATCTGTACAAAAAATTTTTCATCTTTCACTTGCATTTATGACGACAGGGAAATCGCGTTGCTTGAAAGCAACAATCTGCAGGGCCAAGAAAAGATTCCCCCACCAGCTATGAAAAATCTAAGTACGCACACCAAGTGAACGTTGGAAAATGAGATGCGGGTGCACCCATTTCAACAGCTACAACGGATAATGACAACGGAAAATTATAACTTAAGGCATCACTTTAGCTATACTTAGACTGCAATTAAAGAATGCAGCCGGCTTGTATCTTGCTAATTCACTATCCAAGCATGAAACTCCGTTTCGCTAATCGCTACATTGTAACATGGAAATAAGTTTGGCTTTCTCCCTTTTCGAAGTGCACACTCCGGATAGCACTCAGAATATTTACAATTAACGAATGTTGTTGAATAATGGATTTCTATTAATGAATGCAAGCGTAAACTGATGCACTTTTAAATATGCAACTATTAATATTTGGCTGGACCGTATTGGCGAGAGAAAATGCGATCACATGAGGGGAACTTATCTATGCTATTTTTGACATTGTGAACTTCAGTTTTACCAGTCAGTCCACGCGAATATCAGTTCATTGCAAAAGGTTAATTTTCTTTAAAATGCCCGGCATCACTATAAGTGAGTAATCTATTGCCTTTCTCTTGAAGAGCGGTTTGACCTTCATTGAGATCAGACGGTTTGAGGAGAATCTCTGTTAATATTCTTTTCACTGACAAATTTTACAGTCCTATAACTTGCTTCAGTCAGTAAAAGTGATTGTCAGTGTTGATCATATCAATCAACTTCAAGCAGCAGAGTAATATTCGCAAAGAATTCAATTGCCCTATATTTTACATTTGCGTATAAAATTTGGGGATATCTGCCAGAAATAGTTCAGGGTTAAGCCGGTGTGCAGAATTGTTAAATACAATGGGAGTTTATCATCCCAAAAATTTCATTTGCACTTTTCACACGGTAAGTCAACTGACCGATTGATAATATTAATTATTCAGCATAGGCATAAAATGCTTGGAAACCGGGCCTGGTTGGTTGTACTCTCACCTGTACTAATATGTACAATAGAATGGAGCATACCATTGACCTATCAATTTTTGACGTGCAAGTTAAGTATGAAGCTATCATAAGAATTCCTTTCTTAGGAGATGATACACCTGTTGGTGATGGGTTTCCCAGAGCGTCCAACGCTTTTTCCGTTGGCTCAATAATTCTGAATTTTCGAGCAACAGCGACAGCTCACCTGAACCATGTTTTGCCAGAGGCAAAGAAAGAGAGGAAGAGTGATCTAGCGTTTCACACTAAGTTCACTAATGTACATGATTTGACTTGTTCTTTCTGTAGTAAAACTGATACTCACAATGGATTTTGCGCATGCCCTGAAGCACAGGTCGTAGTATTTAAATCGTTTGAAATAATCGTCGTCCATTAGTGAAGCGGTATCCCACAGATGCTTTTGCTTAGCACATCTGTCGTCGCATCTTAGAAAAATGTAGTCTTTAACTTGCTCTGCCTCCGTCATTTCATCATCCGTCTCTAAAAATGGATTACGGGAAAGAAGCGTTTTTGGGATTTACAATTTACCAGGGCAGCCGAGGAACATGGAACATGAAGAATGCCATGTCTGAAAACAAGACGTCAGGCATAATTCATTCGCAGCAATCAATACCAACATTAAATTTAGCAGTCAAGTTGTCATCGAAGGATAGTCGATTTTAGCAAAATAGATCGAGCCAAGAAATTGTTCACTCGGTATCCTTGGAACGCCTGCTCTGCTCTTGTTGGCAAAATAAATCTAAGTCGTCTACAGCCAGTTAGGCATCCTGAACTTACTTCACTATTCTCTTAGTTGCGCTTACTGTTACTAGGCGTAATATGTGTGTGTGTGTGTGTGTGTGTGTGTTAAGTACATTGCTTCTGCCCAACTTTCATAAAGCATGTTCAGATTATGAAGCAGTTGAATAATTTCGCCTTCAATTTTTTCTGCACTTACAACTGAAGGAAATATTCCACTCCTCCATAGAAATTCACAATATGAAGGTTTTAAATCAATTGGAGAAGTTGCAGCACATTCTTTCGTATCAACAAGCAAAGCTATTTCTCGTCGGTGTGATTTGCTTGAATGCGAAATGCGTTATTTTGCGATAGCCAAGAAACATATCGCGGTTCGTTGTAAATGCATGTCTGCGAAAAGCGCTATACAACTTGAAAATTTGCTTACTCGCAGTGGAAATGGTGAACAAGGGTTCTAAACTTCCTTGCAACAAAAGAGTCTGTTTTCCTCACCTGGCGCTGGTGAATAATGTTTTGTAGTTCATTCCTTACACAGGAAATTTTGTAGCACCCGCTGTGGCGGCTACGGTGATTATTCTGCCCCGCTTTGGCTCCCTTTCTGAAAAGTCTTCCAGCCATTTATCGCTATCTGTGCATCAATGGTAACATTGGAGTCGCCAGCCATGTACTGACAGTACATGGCTGGCGTATTCCAGCAGCCATGTACTTACAGTTCTGAAAGAGGTATTCTGTCCGAGGCAATTACCAAGCCATTATAAATCTATCAACAATAGAAGTAAATTGATGCGTCATATTGCGCTGCTTTCCTGACAACCAGATCATTTTGTAACTTACCTGCAACAAACAAAAGATCAAATAGATATTTGCGCATTTCATTTCAGAAGAATCACACTAACAAAAGGTGTAAACGTCACTTGCAAAATCAATGGTACAGCTCCTTTAGCAACCTGGTGAACTGGAAAACGCAACTGGATAATATATAGGATCATTGTCATTCCAGCTTGCACTGCAATGGCAGAATAAACATTGAAACATGAAATTTAAACATGCTTTGCAGGCACATTATGTTTCGATGTCGACTTTATCAGCTTTATTACGTGTCAGTAAATTTGCTCCTGCTTGCACGGCGCTCAAGAATGAATAAAAGTGCTTTCTAGAGGTCAACCCGAACAGATCAAAATATCTTGAACGCAAAGCTAAGCAATGGAATGTTCCACTGCACAAAATAAAAAATGTAATGATGTAATAATTGACTCAGCAGCATTTGAAATAATTGCGCTTCAAAGTAAGGTAACAGGCGTACTCAGGACAGCAAATTTTGTTCAGAATTTCCGTGCCTTCAAATCAACTATGGGTAGTGCATAACAGTTGCTGACGTGGCTAACTATTAATATAAACCAATGATAAATGTTGGCAGCCACCGCTTCAGGTTACTTATTAGAAGGAGGCTTAAATTCTCCATTGCCATAGCACCGTCCTAAAGCAGCGCACAATGAAAATGTGTTTAGAACATAAGAAAGGTGTAGAGCAAAAAATTATTTCGCGAAAACGGAATCTTGCAATTATCGGCGAAGTTTTCATTCCAGAAGTATACCAACTCGTTTCCAAAATTGCGTGCTCACATGAAAATCTTTATAACAGTGGAACTTTGCTTGGTGATGAAAATAAAGTCCATACCAGGCCAAATTAGTTGCTTAGAAACGCTGGTTTTAGCAGTACGCCCAAAATGTTCGTCCATTATTCACTTTCGTCATTTAACTTCAAAAAGTTGGTCTCCGTATTGTCTGGCTTCCTTGGTCACGCAGCCGAAATAAAGTTTCCATTATGTTAATGCTAGCTCTGCTACGTGCGTGATTTATCAATTGCGATATTAATACATGCTGGCAGAGATGTTCATTTCTGTCCCTCATTCATCAAGGAAATCTACGGAACATCACCCTTTGATAATTATGACAGCAAAATCTCCGGCATAATGAAGTGGCATGTGGAATTTTGTCACGTTCCATTGCAGTTCGCATGTTGACGAACTTGCAATTATCGCTGCACTTCCGTTTCTCTTGAAATGAGTTTATACCTGCGATCGCATGCCTTAATGGAGGTTCCGCTGACGGGTTCGAGATTGCTGAGCACTAAACGTGATGATTCTGCAGTCCCCAATGGCGACCCTACATCTCCTGCAACATCATTCTTACCAGCAGCTCCTTGTTTATTTCTCGGTTCAACTTTTGTAATTTTGTTAAGGACAACGTTGGAGACAAAGGAAGCAAGAAACGATCCCAAGAGTAATCAATGCACACTAAGATTTTACGAATTACAAACGTCATGCCCATTTCGAACAACTGCCCATTTCGAGCCCTAATCGAGCAACTGCATAATGATACTGGCAAAAGGATAGGGAAAGGAAAGCAAGGGCGCTAATTGCATGCGAAACTCCATCTGAACATTGCTTGCAAATTTCTGATCTACTACGCGTGTACAACGAAACGGCTCCTTGATATTCACTTGTAGGACATAATGGATGAGTAAACTTTTTCAAAACTGCAGAAAAATCGCTTTCCATAAATTCAGCTCTGTGGCGTTCCAGCAGTAAATGCCAAACTCCAGATGCTGCACATTTTTGATTCCGGCAGTTCAGGAAAACGGTCCAGCAATTTACAAACGGGTCACTCCTTAAAATTGATGGTTCGTCTATCAAAATCCAATGCACATCTGCTGTTCGCCGAATTCCATTCCTCCACCTGGTGACGTTAGTTTCCACTGAATAAGGGGAGGGTCGAATGACGAGCACCCACGCAGAGCGACCTCCGAAATGGAGTAGTCGAACCTAAATTCCTTCTTATGGGTCATTTGTTCAAAATCAATTTCCCCGAAGCAGTACGCTCTCTTGTATAGTACAAAAGTGGAAACTGTCTTCTCCATGGACGACCACGTTTTGCTACTCGAGACAAGCAACCAGTGGACCTACCGTTCGCCAGACCAATCAAACAAAGTTGAATAAAAAATTGAGAAGTTTTCATAAGATCAAAGCCTGGTGCGTGGGTCGTTCGTAGTATAAGCCATGCTGTAGACCAGTGTTTCCCAACATTTTGCCCGCCATCGCCCCCCCCCTGGACGTCGTCATCGCCCCCGTAGGCTCTGTCGTCGAGCACGGGGTTAAAATTGCTCTTTCCCTCCGTTTTGCACCACTATTTCTTAAGCCTTGCTGGTATGGCGTCATTTTCCCGGCGCCTTTTGGGGAGATGGCAAATAGCTTTTCACGTCACTATCCCGCGACAAGCTACATAGAGGTGGCTCCGGGTGAGCCGATACGGCCAAGCATATCAGTGTCAAGCGGCATTTAGGCTTTTCACGGCAATAGTCTTTGGATGACTGCCGTTGGGTAATGTTGGGGAGGAGCGAGGTTTCTTCAAGAGTCCCTTCCTCTGACGAATACTTTGCAGAGGCACCTCCGTTGCCGATGAGTGCTGCCGCTCGTTCCGCTCAGATGGCTGTTTCTTTGTTCGCTAACAGGCCGTGGCAATCAAGTGCACTGCCGACAGATTGTGTCGTTTATTTCATTCAAGGTTATGGATTGAAGGGCTAATGGGAACCTTGACGCTGCCGAAGCGAAACTAACTTTTGGATATCCGGCGCCATGTTCGTAAGCCGAAGCCGCGTCCTGTTATTTCTAACCGGTTCCTCTTCTTTGACAATAGATCTGTCACAACGCTGAATCCTTTTTCAACTAAATAAGATGACAGAAAACCGATTAACAATTTGCTTACAATGGCCCATAATCGAGGATAGATTGAAGGGATCTTTTGCTGTAGCCAAAATGCTTGGCACCCATGTTTGAATTTCGACTTTAATTCTTCGTTACACTGCAACTGGACGAGCTCTTCTTGGAAATGGATCGATGATCCAAGCAGGGACTTCCATGCCAACAATATCTTCAAAACGATCAGTGAGCTCTTCATGCATAGCTGCAAGTGGTCACAATATACTTCTATGTCTTCGTCACGAATTTTTGCCTCCTCGTTGATTTCAAAGAGTTTTGGAAACTGTCGCAATTCTTCACGCGCAAAATAATTCTTGAACGTTGCCAGCTTCTTAATAAATGAGCATACGACAGTTTTGGTAGAAATCAGATTGACATTGTCACCTTGTAGCTGTAAGTTCATTTCATTGAACTTTGAATACAAGTCCGCCATATATGCAATGTCGTTTTTGGATTTCTTCACATCTTCGCACAAGGAGACGTCGTGCTCTTCGAAAAAGTTTAAGACAGTTCCAAAGAGTCCATAAAATCGGTTGAGGCAGTCGCCTTTGGATGGCCATCGTACTTCAGTGTGCAACAAAAGTCGATTGTAACTTTCGTCGTTTTCTTCACACATTTTTCGAAATATCCTGTCATTTAGAGATTTACTTTTGATTTTGTTAACGGCAGTAATAACGAACCGTAGTGAGCAGTTCAGCCGTTCACTGAGCTTTTTCGCAACGAGATGTTGTCTGTGTATGACACAATGCACAGCCAAGACGTCTGGTACTTCCTGTTTCAAAAACGCTATGAAGCCTCGATAGATCCCTGACATCGACGGTGCACCCTCAGTTTCAGCGGATACTATATTCGTAAGCGGAATTTTCTTTCCTGCAAAATATGCTTTCATTAAAATGAAGATTCTTGCGCCTTTCGTGTCGGTTAGCAACTCCTCTGCAAACAACAGTTCTTGAACCAGCTTTTCGTCCTTTATGAAACGAACGTAGGTCAGCAGCAAGGCCTCATTGCCCGGCAAACATGATTCATCAATCTGTAGCGAGAACTGCGTTGTCCTTAGGGAGCTGCACAACGCATCTTCCACATTGTTAGCCATTTCATCGATACGACGCTGGACCGTATTATTGCTTAACGGAATTGTCTTAACTACATCAGCTCCTGGCCTGTGTAAAACTGTTTGGATTACGTCACTTATTACCGGAATTAACAGTTCCTCGCCAATTGTATGCGAATGTCCAGTTTTCGCAATCAACATTGAAATTCTGTAAGACGCAAGCAAGCCATCGCTATGTTATTTAATGTCAAGGCAAGTGGCTTCCCTAACCTGGGTTGTTTAGTCCGCTTGTTCCGAAGCGCTTGAAAATATGAGACATCCTTGTCTGCTTTCTCCGGATGCTGCCTAGAAAGGTGGTTCAACATCCGTGAAGGTTTCATAGCCTCATTCGATAGCACTTTCTCGCAAATCAGACACATCGGTAAATGCCTGTTACCGTGCGAAGGGATGAAGCCATATTTCAAGTAATCCACGCTGTAGAGCCTGCACTTTCTTTTAGGCTCTCACATGCCTCACCCTGCAAACCGATTTTTTTCTTAGGAATGCTCCACTTTTGGAGTCGGGGTTCATTTAGCTAACCTCTTCAACTTCGACGGTCCTCTAATCAATGCGAGAGCAGTTAAGCCTTCAAAATCCTGACGTTCGCTTTGGTGTGCGACCGCTTCTTTCGCTTTCGAATTGTATCCCCGTGGATTCTCTGTTAGCCCTTCTACAAGTTTAATAGCCGTAGTTATTAAATGCTCAAATACATAAGGGCATCTTACTTACTTAAAATGCTTGGATAGGCACAAGTTGAACAGTCAGAATCAAAACTTCGCGAAGAGCACGCAGCAAACAGCGAAAAATACACGGCTCCGAAAAGGTGGACGAACTGAAAAAACGAAGCATTTTATAAACCAAATGCAGACAGACATGCCAGCGCGAACCAATAAGATTCATTTCGATTTATACTTCTGCATAGAGCGCTGATGGCCAAGCGGAGAAAAACTGCGATTTTTCCTTTGATCAGGCTGCACAATCGCGAGTCTCCTTATCGGATAGCACAATTGCCCGTCGGCGACGTGGCGCTGTACTGTAATAAAAACTTTCGAACTGATATGTCAGAATTCAACGATCGACGAATGATAAGCGCCCAAATTTCCATAACCAAATTACGCACCCCAATTCATGCCGAGAAGACTTTTTTCATCTGCAAGCAGTACTTGTGTTTGAAGTACTGGCGCGTTCGCCTCGCGCAAACTGTGACACTAATGAGTGCTGACGCATCACCCCTTCGGCCGTCGGTCTATCGCCCCCGTCGACCGTTCATCGCCCCCCCCCCTTAGCCTTCTATCGCCCCCTCCACATCCCATCGCCCCTGTCCTTCATCGCCCCCGGAGTATCAAAATCACCAACCTGTGGGCGATATCGCCCCCTTGGGAAACACTGCTGTTCAACGTGTTCTTACGTCCTCTTGAAAGACTGCCAGACAGTGGTACCACGCTGAGCTAGTTTTGCGATGAGGACAATAAATTGCCCCATATGGTTCAACGTCATTTTAGCAGCAGAAGCAAAGTCAATGCGATAACTTTCCAATGAGTGCATTAACATCTTCGTCAACAAATTATGAAGTGCGTGAACTTCAACCCTGATTGCGATAGCCCCCTGTGAGCACAGTTATTTCGTCAAAGTTTAAAACATTAACGCGCTGAGCAATAGCAAGCTGGACTACCCATCAACGGAGGGTGTTATGCCTTGCCATGTTTGGAGAGATCACAAAGCGATCGCGTGTTCACTTCACAGGAATAGACTTGAACACGCTTCACGCTTGAATACAAGCTCAAAGCACAGTGCGGTTGTAGTCCGACCCAAGCACCATGCAGAAGTGAACAAAGCTGTTAGCCTACTTAGTCGATATGTGAATGCTTCTCAGTTAGATGAGCTAGGCAAGTTAGCCAAGACTGTGGAAAAAAGTTTTCGTGTTCTCAGTTCGCTCCTTTCCGTCCAGGGTCGTCAACTTGGATACGCACCATCGGGTCAGCTGGCCAAGCTAGGTATGACTCTAGCTGGTCAAAAAGTTGGCCAAATTTGCTTGTATGCAGAACTGGCAGCGCGCAAACAAAGGAAAGTCCATTCACTCGTTGCCCAGCAGTGGTCAGCGTATTCCTTCCATTTGACTGCAAGAGCTGTACGTTTACGGCAACGTTCCCATCGGGGCTGAAGAAAGGCGTCATCCTTGGCTGTCAATCAATCCGTCTTATTGATGTTGAAGACATGATAGGTAGTGGTAATTCAAAGGTAAGTGTCAAATTTATGCCTTCGTACTTCAGTACGTATGAGAAGTCTAACAGCGAGCAATGATACACCTTCCGACAGGTAAAGGTCGTGGTAGAAGTTAAGTGCGCAAATTTATTCCGGCTGACACGATGCATCACCTCTTCTGTTGGGTCACATCGTGGTCATTCAACTTCATGCCACTACTATTGGTCGGCTGAGGATGCGGTTTCATTCGATGACATGCCGAACTGGTTGACTTGAAATTCGAATATGAAGTTGCCGCTTTGTTCCCGTACAACCGGCGGCGTTGAACGCATCATTAGTTATTCCTCGCCGTTGTCCATTCACAAAAGTGTCCACTTTGTAAAGGTGCTGTATTTGCTTGACCACGTGCAGTCCGAGCACTGGAGCCGGTGATGCATTGTCAGAAATTGGCGCTTTGGGGTTGCCATGTTTAACTGACGCTCATGTCTGGTGCACTTTTGACATGACCGACTCCAGTTTGCGAAGCTCTGACAATATACCGTTGTTGCCTGGACACGTCTGCTTGTCCCTTATGCAGAGCAAACAAATCATCTCGTTTCGACTTGTCTGACGAGCGCAACTGCTGCGCATGGCGCAACTCCACGTTCATTACACCGTGAAGCCTACCTTTGGAGTTGAAGCAAAACTGTTCAACCGCGTGCGCCAAGCTTAACCTTCGACAAGCACCGTACGACCAGTGGCCAAGTAAGCTCATCTGATTCGCAATCCACTTCTACGCATCCTTATGCTCAGCTAAATACATAAGCAGGTCATGCGCCCATTCGCTGCTAGATATAAGGGAATATTGAATTTGCAATTTGTAGGGAGTTGACCCGATGTGAATGTGACGGTACCCACCTCGTTTCCCTTTCGCAAACCTTCAACCCTTGTTCCTTCTGTCCGGTTACCGTAAGGTCGAGAGTACTGTCAGTTTGCATTGATACTTCGAACCTCACTTTCCTGCGCAATATTTCGACCGTTAAGCCACATTCAGCCGGCTTGGATGTTCTGCACAGGTGACACGGCCGGATGCCTGCTATGAAAGTTGTAACTTCATAATGAAAATAGTACCCCATTTTAGGGAGAGTATTTCTAATCTAGAAGTTCTTTCGGTTCGTCTATGACTTTGTCCTCATTGGCAAAAAGAGGACAAGATAACACACTGAGCTGTATACCATCCTGTCTGACGCAGATAAACTGGAGACATCTATAGTCTTTCTCCTATCGTTAAGACTGATTCCTGCCGTGAACCAGCTGCGCCATGTTCCTAAAGTAAACGTTCCATGAAGACTCAGATGACATTTAGGAGCTGTAAGGTACAGGCAGGTCCATAGCGTTTACTCGTCTCTGCAATCGCATGTAAGGGATTCTCTGACTTCTGGGCAATTGTTGACTCGCTACTGAGTCGCAGCGACTTCATTTCCTAACGATCAGATTGACTGGCTACCATTAACATGCTGAACAACTTTGCTACCCGCAGGGTAATTTGGCAGTGTACCCCAGCAAGAACCAGTTTGAAACAGTTTGCTCACATTTTGCATCTCGCACCGCTGCTCCAAGGCCCTTTGGATGGCCGGCACATTTGGCGGCGGTGCAGTTGATTAAGTTCGAATCAACATTGTACTCCTTCCTGCCTTCCTGAAGGAGCAGGGCAGAGGCACCCGCCTCATTGTGCTCTTCGTTTCCAACGGTTGCGCAGCGACGCGCCTTTTCCGTTTCGGTGCGTTCAGGTTTCTTCCCAACTTGTTTCCAAATGGCGATCACTTCGGCGTGCGCACACCGCGTAGATGGCGTTTGCAAAGTTTTACGAATCTCTTAATGTTAAATTCAAACAATCGCCCGCTTTTCGAGAGCGCAATCTGGAACCCAATGTCAGCTGTTTAATTGCTGCCAGGGTTTGCATGTTGGCTTTGCACGTGTCCTCGGCTGTAATGAAAGCAAGTGAGAATTCAGTTGGCGGCTGGTCCTGTGAGAGAGCAGCGCCGCCGGTAGTTTGGAGTTAAGCGAACAAGTGGGTTCGCAGGGAACTGCGACGAAGTAACAGTTCTTTTGGGGGAGAGGGACCTGCGAGCGATGCTGGCAGCGGGAAACCAAAAAGGAAGATTCTGATGGACGTAGGAACGCACTTGCTAACTTCTAGTACCTCTACAAATTGCCAACTCATCGTATGGTCGGCTAGTCGAACTGGCGCGAAAACTTCGCAGATATCAGCGAATGTCGCCTTCAGCACGTTTGTTTCCATATTAAAGACTAATGTTGCAATGGAGAAGGGTTAACGTGGTTTCATCGTTCGTCCGATGACTAATGAAGTTGGCTTCCGTAGCAATCCTAACGCGACCGTCGCACTGACGCTTCTGAACAGTTCCTTAACTACCAGCAGCAGTCTCATGTACACCGTTTGTCGAAAATCGAAAGACCAATTATTAAATGATTGTCCCTATTTTAGATGTTCCGCTAAATTTCATCTTTTACTAATATGTTAAACAGAGGGTTTCTGAACACGGGGTATGATCTCATTTCTTTAATTGATGAAACACGGCTTAGTCAACCCGTGAGAAATCACAGTAATCACTTTTACTAATATTTACTAATGCCTTTTACAGATATTTTCATAAAAGAGAGGAATGTCATTCTGTAAGCTGGAACTGATAGCAAAAGGTTGAATTTAGTGAAACTTTTATAAACGCCAAGGAAGTGGTGCTTACCAATGAGCATCAGTGCAATTCGGCCTTAATCTCTTCGCTTCCTTTCTTGAGCGTGCTGCTTAACACTTCTTCCTGTTGCCTTGTTTCTGTTCGAACCTTGCGGAGTTTATCATGCAATTCATATTAGAATACCCACATTCTCTACCGCGGATGAGTTCAACGAGCATTTAAAGTAATTCTTTAAATTTTCGTCCGTGTGCCTATGGCTGAAAAGGAAGCAAAGGTCCTTATACTCAAATAACTTTCTTTTTCTAACGACTGGGCACTTTTGCATTGTGAATATTTTAGCTCAAAATTCATCCCGCGTGGTTTCAGGACTGGTCGTATGGCACTTTCAGCGGTACAATAGCAGTGATCGCCAAAAAAGGCAGCTAATGCACATGCTATACATGAATGAACAACACGGTTCGCAGGGGTATTTAGTTTCATCGTTGTATGCTGCTTTTCTCGATATCTTCCAGTGTAGCAAATGGCGACATAATGGACATCTGTGTATGGAAGAATATATATATATATATATATATATATATATATATATATATATATATGTTGAAGTATGCATTGTTAGTAACAACACGATTCATTATAAAGATAAAATACGAATTCCTAGTTCTGTGAGCTTTCTTCAGCGAAACTTTTGGAACCAACGTGTTCCTTCGTTAGCGCAAGTTCGTAAGCGAACTTGCGGTAATGACGGAACACGTTGGCTCCCACAGCTTCGCTGAACAAAGTCCGCAGAACAAGGAATCCGCATTTTTTCATTATACATATATATATATATATATATGTTTGAAACTCTAAGAATAAGCTTAGAAATTAATGAAAACATTCGTCATAACGGTGTCCATCCGTTAGGAAAGGAAACCACGCTGACCTACGCCACCAGGAAACTCGGGATTTTAAATATATGTGAATCTACAATGCTAACATTAGACATGTGACCTG
Organism: Trichuris muris; assembly: GCA_000612645.2. Lineage (NCBI taxonomy): Eukaryota > Metazoa > Nematoda > Enoplea > Trichinellida > Trichuridae > Trichuris > Trichuris muris. The sequence goes on along the minus strand of CBXJ02000282.1, from coordinate 22,623,578 downwards.
TTCTGGTGCCATCTAGGTTCTCTCGGTAAACTCAAAGCTTCATTTCGTCATCCGTCAGGTTCTACTCGAGCAATTGAACTAGACGGGGCCTTCAAGACATTTTTAAAAGGCTGATGGAGCGTCTTACAGTGAAATCAAACAGTGTGTAATTTGTAGGCACTGCCGCTGTATGGTAGATGTACTGACCTTGAAATAGATGGCCTTGAAAGCGAACATTTTCCACTGGACAGCGAATTTCACCTTGGCATTTTCTCTTCCCCCTTGACAGTGGCTGGATGATGTCTTGTGTGTCTTGATTGCATTTCTTTAGTTTCTTCAATAGTGGAGACGGACATGAGAACAGTGTAGGCGCAAACATTTATTCTTACGTGGTCAAACAATGAGATGAATTGTGAAATAAGAAGGCATTTATTTATTTCTTCCAACTTATGCAAATGAATTAGAGCGACATGCGATATAATTAGTGCATGCGGCGAAGAATAGAGGGGTCGGGTAGTCTGGGATGTACCATTCTTCTTCTTCTTCTTCTTCTTCTATTTCTTCTTCTTCTTCTTCTTCTTCTTCTTCTTCTTCTTCTTCTTCTTCTTCTTCTTCTTCTTCTTCTTCTTCTTCTATTTCTTCTTCTTCTTCTTCTTCTTCTTCTTCTTCTCCTGCCTGTACTGACCACCCTAATGAAATCGAATTAGTACAATGCAGTGCAGCAGCTGCGTTTTTAAAAATGAAGATATACCAAATATTCAGCCGACAAATGGCACTGAGTAGTGCTCCTTGGACGGCAAGAACGCGTGCGTAGGCGTCTCGTTCTCCGTTAGGAACTGCTTTCGAAATCGAAAACTTTGTCAAAGTTAGTTTACCAAAACTGATTCATAAATCCTCGCCCCATACCTTACGCAGCGCAAGCTACTCGTGCGGAACAGTGATGAATACTTCTCGTCAGCGAAACGTCCAATGCATGCTTAATCAATGCCTATCTTGACCTGCAACCTTTCACCAGGGAATTCGTCGGCAGCAACGTCTTGCCAAAGGAGCAGTTGAATACAGTTTTTACACCTCTGAAACGTCTTCGCCTGAAAGTTAAGGAACACTAACTATCGGACGTTCTTAGCAATGCACACGCAGACGGCCTGGCCCATTTGATGTGGAGATCGTGAAACTTACTGGGAGGAGCGACACACTAGACCACACTGCGCCGGCGGGTCAGTCGTCTTCTAAATGTTTGCAAACGGAAACCTCAGTTGGATTTATTTACAAAGGTACTGCTTCTGGAAGTAGATGGTTGAATCCCTATGCGTTCGTAATAACAGCGCAGTCATCAACTTCCGCGGGTTGCCTGGCCGTTTGGATGTGTGCGTGGTGTACACCTTCCATATCGCTTTGAACGTCCAGTGAACTAACGTGTAATATTTTCGCGGCATAAGTAGTTGGCTAATTCCTAATTGCAATTTGCATGCGCTCTTCTGACGTCATCTAAATACGCAACACGTCATTCGCAAGCAGGTGCGCTCAGAAGAGCTGAACGGAGATGATAAAATTTTTGTTTGGAACGCAAAGTGGCATATGCACACTTGCGAGCATAAATTCCCTTCGCTTTCCCCGGCGCTGCGCAAAAGCGGCAATTCATCACTTCAGGCACTTGTACATTGGCATCTTTGCGACGAGCCAGTGTCTACGCCAGATGTTACAGCACGTTTTGTTCAGCAGCCCTAGGGAAACCAGTCTGGAACCGCGCTTTACCTTGCAAAGCGCCAGTATTGACAGGAAGTGGCTGAGCATGTTTTACATGCCAAAATTTTGATTTTGGTGAACGGTATTAATCTTTGTATGAATCATCCCTTTATTAAGTGAACAACTTCTTGCAGGAAGCAAAGTATTGGACGCGCTAGGCTGGCGACAGCCCCCAAAGTGTCTCACGTTTATCCTGTTCGTTGTAATAGGCGCAAATCCTTTTAGCAAACGATCTATACCTTCAGATAGTCATGGGGGAAGAGAAACAACTGTGATGCCGCTTTCGTTTTTATATTTCGCGCTGCTAACTATTGCAGTTTATCAAATATTGGCTGCGATCAATCGATTTAATATTTTGCCTGATTTTACCGCCCAACCATTCAAAAATAATAATAATAATAATAATAATAATAATAATAATAATAATAATAATAATAATAATAATAATAATAATAATAGTAATATTCGGATATTTTTCGACTGTCGTGAAGTTTGCTGATATCTGTAATAGATATGAAAAACACCCTACCAGCGGATGGATGGGCAGTTATTAGAGAGTATCACAGATAGAACGCCTATCGAATCAGAACTTTCGGCTCTCTCTGGTGCCGTCGTCAGTGATGGGAAAGAGAGCACGGGAGCACGGGAGATCAGCTCTCTTTCCCATCACTGACGACGGCACCAGAGAGAGCCGAAAGTTCTGATTCGATAAGCGTTCTATCTGTGATACTCTCTAATAACTGCCCATCCATCCGCTGGTAGGGCACGTTTCATATCTGTTATAGATACCATCAAACGGGTCGACAGCCGAAAAAGATATCCGAACATGAACAAGCCCGTTACAAAACACCTAGTGTTCAAGTAAAAATAATAATAATAATAATAATAATAATAATAATAATAATAATAATAATAATAATAATAATAATAATAATGAGTTCGTTAACAGCATGCCCTCATGCCCAAAAATAAGCAGTCGCTATTCAGTGTGACTTATTAATCCTTGCACCCCACCGTGGCCAAGTTTATAAAGAGGAACGGAAAACTGAAATGAAAGTACTGAGGTCACACGTTCCATTGCACAAGTCTGACTGTTTCCCCGTTGGGTTCAAAGGGTCTCCAGACAAATTCAAAACAGTAAAATAGGTTGGACTTGTAGCTTCATGATTTAAATGGTTTGCAAGTTCATCATATTCCACAAAGGCCTATTTGCCACTAACCTATTTGAGCGTTCAATAAGAAATAAAGTTCAGGCAGGCTATTCAGTTGAACGGCAAGTTGCTGCAAGTTGAAGTGTCAGGTAATCGCCAGCGAGCGCTTTTGTCAGGCGTAGTAAGCGATTCGAAACCAAGTTTCCTAACATCTTTCTCAAGTGAAGTTATTACTTTTCCGAAAAAGTCGATAATAAAAGATCAGACGCTGTCCATTCAGTGGAGCCTCAACTTGTGGTCGAACTGCTCAAGCGGTTTCTGCACTGACAGGTCATCAAGTCGACAGCTTCTCACAAACTGGAATGTCTTCCTAGTCAACTGATTAACTGCGGCTGCCTAAAGTGTCAGGAGGGGTACAAAGTTGCGCGGTCGTTTGCCCATCTTTCCTCCTCTGTCCTACATCCGACGGATGCAGTCTGCTCAGACATCCTGCAGAGGAACCTGAACGTCCTTCCTATTAATGCAGACGAACTGATAGCCGTGAGCCCCTGAACATTCGGATCTCATAGCGCGCTACTGGTGTCAACATCTGATCGTTGCCGTCAACGGTGACTCCCCTGCCGAGGTAGGCTCAACCATTTTCCCAGTAGCTCAGCGATATCGTTGTGAAGCTTTGCCCTTTGCTGTACTTCTTCGTCTGTAAGTTGGAAACCCTCATCGTTGAACGCAGAAAGTGGTGCAGCTGCCGCTGCTGCGGTCTACAATTCCTATAATGATGGCTGAACTGCAAGGGCATAATATTACTGGTTGTCCTGGATCTTTCAACTGAATAAGAACCCCAGAAAACTGTTCGTTGCCTTTTTAATGAAGCGTCAGACAGCGACACACGCACGTTACTCTTAGAAGTCCATATGCTTCTGGGCGATTTCAGCACCACTGTTCTGCTGTTTACTCCAGTATGAGACTTGTAAATCTAGGCATCACCATCGACGTAAGGATTTATTCAAGAATTCTCGCATCATTATTTCAATGTTTCGTATGGTGATAGAAGCATTAAGTAGAGCTGTTGATCAATAACATGATCAATTTACCGTTTCAGGAAAGCGTTCCTATTGACCATTTTGTTGGGCTAGTAATCGTTCAAAGCGCGTTAGATTCCAATTGGTCCCTTGATAGGTAGTCATTGTTTGATCCACAACTCACTGATGAAAGTCTGCTTGAACTAGGCATGGCCTTATATTTCAACGTCATGCTGAGAAACGCTTTCGCTATCTTAGCCAAACTACGATATTTGCACGCTGGTTCTCCAACTGCTTTTCGCTAATGCTGTTTGGTTTATCGTAGCCGCAAGGTGGTAATGCTCGAGCCAAGGGCCTGTTCCCCTACAAACCGGTTCGCAATTCCATTGCCCTAATGCCATGTGGCAGGGTAGAGGCGGACCGCTGCTCGCCTTCTCGCTACACGATTTGCATATTAAAGTCATCAGCATACTTTGACTAGATAAGCATTGAGAAATGTCTAGGAAATTCCGTTTGCCTACCTGTCATGCGTACTTCGAGTTGCCTTGGCTTAGCGGCAGTTGGTAGGCAAGTAATTGTCCCTATTTCATTTCGCTTCGCCAATGTGCAACATCATTAAATTTGCCCTTGCCAACAGTCCGCGAAGTTTGCAATTGGTTGGTTGGACTTTAAGGGAACCTGATAACGTCGACGGATTCTTCGAATAGCTGAACGTTCGGCCAGTTTTGCCATTCAAGTCTGCGCTTCGAATTCGTTGAACCTTGATTGACGGCTTAATTCTTCAGGGTTCAACCAATGTCAAATTAAGTTGTCTTCGCTTTAGCCGACCACTGACGGCTATAGCCGCAAAGAAGCCTGCGTCCCCGCCAATCGTCGTTCATGAATTTTAATATTATAGATATTTTTTGTGAATGACTTTTAACAGGGTCCCAATTCAAACGCGAATGAAATCGCTGCATCCTGCGTCTCGACCGAAAGGAATAGGGCCCATTAATCAGCGGTCAGTCATCTAAGCTAATGCACAAATGCACGAAATCGGCTATTACCTTCATCTGCCAAATCCTTGCTAACGGTAGAGAATTTGACAGTGGAATAATTGGGCTCTGCTTTATTGGTCGTTCACTTTTCAGCTGAGCGCAGTTGAGGAACCGGAAACGTTACGCCCTCCATTCCGTAGCTCAGTGAAACTGCCTACTCAATCCCGTTGAACAAATCGTATTTGTTACTTATCCAATAATATTATCCAATAATAATATTTATCCAATCTTTTGGAATATATGGCTTCTTACAGGCTCGTATCTCATGATATCTTCTCCTTTCTTTACGTCTCCTTTCACAGGCGAGACGTAAAGAAAGGAGAAGATATCATTATTTATCCAATAATAATAAGATGCCATTTCCGGCGATATAGACAGTGCATGTAAATGCAAGGCAATCTTAAAACTGATCGCTTGTTTAAATCCGTAATAAAGGGACACTGATTTCAAATAGCGGCCAGTTTTGTAAATGCTCATTTGTCCAAGTATTAGCAGTAGTAGCAACACATGTTTATCAACGAAGACTTTTGCATTTTCCTTTTCTTGAACGCTGTACACATGAGGTCACGAGCCATACATAAGACAATTAAAACTTTTGCTCCCAGCCGGATGCAAGAGGTATGCCTTTAGTAAAATATTTATTTAAAATTTTCAAGCTTGAAACTGCAGCTACATAACCTTACTCTTGCGGTCCGTTACAATAAACTTCAAAGACACTTGTAGCGCATTCACATGCATTCTGGGAAATTATCTTCTTTCATAAAGGCTCCCATTGTTCGCACGTGAATGACGGGGAAAACGGACGTTGATTGCTTAAAGAGGGAACGTATTAATAATGCACCCCGAGGATTTACCAATTGCCACTTACGTCGCGTAAAGTTTCCGCTGGGTTTGTAAACTACAACTGTATTTGTTAGTCTAATTTTTTCATTAGCCGCTGCTAGACTTGCACTGTGAAACACCAAGACGGTAACGGCGCTTCGATGGTTGTTCAGTTCTTCATTTCTGTTCACTTCTCACATGTTGATAGGCCTGTAACATTTTTGGTTCAGTTTTACCCCATTCATTCTTCATCACAGACAGGCTGATAAAAGCCAATCATTGCAGATGCGGGCGCAAGTTTTCCGGAGCGATCGCTGCCTGTGTTCACCTCAATCCTGTAGGGAAACGATCGCCGCTCTAGCATTTATTATAGATGAGAGCGTTCCAGTAGGATAACGTGAGTAAACAGGATAACTGCCTTGCTGTTTACACTGAGAAGGTAGAAATTAAGTGAAACGACAGAAATGGGTTAATTTTAAAGCATAGTTTATAGTAGCTTAAAAATTCCTTCCCTATCAGTATGCTGCTTTTTCGGGTATTCATCGATCTTGTGGCATCCTGCTGGACTCTTGTTTTGCCAACATTATTTACACAAACTGGGAACGTGCAGTGCTTATTATACTTGCGATTTATTAAAGAGGGAGTCTGCTGAAGGCTAGCATTGCAGGAGTAACAGCAGGCTTTTTCCAAACCAGCCGCTCGTTCCACGATGTTTCCAAACGTACAGATTGCAAATTAGGCAATAATTGAGCATTATTCGTGAACAGAAAACAATAACAGAGAGAGAGAGAGAGAGATAGGCAGGTAAAACGTGCTGAATGGCAAATCAAGCTTTACTCGGTTGCATGCCTAATGGGCTCCTGTTTTTGAACGGTTGGCCTTTTAGTGGCAAGTGTTGCACTTCGATACGCCCTCAGGGAATCAATTCTCGATTTTACGGATTTCTCCATCGGAATATTGTGGATAAGTTTGGAAACGTCTTTCTCCTAATTGTGACGCTCGTTTTCTTTGTTCTCCTCGTCACTATTGTCAACAAAAAATTTTCCACCTACATCCTTATGGGAGAAAGGCAATCCTGCTGACCATTACTGTTTTAAATATTTTGTGCTTTAGTATTCCCGAATGCTTCAAAAGTAGATGCATGTTCATGGTGAGCTTGTGTTTTAATGCATGTCCGTGTATCTCCCGAGTCGATAGGCTTACTTAACGTACAACTCAAACGGAAAGCATCTCGACTTCAGCCTGCCTAAAATGCAAAAGCGTGCAGGATTCATGTCCAAAAATGGCCTACTGGAAGAATAAACGAGTGCAATAGCTTCAGAGGCAAACGGTGAATGTTGCTTTCTCAGAAAGACGTTTCCGATAGCGTCCAATTTTCAGCAACTCTGCATCTCTGATACAGATCATCAAGTGCATGTAAGAAACTTTTTAAGAAAGTAATTTAATCGCGTTTGAGGTCTTGACAATCCCTTCGACCTCTTCAACTGATTAATAATTTACCTAGTTGACGAACAAGCTGGAAAGGATCCCTGGATTCAGTTTTTCATTAATGCCTCATTCAATCATATGCTTGTCATGCTGCAGACTCAGGGGTCCAACATCCTGTTGACGAACCTTTCGCTGATCAGGTAGTCTTCGTTCTTTGGCATCTGGCGAATCTAGTTTGCCATTGATTGATGGTCAATCTATTTCCACTATGCGAAACCGCGTATGTGTCAGCTTCAAGAAGTTTCCAGTTTGGAAAACAAATTATTTGAAAAAGGCAACGAAAAGCAGTACAACATTGTCACCAAGATTGCAGTACTTGTCATTGTAGCTGGAAAACACTTGCCTTTACTTCACCAACTTTAATGTCCGCCGAATCTCACTTAGTCGAAAAGGTTCCTCTATTTAACTGCGAGGTAGGATCACGCCTTGGTCGACTAGTTATTACTGTTACTTGGTGCACTACTTTTATCCTCTTAATCTTGACAAACCGTTAAATAAACGTAATAATAAAAGCATATCAAAGGGTTTGGCAATGTCTAACTCAAAATAGGAAGTTATAGTCTTTGCAAAATTAAACTCGCAAAGCTAAGTATGATATGGATGCTTTTTGAAAATTTGGTTAATCGTAACGCGAACTGATGTGATATAACGACGGACCGTTTGACTTCCCTTTCCGTCATGTTCGTGAACAGGCCGTCTGCCGCTGTGTGGATGGTATTTCATGCAACGATTCTTGTTCCTGCTGTTCGCATAAGCCAAACAAGTTTGCTGATCGCCATATATGCCTGCTCACCGTTATAATTGGTCGGCAAGATAAAGCTGCAATGTAAATTGCCCAGCAAAATTTGATGACCGCAAGTGGAATTTAAGAATGGAAGATCAAATGATCCTTTTTCATGAAGCAGCGCTAATTCCTCTAACACTTTAAACGCGATCGTTTGAATTCATTTCACAAAAGGTGCAGGTACTGTCAGGTATTCTCATCTGCGTCTGTTAAACGGATAAATGCTCGTTGCAAAACGGTACTTCGCCATGGAATGAACTTCAAACTTTACTACAGTTCTTGTCATAACTTTTGCTTTGTGCTGGCATTCCGGAACCAGTTTGGGCAATCACTAAATTTGGTTTCGAAGTACGAGCTGCGATCAAGCGAGCGAGCAACGGTCCGCCTACCATGTCATAAATTAGGTGCCATTACATTTGCGTTATTGTCTTCCTACGTGACAGAACAATTCTGACGTTTGGACTTCAGCAAAGAAACATTAAAGTGCCGTTAGTCCAGATATGTCTACGCAATGATATTGCGTATGAGTGACCTTACAAAAGACGATACGAAAATTATAAAGGGAATGATTCACCAGTGAAGTGCATGCTGAAATGGCAATTATCTCATTTGAAATGCACTGGCTGAATTAGGGTGTACACTTACGCACACTTTTATTGTCCTGCTTAATGCAACTTGAATATACAAATCCTAAAACTGAAAGAATAGTTTACTTCCAGAAATGTGCAAAGGGTTGCCTTGAATTATCCGAGTGAATATATTGACTGATTTACTCAAAATATCATTGCACAGTTCCTCGTTGTCTTTGTTGGACGTTTGCACGCCGCTTTTCAGTTTGAAAGCGGTGTGCGATCATCAAAGAATGATTTTTCGTTTAGCTACACAGTTGCGAAGCTCCCAATGTTTTTCTTCCTTCTGCTATTGTTACTAAGCCATCTGTTCATCTGACAATACGCTATTGGATTCGTTTCCAAGAGCCAGTGGACGAGTATGAAAGCTGACAGAATGTCAATGCGTCAGACTTTTAAACTGCATTCTGTAAAGTGGTTTCACTTAGTGTGGTTGCAGCATTCTGGCATACTTGTCTGCCAGTTCAGAGTGTCGTCAACGTATTAATAATAATAACCAAAGTTCTTGATTCCGCAGCAAGTTGCGTAAAGTTTCTTATTTTTACGGAAAAGAAAGTCCGTTTGTCTTTTGACTTGACTTGCGAATCGACATTGTACTTAAGATCCTGATCTGCGTACCCATCCCTCTGTTTATCGATGGTGACAGGTCTAGGCTGACCCGAAAGCTCTAATTTTTGTTTTTCCCTTTTCCTTTTTGCATTATTACATATGTAAAGACAAATGGGATTTTCCATGATATGGTGGTACGACGATCACCGTTTGATAGATCACCGACTATCAAACGGTGATCGTCGTACCACCATATCATGTTTAATTACACCGTTGCAAAAGCTCCTGTTTTCAAATGGGATTTTCGTGAAAAGCAAGAAATAACAACAACAACAATAATCATAATAATAATAATAATGCCGATTTCATTTTGAGACGGATTTTTAAAATGGCAGGGCTGTGATTTGCCATGTTTGCAGGAGATGCATAAATGACTTATTCAAGGGTAGCGCGTTGCCAAGATAGTGGAATTCTTTTTGCAACTGAGTGTGACATCACATCAGCGTCGGCATTTCAGATGTTCTACCTATCGAATGATACTCATTCATCAGCACCTATTGAGGGATTCAATTTCTACTTCCACGGTAATGCTATTGACAACAAGTAAACCGCTACTGAGCTAATTTAAAGTTCAAACTGTTCTTGTGGTTCCTGCAGTCTATATATGCAAGCAAGCATTTTCATGCACTTGATGTTTTAGTTTAAAATTTCTTTCCATTGCTCTGTAAAGCATTGGCTCAGTTTTCAGAACGTGGGGAAATTGAAATCCTTTCGAAGATACACTCGCACACTTTCAAATAGCTACTGCAATAACACTAAAGGACGTGACTAGGAAAGCCTTACTCAATTTTTTCGAACTTCGAGCACCTTTCGTTGTGAAGAGGGCAGGCGCCAGAGCAAAAATTCCCAGATTAAAGCATACTCGCTCAAGTGCCGCTTGCCTGAATATGTAATACTTTTCGAGGTACTTCAGCATTCTTCCGCCCTTAATGTAACAACTTGCACAAATTTTAATAATATGCATATTTATGTGTATGCTTTGGTAAGGTCATAGGAGATCTCCCTCCCCATTCGCTGATTATTTTAAAAGTTCACAGTAGACCGACCGAAGTGATATGTCTGTAGCAGTGGCAGCAGCAGCGTTTACTTCTGCGCATTCCATTTGCTGCGGTTAAAAACCACGACAAGCGTGGCGTTTCGCTTTGCGTAGTCGATTGAATAGGGTTTGCCATGTTCCGTAATAACCTGTCGAGCTATGGCTCTTTGAACCCAATGCCAAGGCGTCAGGGCAGGCAAGAGTTCCCTAAATAATTGCTCGGCTGACAGAAAAAGTAGATTGGGGCGGAAAGGTAACAAAGCTGTTTTTGCAGAAGTGTAATTGTATTCTGCTCTTAAACTGGTTTCCGCTGTGCCTTCCCGTGAGCGAATTTTCCTTAACGAACCAAAACAGGCCAGGAGATACGTTTCCGCATCATAAGGTAATGTGGCACTTTTATCTAACGTTGATAAGCTGATCGTTTTCCTCCTCTGAATAAAATGTCAAACTGAATTGTGTCACAGTGTTATTATAATAACAGTTTAAGTAATTACGAAGCTACCTGAACAAATGAGTTCCTTCGTCAGCGTTAAGCGGTGAGGCTTAGATGAAGTCACTCGCAACTATTCGCTAGAATGCTTGCTCATTAAGTTTATTCGTTGGTTTGCGTTTATGAATGCCGCTACGCTTTTTTCCATATCCTGTCTTTACTGTTTCAATAGGCTTACCATGTTGCAATTTTGCTAAGCTGCTGAAGGCAAACAATCTCGGCTGCTGTTGCATCTTATGCTGGAGAAGTTGGTTGCTTCGTACTTTATTTTCAAAAGACTAATAAATCATGCACTTGCTGAGCATAATTTCTCAGACGATGGCATAGAGCTTCGCACAATAGTTTATGTATAGCGGATATGAACAAGTGACGTTACTGCATGGGAATTGCGGCAATGGGATGTAAACATTGGCAAAAATATACCAGCAGTCTCTCCACTGGTAAGACAGTTGACTTCACCTTTCCGAAAGCTTTGCCGTGTTCTAAACTTCTTTTCCCGTGCTGCTGCCTCGCCGTCATAGGCAGGAACTTATAACATTTCCTTGTCACTTTAGGGACAACCGGTAGGCAGAAGGTCATCAATCGACGCAGCTGAATTTTAATTATTAATGGCTATTCCATCCTGAGCTGCTAAATTTGATTCCATTAATTAAGATTATGAATGCAAATGCCGTTTCGCGGTTCAAAATTCCACTGTTAACAATGGCAAAACGTCTCGTTCTAACGCAACTCATCTTTGCAACGCTGACATTAGTCGCAGACTCATTCTCAGCCTATGATATTTTTAATTTCCGTCACCCTTTATTGGACAAATTGGAAGCGAAGTGAATTGTATATGGCTGACGACATTCCAGGCAGACTTTTGCTGTGATTATTCACCATTCGGATATTGAGTATCGGTGATATTAAGTAGCAGATTCTATGTTCAATTTTTGCTGCAGTTGGTGGCGCGAAAAATTTCTCAGCTGGCACGATATATTTATTGATATGATATTAATAGTTTGTGGGTGATCGGCACATTATTGTGCAACGTTTCTGTGCTTACCGATTGGAAAACCGTTTGTCGTTGGTCGACTTGTCGCAGCATTGCATTGCCCATTGTTTATAGGAAACTCTGGTGTAATTATCATGCAGGAAAGCGAAGTGCAACCATTGCAACTCCTGGAATTGGAGACTGAATTGCCCATTGAGGATTACCATTGGGACTCTGGCTCTTCTTCCAAAAGTATTGATGAAAAAAGAAACGAAGAAAGCGTAATGCTTAACATGGAGCCCACTGGCAGAAGGGAAGAAAAAGCGCACGGAACCCTGGGAATCGACTCGATACGGTCAGCTTCCTCCACTTCTGTCTGTTCACTGCAGCAGCAGTGTCGCATTTGTCACCTGCCTGCCTCTCGGGGAAGAGCACTGGTTTCACCCTGCCGCTGCCTAGGAACTTTGCGCTTTGTGCACAAAGCATGTCTTGTAGTAAGAATTTTAATGTTGCCCCTTATTTGTGCGGTCATCCTTAGCTATTGTTCTTCCCAGAACCTTTTAATGAGTGGTTCCTAAAACAGTTCAACGGATCTTCGTGATTTAGTTCTAAGGTCTCAAGTATGCATTTGACCAAGCTTGTTTCGGAAGCTTTGACATACCGTATGCTTGTTTGTTTGTACTTTTATAGTAATAAGCCTCCCAAATGTCCATCACTCCAGGCATTTGCTAATTGTGATTCCAGACGCTGAACGACACCAGCTGACACTTAAGCCGTTTAGAACAAGTCCACAGTCAGTACAATGGAAAGTAGTCAAACATTTTGGTAAAAATTTTTCCGTAAGATTCTCAAGAATAGGAAATCAGCCCAACAGTACACGGGCGGTTGCGCTGAATCGTCTGCACTGCGCTTGTTCGCACGCGCTTGGATCTTCCATTGGAAACCTTTGTTAACGCCTGCGATACCGTTCTACACTATTATATGATGTCAATTTTAGCATTGGCTGGAAGTTTCGTCAAGGAAGTTGGCTTCCTCCCCGCAGTGCGAACTCTGCGGCTACAAGTACAAGACGCATCATTGTTTCTCGGTGGGTATAAAAATCAGTCTGCCGTACCCACGTTAGTCTGACCTGTTCTTCAGTTTCGTAGGGCTGAAGTTCCTCGCTGCACCCGTCAAGACCGCTTACTCCACCTCCTGTTCCTTTCCATGGCCTTTGTCATGGCATGCAGTGCCTTCATTAGCATATTTTACCTTAGCCAAGACAACAGCATGCGGTAAATTGATTTCTTATATAGAGGCAAACTTATGATTTAATTTGCACTAGGCAGTATATTGGCCGCTGACAAACGTAACGTGAGCGCCTTGAGGACTGATTTCTTGCGAATCATAAAGCTGGATGCCTATTTGAGCAACGAGAAATGTAGCACCAGTCCTTTTGTTCTTCTGTTAATCTCTCAAAACTTGAAATGACTGTTTCATCGTAATTTGCTTATTGAATTTGAATGTTTAGCTAATATTAGTATATTTTCTTCTCCCTTTCTTTCTCTCCGCGGCTTTTTCGTATTTTCAAGTGAAAATCACGGTTCACAGGATTAAGAACTAAGGTGAAATTATAGTTTACGTAAATTGTGCCATAAATATTTGTATTTATATCATTAATATCAATCATATGAGGCAGGATTGTGCATTTTAAGGCCGATCCTAAATTCTGAGCGGACGTTTACCTTCAGCCGTTGCGTTCGCGGTGATAACAATTTTAACTCATATGGATAATGCTTTTCAAAAAGTCAGCAACTTTTAGAATGCGCAGTTTGTTGAATCGGCAAGACATAACTGTTATCAGCTGTTCACTGCTCTTCTTCGTGGCATTCTTTGTCGCTCTTTTCACTCAGTACCGAGCTGACACGTCTCTGTGCTGCCTGTTTGCCCGTTGTTGGATCATCAATCGACACTGGCGTGTGAAAGACTACGACTTGGCTCGAGACGCTCATACGCTCAAGTGAAACTGTTCTGGGGATATTGATGCAACGTTCTTTGGCCACTGCTTTGGTGATATGTCAGCAGCTATTGAGTCATTCATGAATTCACCGTCCCTGTTGCGATGCTTGTCATTTTTTGTAGCCCTGTTTTGCTCGTTGATAAAATGTGAAGCTGATCAACTGCCATCCGCGTAAGTCAAAGTGCTGCAGGATGTATGCATTTCCCCTTCTTAAGACCGGTCTCTTTCGATCTTTCACCGTTTGAAGGACTATCCTCATCCATTCATCGGCGCCATTCCAAGCAGGTTATCCTCACTGCACAACGTCGCTGTTTGGTGACACACTGAATGGGTGACTGCTTTTTTCACCGCTGTTTTATTTTAAAGTAAACCATTAACTTTCTAACAAGCGCTTGAGTTTTCATTATCCCTTCCTGAGGCCAATGCGCTTTAGAATTTCCCATCTGGTGGACTGGCAAGCGCTCGCTGCCAATGGACAGCATAATGCCCTATCCAAAACAAACCCACAAAACTTTGTACATCCAGCAGTTAACTGTCAATATTTCTGTTCAGCTGCTATTTGCTATTTGGCTTTGTAATGAATGTAAACCAAGGAATGAGCGGTTGAACAAAATACTCGTCGTGTGTTCAAGCCTTTTTGATGTTTACGCTGCGCTGGAATGTTGAATCCAATTTCAATGAGCCTACTGGAAGTAAGCTTCGCTTAATTAGCGCGCTTGGCATGTATGCGCAAGAAAAATAAAATTTCTGTTAGGATAAACTTCTCCGTCCACTGTTTCGAAGAAAGTCAGTATTAGCTGGAACTAGGCTAAGTATTGCGATAAGTATTAAGTTATTTGTGCCAATGGCTAGCTCTGCGTTCGAGTAAATTTTGCCGCCAAGGGGGGGGGGATAAGAGAAACACTGAAAGCTTTGGTTTAAAGGAAGCAACCAATCAGAACAGTGCCAGTTGCCAAAACCTTTTAAAAAATGCGACTCATATTCAAGCATATTAAGCTGCTATGTAATATTTGCGAAATATTCGATCGTTTTCTGCCCTGCCGGGTTGCTGAGAATGATTAAAGTAATTGGAAAGTTGTCCCGCTTCAAACATACACAGTCAGGCAATTGCGAACAAGTAATGCTTCAGTAGATCTGTAAAAGTACAGTCATTCATAGTCGTCAGGAAAGTTGACAAATGATCCTTTAAACATGCCGTAAGTGACAATGGTTATTGTAACTACTATGGACAGAAGAATAAAGGTGACCATCAATAGACGTTCAACAATGGTTGCAAAGCAATCCCATTCAAGGGCAAGAAGATTCTGTGCCTCATGTTGCATCAGGAGTTCCTCTATTTGCTGAACTTTCTCCCTGATTTCTCCAATTTGCCGACTAATGTTGTTAATAGGCACGTCGAAATCGTTGTCGTCATTTAGACTACCTATGATGGAATAACGATAGTTCTCAACATCTTGAGACATTTTCCCCTCTCTCCTTCTTGAACTCGTTCTGCGATAACGATGGGTTGCAGCCAATGAGTCACCTGCCGCAGGAGCAACGGATGCGTTTGGATTCAGCTGAGAAACGCGACTCTCGCCTCTTCCATGTCTGGAGAAACGAAGCTTATGTTCAGGCCATCGAAATGACTGAAAATATGGCAAAATCAGAGCGTGACGCATTCGCATGTCAAACCACGATTAAAGAAAGATGGCAACAACACGAAAGTGTATTTGCAAAATGTTGACTCTTCTTTTGTTCATCCGTGTGACCTCAAACCTCAAACCGAACCTACGAGAAGACAGAGGGCAACATTTCACTTAAAATGGGCGCCGAAAACGGGGTTCATAGTAACGGGTGGAGGTATTATTGTTCAACAAAGACGGTTGACTACCCGTTCGGTCTGGCTCGCGGTGTCTATAATCACGTGTAAGCAAGCCTCACCTGTGGCAGATGGGCAAATTTATTAGTAAGAAACAGACGGTGGCAAATACTTGCGAGCGATACAATTTTTGCCGTAGCTTTCAGAACAGCCTAGCGGTTTGCAAAGACCAGGTGTTTTTGGTCAGCGTGTATAAATAGGGATAAGACGACCATCAGGAGGCGGAGGGTCAAGTGCGGGTTTTGCAGCAACCGGTTCACACTTGGCTGACCTCCATTCCGTGGTCGCTGTTAATGGTGGTATTGTATTGGAAGAACACGGCTGAAGCACCCGTTGAGTTCTATTCACTGTTACCTGTAAGAACACCAAAGCAACCTAACCAGTGGCTAGTTGGTTAGATGCTAGTGAAAACACCCGGTGAACAGTGAAACCGTCTCGCTTTTTACCATCTCGCTGACGACGGAATCTATCGATTCCGAAAACTACGAATAAAAGATATCGTACGTTCACTGTTCACCGGGTTTTTTACTAGCGTCTAACCAACTAGCCACTGACTAGGTTGCTTTGGTGTTCTTACAGGGAACGGTAGATAGAACTCAACGGGTGCTCAACCGTACTCTTCCAACATGATCCACCACCCCGTTACAAAGAAACCAGTCTTCAATGGTGGTATTGTGTCGGATAAGGAGGGCCTCTTTTATTTTCCGCTTTTGGAACAGGCTCTCGCGACACAGTATCCTCGGTTGTAGGTTGTGCGAACATTGAGCGGAATGTTCGACAACGGCGAACGCCCAAAGCCGACTCAACAGGACACGAAGCCGAAGACGAGGCCGCCAACCGGCATTGGAACCACGGAAGACAATGGAGAATGCCATCAAAGCCTCCGCCGTTGTCGAACATTCCTCTCAATGTTCGCACAACCTACAACCAAGGATACTGCGCCGCGAGAGCCTATTCCAACAACGGAAAATAAAACAGGCCCTCCTTATCCGACACAACACCACTATTAACAGAGACCATGGAATGGAGGTCAGCCAAGTGTGGACCGGTTGCTGCAAAACCCGCACTTGACCCTCCGCCTCCTGATGGTGGTCTTGCACATTGTGTCCCAATGCACATTGTGCCTCCTCCGGGGATGGTCGGTAAAGGAACAGCTCCGGTACCCGGCTGACCACGTTGGAATCAACCTCGAGAGGTTTAGATTGATCTGACAGACTCCACTGTGGTTCGGTTGAGTGGAGGGGCCCTCCCTGAAAGCCAAACCTGGAGGAGGGCCAAGAGTACAGACCGCGCTGAAGACGGGCCTAGGTTGGCCTGAAAGCATCGCTTTTCCCAACCATTGTGCGCCACGGTTTTCTCGTTTGGAAGTAAACATCTTTTCCATTAACGTGGCTTTCAGCAACGGGTATAATTTTTTCGTGATTTCTCGATTCGTTTTAAATCGATGAGCCCGCTACAAACACTGACATATGAAGAACTAACACTATATTCTCACAATAACAGGATGTCCCAGAAGGACCGTTTCCAAGCGATCAATTGCCTTAACGAGCAACGTCAATATTTTCGTCTAAGTCGCTCCCGCTTAACTTGGAAATGGCTAATTATACGAACTGATAATGGAAAGGTTACCATACTCGTAACTGAGCGTGAGATGGTGCTATCATATCTTGCTACTGTAAGCAAGGTCTACGTTTAATTCAGTAGAAATCGTTTGGGCACATAGTCCTTATACCTCCCCTCCCCTTAATGGCGCTACTGTCACTTTCGTTGATTAGCTACTCTTGTCATCATTGATTAGTCACCGATCTTAACATGCGGACACTTCTGCCGCCGCGATTGCCTTTCTGCAGGGGAAAATTTCTCCCCGCTTTCGCTGTCCCCCTGCCAACCTATACTATGACTGTATTTAGGCATTTTCCACGAATCTGTAGGTAAGGTGTACCGGAAACATAATCCTTATGTCAAGGTTTAGGTAAGGGTAGGAAACGATGTTTGTGGTCATGTTGCTTTCGTAATGTATTACAGAAGCAATGTAAATTCAAATTCAATGCTCAAAATCATATCAACCGACAGTGACGCCACGTGCACTATAGGTGGCTATAAGGACTATGTCCAAACGTTTGTTTGCTTTTTCATAATCAAAGCTTCTAAGCTTGCATTGCGAAAGCACCAGAGCTGCGCACGGCAAAACCAGAGAGATTGTGAAGAAGATTATGAAAGTCGTCTAATAAAAACTGTACTTCCCATTTACGTATTTACTATGTTCAATACCAATACCTGCGGTTTCCGTTGCAATGCAGGGATATGATTTGGAAATGCAAAATGTTCTTACGTTTTTATAATTTATCCTTTCCTGCAGCTTTGGAGGGATCTGTATAAAGATGCGATGAGCCATGGCCTCCAGCATGACTTTTCTCCAAAAATGAGGAATATCCTTGTTGTAACGAGCTTGCAATTGTATTTCTATGACAGCTGTGCTCAGCAATGTGGCACAAGATATCAAGATAATTACGCTGAGGTAAAACCATCCTGAAAATACATAAAATAGCAATACATGCATTTCATATTCCGAGCGTTTAGAGTCACAAAAGCGCGATGCACATTCGTAAATCATGATTACCATTGCTACGGTTTAACATTAAAAACGGAAAAATGTATTCAAAATGTTGGTGAATGAAATACTCCTTTTTTGCATTAGAACAAGTGCTAAATCCTGCTGGTAAGGAAAGCAAAGCTTCCTGTTTCTTATTCACCCAAGTTTGGAATACTTATATTGATTTCGGAACCAGTACATAATAGCTTCATTGTTATTATCACGAAAAGCAATTGATGCATCTGCAATGTTCTGCTAAGTAGGTGAAACTGCAAACGAATCGCACGTATGAAAAGGCAAAACTCTTCGGCTGACGCTTGTAATTCTTGCCTGCAGGAAAACTATAGAGATAATCCCTGAACGTAAACACAAGATTTCTAGGTGTCAAAGTCATGCAGTTAATGACTAGCAAACACGAACAGCACTGACGGCTAATGTCCGCAATAGGTAAAGTTGAATAATATGAAACTCAGCATTAATGTGAAGTGCGAATGCGTCATTCGTAGCTTGCATTAATATCAATATTCTTACTGTAACATCAACTTTATACATTACCTATAAGGGGAATGAAGTCTGAAGTTGTCGGCATTTCTTGCGATACCATCAGCAAAAGAATGGACATCGTTAGCAGAGTCGTAATCCCAAGATTAATCTTTTCCGTACGGTCGCCAGTTGTTGTAGTAGGTGAGAAGATGCCAAACAACGAGACAAAACTTATAATCGCAGTTGGTATTATTAGGTTAACTAGTGAAAACCATGGCTTACGAGCCAAAATAAGGTCAGCATAAAGCAGGCTGAAGGGATTCACGCAACACTTGTAGTCCTTCAATATTCGCTTAGCCTTGAAACTAACTATCGTCCATTCCGTGTGTTCAATGTACTCTTCAAGGAAGATGTCTTCGGCATAAGGAAAGTAGTCTATCTGTGTGGCGTCGAACATCCAAGATCCAAACGTCATACGGCAAAACTGCCAGTCGAAGGGGTAATACAAAATGTTCATGTAGCAGGTAAATTTGTAAATTGCCGGGTAACGGAAAGTGACGGTAACCGATTTACTCGCATTGGACGCGTTGCCTAAATAGCGGATTGATGGACGGTCGGTTTGCAAAGAAAGGATGACGCTTATTCTTCTTTCTGATTTTTGCAGTTCCATTTCCAGTCTGCAAGATTTAACATATATGGTGACAAATGCAAACGCTTTGCAGTTTACCCGTTGTACAGGTAGGTATCCGGCAGCCAAACCATATGGAATGGTATTATAACAGAATCTATGCCACCATAAAATGCAGGATTCCAATGCAAAAATTCATCTTGCCAAATCTGAACTGTCCACATGTAAAGCGCTACGGTTTGGCTGCGTTCGCTCTGAATGCATGAATCTAAGATGAGTATGCTTGCAGGCTCTTCTTGTATACCTACTATATCACTTATCATGTATAGATTCATCCGTATCGTTACGTTAGTTGTTGTCGTATCTTTCACTACAGGTCTGACGCGGATGTCATACCTGCTTTTGTTGAATAGGTCATCAACAAGTCTCTTCGCATCAGCGCTCCCATGTGTGTACGGCACACAAAGAAGTTCTTTAAATAAAGTGCGAAATGAATATGACGCTGAAGTTTTCAAGAGTTGAAGACGTGCTGAGTTAGCGTTTTAGAAGGTTGTCATATTGCCAGCGAAAATAAGTGCTTATTATCTTTAACGACTAGAAATCGCTGCTGTGCACATTTTCTTTCAACTATTATTTCCGCAGTTTCCGTGACAACATGCTACCCGTCTTCAGGAGCAAAAAACATCCGATCGAATGGGAGAATGACTGACATATACAATCAGTTGTACATGTCATTCGTTCGTTCGTGTGGTCATGCGCTTCTTGCCCCTGAAATCGTGATAGGCGCTGTCGAGGAAACTATGAGAATTAAGGGAGTATTTGCCGACATGAAGAATTTATGACCGCGGCCTGAAGCAGTGCACAAAAATCGTATAATGCCACGTCGTCGCAAAACATGCAGCATTTGTAACCACTTTTTAAAATTAACATTTCACTGAAGTATTAATTGTTCCAATATATCTGCCATCATTATATAGAGTATCAAGAAACGCGTCCATCTATTGCTAACGGCAATTGAACAATTCGAAAATAGCGTAGCACAGTAGAGATGTATTCGTTCTTTATTACTAAGAGTTCAGCAACTTGCAGAAAGGCATCTTAGTAGCACTAGGTTAGCACAAGATTAAAGTAACGAGTTCTCACTTTAAGCATTGACATGTGCAGTTTACCGTTCACAATTCATGCTTGCTTAAGCGATACTGATTAAGTTGATCCGTCGTTGCAAAGTGGATTGCAGACCAGTTGTTGTTCTGAACCTTACATTGCTTAGAAAGTTACCATTACCCACGAGGGAAAAATTCAACGGCAGTACATAACCGTCTTGACCTGAGTTTAATATATTACAGGCAGTTGAAATGTAAAATGACATTTTCGCTCCGCGAACTCACTGTTCCAAATGAAAAGTGCAGAAAGAAGAGCAGAGCGTTGCCTGCTTAAGAAATTTGCCGTTTCAATGGCTGATGAAGTCTAGACAGCTTTTTAGAC
The DNA here is from genome assembly GCA_000612645.2 of Trichuris muris. Taxonomy (NCBI): domain Eukaryota; kingdom Metazoa; phylum Nematoda; class Enoplea; order Trichinellida; family Trichuridae; genus Trichuris; species Trichuris muris. Next base: position 22,602,766 of record CBXJ02000282.1, on the reverse strand, counting down.
GTCGACGATCCATTTCCAAAACAAGCGTGGAATTAATCGAAAGCATTTTGCAGCTGACACCGAAAGTAAGAACCAGAAAACTGCACGCAATATTTCTAACGTGGACATTCGTACAAAGGAAAATGAGCCGTTTAGGTGATCTGCCGTGAAGTTAGGCAAATACGCAATGGATACAGACGCTTAAGATAGGTGTTGAGAATTGCTGATAACTTTCAGCATTACCTTTGATTGCCTTACGTGATCAATAATTTGAATGAGCAGTAAAAGGATTAAAAACCTGTTGACGTTATCAGGCATGCGGAAATAGAGTTGTTGTAACGATTTAATGCAGCCCTTTCTGTTTTAATGTGCTTGAAATTGCGAAGACGAAGAAAGAACATTGCCGTGGGCGCAATGAAACCACAGTAGCCCACAGTTAATAATTCTTACAGCTAAAGCTGTGATGCTACTACTATCTTCTTTTCATTAAGGTGGTTGGAAACGAATAAATTTCCGCTCGCTGTCCACAACTCTGTTGATATTCTACGAGCCGTTCACAGGAAAACGAGCAGTCTTCCTTTCAGCGGACTGATGAATCAAGTAAGAGGGATCCCCGTTTGAGGTGTCATTCTCTTTCAATGAGTGGAATCCTATGTAGCATGCGAAACTCCGCAAAGGTGCTGCGTGGAACTATATGCTAATTTTTATATTACCCTGCTTTATCATCTATAAACACTTCACTACTTATTTAGCAGCTGCAGTTAGTATTCTTAATATACGCTACCACAATAATACATCCTGGCATAGAGAGAGAGAGAGAACCGAATTCTCATGTTTTGTCTTTATAACAAAGTAGATCTTAGGAAAGCAGATAAAATGGAACTTCCATGATCGTCCGTTAATATAAAAACTTCTAATGGCATTAGTGTCCTTCTGATATTCTTCCAGGCACGGAAGCACAGCTACTGGAGTGTTATACAGAACTGATTAAAATCATCATTACCTGTACAGATCTCCTACAATGGATTACCTTTAATGATTATTTACAATATGTAGGCATACACGCACTGTTTTTTGAAATTCGTTTTGAGATGACGGATTGAACTGCCTACAGCAAAGCAGGATGCGAGTACAAATATGCTATATGGATTTTTGTCTTCTATACTAAATCTTGTTAATAATTCCCACTCCTATGTGATCTTGAAATGTACCAATTACAGCAGCATTGTAAGGTAAAATCAGCTTGCCTGGTAGCAAGAAGGTATATGTGAGCAAGCAGAACGCCAGCCGATCAAAGGACTTGTAGTTGACTGATGTCATTGTCAGTCCCATTTCGATGCCCAAATTGCCGCAGAAAGGCAACAGTAGAAGGCTGAAGACGAAAGAAACAACTGGTTAGGCCACAGAAGCAGAGAGCTACAGCAGAGCCGTTGCTGAGCATCCACCGAAGGCAAATAAATGTCATGCTATTTAGCATACGGGGTCACTAAACAGCGATAGATGCGTGCAGTTGTGCAGGACAAGTAGATGCCGACAAGCACATTTTCTTCAAAAGCAATTGCAAGGTAGCATAATGTACGATGACGTAAAGCTTCTAACGATCGAGTCTTTGACAAAAAGCACTATGAAAATGAACTGTTTTAAGTAAGCATAAGGTAGTTAACAGGAAACGGAGAGAATAAGGAGGACCTATGTGAGGAGTTCACATTCCTTATTTTATGTTCGCAAGCAAATGTTGGCACATTTTAAGATGAATAGACATAGTCAACGTCACAGGGTTTCTGGGTGAAGAGAAAAGCATCTAGAGCTAACAAGTGCTCATGAAGTGGCTGGCTAGGGAGGCACCCTTCGTAAATTTTCCAGAAAAAGTCGTTACCTGACTTTTGACTTCAAGAGCCTCTTTTTGAATCATCACTAAGTAAGCCTTCACCCCCTTCAAATCTCTAACGTGCACAGATCCATTTGTTAATTTGCGAAACTTCCAACTGAAGAACTCAGACATCTACCTTCCTGTTTGAAGTACAATGATCACGACGCCAGGGAATATGGCTAGCATATCTCACGTATCCGCGTAAGAACGATGTTAAGAGGTAATACAGACTGCAGAATTGGCATTGAAGTGCTTCGCCACCGGCTGACAGGATTCGTGTTTTGAAAAATAAAGAGACGCTCCTAGATAGGCTTTAGTAAATTCAATTGACCTCCGTGGAATATGGTTGGATCATTATATGCCGCATAAGGCAAAGCGAAATCAATTCCGCGTACGCTACGGCTGCTCCATCAGTAACCGTTTGAATGGACGAATTGCTGTGGAGTCCCAGGAGCGTATTTAATTACCCTAGCCGATTCAACTCGGTGAATTACCTGAAAAAGGAAAGTTTATGAAATATGCTTCCTACACGCATTCTCATTACGCACGTGCTGCGTGGCAATACTGCATGCCTCATAACTGGCAGTTTCCGGTTGAAATCCACGTTTCCCTTTTGACCTCGTAACATTTCAGCGTCAAGAGCAGAATACCCGTGTATGACAGTAATCCGTGTACGTTCTTTCAACACCATACGACAAGCTGCGTAGTATTGGTTCCCGTCCTCTTCGTAAGTTTCGTAATGCGTTTTACCATATATATATATATATATATATATATATATATATATATATATATATATATATATATATATATATATATATATATATTGAGCCGGTTTTTCGGCTTTTCCCCCGTTGAGCAAAAGCCTTTTATTTCCAAAAAAAGGCACAAAAATACATAGCTTTCGGCTACTACTCGTGTAGCCGTCATCAGTGCAATATAAAACATGTCGACTGCGCAGCCAGCCGACGGTTCAGCAAGCTCCTCCGCTAGACCATCTGGGCTGGCGACATCAACCATCAGGTACTACCCTTGTACCCGTCAAGCCTCTGTCGCCCGCCCAGTCAGTCCTGCAGAGAGCGAGCATCCCCACCGACCGACCGGAACAGTGATTCAACACAAAATGTCACTTTTTTATGTTGCGTCATATATATATATCCATTAAATGGCGTCTTGCGGACGAGGTTAATTTGGACAATAGTTAGATAGGTTTAACCATTCCTCAGTCAACAGTGTGGTCCAGGAATAGGTGTACGAACTTTAGAAGAAGCATAACTCCTCAAGTCCTTATCTTTCTTAAAATTACGAAGCATTTGGTTATGGATAGTGTACAACAACATGCTGCATACAGTTCGCAAACTAACAACTCTTTGTTTAGGTATGCCTGCCTTAAATATCTTCTACAGGGATTGTCAGAGCACACATTAATCTGTGCCCCACCCAGTGTAAAGCAAAGGTGTGAAAAATGGAAGTACTTTGGGAATGCATTGACCTATTTGCAAAGGGATCTTTCCTGACCTAACGAAGAATAATGGAAACGCTCGCGGAAATGCGTTCACCTTAAAATAAATATTCACATAGCTTATTTGAATATATCACGCTGCGAACATTTCTTCTCTGCTCAAGGAATTAAGTAATATGATTAAGAGAAACATAATTACGGGGGCTAAAGACTCCGTACGCTTCCAAGAGGACCGAAGCACCGTGTCGGTAAGGCAAACACATAAACACGTCGCCTGATTACGACGCGTATTGAAATATTCATCCGACCTTCCGTTCCGCTTTCGGTGACAAAAACTGATGAAAACAGAGCTGCATGTATTAATCTTTTGTTGATAACTGTCTATAGCTTCTGTATGTAATAGCAAACCTGCAATGTTCCCTTTATGTTTGTAAAATCCCTGCCACTACAAACTGCCATCCTTTGTTGCACATTCATTTTTGTTTGAAATCATTTAACGCATTATTTGCTTGCAGTCCCTTTTGCTGTATTCAGGAACGGCAGAATAACCCGTGGGATGAATGTATGTTTATTGATACTGCGAAGCTTTCGGGACCTGCCTTGGTCCCGTCATCAGCGCAAGACAATGTGCAACCTTTTCTGTAAAAACAACGGTAGCGAATGGCAAAGAGATAATCAACGTTTAATGTACAAGTTATTTTAAACCTGCACCCACATATTCACTACTTTAAACTGGTGCTTCGAACTCCGACATTCTATCCACTTTGGGTTCTTCCTCCTTCATAAAGACCCGACCATAGGGACCAAAACCTTATCATATGCGTAGTTTACTCCACGAAGGCACAACCTGTCTTGAACGCCACAACAGACCAAATATTACTAATTCCCGTCCCTTCATCCCTGTTTATACATATGCTGTGGCGGATGTAAAATGCCTCTGAATTTCCTAATGTTATAGTCATGTTCATGTTCCAAAATCGAACAACTGGTTTGGTTAAGTGCTAGCGGGCAATCCACAGAATGCTCTACCCAAGCCGAGGCATTCACAGCATCCTTCATGATGTCGCCTGGATCCCAACTCTGTGGCCCTTTTGTCAGTCCCTTTTGTTGTAGCAATTCCTTTCAGAAACATATTAAGGCGTTCGGCGTAGCTTCAAGTGCAGTTGTTTCGCCTGCTTACACTTCAGCTCCCTGACCAGATAGGAGTGCCATAATGCAGCTGTCGAATTGAAAGTTTTTCTGAGAAAGTGAAATGCGCAAAGTGCGTCTACAGGTGCAGCGTCGGATCTTCTTTAATCTTGATATGATTTCCCAGATCATTTGCCAAAAGCAGGAAATTTAAGCGAAAGAAATTTTTCTTACTTTCGATACGCACATAACTCTGCAATATTCCGCTCTAGCGAAATGTTGGCTGATTTACATATGAATAATGGATCATTTTCAGACGAATGTTTCTGCATTAGAAATGCTGAACTAGCGAGTTCTGCTCTACCGTGGCCAGAGAAAATCAATTACCATTAAGTTCATGGCCTGTGAAAGGCAATCAAACAACAGTGGATCATTGTGGCTTGAATGGGAAAGGCGGACGGGAATCCGGCAGTCGAATTATACTTGCCGATACGAATAATGCGCAAAGCGCTTGAGCAATCTACTCGGCCACAGCGCGCTTAATGCGACAGCGGTTAAAATTTTCCTCCCCTAGAGTTACTCCCAACTCGACTCAATCTGAATGACCAATGATTCCAATGACGATGGCGGGCAAATGAAATGAATTCCACTTGTGTAATTTCTCTGGCGCGTTAACCTTGTGAAGACGGCCTATGGAAAACGTTTGGCCATTATTTGAAATATTGATTGCTACTGCTAAGAGAATATGATTTCTAGATTTGAAAAGGACTGGGCGCAGATCGAATCTAACGGATCACCACTTCCGCGAGCCGATATGCCCATCGGTGCATTCACACTAGCCAAGCGTACGTCAATCCACGGCGCCTTACCGAGCAATTCAACGTAGTAGTGGAAACATTCAAAACGTGTCAGAATGAGCAGATAATTAAGGAATGTGACATGGTGAACGGCAACAGGACGTGGCACCAAACTCCCAATTGCATGAAATGTCGATAGCAGCGATTTTCTTTTCCCTTGCGTTTTCCGAACAACTGCTTTTTCTGCAACAGTGAGATAAAGCCTCATGTGAATACTACCGGCAACCGCTAACAAATTATAGAGCCTAATACTGCAAGCAGCTGGAAGCCAAAAGACGCTTGAGCAATGATCAGAAAAGTGAGGGTACTGCATCAACAATCTTTGACAAGAAACTATCTCAACTGGCGGTATTGTCATTAGCGCCAACCTTGGTTACCAACATGGTAAACGCTGAAAGCCGTACATGTTATACGAAAATAAAAAATGAACATGTCGTATAGCTAAATATCCCTTTTCACTTTCTCCACCAGTATGCTGTTAATATGAAGTCACAACAGCTAATGAACACAACCAGAGAGTAGTAAAATACTTAAAACGCTCAAAAAGCAGGTGACATATATATATATATATATATATATATATATATATATATATAGGCGTATCGAGAAATCACGGAAGATTTTACCCGTTGTTGTCGAAGGCCACGTGAATCGAAAGATCTTTATTTTCAAAAAAGAAAAAGTCGAAAAAACGTGGTCATCGTCTATATATATATATATATATATATATATATATATATATATATATATATATACAGCCTTTTCCTTCCAGTTTAAGTAGTTTTATGTATGATACATTGCAGCTGAATGATAAAGACCCGTACGTTCAGTGTGATTGATGTATGATGGCTATCTACTCTGCTGATTGAAGTTATTCTCCTTTTGTGAATCCATTTGTCCTGAAGGTGTAATTTTAATAATATCGGCATTTTTTGGAGCAGGCGGTTGTCACACGAACCTCCTAGCTCAGCCATAGTTCATAAACAGAGTGCGTTGCGCTCCTGCGGGATTAGTAATCTATTCAACGCGGCATTCCTTCTGTTAATGCGCTGTGTGCACATTTTTTATCGCTGAAAATTGACAGTGAATTTGTTGAAAAACGATTTCACGCATTTCTTTAACCTGCTGTCGATCTACATATTGTGCTAAGCATGAATGCCGGTTCACAGCTGGAAGAGGTGATGATGATTGTGGCTGCTTTTAGCAAATGAAGCTAAAACTTCAACTGATATACGCTTCCATTTATGGGACTTTCTGTTCGGTTTCACAGTTGCACAAGAGCTAGTCGATGGCTGGGACTGCGATAAAACCAAGGAATCGATTTAGAAAATTTCAAACCAAAAATATTAGTGCGCTGTGTAAAGTGTGACATCATTCCAAAACTTCTATCACATGAATTGCGCCGCACTGCCTAAGGGAGTAATTGTGAATGGCGTTGGGTGCTTTAAAAGGCAGAACTACGATTACTGCCGCCCATGGAAAAAACTGTTCACGCTATAGATTAAAAGAGGAAATAGCTTAAGTAGATTAATGAAGCGAAGAACATCTGCACCATTACATGAAGCAAACAACAAATCAAGAGTTAATGCCCTACGGTGCTTGATAATGAACACTGATAATTCCGTCATTCATTATGCAATTAAGCTCCTTTTCCACTCTCGACAAATCTGTCGTCAGGAGTTTGAGATGGCACTAAAATTTTGAGCATTGTTGGACTGGTAAGGAATGAACGTCCCACTTAAAAATGGCCATTGAAAGTTAGTCATGAAATGAAGGGCTGTAGTTCATTTTTGAAAACGTAAGCTAAGAATTCCATCCAATCTACATGTAAATGTCCCAAAGAAATGAGTCTTTGGATGAAAGGTTTGCGCTGTCCATGTTGCTAATGTCATCGAATGCACACAGGAGTGATGGCTGAAAATAACTCAACATCTCCCACGCGCACATGGCTGTGAAAATTTTTAGTTTTCCGCAACAGTTGATCATGAGCGATCTGGCCAATTAAAGATAAACGTAATGCAGTAAATGTTCTCACTTGTCGTTGGAAGAAGATGGCTAGTCACCTGCTTCTTATGAACAAATGTTTACTGCGAAAATGCACGACGCTGAAGACGGAACCCGAGCGGCCCCAGAAGCCCTGGAGTTAAAAGAAGAAGCAGTTTAGAACGATATCGGTCATCAATAATTAGAAAATAAAGGCATAATAGTGCTGCATGTCATGATTTATTTACAAATTCTCTCATTGTCTGCACAGAAGTCAATGAGAATCGAGCCAAAGATTCAATGAGAATCGGCTTGAATAATGGCCGCAATGCGCGCATCTTCGTTCAATCCTCCAACAGTTTCCATTCGAGATATCCAGTTAAGATTTATCATTTTACTGATACTGTTCAACGGAAGACGGTTGACTACCCGTTCGGTCTTGCTCGCGGTGTCTGTAATCACGTAAGCAGGTCTCACCTGTGGCAGATGAGCAGACCCATCTGCCACAGGTGAGACCTGCTTACGTGATTACAGACACTGCGAGCAAGACCGAACGGGTAGTCAACCGTCTTCCGTTGAGCAATAACACCTCCACTCATTACAATGAACCCCGTATTCAATTTCCTGATACGCACGAATTATTTGAGAGAACGTAGAAATTGTTCGTCCAAACAAAGCTGAAAATAGTATAATAACAGTGCGTGGGAACAGGGAAGGAATGCAGTTCACAGTGGAATGAATTATATTTCATATACTGCTTTCTACGTTTTCTTCCAAAAGCTGGGTCAGGTGCAAAAGGTAAATGTGTAGAAATCTTTAGGGTCTTTTCTGTTAGCTGCCCGATGTCAGGATGGTTTAGCGCCAACGCTCCCGTAGCCCAGTAACGGCTCTCCTAGCATTAGCTCATTTAGAGAAACAGAATTAAGCCGCTTCACTTGCATCAACCAAAATACCTCTTGACCTGCGCAATTACGCCTTACTTTCTGCTAAACATACGACACCCGATGTGCAATACTGGCGACACAATTGGTGCCTTTGTCGCCGACGACCCGGTGAACATCCCTTTGATATAGGCGCCAACGGTACAGTAGTCCAGTAGAGATTCTCCCAGCACCTATTCATTCAAAAACCGAATTAACCCGCTTAGCTTGGTCCAACGAAAACTGTGCTCGAAAACGCAGACTGTGGAATCCCTGTAGTCCCAGGCGAAGCGCCAAAATAAAGCCAAGTGTGGAACCCACAGGCACATGCTCCACTCATACCTATGTGAGTTCACATGACGCAGAAGATTGCGTCCCGGTGAAGATCCCTTTGAAAAATTTTTACATGGCATTGCTACGCACTGCCCGCCTGAGTGATAAATGCCCCATGACGTGTACATACGCCGTTGATCATTACACTACGTTGATCATTACTACATACGCCGTTGATCATTATACGTTGATCATTGACGTGTACATCGCCGCTGATCGGAAATGCGCAGGGCGGTTGGCAGTTGCGGGCTTTGGAACCCCACTTTTGGTGGTAAAAGCACCATTTGCTTTTGGCTGATTCGTCCTTCGAAAGTCTCTTAGTCGATGGTGGCGCGAAATAGCGGGTTCGCAGTGGATTGACGCTGGCGGATTCCTGTTGCTTGGCTTGCCAGAGGATGTCAGCGCGAGTCGCCAGTTGACGGGGGTCGGTGAAATCGTCATCACTAAGAAGCAAACGGACATCGTTCGGCATTTGCTCTAGGAAAATTTGATGAAAAAGGAAACAAGGTTTGTGTCCATCCATCAGCGCAGGCATCTCGTCCATAAGCTGGGAAGGTGTGCGATCTCCCAAACCAGTCATGTGTAGTAACTTCGCCGCCCGCTCACTGTTGCTCAGTCCATAAGTCCTGGTCAGGAGGGCCTTTATACCTTCGTATTTGTCGGTTACCGGTGGTCTGCGGAGGAAATCAACTATACAGCATGCTGTATCCTGATCTAACGCACTGACGACGTAGTAGTACTTCGTAATGTCTGTAGAAATCTGACGCAGGTGAAATTGGGCCTCTGCTTGTTCAAACCGTAATTCAGGTTGGGTAGTCCAGAATGTGGGAAGTTTGAGCGAAACTGCATTCTCACCGTGCGTGGAAAAGTCCGTTGGAGCAAGTGTGTTCACAGGAAGCATGGTGGGATCCCAAAAGATCGTTTGGAATCTACGGGTCACCAATGTAAGAACTTCGCGAAAGCAAGTGTTTACTCTGGCGCTTGTCCGAAAACAGTAAATAACAACTACCGCCTATCTGACACGAAGGTTCGATTGACCTTTGTTATAGAGTTAGAGTTTCGGCGGATTCCTTGAATCCGCCACATTACTCCCATTATTAATAAGAGATTGGCAGCAGCGTGTTCTTCGCCACAGAAATGTTTTCAATCCAGGAGGACCACTGGCCTATAAAATGTGCTAATACAATACATAACCATTGTATGCAGTCATGAGCTTAAAGAAATAATTCATTTCTATTTTAGTCAGACAGTTGTCTTGTTCTAACCAGTATACTCCGTTAAGTCCGGTCTTTAACATAAGTCATGTGTAACTACAGCCCTACCAAGCACTCACTTTTCAATTTCGTGAAAGATTGCCAGCTATTGGAAATATGAGGGTGGGAGATCTCCACCTGCTCTGCTGAAGTTGGCCCAATCGAAAACATGATTCCAAAATAAGACAGAAAATTCACCTATGGAGGTTTTTGAAGCCTTGAAGTCCTATTGTCACTCGCCACAATGTTTCAAAATCGTCAATATGGGTTAATAATACATTTTATTAAGAAGCAAATCATGTCCTACAGTTGTATGCTCCTTTATAACTATTGCTAAGAACAGAAACACTGTTCACAGGTATTCTTTGGCTCGTCATTTTCGCATAGCCGCCTGATTTACCCTTGGAGTTAGGGAAATACGTATACACTTCTGCAGGCACTCTATTTTCAGTTTAAAATTTGTGCAAATAATGGAAACATATTTCTTTCGATTACGTGATAGCAATTCTGATAGTCTCACGGGCAACTTTTGACTTACTTGACTTGGACATAGGAGACTAAAATTACTTAAACATGGTTGCAGATTGTATAGCGCTTTAGGGCAAAACTTGCGACTCCAATTTGTTAGAGTAATGAAGCTGACAATACCAGAAGGAGGATGGCAAAGGGACTGCAGACTGGCTAATGATAAGGAACGGTGATAGGTACGGGAAAGATTGAAGGTTTGCCATTGATTGAAGACAGACAAAAAATGCACTTCACAAGGGAGCAATTCATCTCCATTGCGCTTAGATAGTTGTACTGGCTTTTACTCTTCTTTATTCTGTAAATTTATTACCTCATACACCATAATAAGAAGTGCTTTACAAAATTGTCTAGCGTTCTAATGGTGCTTGGAAATTTGCATATTACAATATTTTATGTAGACATGCGTTAGCCGAAAGAAACACCCACGAGCTCCCTGAGCACCTGCATCAGAATGGATGGATCTCATCAGATTAAATAATCGAGCTCGTGGACCGTTGGTGCCGCGGCTCACCCAATAAATAAATGCCCACTTTCCTCCACTCTTTTCGTTTGAAAGGGGCAAGTCGTGCTGCCGTACAGCGGTTGAAACACTTTATCAGCCTGTCGTATGTGTAGCAATCGTCAAACAGTTATCACGGGATATAATGACTTTAAAATGAAAGATTCAAACTGCGTTGCTCGATGTGTCAAACATTCATCCTATCGCTAGTTAAATCAATATTTTTGTTAGCCTTTAATAGTCTTTGAAATGCCGTGTAACAAGGAACCTCGAGGAAGGTGTTTCATAGCCAAACTACGCTTGTCATATATACTTATGGCCTAACTTTATAGCCTAAGTTTAGTTTGTCCTTTTCTAAAGATGGCTTACACTATAACTGACCATGGCTAATAATGGTAGTGTGGCACTGGACATCTTAATTGTTTATCCTTGCAAACTTCCATTGGAAGAACAATAGCTACGCTGCTCTAAAATATTTTCTAAATATTCATGTCCCTTTTTCTCAACTTGACCACGCAACATGTCTGAAGGACAATTTCTATGACAGTTAAAGTGAACCTAAATCCGTCCAAAAAGATTACGTACAACAAAAGCAGTTGCACCAATGCATCGACCAGGTCCTTATCACAAATTGGCTTTCTTGGCCGAATTACTGCAAAAGTAATCAGCAACTAATAATCAGGATTCCTTTTGAGAAAAAAATTGCCGTAATCTCACGTTGAAGTGCAGTTTAGTTGATTAGGCCGCATTCTGGAAACAGACTAGCTATAAATGCCTTTTTCTACTTTTTCTCTTAAGAACACTGACTATTGTGCATATACCTTTTGTCAAATGACTTACTGGAGTGATCTGGCAAGTGCCACCGCCAACTCATCAGCAACCTGTAGTTGAAGGCAGGTTCCGAAATTTGCCAGTTGCAGGTTTCCCACGCACTTCGGTTTATTCATAATTTCCAATGGAAAGAAAAAAATTCCTGGACAGAAGACCCATGCCTGTTCCGCATGTTGCATCCGTGCATCCCAGCTATTAAAACAATTTTTTTAAAATTGCATAAGCATTTCACCTCGCCGTAGATTATGCAGAAACATTAATACTGCATACGCCTACCTAATATTTTCAATTTGGAAGGTCGCAGAAACTTATAATGCAGAGCGCAGGAATGCAAACGGAAGCAACTGCTATTGCTGTGAGTCATGAAACCGTTCAGATGTTGGGCGTGTTGTGTGTTGTGTTGATAAGTACCTGTTCATTGGCCATCATGCCAAATTCAGGAAGGTTTCGACAAAAACATACGTATTCGTTGCCTAAGACGGAATCGCAATTAAGGGAATTAGTTTTAAGCGAATTAATATAATTTATAATAGTATTAATATAATATAATCAAATAGATTCATTAGTATTCATTAATGATAAGGGAGAAATAAACTAACTTTTAAAGCCATTTAAGCTCACTTGAAGCAAAATGTTTCCTGCAAATTAATCATTTCTACTTCCTTGGGAAGATTGCTCAAGATGGACGCATTTAAGATCTTAGCATGGGGATACGTCATATCAGAAAATGCCTTTTACGCTTATTATTTTCACACATAAAATCAGCTTTGGTAGAGAGAAAAATGGGTAGCTGCTTTTCCCCTGATCACTGCTCAAGCGTAAACGTCGTAGCGCAGATACATGTGATCTTTGTGTCTATTAGAAATTTGGATCTGAGTTGCCTACAAAGAACATGAACATCTTATTAAACCGTTTAATAAAATGAGTCAATATTTCGTAATAGTGGACTTAGGTCCTTCATCAACATATTCATCCACTTACATCTTAGCTTGTGCAAATGTTTGCCGACGGTTTAGCCTGAGACAATATAATAAAATAGGCATAAGTGCCGCCAGAGCATTTCTAATTTACACGTGCCCATTTCATTCCCTGTTGTCTTAAAAGAATGAGAACTTCCTTTGAAACAGGTGTCTGAGATAATCCCATTTGGGAAATATTCGCTCACTGGACTGACTTCAGTTTAAACAACGTGGTCATTCCCGGTAAGTTTCTCGCTGAAGAACAACGTAGAAATTCCCATTTTTAAAAGAAAGTGAGGCGGTTTGATTGTTGCTTTCGGAATACAAGGAAAAGTGTGGAAGTTAACTGAACGAAGCGGTCATGTATTATTTCCTGTAAGGTGACCCAGCTGCCATTAGATTTCCCCATGCCATTGGAAACTTTTCTATCGCTGACGGAGCACAGATATAACTCTTCAATAGTTATATTAATATAATATATATAGAATAATAGGGAGGATCGCATTCTACATGTTAATACAATATATAGAATGCGTCCGCACCTACACTAAGTCGTACAGTGCTTGTTTGATTTCATTTATAACCTGCGGGATTGCCTTACGACTCAGATTCCATGGATTGCCTAATTTGGCAACCAACCACCTACGGCTTATTCAAACTTCACTCAGAATCAATGACCTAAGAAACGATTGATAAATGAGCGAAACAGTTTAGCAATAATAGCTCTGTGACGATTCAGATTAAAGCCCAGCACATCCCAGATGAAGGAGCATATATTATGATATATCATGTTCAAAAGGCTATTCTCCTGAAAACGGGAAATTTTTGTAGCCGGCGGGGTCAGTTAGGTTAAAATTATTTTTGCCTGTCGCATCCGTGTTGCAGGATAGTGACTATGAGTAAGTCTGTAATCACTCGACAAGCACTCAGTCAGCTAATGAGCAGATTGTTTATCAAGAAAATAGCACTTAGCGCCAAATGAACAATTTGTCCATAGCTGCGCTGTTGGCATATTCCATCCTCAGTACATGTGTTTGCAGAATATCACTATTAGTATTATATAATGCCTGCTCATGACAGAACGAGTAGATTTCGCAACTCTAATGAATTTGTGGTTCCTATGTTCTGTCGTGTCTTCCTAATACATTGTCTGCTCATTAACAGGTTGAGCGCCTGTTTCTTGACAACACGTTGGCATTCGACAAAAATTTACAGGCGTAAAACGCCTTGCTGGCAAAAGCATCTGTTCACCTGTTCCCCATTTGAACGCACTTATGCAGTCAAGTTGATGCAGGAAGATCATGAAAAAGATTTTTTCACAGCATTGTCTTGTTAGAACACTTTGTAGTAATTCTTCTTTATAACGGCTGCTATAATGATTTTGTCATTCTACGAAATACTCCCTGACAATTTGCATCTTATTTTACTGTAAGAATGTAAAAATATCCACAATGCATCACTAAATCACGTAGCTATATCTAAGGTCACGCAGCACAGTTGAAGCGGAAATGTATAATGCTTTAGTAGCACCTTATTAGCGTACTGTCGCCTGTGCTGTCACTGTATGGAGTGCAAAAGCGGAGTACAAAGTGAGCAATTTGCTATAAAGACCTAGAAGAGTTTACTTTGACTGGCATCATCGAAGTCAGTGAACCAGCGAGTCACTGTACATCAAAAGATGGTATTTTATTAGCAAGCAGTTAAGCAAAATACATTGAAGTTCACGAAAGCAGTCGTTAAAATGCTGGTCAACATATGCCAATATGTAACTACAAAGGCAGCAAAATTAAACGATTAACGAAATCCTTAGCCATCGCGTATAACCTCTCGCTTCTTTTTGCAGAATTATTCCTAAAGATGAACTGCATGATACTTCTAACAAAGCTTGATGGCAGACATTTGAACAGTTTACACAACGCCAGAACAACACTCGATGCGACATTGCTACTTTAGTAGAGGAGATGCGAAAAGAAGTATTTACTGGGGGAAGAGCTTTGTTCCTTAAAGGAGAAAATTTATGAGCGCCAGAAGAGTGGATGTGATAAACCTTCATTAGGGATACCCAGGGCAGCGAAAGCATCTAATCTTAATCAGGCAGCCCAACGTGAACTGCAACGCTATTATGATGACTGTTGAAAAGCCTTTTCAGAATTATTGCCACATCCTTTTATGCTCATGTTTTATGAATTTGTCGAATCACTCAATTTAAATTATCTTAAAGATTCAAGCATGACCTTAAAGTCACGTTGCAAATGCAGTTGTAAAAATTCACTGGTCAATTAACAAAAGCGGCCAGGAATTTATAAAACACACCTGTCTAGATGTCATCGTATATCAAGGGAATGTTCGCAACCTATTACTCTGTTCCAACTTGTCAGTACGCTTGATAAATGCTGTTTGCACAGCTTGCCGAATGTCGCCTTACCGGCAGCACAGATTAGATAAGTTCCATAAATTCTGCAACCAAATTCCAGCGTCTCATTGCTCGTTCTCTCAGTTTTACCGAAGCGGGCCGCGATAAAGTAAAAACGAACGTATGCCTCCTTTTTACCTGCTTACAATACTTCTACTTTCCCATGTCGTTGCCAACGGCGCAAGCAAGCAATCAAGTACCGCAAAATTACAAAGTACGAGAGTTTGTTACCCACCGTATGGCTGCTACACGTCCACCGGGATATTCGCTCATATGAAAGTGCTCCCAAAGTCGCCCAAACAAATAGACACGACTTTTTGGCTGTTTGCTCCAGGAAGAGAAAAACCTGAACAACTGCATTTTCCACGGTTGGGGCAAACTAAATTGAATACAACAGATGAACTTTATATTCTCGTTCACGGATTTGGCGATTTTCCCCCATGGATTACGCCTATGAAGGAAGAACTACTTAAGAAGGTTAGTCAGTTTTGCATCATCCGTATTCCTGCCAGTATTAAATGCCTCTACTTTTATTTAGAACATCACCGTCATTATTGTTGACTGGACCAAGGGCTCTCATGCTCCAAACTATTACCAAGCGGCCAGCAATACCCGCGTTGTAGGAGCAGTCGTGGCAGAGCTAATAAACAATTTGCTCAATAATACGTATTTTGACATGAAAGATATAACCATAGTGGGATTCAGCCTCGGCGCGCATGTTTGCGGTTTTGCTGGCAAGAAACTGGGCAAGCTGAACCACATTATCGGTAGGTCAGTTATCCTCATTATTGCGCTAGTGGACAGGCAATTCTTTTGAAGCTCTCGATCCTGCGGGACCTCTTTTTTCTGGGCATGTCCCAGAGGTCAGACTGGCTCCTACTGACGCTGATTTCGTTGAGTGCATTCATACGGACGGAAAGGCCTTCATACACGGAGGATTAGGCACCATGGAGCCAATGGGCCATGTTGATTTCTATCCAAACGGCGGGATGACGCAGCTCGGATGTCCAAAGAACGCTAAAGAAATAATTTTGGATCTTTGGTATCTTAACAGTAAGTTGAAGTGTTATGAGCAAGGATATTTGCATATTAGTGTATCCAGTGCTGTACAGGTAGCACACTTGCTACGTTAACGTGTAGCCACAGTCGCGCTCCAATGCTATTCACGGAAAGCATCCGCAACGCGGGCAAGGAGGATCATTGCAACTTCAGCGCTGTCACCTGCGATTCGGCGGAGCACTGGGAAATGGGGCGTTGCTTGAAATGCCAGAAAGCTAGTTCATCACCCACCTTCGGTTTCCGGCTATCCCAGTCAACAGCCCCACGGGGTCAATTTTTCTTCGCCACTCGCAATCACAACGATGATGATACTCCTTTCTGTGGTAAATACGATTCGTAGCAGTTTCGAAGTACGCTGCTCGAAATGTGAAATTATTTCGCCACATTTAGCCAAGTGGCAACCATTCCCTTTTCATAATCTCTGCTCAACGTTTCAGGAAAGCAGTACGGGATTGCCCTTAATCCTGACCGCTGGGTGAAAGGAAATCTTTGGTTCTTTGTCAGGTACAAGGACGGAAGCCAAGAAATTGTTGATCTGCTGACGTGAGATGGTAAAGCATCACCACTAGTTGCTTGTCAATTGGCGACTTTTAAAGAGGATCTGAAGAGTTACGTGCCGACAATAGCACGGTGAAAGTCGTCGCAATGGCCAGGCCAATTGACGAGGAAAGCACAATCAGCCTTCTGTACAAAAGATATACGAGCTGGATTTGGACAAATGGACCGCAACAGTGGGAACTGAGATCGTTTTCCATTGTCGAATCTTCCTGTACTTTGTAAGTGACCTACAGTTTCCACTTGCAACCAATCAAAATGCATAACACGAACGAAAAACCGTTGCCTATTTACCGTCTCCTATGCGTACATTTATTTATTTATATTTTGCAGTTACAGAACACGAGCTTAGCCTCAATCTCATGTATAGATAATTTTCTGTTCGTCTACAGCAGGTTGCTCGGGATACGAATTTCATAAATATTAATGCTTTGCAAGCAAACCGGTAATCTTTAAATAGTTAAAACTGATGAAAATGGTGCCATGGGAGATTTAAAGAATTGGGCAAGGCTGGTCGCCAACTCAAGCTCAGTATTATATCATAACAACTGAATGGATGCAATCAGAAGCCAATAGATCAGCGCGAGAATTCAGTTCATGGCATGGTTTCATACTTCTACCTTCTTGATATTTTTTCTACTCTGCACATTATGAATGAATTAGTTCTCAGGTATAAATTGACAAGAGGAAGTCTTCGGTGCAAATTCGCTTGGCCATCAATGTGCAACGATTCATTGTACGCTGATGATTACGTGAGTTTGCCGCTGAAGTTTCTTTGTCAATTCAGTTATAGCAAGCCATAGGCCTCCCGATAAACTGAATTGCCGAAGTGCTGTGAAAATGCATGCGGAATGGCTGCTAATCACTGTAGCATACGAAGCAGGCAGCCGATATGTTTGCGGAGGAAGCATAGGCACCAAAGGAATGGGAGTCTGAAGGAAAGCATTACAATGGAAAAGCCCTGATTTCTTTTTCAATCAGTAATCTTTATTGTCCGTGACGGGAATTTTTAAGCCTGATTTTGATCAGGAAAGCGATGATTTTGTTCTTATACTTTATAAGTTCAGCTGACGTTCTCGCCAGAGTCTCTATGAGATATAACCCAGGCCCAATGGTTAGGAGGTAGTGAAAACTTGGGTTCAGTATTACACGAAAATAAACCCCAAGACAAGTCCTCATACTAGCAATGACTGGCCATGGAAAGCAACAGTAGGAAGATGCGTCATGATAAAAAGTAAAAACCTATTATTTGTTTGCCTGTTACAAGTTATAAATTAATTAAAGTTCTTGTAACGTTATTGTTTCCATTGCAATAAGCTGAAGCAATACGCTGCCTTGAAGATGTTCCACTGGCGAAATAATATTCCAATCTGTTAACTATTACACAAAATTATGCAGTTCCTGCCTTTTTAATTTTGTTATGAATCCTGGTAAAAGCCTTTCACTAACGAGTACGAAGTAGCAATAACACCAAGTGCATTATCTAACTGCTTTAACACCGCTTGTACCAGCAACAAGAGGAACAGTAACGATTAATTGCAACTCATCATGAGTGCACCCGCGGAAACGCCTGCAGAAAAATTAAAGTAATGAATTTTGGTTCGAGAATCCTAAATACCGTTTTCCAAACTTCTGCTAGGCATGGATTTAAATCTTGCGCTAGCTTCACTTTGAAGTATAAATGCAGGTTCCAGCGAGTAGGGCATTCTTTACCTTCAGCAGTTAGGAGAGTAAACTTCTGAAGTCAACATCCATATCAGGAGTCTTCGAAGCGGGCATACAAGTTGATGGTTGATGGTGAAAATCAATACCTCTTATGTTGACACCTCAAATTTACATTTCATGCCATCTTTTACAGAGACACTGCTAAGGGTAATCATGAGTGACGAAATCAATTTCAGCTGAAGAATAAACGGAAAATGGAAGCTCACAATTAGAAAAGGGCGAAGAAACGCAGGGGTAATATAGTCATCCACACGAATGCGCAGAGATAATTTAGATAGGCGATAACTTAACAAACTTTTGCAGATATGTAATATAATTGACAACTCAGAAGTATCCCACAATGCCACCAGAACGCAATGCTTGTGCGGACATAAAATACAGAAACAGACAGTGTAATGGCAAACGGCAACAAGGGAAATGAGTCATTCGGCTGAACAAGACGTTGCATGCATATGATGTTTAACTTCTTATGAAGCGTTGTTTACAAATTGTGCGGTTAGGTCAAACGGAAAACTTCCTGTAGAATGTACTCGTTTGTTCTACAGCATAGATTGGTGACAGAGCCAGACGAAATTGTCCAACATGTGTGCGAGAACATGATTTATCATGAGAAACTCAAAAGCTCTACCGTTTCAAAGTGCAGTAGTTTTGTTAGAACAAACTTTCGCATAATAAGTGTACAAACGCCTGCATATGAATGACAATAACTAGGGAACATGAAGACGTGCTTGGAACATTCAATTGGAACTACCTATAAAGTTTTCCAAATTATATTGATAGCTGGCGCCTTGAGGTCCCATATACTGGTGCGTAGATGTGAAACCACTGTGCTTCCAAAGTACCACTACATTAGAATATACGATCATCAACCTTACTGTTGATTATAGCCGCCATTCCACCCACTGCATGGGCATTCGTTCTCTTAATGCGTAAACGCTTTGTTCTCGAATTAGGTTTTGGAAAAGGCAGTTATCAGGAAAAAGAAAGGCGTATAAGCAGTGCCCAATGCTCTACTGTCCCACTTACTTTTAGTACCCACATCGAGAGCACGGTGAAGATCGTTGACCAAATGCTGACGGAGATCAAGTTAACAAGATAGCCTCCTGGACAGCTCAACAATGGAAGGCAGTTCGCAAAGACAGTGTATCGTCTTGGAACACCATGTCCTCTCCTGAAATTGTTATTCAACTTTTGCATTGCATTTTACATTGCCATTTGAATCTGAGCCTCACAATTCCGGCTGATTACTTCAGTAAACAAGGTTGATTTACTCGTTGGGCTAACAGCTCCAGATGAAAACAGTAATCCTGCGTCTGACCAGGTAACTCGTAGCTCTCTGCTACGACGCGAGTCCGTTCCTAGAAAATCACGCGTTGCATGATATGGGTAAGGCGTAGAAAGGCAGAGAGGTTCAGGACAGAGCGTCTTGAAAGCTTACTGGTGCCAAGTAAATTGATCAGATGCTAATAATATTGAACAAGAAATACTTAACCAATAACTATGCCCTACAGTACATGGTACATTACCGTCGAATACGTTGAAGTTTCCGTGAACTGCATCTCTTCCCACAGTGTTCACAACGATTCATTCATGTTTCTGTTCAGCAGTCAGCGCCTTCCTTTTCTTTCACTGCTTTAAATATCTTGAGTAGCATCTTTGGGCTTTTATAAAAAGATTAGGGCTAATTTTTCACCACTGGACTTGTTGGATAATTATCGCGCCCTGTTCATCCATGAGTACTACATTGTAGTTTCTTGCTCTTGAAGAATAAAATGGAAGCATTTGCCAGTTGGACATATTGCCAAGACGATCATCTTCTAACCAGCCGAACTGGAAATCAAGAACGACAATAGTTTGCCTGTAAATGCTTTGAAAAATTTATCCCAAAATACAGTAGAAAAATCTGAAGAATGGCGAGAATAAAAAAATTATAAACAGAATGAATAAACTGGAAAGCTACGGCAACAACGTCCAGAAACAACCATAAACTGCCACATTACGCAAATTACTTCTCTCACCTGGGTACGGAGCAAAAAAGTTTATTTGGGCACTTACCCAAACGACGAAGCTTTCGGGAAAGCCGACTTCCGTCTTCAGCGTCAAGTATGAACAGACTGGCGCAAAGTAATAGTCTTATAAAGGGTTTAGGTCGGGTAAACATAATGTAGGCAAACATTGGAAATATTGGAAATATTTGGGTCAACGCAATTAGGGAGAAAAGGTCGGTAACAATAGTGACTTCCGGTACCTTTGGTCAGCCAGATAATCGACGATTCCAGGTCCAAATTGTGGGGCTTTTGTTGGAGTTAAAAACGTCGTGTACAGCCAGACGCCACTCCGCCCTCCAGGTGCCACGTTGTCAAAATTAATCTGCCAGTTGACGTTTCGACCCTGGAGAGCTGATCGGGATCAACCGGCAAGGATTATCCTCTCCTTTCATGTCTGACAACCGACCTACTTTCGTGCTATATTGTTCTCGTTCCTGTCTCATTTTTGATTCTTGACATTTTGTGCATTCTCTCACTTAGTAAACCTTATTTACTCTCGGGTTTGGTTGGTCTTCAATAGCGTTACAGCTTTTCAATAAGAATATTTGATGTTCTTGGAACATCCTCTGCAACAACACGATTACCGTACTCAATTTTTCTGTACTCGAATGTACAGGTGGTGCTTGATTAACGTCGTAGATGCGTTCCTGGAGACGCGACGTATAGAGGAAGCCCTTTACCATTACAGAGATAGTAACGAGGGGATTACGTTTCGCCGGTATAGCTGTGGCCACAAAAACGTAATTTAACTTCTGAGCTGTGGCGCATTTAACTTCTAATTTCAAACATTTAAGCAAGTACGTGCTTAAACGCTTTTAAGATACTCCTATAAGAATGTATAGTCGCATAACGAAGTACGGGCGAACTTGTTCTCTGATCTCGCGCGGCATTCAAGAAGCTGTCCAATGTCTATTGCCGCAGACATTTTATCTTCTGTTCGTATTTGTGCCCTTGCAAAAGACACGTCTCATCTACGCTAATAGTTTGCTCTGGTGTATATCCCCTCTCATCTATGGTCTTCATTAGGAAAGCTGGAAAAGCAGCAGCAACTGTTTTGTCGGCACTTGCGCTCTCACCTATTATTTTTGTGTTATGGAGTCATGAACGAGTCCTACAACGTTCAAAGCAACCACGACTTGCCGGAAAAGTTTAGCATTTACCAGTAGGATTACGCTCTTTTCTTAGATCTTGAAATAAACTGTTGTGTCCTCACGGTTGAGGGCTAGCGTTGAGCTCGAACCGCAGTGAACACCACCTGAACCCACTACCGACTGCATCTGTTGGTGCGCGCCGTCGGACGATTGGGGAGCACAACCGTTCAGTACAAGCTTTACTGACTAACTGCTAGATAGGGCAATAAGGATAACCATAATACGATAAGGAATTATCACTTCGGGCAACGCATAAACCGGTTTGCAACTCGTGTGTTGCCGCTACGTAACATCTTGGTTCCTGTATGGACAGAATCGAACAAAGCTTTTAGTTTGTATGGCTATTAACAAATTGCCACATTGCTACAATAACAAATTATTCAAAATAAATCTTATTTCGTAACGGGGTACAATTTTCATTATCAGGTATCGTCACAGTTCCCCGTTCCATCGTAAAACTTTTATTAAACTCTCATAAAATGGCGGAGCATTCGGACCTCCCGTGGTCTGCGCTTAATGGTCACCACGTAGCCAGTCTTTGGTTCAGCAAGCTACTCTGCTCAACCAACCAGACGAGCGACATCCGCTATCAGGTCGAACGAGGTACTGTGACGATACCTGCTAATGAAACTTGTACCCCGTTACGAAATAATATTTATTTTTGAACAAATCCGGGCTGCACTGGGCCACCACAGAAGGCAAAGGCAGAAGAATGCGCAGGATTGGAAGGTGGTTTGGAGTTGGAAAACATCTTGCAGGAGTACTTTAAGCTTCACCGGGTTTAAAGAAGAGGAAACGCCGACGATCAAGGGATTCGCTACTGCCTTCGTCATTTCTCGTTTGGTCACCGTCGCGGTCGGTCGGAGGGGATGCTCACTCCTCTGCATGACTGACCGGATGGGCGACAAATGCTGGACGGGTCATGGTTCGACCTGATAGCGGCTGTCGCTTGTCTGGTTGGTTGAGCAGAGTAGCTTGCTGAACCTAAGACTGGCTGCGTGGTGACCATTAAGCGCTGAAGACGGACCGCGGGGAGGTCCGAAAGCTCCGCCATTTTATGAGAGTTTAATAAAGGTTTTACGATGGAACGGGGAACTGTGACGATACCTGCTAATAACAAATTATTAACAAATAACAAACAAATTGCTGCTGTCCATTGGCAAATCTCCTTACAATTTCTACTTGGACCACTAAATTCACCTTTGTTCGCTCAGTTTTTGAGGCTCACAGCTCAGGGGCACATAGCGCACGTTTGGCACTTATGGTAATGAAGCAAAACCTAGCAGTAAGAGTCGACAAAAAATAATATTTGACAATAGACACCTGGTACTACTACAAGGACGATCAAATACAAAGACGTTAGAACCAAACTGATAGCAAAGCTTAACCTATCACTTGCAGTATGTAACGTTTGGTACGCATAACCTGGGTGCCTTTTGTAACGCGTCCGTCTTCTCCATGAGCGACGTTAAACGAAAGTACGTTAAGCGAGCAATACCTGTAATTTTAATTCGTTCTGATCAGCCTTTGTTTCAATGTGCGGATTGTTAAAAGTAAAGCGCCGGGCGACTGTCACAAATATAAAATGTGACCTTGGAAACGGGAGCGCACCTTCAAACCTCTTCTCGCTGATTGACAGAAGACTCGGTGTCTGGCCTTGTTTTTACCTATATATTGCTTATTTACATTGCGCATATTATAGCCAGTAAAAGGTGCTTTCTGGAATACGTCTTTCTGTCGCTTCGCAAGTGCAATTCTCCAACACGATTTAATGGAGGTCACGTAGGGCGCCTCAGTAGACCAGCAACGTAGCAAAACCGTGTTATAGGACTGATTAAATTCGGCCCCTGCTCTGTTATCGCAGGGACAATGCGTGAGAAGATAAGATCTAGGCATGCGAATGGCGCAGAGTATCCAGTTTGGGAGAACCAGATCGACTATTAAATGTGGAGAAGGCTGCGAAACCTGTAAACAAGCGCTGCGACTTGATAAGCTGCCATGCAAGTTGGAGCTATTTCTTGGACATTGCACGTGGCTCCGTCAAGGAATGTGGATCAGAAATATTGGGCTTGGCAAAGGGTGTTAAGCCATCAGGATTGGAGATAAGCCACAGTGCCTGAAAATAGGTGTCGCTGTCAGGTAAGGTAGGTTGTAACTTGAAGCTAAGCCGCGGAAATTGCACACGGCGCCACGAGGAAACATGGAGCAGAGACCCGAAGGTGGGAGCAAGACAAGTACATGGAGATGAGCCGCATGAGAAAGAAGCGACATTTGGGAAAGAAGCAGCGTGATCGAATAAGTTGGAGTTAAGCCGCGGAAATTGCCCGCGGTTCCATGTGAAAGCATGGAGCAGAGACCCGAAAGTGGGAGCAAGGACATCGGAGATGAGCCGTTAGGTTGGGAGAAAGACTGGGAAAGGAGCAGCGTGGTCGAATAAGATAGCTTATAGGTTAGATTTAAGCCGCGGAAATTGCAAGCGACGCCATCGGAAAGCATGGAATAGAGACCAGAAAGTTGGAGGAAAGGTGTGTACATGGGAGACGAACCGTCAAATAGGGAGATTGGCCGCGGAAGGAGCGGTAATAGGTTGTGGCGACACGCCTGACAGCCGAGACAGTGTCCTCGCGGCGAAACTTTCGCCGCAGTGAAAGGCGCGCGGTGAACAGCCCCCGCGGTGAAACTCGCGCGGTGAGCCTCGCGGACGGTTCAACGATGGAAGGTTGTTCGCCAAGACAAGCGTTCCCTTTCGAACAGCCTGGCCTCAAGCAAAATATGCATGTCCAACTTTTGCACTGCCGTTTGCTTTGTCCTTCGAATGTAAAAATTCCAATTCTGCCTGATTTCTTCATTAATCAAAGCAGTTCTACTCACTTGACCAATGGCTCAAAATGCATACAGCAAATGCGTGTCCGACCGAGTCACATGCAACTATGCAGAAGTGAAGTGTGCATGGCTGAGTGGGTGTGAACAAGGAAACTAAACGATAACAAACACTGAAAGCAATATTGCGTTGGCGGTACTTGTGAAAACAGTTTATGATCAAAGCATTGCAAACATGAGACGGTAGTTTCTTAAAACAAGGAAAATATTACGAAAACGTTCACACTCGTGGCATTTTATTGACTGTAGCGACGATGCGGAGTTTGCAGCCAACTCATCAGCGGATGCCACATTGTGGTTTCGTGGCCGTGGAGAATTGCTGAATTCCAATGCAACTGGCCGGAAGCAATAGGCGCATTCTTCCCGATTACAACCTGAAATAGCGGCGAATAGCAGAACCGCAAACGCATCGTTTGTACACGCAGGTGGGGCGATAAAACAGTGCTATCTGCTTGGAGTACAGCAAATCAGCACGTTGGACAACAATGGTCACCTGACCACGTCTTTAACTCACTCGACCCAGTAAATTGCTGGCCAATCGCCACTGATGGCCTTCGAACACCAGAAGTTCCAAAACAACCGTATCCAAATGTACATCGCTCACAGTAAAGGTTAACGCTTGGTTGAGCACAAGAGGGTTTGAGAATCGAACAGGCTGCGTTTTCTTCTTTTTCACCAACTTATTTTCGTGCCAAACTTTTACTTTGATCCAAACGTCTGAAATCCAAATCATCTGTTAGCTGACAAAGCACAATGATGAGCGCAGTTGCTCTTAAACTATGGAGAAGACATAAACATTCGATATCTTATGAACAGCGAAGAAGATCGATGGCAAAAGAAACAAAATAAAGCACAACCGGCCCAAACAACGCCTAAGATACTATTATCCTGCAACGCTTTTAAGTGAACTTCAAATATCCAAATGGAACAGTTATCAAAATGAACTTGTTGTACAGAGTTCACTATCAGCATGCCATAGTCGCTTGTGTTAGGGCAGAATTATGCGACGAACTTTCATGAACAACTTGTCATCCAAATAGATAGTGTGCATGGAAAGGTAATCGCGCTTACCACATCGCTCACCGGCCAGCACTTCCCTGCTCACTATGACGCCTTTTGTGCGCAATAACGACACGACGAGCCGTTTTATGGAAATCATATATTTGAGGCTCAGCTCTAGTTCACCATTGTAGCCGTGCTGCAAATCGAAACATTCAACGATTAGGCATATTGGCAAGTTAATCCTCTTCCTAACCAGCCGAACTAGAAATCTAAAACAACAACAGTGTGCGTGCAAATGCTTCAGATAAGGACTGGTTTCGAAAAAATTAATTTTCAAGCAAGCGCGGAAAACTCTGACGCATGGCGAAAATAACATAACTATAAACGGAATGGACGAACCCGGGAGCTACAGCAATGGCGCTCAGAAGCAACCCTGAATAACCCGGCAGTGGACAACAATTTCAATTCAGCAGGATTGAGTTAACACTTCTGCAGAAGGAAGGGTCCGCTAATTTTTTCCGCGGACAACGGTAATGGCAGAGGAGCCGCTTAAGGTCACTTTCCCAGCCAGGATATTCGTCTCAACATGACTGGATGCAGCTCTCACCTAGGAGACCATACCTAATACCATTGTTGACTGAACCATGCGCTACAGTCGCTTAAAGCAAGCCTACGATTAACAAAACAGTTTCGTCAGTGCGCAAACGTACTATTATAACATGTAATTCTAGCGGACTTATGAGAGTATCGAAACCAAATGCCAAATCTATGAAAATGGATCGCGCAAGACCATTAGGTGAGCTTCTGCGGAAATTGTTTCAGATCATGCCTTCGCTATCGTCTTTCATTCTGTAATTTAGAGCACTGGCGGAAACATGCCGTGTATGTGCTCAGACGAAAAAACGAACAACGCCAAAGCAATGGAAATGTTCACACCCGGTGTGAGCCATTTTATGCATGGCGTATAGAATCTGAACGTGATGTTCCAAATGGAAAGGACAAGAGAATTGATTATACGATTCTTTTGAAAATACTCTTCCAGGTAATACTAGTACTGCCGAACTTGCGGTCTTATCAATATGTTCCGTGTTCCGCTGTGCACAGGGCGTGAGTAATCCGGAAAGCTATTGCAGGCCACAGTCGCGAACAAACATGACAGTGGTCAAGTATTACAAAATGCCATCGAGAATTGGTCACGTGATGCACTGCGCTATCTGTGCAGATCCAATAAATCCTAAACCGATCGACTAACACCTCCATGTGCACTGTTCGCCGCTTGTACACAGTCCAAAGATGACATTTTAATATATGTTGTGCTCCCAGCAATTTTCCTGTCTGTGTATTTCATGCTGGTTGACGTAAAACCTGGGTGAACTACCGTGGAAACAACAAAATGAATGAAGCGCAGTCCTGTTAGGAATCCCATCTTCGCGCATAGGTTTAACATAGTTTTAAATATTTGACTGGCAACTGCTCGCTGGAATAAGCTACTTGGGATGGCAATGTTGATGGGACAAAGATGACAGGATGGGCGGAAAACCTCACAGAGCTAAGTTAGTTCAAAAAGAATTAAACATGAGAGGAGAAAGTGAGAGACATAGTGTCCGTTAAGAAGTTAACAATTCTGCATATCGTTACATATACATGCATATTTCAAATACTTTCAATACACAGTACTCTCATAAATCCTTACAACGTAAATCTGCATTGGTTCAGCATGTTCCTTGCCCCGTCGTCAGCGAATTAGAAAACAAAAGGACGAACCAAGAAAACATTTGTAACGGAAGTTTTATTTGAGCTCACGCTAACTTCTGTACCTATGCAAGAAATGTGAAAAGGCGCACAATTTGCATAATAATGCATGACTTGAAACTTGGTGGCCACATTATTGGTCGATGACGACAATCAGTCTTGTTACGCTTAATAAGGAATACACTATATTTTACCATCTGGCACTGTAACTGCAAGGTTGCAAATTACTGTACGAACTTGAAGGATACACAATGTCTCAAATCCCCATTTCGTCCTTCAAATCTCAAAACATTTCATTCCCGGCAGGATAAAAAGCATCTTTCCTTCATACAGTCAGTCCGTTTGCCAACTTCACCAAAGGCCTGAGGACACAACCTATGTCCCGTCAGCGAAGCCATCCTATCCTGAATGGCAATTCCTGTTTCATTATCCTACCTTCCTGTACGGCATATCCCATTGCACATTTCATGCACGTCAGCCCCACAAGTCTCGCTGCTGAAACGACAGCACCACTGTGCAGCGAGGCGACAAACTAAATGGGTGACTGACTGACTTGCTACTTTTGTCCTCAGTTTTACTGCGACTTCTCAAATTCGTATTGGTCACCTGAGCTTTCATTCTCCCGGTGGCAGGATAAGAATAGTAACTTAGAATGGAATTATCGCGCTCACGGGACATGCACAGTCCGTTAGATATGCAAAGAGTCTGAGGAGGCTTGAAAGCCGGCTGCCCGTAATAACAAAATACGAAAACTCAAGTGACCAATACAAATTCAACAATTCACTTCAGATAGGAAAAAGCCGACAGCAACATGAAATACACAGGTCAAGGCATTTTCGTTTGGATGCCCTTGATGTGAACATGCTTTCCCCAAATTATAAAACGGTCTGCAAATAAATTGAAGTCGCAACAATTCCATCTGACGATGCGCTGGAAGTTCAGCTTACTTGGTTGCATCGTTCAATAATTTTAAATTCAACGCATAAGTCGGAAGGGAATTTCAAGATATGGTGTACTATCATCTACGCAAAACGCTACTCAAAGCAATTGCCCACTTAAACAGCAGAACCAACGTTCCGCATAATCAGAAAAGGTGCACATGAGCATCGGTTATCTGAATGGGTTCCTGCCGTCGGCATGAAACGGTGCACCATTGCTGGCAAACATTTACGTGGTAAGCGTATCGCCGTAGTATTGCATTTGGAAGTGTCCACAAAACAACAGGCGGAACATTCTTCGACAAAAAGTGAGATAATCAATGCCCAACTTAAAAAACGAAATCTAACCCACAAGATTCCTTGAAAATCACCAATTGGTGATAGTCGCGCTCGACAGGCAAACAGTAAGCGTGCAACCGCTCGTACAGCCGTGGGGTACCGCACTGAATTCAGTGTACACCTCCTTCTTAGGCGCAGACAGAGAAAACAACAAAACGGCTATTGCCTAAAGGGTGCCCAGTTGAATTTTCAAATAATTTCGTTTAGAAGAATAAGAATTAATTCTGAACAAATTTGCGTGGAAACAAAGCCTTTAACTTAAATGACAGACGGAAAACATTCCGTACTACGTCTGGGACAACTTTCGCCTGGCAGCTACAATCTAAGGCGATTAATCCTTCGCGCAGCTGACTCGCGCGGTCAACACCCTTTCAGGAGCAAAAGTTACTCCAATGAGTAAAGTTGCTTGCTCATACCCGCCGCGCACTCAGACTGGTAGGTCAAACAATGCTCAATAGTAATGTCAAGTCGCCTTTTGAAATTACGGCATAGTGGAAACGGAAACTGACGATCCCATTCGCTCACTGACAGTGAGCGCATTTTCCCTCGTCTACAACCGATAATAGCCTCGACAGTTTAAGCTGATGGCACGTGAGGCAAATGAATTGAATTTCATGATAACACAAAAAGCTTAATCAATTGCCGCAGTCGGCCTCACGGTGAAAGCGGTCCAGCAACTATAGAGTATTTGGCAGCCCATTACCCAGAGGATGCTGGCAATGGAGGAGCCTTCCGCCGTGCCAGCGGACCCGAAGTGACGAAATTGACAAAGAGTACTTGTGGCCGTGCGGCTGTAAAACAGTTTCTTACTTCTACTGGTGTCTCGGGAACCCTGTCTGGCCTTCGTTCAATCTCGGCGGCCACCTCGATGTCCGCCGACGGGTCGTTCTCGAGTAGGTCCAGCTCAACGGCGCCAATGTACTCGTTTCTGGGCTCCAGGCTGATCAGCTTTAGGTGCAACTTCCGACGCACCAGCTCGCCAATGGGAATTGGAAACTTGACCGGCTGATCGAACGTGAAATTGGCTCCTCCGGCCGGCCGGACCACCTCGACGCTTCTCGACGAGGTCTCCTCGAAACCGTCCTGCAGAGCAACGACCACGCGACATCGCGTCACGTTGGCGGGTTCCACATTCGCTAAAACAAAATGAAATTTGCCAACCCGTTACTACTTTGTGGATCGAAGCACAATTATGCGAACGGTCATCGACCGTCGCCGACAAGCGCAAACGCTCCAAGCAGGCAATCAGTGGAGAAGCAATAATTTTTAAAAATTGACAACAGGCAAGGACGAAATTGGAATTGCACAGCGCCTACTAGCGTCTCCGGTGTACGTCATCAGTCCGAGGACCGAAAAGTGGTCGTCAAGCGCCGCATTCAACAAATATCCCCACTATCCCACTTCCCCAATTGCAGGCAAACCATTTTTCTTAGCTACGAATTACAGGAATGTTCACCTATACCTACAGCGAAAAATTACGACATATTAATATTACTATAGAATACAGCGTATTGTATATTGAATGTGTGTAACCGTGTAGTTTGGCATGAATTCTTCACGACTGGACTTGGTTTTATATATATATATATATATATATATATATATATATATATATATATATATATATATATATATATATATATATATATATATATATATAAAAGCGATTATCAAAAAACACGAAATTTTCCCCGTTTTTTTATACCTTTTTATTCCAAAAAAGGTAAATCTCATTTTAAAGAAAGAAGTTTCTTCGGTCTATATATATATATATATATATGCGATTGTGTATAAGGAAGTATGCATCCCTTTTTTACGAAGTTAATGGCTGAAACCGTTATTCACTTGCACTGATGATCCGTGGCCTCCTCGCGTAACGTCTTCAGCGGAAGGCTAACGCAATGAAACGACCTCTCGTACCTATATCTTATATTCGACCACAAGGAATTACATGCATCATTCCTCATACTGCGCGGTCGTGCGCGTTTTATCGCTGAATACGGGACGTGAGCAGTCCTGAAATCTCGGAAAGAAATTGAAAGCAGAGGCATTCATAAGAAGGAAGTCCAGTCGCTAAAAACGAGGCAGAATATGATGCCAATGAAATTCATTTTAAAGATACGTTTACTAAGCAGTAGGGCTAGTCGGAATGACACCGTACTTAAACAATGGTTTACGACGTATTGGCCTAAAGTGCTTCTAATAAGAAAGCCTCCTTTGGAAAAGGAGACGGACTTCGCACGGTCCTTTCAAACGATTCTGTACCGTTGGACAAGCAAGGCCGGTGCCCAATTAGACTTCCTGTTTTGATCGCCATTCAACAGAGCCAAAAGCACCCGGCAAGAGTCGATGCTTTCGTATGGGATACCCACTAGTCCGCGCCAACCGTTTGCGAGGAACTATCGGTCAAACAGTGACTTCGCCCCGGGCAACGGGTAACAGCTAACATGCAAGTTTGCGCCGACAGTGGTAACGCCCACAGACGGGGATGCGTCACCTGCGGAATCAATCGAATTGAAATACCAAACCTACCTTCGACCAGTTGAACAACAAAGTCAGACCGGCCAAAGTCATAGCTGAGCCGAAGGCGGATCAGGCCGACAACGAAACCGGAACCGGACGTCTGCGTCAAAACGGAACCTCGACGGAGGTACAGCTCGGGCTGAATGGTACCTGCGCAAACAGGGAAACATTCGGGAGGGGCACTTTCCACGGCTCCTTGAAACTGGTACCAATATTGTAAAAGCCGCAGCTCTGCCGGCGCATCGGTGACATGGCGAGACTGTGGGCGCCAACTGGTGCTTCACTTCTTGGGTCGCGCTCGGCGGTCGAACTAGGCCTGCCGCCAATTCGTGGCACGCCGTCCTTGCGCATGCTCAGCAAGGGGGTTGCCTCCGTTTTAACCATGCTGCTGGTGGAACCCTGCAAAAGGAGACCACAGTGAAATGTTTCCAAAGAGACGACGATCGCCCGAACCGGCGGCGCTTAATGCTACACATCAACTGCGCCGCACTTGGGAGCGGCGCGAAACGGTAACACAACTGGAAACGTCAGGACTGAAGGGCTCCCTAGCCGCCAAAATTGAGCCCGACTTCAGAGAGGGCCACTACCCAATTACGCGACTTCTACCATCGGTATACGGGCGGTAATCAACGTGGACGCAGTTCCATCTAATGAACATGGAAAATTCTGCGGGCTGGGAACAGTGTTACACAGAGAAGATGCAAAGAGTGGCGGTCAATCCTGTTGCCTTCTTTGGCCAACAAGCAAGTGCAATTCCACTTGCGCACACCAACTGAGCCGTTCGCCTCAGTATGCGCGGCCAGCTCGTAATAATAAATGTGCAAATGAACATGCAAAAGGACCATCGACAGTAAGGACAGGCGGCTCCGCAATGGCTTCTGCATTCCGCGGGTAACGCGATGCCATGTAATATTCAACGTTATTAAGCGGACGAATCGATTGACTCTCTTTCCATCAAATAAAGGACATGGCATAAGCATCGGATGACGAATGTTGGCAGTAACGACTCGTCGACGTAAGGTCGTGCCAGCCGAAAGCGACTTACGGGTAGAAAAAATTTAGCCACCGCTTTTGCCGTTCCAATGTTACTGCCGGCCGGCAAAGTTCGACCCGACCACTGTGAAGAAGTGGTGATGGTCGGACGATTGCGGTCGCTGGCACTGTGGCTCAGTGGACCGGATAAATGGGCCCTGCGACTGGCAGGCAGACAAACAAATGCCCAGTTGGTTCCCTGCGCAAAACCAATTCACCACAAGGAGTAGCGCGATTCGGTCGATAGGAAGTGAAGAGCAAAAACCACGGCCGTGTCACAAAGGAAGAATTAACGCACGACAACCCATACCAACGGGTGCTTACGCCGTTCGGCAATGAAAAAGGGTGGGCGAATGGGAAAACGACCGAAGTCGAGCCGAATTGCCTCGACGAGCTCAAGGGAGACTCGAAGCTTCGATTGGCGGCGGTCAGGGTAAGCCCCGCGAAATGGTACGCAAACAAACGCAAATGCGACCTCGCCAGTCAAGGATCCCCATGAACTACCCGAAACGGCAAGCAATAATATTGTAGAGATAAACTATGCCAATTAGAGTTGAGCTCTTGCCGTCCTATTATTACGGTTTGCTTTGCAAACGGAAGAGGGGGGAAAGACCACGCCCTCCAAGACTACAAAAGGCAAACCTACTCCGACACTCCTCCAATTCCAACGTCTGACACAATGCGCTGCAAAAGGTGATGCAAACAGCTACTATTGCAATGTTTCCCCCTTGTACCGCAAAGCGTGCGAACACCAGGGCGACCGTAAGTACTGTGGGAACTCTATAATTTATCACCACCGTTCGGCCAGCTAAAGCCTCTGCAATTCAACTGGGATGCCAGCAATTACAAGGAATCCCGGTAGTCGCGCCTGCTAACAATTCGCCGAACATCCCTTTTATGGAATTTGCGTACGCAGGAAAAATTACGAGTTAATTTCTCCTTTCATTGATCCGCAAAACTGCCCCACCAGGCCACGCGCATGGGACACCGCGACTCTAACCGTCCAAAAGGGCTGAGAGCAAAGGGACTTGCTAGGCTAAACATATGCAAGCAGCGAAAAACGCTAATCCCATTAATGACTGCGTAAGATTACCAACGCCTTGGACGATGGCCACCGCCGCTGCCGAGGACAATTCATTACCTTAGCGTACAATCGAGAAACCGCATAATTACGGAATGAAACGGACGTGGGCACGTTGGAAATGCGGGCCCAAAGTGGAGCTATAACTTTTCATTTAAGATTTCCATCAACACATCGCGTTTCACTGCGTTGCAGGAAGCATCAACGCAATGAGTAAAACAGCCGTTTGATCGATATATATACATACATATATATATATATATATATATGTTGGACTCGAAAGCTACGCTATGTTTTTGTTTTTCATGAAATAAAGCCTTACCATCACTTCGTGAAAAAGTACTACATGAACGGGAAAAAATGCCATGATTTCTCTTTGAAATATATATATATATATATATATATATATATATATATCGCGATCGGTACGAATATCGAACTGATGAACGGCTTCGTAGACAAGAACGGTGGCTACGCATTTCCGGAATACACGCAGCTATGATCCTTGATGGAAAGGTGCCATTTACCTTAATTGAAACAAGCGAACCTAATTAAGCGGTTGCTTCGGTTCGCCGAATCGAAAAGCGGTAATGCATTCTCGCTGCCTACACCAGCCAAGCTTAAACACATCCATCGTCAGTCTGAGGGCATTAATCCTTGGCGCCAAAGCAGAGTGCAACGTTAGCGTAACAACAACTGTTCCTTCCTTTAGCTCCAACCCGAGAAGCAACCCTAACCATTCACAGTGCATTAAGCAGGAACAACAAGAGACAAAATCCAGACAAACCCACGTCGGGTGATATTGGCAGTGACAATAGTTTCGCTTACGGTTTTACTATCGACCCGTATGGGGGAGAAGACTTCGCCTAATGAACAACAAGCGATTGCACGGAAAGGCAAATGACCATAGCCAGGAAATGCCATCTTAGTTAACATTCACCTTTGAGTCGGAGTCACATCTTCCCTCCTTCAGAGTTTTGAACAGCAAAAAACCGCGAATCATTGTTCCGTTCCGCCTAATGCCCCGGCCGGATGATCGTGCGCTCGCGGACCGAAGGCGGCGACCAGGCTCCTCCCTGCCATATTATAAAGCCCGTAACGTAGAGTCCCTGAGGAGCACGGCCAACCGGCCGGCAAAGCCCAGTGCAATACTTTGCCAAACAAGGATGTACGGTCGCCGAGCTGGACACACAAGACACACGCTGGAAAGCTAATTCCATTTGCGGAACAAAGACGGATGCATGACGAGTTCCCAATCGGCTCATATGAAAGCGAAAATATTTGCAACTGCCGACCAGCGCTCAGGCAAGGAAATTAAACAAACGGCAGCGGCCTACAAGACTTGACTTTTGCGACAATCCCGCAATCGACGGAGCCCTAACGGCGCTGCGGTGGGCAACTGGAAATGAATGGGAGCGAGAAAACTTCGTCGACACCAAGCGGGATGCCGGGACGGCCAACGGAGCAGATAAAACAAGCACCAGGCAAATACCATGCGAAGGATGGAGGCATTGCCTTCCGGCCGGAAATAAGAGCCAACGGTGCTCAGTGGCAATATCCCGAACGACGAAATTCAGTAAGTGAAATCATTTAAAAGTCAGGCGGAACAACATCTTAACCACAGGGCTACTTGCATTTTCGAAAGGAAGTTGGCTTTAAGGAAGACATACGACAAGCTGGGAACATTTGACGCAATGGAGTGGACGATGCCCAAGTGACGAACACACCATATATTACTATCTGAAAGCCTAGGCCTAAGTATGAGCCTACACCAATCATACTGTTGCCCATTTTGTTCCCCCGGGTCTTCGGACGTATTGTCGAAGGGGCACGTTTTTCTCAACACGCAGGACAGCTCAGTCGCCTCGCTAGTTTCCAAATTACCTCATTTTCGGCGTTTTGTCCATTCGGAATTTCGACATC
The DNA here is from genome assembly GCA_000612645.2 of Trichuris muris. Taxonomy (NCBI): domain Eukaryota; kingdom Metazoa; phylum Nematoda; class Enoplea; order Trichinellida; family Trichuridae; genus Trichuris; species Trichuris muris. The sequence goes on along the minus strand of CBXJ02000282.1, from coordinate 22,567,743 downwards.
CCGGATATCAATCAGGGTCACGTCAACACATGCAAATGCGCTTGCGCACGAAGTACACAAATAGGTTATATGATCCTAGAGGGCCAATGGTTTTCGCAAGGGAAGGCTGTGGCGTACGGGATGCAGGTCGCTTAGCATGCTCATACTTCGAAGGGAAAAAACCGCGTAGGATGAACACGACTACAGGGGTGGCCAGAAATGAGCTCCAGCACATTTCAGATTTTAAGGACGTTCCGTTCTTCAGGGCAACAGGTCACCGGAGTCCATCAAGGGCGGGGAAGCAACGAGGACAACACCCTGCAAAGCCCGTAACGCAAACCCCCAACGCTGCATGGCATGTGGCAGCTTTAAAAAACGCATTCCCATGGTAGCGACGGGCACTCCTTATGCAAATAGCGGCGGCCAGACTGCCCCTGACTTTCCGGCAGCGCGTAGCCGAGGCAACTACCCATGTCACGCGATCGACGAGCGGGAACGGTCCATTCCCTCCGTATCGTTCCAACATACCATATATAACGGCGTATAAGGCGAGTCCATAATGCGAAAAACTGGACCGCAAAATTAGGGGTAGACTTATACGTCGTAGGGACAAAATCCCATAGGGACAAGTTGTCCGCTTACAGTAAGACTTGGGCGGAAGGATTTAAATATTTCAGCATTTTGAACAATAAGTCATTAAAATTGCTTAATTTTAAAGCTTTCCACTGCCATGTACACACTTCACTTAAGATAGTTCGCCGTATTCACTTAAGATATTAACACTTAAGATGAATCATGACTGCACTAAACTAAAATCAAGAGGTCGACCTATACGCCCGACATAGGCAAATGACGAAAATTAGACCGCAAAATTAGCGCTCGACTTATATGACGGCCGACTTATACGCCGGTATATACGGTAACTCCAATTGGCTGACGAAGCGGAAAAGGCAGTTTCAAAAGTTGCGCCATAATGTAAATTAGCTTGCGCATTCGGCAGCCTTGGCGCGCAGCTCCAGGGCACATCCTAAGTCGCTATGCGGCACCACCGAGCGGAGCCATTAAACAGATTGGGTATTTAGCCGACGGGCACTGCGCCGGCCCTAATACAGTGGAAACCTCGTACACCAAAGGCGATGGCCAAAGGGGACAACATCCAAGTTGCCTACGTGGGAACATTCCGCTTTGCCGCGCAATCTTCGCGCCGGTGCGAAACCGTTAAGGTACAAGCGATTCATAACTGATCTGGAAAAGTTCGTAACCGAAAGGGATGCGCCTTTTGCCAATCCGCTTTCACCCGAACTTCGCCAGGCGCCTCTGAACCATTGCAAATGCCGCTGTTGCTTCCCCTGACGCGCTGTGCATCGTCGAAATGCGATTGCGCAACATTGAAAAGATTGAATCCTAAAATGCGAAAATAAAATCAGCATCTTAAAATATTTGTAAGTAAACACGGCAAAACACCCGTGACCGATCGGTCAAACCCGAGAGTGCAAGAACCCATTGTTTAACACTTAAAATGTTACGATATGACCCATCATTCGAGTTTGAATGTTTTGCCAACTGGCGACAAGCGCTTTGCTACGAAAGCCAGGACAACACTGTTCCGCAATGCATTACTGTACTCGCTGACGAACGAACAGGGCAGTTCCGAAAGCGTCGAAATTAGCAACGTTAGTATTACCTCGTTTTCCTGTGACATAGAGTTTTTCGCCGGTTGTCTAAGTGTTCACTGTTGATTACGGACCTGCTGAGCACAGCAAAATCAAAAGGGAGTAACATCCGAAAGATAAAATATCTTAATGGAACTAAATGTGCACGCTAACAAAGAACCTGCGTTCAACATTTCAAATGTTACAAAATCTAAACCGAGTAGCATCGAGCAAGGTTGGGGTACACATCCCGTGGCGACTGGGCTTTTGGCCAAAGCGGGGATTGCTTTACAAGTGGTCGCCACTCTTGCTGACACAAACTGCCAACGGGAGGAAACGACCGGCGGAAGCGGCGGCGCAGTTGCAGCCTCGTTTGAGAGGAGCGAAATGTTTGAAACTTTCCGAGTAGCATTATTCCATTGCCGCCTGTGCGTTCGCAATAACGGCGATCCCAAACGCTGACAAGTCCACATATCCTTCTACGCCTCCAAAGGAGGCTAAACGGTAGAGTAGGTCTGAGCGCGTGGTCGTTCGGCGTTAACAGAGGACACACGATTTTCAATTTGACAAATCAAACTTTCCGACCGCTCATCTTCCCTATTGGCACCGCCAATTTGGGCAAAGGCGGCGAAAGGACGGGCGCAAAGTTGGGCGCCCATTGCAAGGCAACACCCGCGCCTAAGCGTTCACTGAATTGCGCAATCGTTTCAAAAAAGCGCGGCAAAAAATGGACCACGGCGACGAACGGCAGCCAATTGTACTGCCGTCAACACGTGCGTGTATTGACTCGGAAAATGGGCGCATACGGACAAATGCCGCCGCATTGCTCAAGAGAAGAATTGACAAAACGAACAATGGGGCCGAAAGTGCGCGATGCCGTGCAATTGTTCCTTAGTGCTGATAAAAAGAAGGATATTTAGACAATGGCGTAATCAGGCAGCTCGCCTCCGACAAACAAAGCAATCGCTATGCAATGCAGCGATGACGACAACGATTGTTTCGAAAGGACTTAGAGCAAAGGCTGCTGACTGCCAAAAGGGAAGATTGAGACGAAACGCGAAAACTTTGAGCCACCGTTCTTCGTCGGTTAGTACCGTTCACCCAAAGGTGACTGACTCTCTATATAGTACGTCCGCAACTGAATGAACGCCTGTTGAGCTCTACGAGCTCAGGCGGAAACAGCCTCGCGCGCAAATTGCTACGGTGGAACGCCACTATTCATAAGCCCCCCTCAAAGGCTGACTTGTAATACTCCATTCTAGGTGATCGCGTAACTCCGATGAGAAGGTCTGAACTTCGAAACATTAGACTGCCGCCAGGAGGAACACCTACCGTTTCGGGGCCGTTAGCAAGTACGGGCGAGTCCAGCTGGGTTGAAACCCTGACAAACGGTACGGACGAGCGTTCCGTAAAGTTTTCCGTCGTATTCTTGGCGGGGTCTTCTCGGCGAGCGCCACCGTGCAGAAGGAAGCGCAGAAGGAAGCCAAAACAGGCGCTCAGCACCAACGTGGAACCAGACACAAGAACGAATAAGACCAGTGTCGCAATCATCTCTCCCTCTCTGTATTGCACATATACTGCAGCGATGGAAAGAAGGGCGTACCTTTGAGTCCGCTCACGCACGTTAACCTTATCCAACAGCAGGTCTTATTAAAAAGTAATGCTCAAAGACAACGCAACGATTGATGAATGGCCGGAACAACGGACGGAGATGTTTTATTCCGCCAGCAATCGTGTGTACCGAACGAATGCAGCGTACATCAGAGCTGAATTGAATCGTCAAGTCGTCTCCATCCACTGGCCGCCGTCGAGTGTGCAATGAAAAGAGTGCATAGGGATGAACAAATCAGCCCCTACAGCCGGAGATAGACTACGCGGCCTTCTACAGTACGCCAACGCCCACCTTTATCCAACCACCCGAGCGTACCGTTGGCCAAAATGGAAAGCAAGCTGCTGCACGCGGCTTTCACGCCGGCTACCTCCGGACGCACACGGAGTACTAATGTAAGGCAGCCTGAACGAGTGCGGTGCGCGGTTGACAAATAAGGCTACAAGGCAAATCCAGCCAGCAAGTGGTTAGAGAGGAGATGGACGACGTCTAGGCTCCATGGACGACCAGCCGACAACGACGACGACAAGCGGAGATGCATGACAACAGCGGGCCTTTGCTAACGCAAACTTTCGCAGGTTCCCACAGTCACCGACCTTGCGCTTTGGAGACGAATCCAATTATCCGGTCCGCAATTACTGAATCACGCAGGCAGCGTCAAGGGAGGCCCAACTGTTCCAGCACCTCATTAATTCACCGTTATGGTCGCCCGCCGCACGGTGGTTCGTGAGCACGGGGTGCAATCACCACTTCCAGAAATCCTTACGGTATTTAGCCGAACCAACCACGCGTGAACCGTTGCCAGGAGCACGCTGCTGCTGTTGCAAGCACATTGGCATGACAACAGGTGCTGCAAGAATCGGAAGCTGCGATTATAACAGCGCCGCGGCTCCTAGGCAAACGCGGACGAGCTGCTCGACGCTGGTAGCTAATGGTAGATCAGGTAAACAGACCACCACAATAGCACGCCAACCACCGGATACGACGGTAAACAACCCTGTTTGCACAGTCATAACAACCCTCGACTTGGCATGGCCTACGGTTGTGCAATCCGTCGCGGAGACGTCTTTGAAAACGGCGAACGTCATTCCACCGGACACCTGCTGTTGTTTCTCCGTCTACACCCCATCCTTGGTATGTCGCCTTCGAGCAGATGATATATAGCAGGCACGAATGCGCTTGGCCGCGAACTGCGCGTACGGGAAGTAAACGACAAGGAAGGAGCTCCTACTTGCCGGGCGCATCTAGAGCGTTGGCTATCCAGTTGGGTCATTTTGCCCGTGGGTAGCTTGGAATTCCGAAGCGTCCGCTGATAATGGAACCGGCAGGTTCGGGCTACGCTGGGTTACCAATGGATAGTCTTAGCAAAATAGGCCTGCGTAAAAGTGGATCAGCGACAACGCATTGGCACGAAATGGATCAACAGAGCGCACCCAAGCGTAGCCGGATTAAGTAGTCAACGATGGCAAGTCAAATTGAGACGGCTGAATGGCGCATATTGAAGGAGCTGAAGCTACGGTCGCTGGACCGCCGCCGCCCAGCGTTATCCGGTCCAATTTGGCAACCAGCACTGGGAAACCTGGGTTGACAACGGAAGCGTCTCTTCCGCTTTCCCCCACGTGTTGACGTCATCCGCACTGTAGCAGTGCCACCCAGCCGTCCCATCGGTATACAAAATGGTTAGCGGATATCCGACACTACCGCTGTTATTAACGCTACTGCTGCTACTCCACAACTGCGCGGAAACGGTTCCGGAATCCCCAGATTGTTCAGCGCCCATAACCGCAATTAACGGAATACCATAACTGCTGAACGGTCATGACGGAATGCACGGCTTGATCCCGTTGGAAGAAATAAACGTGTTTGAAAGGCGTGGCTGAAGCCTGAGCGCCATCGTCCCGCCTTTTCGGACTTCCAACGGGATCAAGCCGTACATTCCATCATAACACATAGAAGACCCGTTACAAGACATCCCATTTTCAAACCGCTGAACGGTTGGGAAGTTCGCTAACGCATTGACGAAGGCCGAAACAAACAAACGAATGAAAACAACGCGCCGGATTAGGCACCAGCCAAGTTGCGAAAATCCATTGACCCGTTGCAAATGAACCGATTCCTCAAACTGCTACCACTATTTTTACCATTGTTAAAATTCCACTTTTAAAGGCAACTGATTAACCGTACGTGTGCACTTCGATGCACGTCATCAAGGGGGGCGGGGGGAGGGCGGCAACAGTGGTCGAAAGGAGGCGACCGGCTTTCGCCGAAGTGGAAAATACCCAATGTTACGTCCTTTTCGATGGACTTACGGAAATGAGATTTAGAACTGAGCCCACCGCCTGGCCGACTGCCTAAACGCGCAAAGGGAAAACAACTGGTTAAAGCTTCAGCCGCCCCCCCCCCAACCAACGGACGCGGATTGCTGATATTGTTCGGCAAAGTTGCCCACCGACGCGACACGCTTCCTTTGCGGCCGTTGAGCACCAAGGCATGCGCGACCGACCATTTGGGAAACAAACTTGGCAACGCAGCGTTCCACGAAAGCGGAAAGGAGATGACCCGAAACTTTCGGCTCGGAATAATCGAACCACCAAAGCGGCGGTACCGGCGACGCCCTGCTGATCGTTACTTCGGTGGAAAGCGGTTTCTCATTTTGGGGAAGGCCTGAGCGCCATCGTCCCGCCTTGTCGTGTGGTTAGGCGCCCTTTCGAAATCAATTGTAAACTTTCCAAATTTCGATCGATTGATTGGTCGCTTGCGCAACAGAAAGGGTTGCTGGTGTTTGGGTAGGTGCCGGCAAGGGAGCGACCGGCAAAACGAGACGCGCGCCAGAGTCCAATCTACAGTTGGAGCATTAAAGCCAAAGCGGAACCTAATTGAGTTGACTTCCTTTGAACGCGCGCAGCCCTGCCTTTCCGCCGGGCACTCGGCCGCAAATTTCATTATCCCGCGCTGGGTGCGATGCAATGTCAATGGGACGACGCACGAAATGGTGGCGCAATTAACCGCCACTTTTTCTTGCTACCATATCTCGCCGGCTACTCCCATTTAGCCAAATGAATTTCAGAAGGCGCGGCCGTCGATAGCGCCCATGGACAAGACTGGCTGCCAACTCGGCAAAATACGATTCCTTACAGTGACCACTTAACACCGCAACCCGTACCCATCTACACGCGCAATTCGCCATTGGCCTTTTCTGCACTTGGCATGATCGAACGCTGACATTTGCGACGGCATACTGTCCAGAGCCCCTTCCTGACAGCCGCCTTTCGCGCAGCCGGAAAGACGACATATCACATGAGCGATACGGATGGGTCAGTGGAAGCTGCAGCTACAAGAATTACGGTACTTCAATTGTAGTGAGCTAATTTAAATAAATTTGCACGCTACGCAAGCACCAGTAGTGTTTTCATTGACTGTCCGCCGTACGTGCAGCAAGAGTGCACACCCCCCCCTTTGACTACGCCCAAACAACCCACCAACCCGCGTCGCCTATCCGCTGTAAATTACGGCGCCTTGGGCGCTTGGAGTGCGCCAAAAGGCACCTCGCCTTGTCGGCAGACCACGTTGGCAAGAGATTTGCGTACGGTGTACAGTATGCCACCAGCTATTCAAACGTACGGATACGGTGAGGAAGGACCCTGCGAGAAAACACGCGGCCATTGCGGAACGCGTATCGTCGCTCTGGCGAATCGAAACCCGCAAACAGGAAGTAACTTTCTCGAAATTGCATTTCCCTTTGATCAGCCGCTCCGGCGCGGACCATTTCGCGCCTTCAAGCGGATGCACGCCAATGGAGCGCCGCCCAAACGGGCAAAAGTCATTTCCTGCGCGACCCGCAAGGGCAAGCGGGGAGGCGCCATTTGGGATTGGCAAGAGTTCGTTCGGAGTCGCCTTCCGATTTGGGCATCAGAGCTGAGTGTGCATTCGCCTACCCGCAAACGAGCCGATTAAATATTACTAAATAAGCGTCGTAAATCATGCGACTGCGCAAATGTAGCACAACGCTATAAAATGGAAAACCCGCAGCCGCCAATTGCTCCCAAGCGGAGGCAACGAGGAATTGTGATTTGCATAAAAGACCGATATACGCGCAACGATAACGTCACGCGGCGAGCGAACAAGCGAAATAGAACAATACTTCCGTGGTTTCCCCGCTACCTTAGGCTAACAAGTTTCTATGAACAGCGCAAAAGGGAACATTCCATATATACGTATTAATACAAAGTCCAAGAGGGACTGAAAAACAATTGCGCATAATGCTTGACAAATTGAGCACAGCGTCAGTTGGATGTTTACGTCATAAATCACTAACAGGGCAACTGAGCACAAATGACGGATGCAACCTTGTTGCGCGAACGTAACAGAGAAGCAAACGCCAAACGTAAACAAATAACACCCACATATCGTTAAGGATAGGGCGTCCTTCGTAACGGAATGATGGAGGTTCATTTACATTTCCTACGAACTGCTTCCATTTGTTACAGTTATAAAGTCTGTAATCACCAAAGAAGCGCTCTGCGGACAAGAGGACGGCCACTTCATTAGAAAAAGTCACCAGCACCGCTGAGCATACGAATCTGCGGAGCTTCCAAAACCACCTACCTTTTTTGGTCTCCAGCGTCTGGTTCAGCAATGAAACGAGGTAGTTCTGAAAGCCCCGTATGTCCGCATGTTCCGTACTGCACGTGCTTTTCCTAGCAACATGGCCGTCTTGTGCTCGTAGATCGTTTACTCCGGAAGTATGGCTTAACGGCCATGTATAAAGGAAACAAGTTTTGGAATATCTCAATGAATAACTATTGTATTACTGACTTTTTATCATAGGGTATATTATTATTGTAATAATAATATACCTATGATAAAAAGTCAGTAACGCTAAATGGGTCAACAGCTGAGCCTACAGGTTCGAACAAAGGACGTAGGCTTAATAGAAAGACAAAAACATTGAACTTGTAAAGTCTAGGCGCAACTCTGCTGGACAAGACCTTGCTGGATGCGCACCGTCTGCTTGGCAAAGTCGAACGCCACAGCGGGACGTCTAAAGTGCTTCGCTGCGTATGCAAAGCTTCGTTGGATGATTTCTCAATCTGATCAACCAGGCACAAGCTAGCCGGCGCTAAGCTAACAAGCAAACTTCCACAGGTTCCCTCAAGGCGAGTTCCACCGCCGTCGCAGGGAAGGTGCGTACAAATCTACAAAAGCACCTGCACGCGTGCTGACTCCGGTAGGTTACCCGTGGCATAGCCAAACTAATAATCCGACAAGCCAATATGAATAAAGGGTCACACGCCTGAAAAGTGGAAAAGACATAAATTGCACAGCAATTCTTTGGCAATTATAACTAAATGCCAGCGCGACCTTAAATGCTTTTCTAAGCAATTTCTCCTACCCAACTGAACGATCAATTTGAAGTATTCCCTCTTCGGAAGCGAACTACTGGAACGCCGTCTTGAGCAGCCAGGAATGGGGAATACTTGTAATTGGAGTTACAGTTAACGAAAGCAAAAGAGTTCAACGGTGAACCCAATCCTGTAGTTGTCAAATTGCGCTGCACAGCAATCGTTAGGAGCGGCGCAGGCCTAAGCGGGCAAAATGAGACCCTAATGAGTTGGGTGCGTCGGCGCCGGATCACCGTTCGGAGGATCCCAAGCTGAGAGGCTGCGTAATGGGCATTTCGTCAAAATTAATTCTTAAGCGCCGCATGGCGATGCCTTTTCGGTTTGCAGGCCTTTGCAGCAACAATGAGCGGGAAAAATCCAATATTCAACGCAGCAATGAGGCAACAAGGAAAAAGCTCCTGCGGATGGATAACGATCTCAACAAAGCAATTGCAGAGACGCAAATGCCAATGCTGCCGGCATCCTCCTGCCGTAGCGAAACGCACTAAGCCTAAACGCAGTACATACGGACCAACTGCAACGAATCGACAAAACAGTGGAACGGCGAAGCGAGAAACAAAAAACCTTTGTACACAGAAGCCACAGAGATGGAGGAGACGCTACATTCTGCCATGACCCATTATTAGACCGTAACACAGGGGAAGTACAAGGTTGTCCACTGGTACAGTGTAAACCTCCATCATGGCGACCAGCCAGGGACCCGCCAGAATGCGCACCACGTAGTCGATTGTCCTTCCACGAGGACAAAACCCTTCCCGGGTACAAAGTGCGAGCATGGTTAAGGCGGTGGCCACCATTTGACCAATGGCATTGGCGAAAAGGCCGAGCAACGTTTTGTCGGTGGAAGGCAACGACACACGGCCCCATTTATGACCAAACACGGAAGCCAATGCGTCGCCAATGCCAACGGATATAACACCGGAGAAGTGCCTAAGTCGGACGTCTGCAAAGTTGAAATCATTTAGGAACGGGGGTTTCGAGGAACAACTGAAAGTCGCCAACCCTTCGGCTTCAAGGGGATGTCCATCCAGAGCGGCAGAAAAATGGCCACCAGCAAATAAATGGGAGTGAGAATCAGGAAACCGGAGTCCTGCCTGTCCAGGAACGAAGCGTAGGCGGTATCGACAGCCCGACCAAATTGGCCCACCTTCAGCGCTCTCACAGCCTAAACGTGGCATGTCGATTAGGCCAGCGGAAAGGTGACACCCAAACAACCCACCTCAACGCAGCAGAGAACATTCAGGGCAGCCCAGCTGGCGATCACCGTAAAGGCGGGATCAAAGAGAAAACCGCTGACAGCAACCAATGTCACCGTTAGATGGAAGAACTTTCGATGAACGGTCGTCAGTGGGTGGCCCCAGGATTGGCAAAGTCGAAGATAGAAAAACGTGGCCGCGCAGTTCAGGGCCCAAAAAGTAGTCAGGCAAAGCTAAACAACCCATTGGTTCTCTTAAAGTACTTTCAGTGCAAAAATCTACGTTACCCTACGGACATCCGGTAGGACGTAGGCTAGTGCTTGCTGCGCGGAGGCGAAACCACCGCAAGTTCGAAAGTGGTACGCTATTCCTACGGTTGAAGCGGCGGTCGACAGCAGCACGACGCGAGATGGGGAATTCCATTTCACGGCAACCAAAGCTACGCCCACGCAAGCGCACATGCTAATGCACGCGCATGCGTACAACAGAGGGTGGAATTCATGGAAAAACTGAAGACATAAAGGTGGATACCCAAGTTTAGCAATCCTTAGCAAACAACTACCGTTGCGCGGAAGGCGAGGCACAGCAGCTGGGTCAGCAGTGTATATTCGCCCCAAGAGAACGACGCAGGACACATACCCATTATGGATTCTCGAACGGACCATTGCAACGCGAACGTGACCAACGTAACAGTCAAAACGGAAAGGGCACCTGAACAGGTAAGTCGACGTCAGCTGGATAGCGATAGACAAATATGCAAATGGCGAAAACTGTTTGCCAAAATCTGTCATTATCGATTCGCTTGTTTCGTCTTGGAGATGACAACGCAGCCGAAGCCGACGGACCGACAACTGGTCTTCAACACCAATGAGGCGAGACACCAAGCACGAAATGCCAATATGAATTATTAAAAAAAGGCGTTTGGCCGTTTGCACACGACATCCGCAATGGAACAGCGGTAAAAAACCAAGCTAATTAAAGCACCTAAGTCAACCTAGGTCAATACGCGTCTCGCGTTGGTTTAGCATTAAACGACGTCACGAAATCCGCGGCCGCCCTTCTATAGCCATTCAACAGTGAGCGCTTGTGGACTCGCTACGTCAACTTATTTACCTGCCCCGTTGTGAACAACTTTCTACAGCAGTGAACGAGGCGTAAATAAACGTAATGCCCCAACGTATTTCCCTGCCTGGCAAGCGCTTTCAACTTTTGAATACGAAGTAAATCATTATGGCCAAAACGCCCACAACACCTGCTGGCAAATACTAGTATGTCACATGCGGTCGTCGTCAGTGCCAACACGGAGATACGAAGCTCCAAAACTGCCACGTTACGAAAAGAATACGTGGCGAGCGACGCTTGGAGAATTGTGAATGAAACGGTTCTCGTTAAAATACGTAGAATATACAAGGGTATCTCCCGGACACCATTCGAGTGCACTTAAAAACGTTATGTCAACGGAAGAATGAAAAATCAAGTTATCTATTTCAAGCTTCACTTAATGGACGAAGCTTTCATGTAAGCGTAAAAAATCAGAGCTTAAACAAAAAAATAATGTCATGCATCGATAGGTGGTAACGGGTGGTTTGAACTTTGTCCACCTAACAGAGCATGGTAGGCTTTTCGATTACCTTTAATGGGTAGTTCGGTCAACTCCAAGAGGTATAAGTATTATAAAGTTCCGTCATATACTGTACTAGCATATACAGGCAGAGCTACAAGTGACAATCAACGGCGCTCACTGCTATTAGGGTTTGAAAGCAAAATCCTGAATGTAGAGTTTATCTCCCTTCTTACTATTTCAAAGAAGGGCTATATATATATATATATATATATACCTCGCTTTATTTGCGCCTCGCTTTATTGCGCTTCGCTATAATTGCGCCGCGGCACCTGCAACATTGACTATCCAAACAGGCTGTCGGCCCGCACTGGACAGATCATCTCTATTCTTCTGGGATTGGGGACAGGCATTATACTAGGACCCGCTTTATTGCGATATTCGCTTCATTGCGGTGGCCTGGAACCAATTGTGCAACTATAGTGAGGTACGGGTGTATATATATATATATATATATATATATATATATATATATATATATATATATATATAAAGCCTTACCATCACTTTCGTGAAAAAGTTATATATATATATATATATATATATATAAATATATATAAAAATATATATATATATATATATATATATATTTCATGGAAGAGCAAAAAAACTTTGCCATGTTTTTGTTTTTGCTCTTTCATGAAATAAACCCTTACTATCACTTTCGTGAAAAACTACTGCATGAACGGGAAGAAATGCCGTGATTTCTCTTTGAAACCTTTGAACCCCGTTACCAGACTCATCTTTGGAATATATATATATATTCCAAAGATGAGTCTGGTACTAAAGCTTTCGGGACCCCGAAAGCTCCGAGTTATTTGAAATAAAATGTTAAACGGTGCATGTTGTACTAATATACCTTATCAATTACGGCGTGCGTGTGTATATCCTGTTGAGTTTTACTCGAACAAATCGAATATCACTGATGCAGCTTTCGGAGCTAACCCTCTCCGTCTTCAGCGTCTTGCTCTATTGCTGTTCCGCTTAGGCTTTGTTCAGATCTTCCGAGTTTACAGCACCTTGTTTTTCGGATTAAACTCGTCCAAATATCACTGATAAGTATTCCTTTGTCCTTGTTTAAACAATTGTTATGTTTTATGTATAATGCTTCTTTGATTTTTATACGTCTAAAATGGGTCTACTTGCATAGCCGTATGCAAAGAACATTTTAGTGCAATACGCCTAGGCAAAGAGAACCAGTTTAGACGTATAAAAATCAAAGAAGCATTATACATAGAACATAACAGTTGTTTCAACAAGGACACATGTCGAACCTCAACCGTTACAAGAACGCGGAAGAAAGGCTGAACGGTATGCAAACAATACGCCGTGGCAACCTCAAACCCTCGATCCAAGAAGATCATGGACAATGCGATGAATGATTCTGCGGTCGTCGAACATTCCCCTCAATGTTTGCACGACCTCAAGCTGAAAATACTATGTCGCGAAAGCCTTTACCACATGCGCAAGATCAAAGAGGCGCTCTTCATCCGACATAATCCTTCATTTAACCGAGACAAAGGTGTCAGTGTCAGCGATGTGTGGACTAATTGGAGCAACCGATCTAGTTGCTGCACAATCGCCACTTGAAACTTTGTCATGCCTATATATTCCCATCTTATTATGACTCCATCCTCTTACCATCACTCGCTGACGACGACTAATTGCTAATCCACACGCTGGCAGAGTATTTTTCGCTAAATTACAGACACCGACTAACAAACGGGAAAGTTCCGTGAAGTTTGAAAAAGTTTTCACTATCCGAAAAATAAACCCGCTTGCTCATACACGTCCGCTGCTTGTATGACAAATGGCTGATAGAAGGGAAATATGTGGACGAAGTAATTCTTCACAGGCAAGGAGGGAGCGTAAAGTGTTAACACAAGTTTCACATACGAAATAGGCAAAAAGCAATATACAGATTACCTGTCTGCACGCCCACGCACAGCCCTATCTGGACGCAACGAAAAATAAATCCTCTACGGAGGTGAGCTGGAAAGCGCCACCCCATGTCGCTCTCATCAAACCGTATGCTGTCTGATTACCGCCTGTTCCAGCCAATGGCGCAACCTCCGGCGGGCAAGCCGTTCAAAACCTTCGAGGTACAACCAAAATTAGTGGCCGAAATACTTTGGACTGAACCCTGACAGCTCTTCTATCACCGCGGCAATCAGGCGCTACCAGAACACTTGTGGAAGATTGCACACTGCGATGGAAACTAACGTGAACAAATTGCATTACTGCAATTGATTTATGCGAATGGTAATGCTCACCAAAAATTGTAATGAACTTATGCATGCAGCTAACAGACATGTGCATACAAAAGCTGAGAAATAATTCCACTTATGCACTACGACTCCAATCTGCTTTCATATTACTCATGTAAACGAAACATCCCGAGGGCACAGTATATCAATGGAAGTTCTCCTCAGCTCACGATCACTTAACACTGAATACAGACCAAGTTCGTTCCGAAAGCTCCATCTTCGCGTCAAATTTCCCGCGCTAATGAAACTTCATTGGAACTGAACTAGCACAATTGCAAATACTACAAATGGCACAAGAGAAGATCCCCAACTGCAAATGCTGTCTCCTTTGTGATGAAGTATTTTCAGTGAGAAGATAGAACGTTAGTAAACTCCAAGAAAATTACACACATCGTAGACGTTATGCCTACATGGCTTAACGGCACGAAAGAAATAATAAAGGTCACTTCTCATAAGGTACAGTGACATAGCATACACCCAAGACGCATTGCACTCGACACAACGGAGTATGGAAAGGGCACACGACCTCAGTGATCCCTTCCGCACCTACTGCATAGTAGAGCAACGGGTTTCGCGACGTCTTGGAAGGAAAGCGTAGAAAACTAAACATACCGAATGAGTACACGTAGCCAACGGATCCGACTGTCAACGCATGTCCCAGAAATGCCACTTTGCATAACGTATTTGAACTTTTGCAACAATTTGCGCAGGCAACTATCCAGCACAGGGCGTCCATGATCGCCAGGTTCGCCAACAGACCATTGGAATCACAGCTAACGCCGGACACGCTGGCTGACAAGCCTAAATTTCGAAAAGTTTATGCGCTGACTATACAAACAAATTCCTTCCCCTTTGGCCTACCATATCTCTGCAGGCAAGCCGTATACTGGACCAGCTGAGCAACGGGGACGAGCATGGCGCACCATAGACCTTGACGGTGGCTCGGTCGAGCCAACGTGCGAAGATTTGCAAGTGGACAATCGCCTTGGACCAACTGCTCTTTGAGCACCCCATCCGCGTACAGCAGAAAACCGGTGGCGCAAAGAACGAGCGCTTAACAAAAACTTGGAAAACGAAGGCAAGACAAACCTTGGCTTGCTTACCAATGGCAAACGTGGGCAAAGACTGGCAGTTCAACACTCCAACGGCAAAGGTAAGCATAACGCAAAAGTGCTCATAGTCCATGGCTAAAATTGGTCAACTCGTGCTAGCATGGATCGGTAAAGAATAGGTAAGGTAACGACGAGTAACGTAGCAAATGCAGAACGCCGTAGGCGACCAAGATGGCGGATTTAATGGCAATGAATAGAAAAGGTTTGCACAAAGCACTTGCAGTAAACTGGAGTTGCGAAGCTGGTAAAAGAAGTGGTCAAAGTTTTTTAAAAACAAGCAGTACAACGGTAAAATTGCAACCTAGGAGCAGCTACGCATCTGGACAAGGAGAAAGTAGTCAACAATAATTAACACTGCACATGAATTGGTTTGAAATTTTTAAAATGTACATGTATATAATATATACGCGTATACGTGTACAGACCAAGTTCGTTCCGAGCCAGTAAGAGCCCGAAAATATGGGTGCAAATGTTCACCTTTTTGAAAGTGATTACGTAAAACTGAATTAGCCGTCGACAGTTACGAAGCAGCGGCGTGTACCTGAGCTGTTATGACGAATTCGTTGCTTACGGCCGGCAATTTGTCCTTCAACGAGGTAGAGGATTTTTCGTCCATCATTGGAAACTTTCCCTTCTCCTCATCAACGTTGCATGCGCTCAACAATTGTTGCTCGATGGAACCGCCCGCGCTCGCAACCTTCGTTCGCATACGGTTAATCTGACCCGTATAGGCGCCGCCGATCGGTCTTGAGGACACGGACCGTTTGAATCCGCTGCTAATGATGGAAGACACGGCGTCCACGTTCGTGGTCGGTTCGGAATCGTCGCAATTGGCAGTCATTGTCGAATAACCCGGATCCGACGACTCCGCTCTGGAACCTGGACGCCATCTCGACCGAGGCCTTGGCATGGCTACCAGATTCTGACGTTCGAACGAAGCCAGCAGCAAACCGTTGTTCTGCACTGAACCGTTGATGTTTGGCTGATTTGAACTACCATCGTCGAAGTGGAAATCTTCCTCCAAGTCGTTGTTCAAACGAGTAGCCGAGCTATCGTTTGCCCTATAGCACCTACTTTCCATTATGCGATTCACCTGCTGCCGGTACCAGTACACGCCGGCAACAAGCAGCACGAAAACACCCATTATGCCGCCCGCCACCGGACCAACTGGCGTCGAAGAGGCAAATTTGCCATTCAGAATGTCTGAAGTGAGCAAGCATACAAGCAAAGTTCCAATTGCAAGGTCGCTAACCAACCTTGGTCGATGCTTCCGTAAGGAGACAGACCCAGCACGCCGGAAAAGCAGACCAACACTGACGCGCAATAGGCCTCTTGCAATGGAGTAACGCGGTCAACGTCCACGTGGCACCATTCGCAACCAACTATCCCAAGGCATGAGCTGAACGAGAACAGTTGGAAATGGTGAAGCGCACAGCAAACGAAGAGAGAACTATACATTTGAGTTTTGTAGTTCGAGCAAGTGACCTCGGAGCACTGACGAACTTGTTGGGCTCCGCCTTCGGAAAAGGTCACGTCCGGTATGGCAAGGAGCGGTTCCTTTGCGGCGGCGTTGCAAATTGGGAGCCTGCAATGATGACAGACATAAATAAACATAAATTGCATAAATTTGCATACAAATTTCACCAAAATGAATGCGCGAGAAAACAGGCGCGCGGCTTGAAAGGAACAAATGTTAAACCACTTAGTCTCCCAACCGGAAGACAATCGCTCCCCTAAGGATTACGCTGGCATTTTTCCGTAAGCAACGGAAACAGCTGAATACTACTTACTGCTTCGACGACACCGTTTTGGTATCCACTCTAGGACAGTAGCTGGACAAAAGCGGGCATTCGCAGGGGCATTCGCATTCCGTCGGTTCAGATCGAAAGCAGTTCAAGCAACGACGGTCCGTCACGGAGCAAGGACAAAAGGCCGACTGCCTGTGGCAGGAGCGATTGACCACGGCCAAGAATACGTTGGTCTGACGAACAACGGCTATTTGGTACCTCAAGCAGCCGTCGTTGTTGCGGATGACATCTGAAAATTCGAGAAACGACACTAAAGGTAATCAAGTTTAAACTGAGAAGCAACAAACTCGCCTTCGTAGCTCGTGTTGAATACGTACATCCGCTGAACCGTGCGATCGCTGAAACGCATGCAAACGACCTTGCGAACAAAGTCGCTCTTCTGCAAAATTTCACTGGCTATCAGCGGCTCCTGAAAGTTTACACGTAAGAACGGACGTACACCCAGCAGAGGCCACCTCGACAACCTTATGCGTAATGTGCAGCCCTTCGGGACGCTTGATGACGTCGCCTTGCAGTTGCATGTTGTCGTAGGCGACTATGTAGCCACGGTCGTCGAACAGAAAGCAATTGATATCCTGCTCTCGACAAATGGTCACGTGCTTATACAACATTTTGTACAGGAATGTCACTGGCACGTCAATGGCCAGCACGGCGACCACCAAATCATTGACGTGGTGCATTGCGGCCGCCTTGCCCTCGTAGACGGTGTGACTTAGCGAAACGACGTGACCAAAACCAGAAGGATCAATCACCGGTCCGGTGATGACAACTTTGCTCGGGTGCTGAACGGCGCGTTGAAACCTGCAGAGCGATTTCGCATTTTTGAAAAGATCACTCAATGAGAACCAACAGTGGGTGCCTTACCACTCCCTCTGCACGGGATCGTACTGTTGGTGCATCAGCACGGCGGGAAAGGTGAGCATCACGCCGCTTGGCGTGGCCAAGTATCTGAACCACGTGAGCGACTCGTAACGACAAGCGATGGTCAAATTCCAGCCTAAAGAATGCGTACCTTCGCAAAACGCAACTTTGGAATTCCCCTTCGGTGGCCAAGCGTTTCCACTCGGTCGAGATCTTCCGTAGAGCGCCAATTTCGCGCCGGATGTTCACCTACGGTTGCAACTTTTTTCTCCTGACACGACAGAAACCTTTATTTACCTTCAAGCCTGGATTGGTGATCAGCCTGGTCGTGTCGCTGACGAACGCCCAAAAGCCCTGCGCGGTACGTTTCGACTCGGCAGCCGTGAACCGCTTCACTGGGTTTTGGAAGCACCTAGGAGCCAAGTACAGACCGACCCTATCTGCAAACGATCCCCTGGTAAAGAGAGCCAAGCAAAAAATTCTACACACCGGACGAAGCTAGCATCTTGCCGTGAAAACAGAGATTAAAGTCCTTGCTGAGCAGCAGGTCAAGTCTATGGTACGCAAGATTACGAGTGATCACACCTGAAGCAAATATGTACACATGTAAACGGTGATGAATAAAGCAAGCATAAGTTGAAACAGAAGCTCAACCTGAAAATTCCGGACGGCTGGCTCGCTCGACGGAGTGCTTTTCTCTCGAAGCGACAACAATTACGTATGGAGTCGATTGCACCTGAAAGCAACGCCACATATTCTGGTATGCCAGTTTTGAAATAACAACACAAGTTCAATAATGCTTACTCGTTTCCAATAGTACAAAACGTCCGCGTCTGTACGATTGGTTTCGCCAGGTGCACGCAGCTGAAGTACCTGTCCCGAGTTTTGCGTTTTCAAGCTGTGCTTCCATTCCAAAATGGGAAAACGCTTTTCAACGGCTGCCACCGGCACGTCCAACAGACGGACGGACGGCAAGGTAACGTAATGAGGATGAACAATAACGTTTCTTTAAAAAAGTAGGCGCATCATTTAAAAAACACTTTAGAAATAAATTGTTCTGCAGCACCCATCCTCATCCAACAGGAAAGCGTAAGAAGTGACCCCTCCGTCCGAGTAGTACATAATTGGAGCGACCAATTCGGCAAAGTCCACCTCGACTCCAACGATACCCACAACGTTGGCGCCGACATGAACGAGGGTGCTGGCCAAAAGAACGGCTAAAATGAGCAATATGCAAATCTAGAAGTACCGTAGGATAATGCAAATTTCCCGTACGTGAACGACGGGTGCATGGATTATCAACGGCGGCAATTTTAACGTCCGACGAGGGCGACTTTCCGGACGACCTTTGCTGCTGCGTTCCGAACAGCTGAGTAAGCGTCTTAAGGCTAAGGCATTCGTCGTCGGATGCGTTGACGACGATCACTTTGATTCTATTGGCAGTGAACACGGAGCCGCTGCTCTTCTTGGCTGACGACTTCAGACCCAACAATTGCTCGTAGCTGAAGCGGCCCAACTCGGCGGCGCTGGCCGCCATCGGTCTGGAGACCGCCGGAGGTTGACAGCAATCCCAAATGACCAAATTGACTATTTCGGCTGGATTGGCCGACCGCTCATTGGCGGTGACCACGTCGTTCAGTTGGACGTTGTTTTCGGCCAGCTGAAACTGCAACCCGCGGGATATATACAGTACTATCGGTTTGGCTGAAACAAGCGGTAGCCTATGTAATAATAATCAAAGAACTGTCGACGGAGATGTACCAGCGCGATCCAGCGATCTGCCATTTTCAATAACTTCCAACGCCGTGCTCAACGCAAGCGTGTGATTGGTGAAAGCTAAAATCGATCCCAAATTTGCAGGCCATCATCCGTCCGTGAACGGTCCAACGCATACCTGAGTCGGTGCTCAAAGTGTCCAAGAATTGTTCCATCTTGGCTTTCACTTCTACGGACGCGACAGTGGTCGCATTGGCGCAGTACAGATTGGCCGGCATGAGCAACTTGTCGCTTGCAGCGAACACAAATACCTTAAACAACCAGCTCGCATACAACAATATATATATATATATATATATATATATATATATGAAGCAAGAGATATTTGCAACAAGGCATTTCATAATTATGAAAAAGATAAAATGCTATGGTATCCTTGCTCAATCAGTTTTAATTGAAGAAGCTTTCCGAACGTACGCGTTCTGTCTTCAGCGCAATTCAGACGGAATTGGTCTGAATTGCGAATTCTGAATTGCGCTGATGACGGAAAATGACACAAATGACGGAAAATGACACAAAAAAAGAAGAGGAAGCTAATTCCAACCAAGCTATGTGGACCGTGCCTAGGTTACGCGAAGTGCTGCGAGCGGCCCAGGCCTTACAGGAAAAAATAGCGGAGTATGACCCTCAAGTGGAGCGCAGCCTCAAGGTCAACCGTACAATTAGCGAAGGAATAGAACCGTTGAGGCAGCTCCTGCACGAACTCCTGCACGAACTACAGAAAAAGACAAAGCAAGCTCCGCTGACGATGTTCTTCCCAATGGCTTCAGCGACACAAGGCCCGCAACCATCAACGTCCTCCGCTACTCCCAGCTGCCAATAAAGGTCGTAATGGTTTCCCGACTGCCCGTTGCGTTGCCTTCATGAGGAATAGCGTCCTCAACATTGTTTAGCGCAGGCAGGCTCACCTCGCGGAGAATATCCATCCGGGATAACGTTAAACCACGTTATTTTTTATGCATGTACGTATTCGTTACTTATTTGAACGCGAATCCCTTATCCGTTCGGTCCCTAATGGCAGCGTTAACCTTAAGCGCACCTCTTCTAATGCTTAAACATTCCGAGAGCGCACAGGAATAGGCACAGACACTTCAAATTTTAGCGTTCCCTATTATCCGCGGTTTCAGCTATCCGCGGTCATCCTCGGGAACCAAAAACCGCGGATAACGGGGCCTTACTGTATATATATATATATATATATATATATATATATATATATATATATATATATATATATATATATCTTTCTCTCGCTCGCTGAAGACGGAACTCGAGCGTTCCGAAATATTCGAGGAAAATTGTACGTTGCTTTCTGAACGCGTTTCTCTCATAACTACTCTCATCCATCCGGTGGTAGGGAGAAAGTGTCAGATTACTTATAGATCTGCTAACGTACAACAACCAACGGGACAAAATCCGTGAAAAAAGTACAACATATATACAGGGGGTCCTCGTTTAACGTCAGGATGCGTTCCTGGAGAAGTGACGTTAAGCGAAAACGACGTTAAATGAAACTGACTTTATTATTATTTCGATATGAGCTGCGGGGGATGCGTTCGCAGCGCGTGATATCGGTGCCAAGATAACTGAGACTTCCGGAGCTATTCCACAGTGGTCTGTGCCAGCTATAAGTTACCATAAGATATTAGCAAAATACAAATACGTTTTATTCGGCTCTATTTTCAGTATTTCGGAGTACCTGAAGTGGTACTGATATTAAACGCTACCAATATAGCCCACCTTCAAGCTTATCTGTGCTGCAAAAAGCTATGCAGTGTCTGCTGTTGTGCATGCCTTTTCTTCCTTTTTGTATATCGACGCGAATGATAAGCGGTTTGCATATGCGGACAGCGAATGGGACGCGGAATGACTACGCAGGGGTATGGGCGCGTCCAAGTTATAGCGAACATTTAGCCGGAAGAGGAGGCCGTCTGTCAGCAACCTCCGTACCCCCCGTCAAACTTTGCCAGAGGGCCTCACTGAGTAGGCGCTGACCAGGCGCATCATCCATCATACCCTGATCTGTGCTGGGCAATCGCATCGTCCAACATAACGTTCCTATTCATTTCAAACTGACAGGTAACCGTTACTGCTGGTCAGAGTTACAATAGCCAAATGGGCGAACCTGTCAATCTTTGTGTGTACTGTATTTCTTCGCCCGTTCACGAGCGACGTTGTAGCGAAAACGACGCTAAGTGAAACGACGTTAACCGAGGACCCCCTGTATATATATATATATATATATATATATATATATATATATATATATATATATATATATATATATATATATATATATATATATATCGGAAGACGGGATGTCTTTTAACGGGAGCATGGATCTTCATGATGTTGAGTTTTCACGGATTCTTCCCGTTGCTTTGTACGTAGATGGATCTGTAAGTAAACTGACACGGTCTCCCTACCAACGGATGGATGAGAGTAGTTATTAGAAGACACGGTCAGAGAACAACGTACGGTTTTCTCTCGGATATTTCGGAACGCTCGAGTTCAATCCTTGCTCCTTGCTCCTCTCCTCTTGCTCGCTGAGGACGGAACTCGAACGTTCCGAAATATCCGAGAGAAAACCGTACGTTGTTCTCTGACCGTGTTTTCTAATAACTACTCTCATCCATCCGTTGGTAGGGAGACCGTGTCAGTTTACTTACAGATCCATCAACGTACAAAGCAACGGGAAAAATCCTGAAAACTCAACATATATATATATATATATAAGAAATTGGAGATTGAAAACAGGATGTCTTTTGTTAACGATGGAATCCAACAAGTGTAACACATTACGGATTTTGAAACACCGTTCTTGCCAAAAGGACTTTTAATACAACCGTAGCTTTTGGGAAACTTCTGTCCTCTTCTTCAGCAGATTTGCAGAAAATGTAATGTGCTCGCCAGATAATTGGAATTAATAAAAACTGTGCTGAAATGGTGTTAAAAAGGCAAAAAACGGTGTTGAATTTCGTAATGTGTCACACTTACAAGAATCGTATAATTTTACAGTATATACACATATACTTTAAAACTACTTTAGACTATATTAAATGCAAACTGCAGATTTAATTATTTTTAAGATTGAAAATGCTACGATTTCTGCTCCAACCGAACGCAGCCAAGCGGTTTTGCATAAGAGAGACCATCAAAATGGATTGCTCCAACAAGCGAGGCAAGATTAGTTGTTACGCAAAAGACTAACGTTCGAGTTGATGGCTCCTTCTTTGCCTTTACAAAGTATTGAATGCGCAGAATAACTGTTGGAACGACTATAGCACAAAACCTACAGGTAGAACAAAGAAACTTTTGCGAAACACTAAACGTACAAAGGTGATGCCGCTAATTAGTTTGCAAAGCAATCGCTGTTGAGCATGAACTAGCGCCAAGCAAGCAGTGCTTAGCGTTAACGTTGATGCACCAACGCCGTGAAGTTGCAAGCCATTTGCCTATTAATATTGGTGCGTAATAAGTGCAGGCAACTGACAGTGCTTTTCTTCGAACAAGGAATGACGTATCGCGGACAGAACGACCAGACGAAACTAAATCTTGGAAAAAGCACCATCGTTCTCCCATGCGGAAACGGCGAAAAAGAGCGAAAACAGCGTAGGAGGAAGACTGACCTCATCAATTTCGCTCAGACAGTTGAGCAACGATTTTGCAACACACTTCGCCACTCCAAGTTGCTTGTCCGACATGCCAAGGCCTTGTTGCACAACAATGACTACTTGCTTGGCGCTGTCGAAGGCGACGGAGGCGAACACCTCCCTAAGCGAACGGGTTAACTCGGCAAAGGAAGGGCCAAAAGGCAATTTGTGCACCTTCGATTTTTAAGTGACAACAATTCACAATTGCTGTAATTCCTCGTGTCCATTCGAGTGGCCGGATATTCCGTACGCAATCCGTCGGTCGAAATGAAAAACTGCTTCAGAATGGAAGCCTGATTTTGGGCGTTCAACAAAAATGCTGCAACAAAGGGAGTGTAACGTAAACGGTGGACGAACGGCAAAACGCTCAGCAACCTTTGGTGAGGTTCTGACCCGGGTAGAAGGAAAAGGCCGACACCCCCTTCGGGACAACATCGCAGCTCATTGATCCATTGACCAGCGCGTCGTGCTGAGGAGAGTGCCTTAGAAAAAAGGGATACTGCCATTTTTGAAGCAAGCTAGCAACGAGCAACAAACTTCAAATAGTGCGGATCAATTGTACAACACTCCTGGTACTGATTGAAGGTGCGCATGTCGTACGGAGAGTTTTGGAAAACAGCCAAAATCTGCTTCTTGATGACGCCAACCGCGGATACGCAACTGCCTATCTTCGACGCAAGTGCATCGGCCAGCTGAAATAAATGCGCTAAGCGCTAAGCAAACGATTGCTTAACCGAAGTTACGGCTCCCACTTCGTCCGAATGACCACCGTTGTCCACCTGATAGGTCATAGCATCAAATTTTGACTGCAAAGTCGGGTAAAATGAGCAAAAGCGAAACGCGAACAACGCGCAGACCTGCAGAAAATAGGTGGCCATCTCCTCGTTGGCAAAATTCCTAAGCATTTTCGACACGCGATCCGCGTTCATGAATATGGGCAATGCCGCCAGATCTTGACGCATTTTGACCGGAGTTCCGTAGAACGCCTGCCTGGACGGGTGGCCGACGTCGGTGGACGACGGAAGGTGGCGAACCACTAACAGTTGGCTATCGTTGGAAAGGGCGAGCGCTTGCAGGGGGAGCTCGGACGTCGAGGGCACGCAGCGACCGACCTTCGCGATCCAGATAATGAAAAGGCACCAGATCATTGCCTCATTGTCCAAAACTCCGCGCCCAAAGTAAAATTTTTAACTCATGCCGCCATGGTCTTTTCTGGAAAAAGAACAATTGCCAGTACTGTAATACACGAACCTGAAAACCTTTATTGGACGCAACTTGGAAACTTTTGCGTTCCATTGACAGCGCGAGAAGCTGGCCGCACCTCCGAGCGAAATTAGTTAGGTCTTTTCCTCCCTAAGCATGTTTACTAATAACCTGGCAGCCATCCCTTCGCCGTCTTGCCTACGTTCGCCCCCAATGTACTGTGCAACAATGAGGGGGAACCGAAGTCATTGTAAAGCCGGTGAACCATCGGGGACGTTGGGAAAGTTTAGGATTTGAACCACTGTGCAAAACTGGACTGGTCCCCTGAGCCGTCGATTTGCCCTTGTTGATTCCAAAGGGACTAGTAATAAACCACCTGCTGAGCTTGCGTGGACAATGTTTGATGGGTTGTTTTGGAAACTCACGCAGCGAACGTTACGGAGCGTACGCACTTGTGCCTTAAAGGGCATGTGACTGCTCATTGCTACTATAGGCAATGATTCGTTACCCTTATGAAAGCGGAAGCGCTCAGCTGCGCACATACGGCACAAGCAGCATTTTCGAGATCTTCTCTGGAGTCACCATCCATGCAAAACCCTACTTTCGCTTATGACAGCCAAGGCTGTGTGCATTTTTAAAGAGTAAGCGCACAATGAAGTGATGAATAGGCAACAAACAGGAGAACAGCGGCCATACTGGCTTTACTGACCCCGCGGCCAAAGCTGGCGCAATCAATGCAATTTATTCGTACAGCTTTCGATCCAGTAATGAAAAGGTCTTTGCAATCCATTTCAGCTTAAGCAAAAGGCCTTCACGGCCGTAAAATTAAGTCTAGTTGAGACTTTGCTTAAAAAACACTCCACTTTTTAATTGAAAAAAAGGTCTTCCCCTATTCAGCCTTCAATACACAAGGGAGGAAGTACGGTAAGAATAGCCTGCATTACTCTTTATTCCACGAAAGTCTCTATACAATGGAATTGGTCCACTGTGAATGCTCATGTATTTGGTCGCTTGACAGCGAGAATGCTACGAAGCTACCGTGAAGCAACAGAAATTCGTAACTATGGCGCAGACCAAAAAGCGTTTCATGTCCCACTTTAACGCAAATGCGGCGCTGTTAGACTACGCTTACCGAAAGATCAGGAACAATTTTGTTGGTAACACGTTGGCAAGTCAAAAAAAAATATATGCAATCGCAACGTATCCGATTAATTCTTGGCATTTTCCGCTCGCGGCGAGCAACGAAAGCGATGAGATTTTTTTAAAAAGGCTCCCTTTGAAGAGTCGCTAATGCCAACTGGGTTACTCAAGAGCGAAGGCCCATTGGCGACAAACCTGTCGCTACTATTGCTAGCCGGTTCCGCGGGTAGAAAATCCTAACGAGCGCAATCCGCAAACGAGATCTTTTTTTAAAAAATACTAAGCAGGAACGAAGTTCCTTCAGATAAGCGAACGTTGGCTTGTTGTCTCCAACTCCGCCGTTTCGTGCAAACGCTCGGAAAGTAGGCCGAGCGACATTAATAATTCATGCGAAGAAGGGAGCGTTGCGGGCAGCTGTCGCTTTACTGGTAGCAATTTCAATCGGGTAGACTACGGAAGATGAGCAGGGAATTTTTTAAAAATCGCTCTTTTGACCCCCAAAATGTTGCATATGTCGAACAGAGCAAATATTGGACTACCGCAATCGGTGGACGCAAACAGTGGGCGTAATAGTTTGACTTATTTACTCCTTCGAACGGCCTTTTCCCGCCGGCAACTGTCAACTGCCTGCCGTTGCTTTCCAGCAAAAGCACATTTACCCTACATTTCGCCGCCAATGACTAACAACACAAACT
This sequence comes from Trichuris muris, assembly GCA_000612645.2. NCBI lineage: Eukaryota > Metazoa > Nematoda > Enoplea > Trichinellida > Trichuridae > Trichuris > Trichuris muris. Next base: position 22,541,769 of record CBXJ02000282.1, on the reverse strand, counting down.
TTGTGAACTTGCTTTTTCTCAAAACAATGAACTTTCAGAACGCTGCATCCCAAGTTGCCGCCAATCGGAACAAAGCCGTTTCAAATGAGTGTACGAACTGGCAGTACGGAAAAAGTTCAAACGCCGAACATTGTTGCAAAGCATCCGGTTTGCCGAAAACCATTTTGGAAATCATTGGCACGCCAGTTTCAAATTCCCTACGGTTGTCAAGTTTCGGAGGGGTTATGGGTCAGCGCCTCAAGTGTATACGGCTATCGTCAAGCAGCTGGTGCGCCTGACCGTCTAAATGCCGAAATCGCAATTCAGAAAACTGGTTCCCTGGGCGCTGCTTGGGTCCCGATAAACAACGCTCACCCTCGTCCAAGGCAATTCTGGACGAGCTGAGAGCCTGACCTTTACGTGCGCAATTCTTTGAAGAAAAAACTGCATTTCCCAAAACTTTGCCTACCGCTGACGCGCGTCGGCGGAAACGGCGCGGACAATCAACCTGCGCATCTTCATCAAGCTGCACGATTTATCGTCTTACTCACGCCTAATGCAGACCTATGAAACAACATTGCTGAACGCCTGACGCAGCAGCGCATCGGTTTCTTGAAATAAAAAGTAAGCAACCTGCTAATCGCATCTGTACGTTTTCAATCATACTCCGACTGCGTTTCGTCACCGCCCGTCGTTGTCTGCTCTACCGCAAAAGGCAACAGCTAGCGAACCTCCATTTCAACGCGCATATCGATTGATTCTAAATAAATAATTTTGCAAGCCGTAAGTTTATTTCGATTGCGTGTACGAACAGAAGTTCAATTTGAAAGCATTTTTTACACCTTTGCTTTACGTAGTTCAACGTAGCCTGCTACTTCGTTGGGCATGCGTTATATTAATGATAGTCAGGTTCGACAGTAGTCACGTCTGCCTAGTCACTGGCATTGCCGTCAGTGTAGCGTGATCGCTGTTCCGTAGCGGCTGTGTTCGGTCGGTCGGTTGCATTTTCGTTCGCTTCTGTCTGCATCGTCTGGTGAGAGCCGTCGTGTGCTTGACTAGCCTTAGCAATAGACGCCTGGGGTTGCCCTTGCTCCACTTGTAAACTTATTCTTGCCTCGCAGGGTATCAGCACCCGTTGACGCTGCATGCTCGCGGTAGAGACCGCATTCCAACGTTGTCGTAGACTAGGTATCTCCAATGCTTAAAACCGTCCCGAATGATCAGCCTTTATCGATTATCTTCCAGGCAGCGTAACACGCATGCGATAACATGTTGCAGCTGCTGTCTGTGCTTTCAGACTTGTTTTGCTCCCGTCTGCTGATATAGCAACTGGTTGCTTTTTAGCTCTGCTCGGAGAATGGCCAAGCCAAAGGTCGGCATCAATGGGTATGCATTCATTTTCCTTCCAGCTTTTCGATTAATGAATCGCTGTTTCAAGATTCGGGCGCATTGGACGTCTTGTGTGCAGGGCCGCCGTTGAGAAGAACACCGTGGACGTGGTAGCCGTCAACGATCCGTTCCTGGATCTGAAGTACATGGTATGAGCTCGCCCATTGCCTTGCAAACGTAGCGGCGGTGATACAGCCGCTATTGCTGCTTTCCTAGGCATATTTGTTCAAGTATGACTCCACCCATGGACAGTTCAAGGGTCAGGTGAAAACTGACGGCGGGAAGTTGCAAATCGTCTCGGCGTTGAGCAACTCAAGCCACAGCATCCAAGTATTCACGGAGATGAAACCTGAGAACATCAAGTGGAGCGCGGCTGGCGCCGAATACGTGGTCGAGTCGACAGGCGTTTTCACGAAGATGGAAAAGGCGAAAGCCCACATGGCCGGCGGAGCCAAAAAGGTGATCATTTCGGCGCCCTCCGAGGACGCGCCAATGTTGGTGATGGGCGTCAATCACACCACCTACGATCCGCAGAGTTACAACATTGTCAGGTAAACTGAAGTTCAACGTTGTCACTTGTTTGCTGATGAACTTTTTTCCAGCAACGCGTCGTGCACAACCAACTGCTTGGCTCCGTTGGCTAAAGTTATCAATGACACTTATGGCATAGTCGAAGGCTTGATGGTTGGAACGCAATTTCAAATCGTCGCCATTGTATATCCTAAAATACTTTTTGCTCCTTCCAGACAACCGTACATTCGGTGACTGCTACGCAGAAGACCGTTGACGGTCCATCCGGCAAACACTGGCGCGACGGACGTGGCGCCTTCCAGAACATTATTCCAGCATCGACCGGCGCCGCCAAGGCCGTGGGCAAAGTAATTCCAGCTTTGAACGGGTAGGCGTATGCCGTACAGCATCGAATGCACCGCCGTCTGCTTTTTCTTATCGTTCAGAAAGCTGACTGGTATGGCTTTCCGTGTTCCGACACCGGATGTGTCCGTGGTAGATTTGACCTGCCGGTTGGAGAAGCCAGTATGTGTCCACTCATCAACAGCGCTTTTGTCCTAACGAATTATCGTTGCCCACGTTGTTAGGCCACCTATGAGCAAATCAAGGAGACAATGAAGAAGGCCAGCGAAAGCAAGGAATGGAAGGGCATCATCGAGTACACCGAGGACGAAGTCGTTTCCACCGACTTCACCAGCAACACGCACAGCTCGATCTTCGATGCCGGCGCTGGAATTTCCTTGAACGCGAACTTCGTCAAGCTGGTTTCTTGGTATGCGCTGAGCTCGGCATACTGTAACTTGGCTGAATATTTTCGATTTTCAGGTACGACAACGAGTGCGGCTACAGCCATCGCGTGGTCGACTTGATCGCGTACATGTACAGCCGCGACCATTGAGCATCGCAGCTGACGTGGAATTCAGTAACAGTTAGCGGTTGAGACTTTCTTTAGTTTGTGGAATGCCGTTGCGACTCATCTGTCCTGCGACATTCCACGTTTTCCTTGAAAGCCGTAGCTTTTGATGAGCAATAATTTGAATTAGTATTTATTCCCCCCATATTGTTCGTTGCAGTGACAGTTACATTCGGTTGGTGTCTACAAAGTAGCAGTTGAAATCGCAGTTGGTCAGTATACATCCGAGTTAACGTTTTCCGGTCCAAATTTGCAATCGATTAAATGTTTAGCTCATCGGCCTTTATTTGTAACCTGAATGCCAAAATACAAAGTAGCATCGTGCAGGCGCGCGCGGCCTAGTGGCAGCCAAGGGAGGGACAAACGCATCTCAGTTTCACGCCAGTGATGCATCTTCGTCAACTTCCATTGCTACCTCGGGCAGTACGCCTGCCTCCAACGCAGCTTTTAGGCGATTCACTTCCTCAATTGTTCCCGCTCTGTTAATTGCTTCCTTTTAAAAAAATATATGTTCAAAAATGGGCGAATTGGAATGGGCCGTTTGCAAACTTTTATGCTGCGTATTTCGTCGGCGCTGCGAAGCTCCTGACCGTTGAGCACCTTGGGCGCATCCACTGGCGGTACGCTCTTCATGATTTGCTCTTTGAGTTCGGCTGCAGTCTTGCCTTTAAACGCGGCGTCCGCTGCAATTCTCTCCTGGAAGAAGAAAACAAGTTGTTGAAGGATGGCTCTCCGCCTTTAGCTGTACACGCCCTTAAGCCGATCCAATAGCGTACGCTTAAATGTGGCGACCAAATTTGCATATAAGTAACCTTCGACTTGCATATGCAAACATACGGTTTGCTCCGACAGTACGCAAAATTTCGATTTCTACAAGCGACACCCTCAAGGTGGATGAACAAAAGCTTACGAAGACAATGCAAAGCGTGAATTGTTTGTCACAAAGCGATTCATAGGCGCGCGAAGGTTCGTCACCGCGCGGAAGTCAGCCTAATGGTATAACGCAAATTAAATTTGCATGACCATAAGCAGTTGCATTTCAGCCCACATAACGCTGAAGCGATGTCATTGGTCGAGACTTCGAATTGACTAAGAATAAGTACGCTCATCGATGTAGTGGAACAGAACAGTTTCATCGAGACGCACCCGTTGTCAATATCCAAGATTCGCAGATGCTATGCGAAGAACAGTAATCTTAGAAAATGCAAATTTTAATCACCTAATTATTATTTTTTGAATAACAGGACAGATGGGTCCCTTTCAATAAGAAAAGCGGAGACAACCGCTACTCTTTGTTTATGCAAATATAGGTCCTTGAAAGGCTTATCGGGAAGAACCAAAGCTCTGGCGACTTTAGAAATGATGAAGCATTCGCTGGAGCAGCGAACCCACGAATTGGTGAATAAGTGAGTAACTGGAAGTTGCAACGCCAAGTGCATCTCAAAAACATATTAACACGCAGAAGTTGTTAACTTGACCATAAACGGTGCCACAAATACAAGTAGCGTATTTTTCGACTCGCAATGTGCGAATAAAGAAGCAGAAATGAACGTCGGGCGATAATGTTTCAGACATCCCAACATCCTTAAATTACACTGTATCGCAAAAGTACATCGGAAGAAAAAGAATAAGAATAAACGCTGATCACGCGGACATGGACTACTCGCGTAAATGCAAAGTGCTCTTTTCTAGCACAAACAGGAAAGAAATACTCGAATTGCACTTACTTCCATACGTGGAGTAACTTTGCAAAAAATAAAACCTTAACTCTTCGAGTCGGCATTAAAAGATGCCCAACTGTTAAATTTCAAATGTTGTCATCAATAACTCAAAGCAAGTTAAGCCTGCTTAGGCACAAATAATTTGCACATTCGAGTAGACTACAGCAATTTGCGAATGCTTCGTACCACCCCAACTCCGCAACCTAAACAAATGGAAACTCACGTAAGACTTGAAAAGACAAACGAATTACGGATAGAGATCAATGCGGGATAATCCGCCTTTTCTTTCATGAATGGAAACTTTCATTCCACTCGACTTCCATGCAAAGCAGAGGGAGAACACTGAATATTATGTTTACAGATTGGACCCCACTTGTTTAGGCTGACAGAACGAACAAACGAGTTGTCGTAAACAAGTAAAGACGTTTGACAATGAAGCTGTTGTTCTACTCAATCAAGTATCCGCCAACTGACACGCACTTTTCTGGTCGGATCCCAGAGAAACTGAACGCATTGGATGGACGGCGCCCGAACGAGCAGGCAGCTTCAACCTGCGTTCCACTTTCAACAGAACAAACGCTGCAACCTGCGCTATTGCCAGCACGGTCTATTTTGCTTTAATTTTGGTTCGGTCCGTTCGTATCTGTTTAGGAATTCTCAATGCCTATAACTGAACGGAACAAGTACTCCACCAGCGAGCACAGCATTTGCAAAGTATACGGAGCACAACGAACGTTGATGAGTTGGCAGCCTTAGAAACAATCTGGTTCTGCGGTCATCGTCCCAATACATTAATAAACTAACAACTGAACGATATTGTTTTCCGCACCTTGCTAATATCAATAGCTGAGCTTCAATTCGCCGGCAGAGCATCTCCTTTGTTAAGCTGCAGGAACTGAAAGCTCTTTCTACTAATACGATAGTATATAAAGTATAATAAAGAGGTTACAAATCACTCGTTGCTACATCCATCCTGTTTTGTCACACTTGTTTACCCTACGTCAACTCCAATGAGAATTATAATGGCATAACATAACAGTAGCATAACATTAAACAAAAACATAACGTCAAAAGCTACATGAAACAAGATGTACAAGGTGACATTGTAAATTCACTGTTTGCAAAGTGAAAGCAGTTTGAAATATATACAAAAACGTTCATGCTGATGACCGAAACAGATTATATATATATATATATATATATATATATATATATATATATATACCCATCCCAGAGCGATAACTTCCACTGAAGTAAAGCAAGTTCCATAGAGGCTTAATAGTGGGCGGAGCAACTTTGACGAATTATCTACGCTTACAGGAGGATTGAAGCTGTGCACGCCAAACGAGCAGCTACTCGTTTGCGGGTAAAAAGTGCGCATCAAAAAAAGATTTATGCAAACAAGAACTCTTACCGAAGCGCGAACGCGCTTGTAGTCGAGAACTCGCACTTGTGGGACCATGAATATGACAAACAAACGATATGATGGTTTGTGTGTTACCGGATTTCCTAGCAGGCTGCAAAGAAAAATCCACTGCCGAAATCGGTAAACGCACGTCTTCCTAATTGTCTACCTAAGATATTCCAGCTTTGGGAATAAAGCAAGAGGTTCGAGATCTCCCAACTCCTCGAAAACGTTGTTGGTCAAGATTAGCGTTTTCAAATTGGGCAGCGACTCAGCGACCGAAGAGTCTAAGTAACTAAAAAATAGCCACTTTAGTGGGACCTGCGAAGCAAATATGCAAAACGAGTGCTTACGATATCCGATTGTTGGAAAAGAAAAGCGTCTTCACCCGACGAAGCGCTGGAAAGTTTTCTATTCTCCTCAAGTCGTTGTCCGTAAAATCTATCGTGTCGAATTGGTCCTGGAAAAAAGTTCCTTTAAAAAAGAATTTGCGTCCTGTGGCGTCGTCGGCCAATCCTTACATGAGTGACTCCCAAATTCTCTATAATTGGTATCTTGTAAGCTGCAAAGAGACAAACAATGATGACGACGTTACACAACAAGCGAAAACACGCTCAACTATACGTCTTCAATGCTTTTGCGATTAAACATTGCCATTGCACGTTCACTGCCGCTGTATAATGAATGAAGCATGTCGATAATTCGACTAGGAAAACTAGGATACGTAAAAACTATTATTCTTAAAACATTACGCACTCTGCTACAATTCAAGTATTAACATGCGGACACCGTTGTTATTAATTATTATGAAGGGCGAAATCGTCGATCTTTTCAAATCATTAATGCAAGAGATGACAGCCAATCAATCGGTTCAGGCGGAAAGCGAAATATCCCCAATCTCCCATAAACCATTTGACATCAGTGCATAAAAGTTGCGAAGTTACTATCTTCCATACTTTAATAATAAAAATACTGCACTACGTAAATGAGCCATTTAATGAATTTACAAATTGTTGATTAGTTAAACTAACAAAACACGAACTTCTATTCGTCCACTCGTCAACAGCACTGCATAAATGAGATTTCTTACGGTAAGCTCACTGGCCACCTTAAATACAGAAAAATGCCGTATTCAAAGTCCTAACCTTCGGTAATTTTACGACGAATGCAAAAATTCATCCTTTGAAGACAGGTTTTCTTGTAAAGGGGCGGTGGATCATGTTGGAAGAGTACGGTTGAGCACTCGTTGAGTTCTATCTACCGTTTCCTGTAAGAACACCGAAGCAACCTAACCAATGGCTAGTTGATTGGTTGTGTTAGTGGAAAAACAGGCAAACAGTGAACGTACGATCGCTTTTATTTTCGTAGCTTTCGGAATCGTCTGATTCCGTCGTCAGCGAGACGGTGAAAAAGCCTTTTTCACCACCTTTTCCACCTTCCTTTTTCACCATCTCGCTGACGACGGAATCAGACGATTCCGAAAGCTACGAAAATATAAGCGATCGTACGTTCACTGTTTGCCTGTTTTTCCACTAACACAACCAATCAACTAGCCATTGGTTAGGTTGCTTCGGTGTTCTTACAGGAAACGGTAGATAGAACTCAACGGGTGCACAACCGTACTCTTCCAACAAAATTCATCCTTATGGTAATAACAAGAGTGTCGAGCCAGCGTCAACCTATAGCTTTAATCGCTCGTACTCAAAGGACCAGTCAGACTAAACGATCAATGTCACAATACATAAAACAATATTCACTGCCCATGCATATCGTACAAGACCGACAAAAGTGCCAATCTCAAGATTTTCACGGAGCAGGCCTAAAACTGAATTACACATGTAGACATAGAAAAGCGATTACATTAAGACCGCAAATCTCTTCGTGATTAAGGTGGATCCTGAATATGCTATTCATTACAACGGACAATAAACTTCATAGAGATGAACGACAACGGTAAGAAAAATTACAATTCTATAAACGTTGCTGCACCTTGAACGACTAGCACTGTTCATGAAAAGTTTTCCTACTAAACCGTAACTTCCGTGACACCACTGGTTCGTCTTCGGATGTGATACCAACAAAACCACGCTCGATTATTGGAGGAGTATGATGAAAAGGCATCCCGTGCAATCATTAGTTGACAACCTCATTTGGCAACGCAACACTTCAATTTTAGTTCTTATATCTATGAGAGAATTTACGACCTCAGATCGCGAACAGGCGAAACTTGAGGAAAAAGACCATAACCCTAATACTCCATAGCACAAGCGATCATTTACTCAATTTCTGAAGCACGAACTAAATGTCGGAACAATTTTCCAGCGGCTCCGTAGTTATTGATAAACAGTAACCCCCTGTGTCCAGAATAATGGCATCGCCAAAAAAATTACTTCTAGATAATCCTACGCATCATCAAAAGCATGCCTTTCGTCAAAGGAAATCTGCAGGGCGAACAACAAAACATTTGTACAACTCATTAAATGAACCTGACAATCACAAAATACTGTCAATAGAAGAGCCACCAAATGGCCACCCGCACCAAAAAAAAATTTTCGGCGAATGAATGCACGTATAAAAAAATTTACTTAGCCCAAGTTCTGCCCATTTCTTAATAAAATAAACGGTATACTTCGCGGGCAGTTTATTGAGTGCAGCGAGAGCATCTGGAACTGCCGTTGTTCGTTTTTGGCGATACGTTCGAACGTAATAATGGCTGTTAGGAATATGGAAAATCAGGTTACGACATTTTGCATCGCCGAGCTCACATTGTGGACGCGGCGCAGCTCCGAGTCAGAAGCTATTGTAGTGACCTGATTGACGCATTTGAACCTTGAAGCAATCGATGACCACGCATCGCCTTTTGGGATGCCTTCGTTGCTTCTTGATGTTTACGTGTATATACTCTGTTCACTTTTTATTCAAACAGATCGAATAATTCAAGCGTAGCTTCCGGAGCTATCCCATTCGGTCTGAATTATTCGATTTGCTTGAATAAAAAGTGACCTGGATATATACACCGCAAACATCAAGAAGAAAATGAGAATAAATCCTGCTACAAACCCTGTATTTGCATATACCTTCGTTACTGTTCATGATCTTGGATTTGTACCAATCCGTTATTACGCCCAAATGTGGTCCTCAAGGGAGAGGGAGCAGGACAGAAGGTCTAACTTAATGTATCCATAAATTATCCGCGTAGGCATAATTTTGCTTGAAAAGTAAAACTTAGCCCGAGTTAACAACACAGGTAGATGAAAAGTACAGAAAATGGTTTCAATCTTTCCGAATTAAATAGCACAACGTTATAAGCAGTTTACTACCTCTGAGAACGAGCTCGCGATCACGGCAAACGTTGATGTACTGACGTGCGTTTTCGATCAGCTGGGATGTCAGTTTTACCATTGTTCAGATAGCAAATCTGCAAAAACAATTAAACACTGAGTAGATAGTAACAAATGCACTGGAGTAAGAGAAGAGCATTCGAGTGATCGACAATTAACGAGTTTTGCTTAAAAAGTCGTAAGAGCTTATGAAGCCTTTATTCTTGTGAGTCGTACGAGCTTATGATGCCTTTATATTAGAATGCGCGATTCTATCAAGCCTTCATGACGACCGTTACCAGGCCACAGACCAACAGCACCGAGTAGAGAAGGAAACATGGCAGCCAGTGCTTCAGGAACGCTTTGAAGCTTAACAAACAATAAATAAATAAGGCGAACCAATCACCTAAACAAAGGCTAACCTGACATAGCGACCTCTGAAGAACACCCACATACAGAGCCTCACAGGACTCCACGAAGACAACTGGTCGTAAGACATACGGTTTAACGCCAAGCATACGTGCGAATGGCAATTGTCGAATAACAGGTTGTGCTGAAAATAAGTAAACCCGTGTTCAACCTTTTAAAACTGCAACATCAGCTAAAATAATAGAAAACTGCCATTTACAATTGAATGAGACATACCGTACGCCCTCTGTACACGTTAGATGCTTGCTTTATGCTCTCGTCCCAACGCACATCTGCTCCGTTCACTTTAGACAATTGGCACTGGACATAACGATAAGGGGACGCAAAGGCCATGTCGTCTTCCTGGACACCCTATCGATCAGTGAAAATTAACTTGGCGTGTCTTACCGAAACAAAATAGGATCCAGAAAAGTCGTGAATAATTCCTGACGTGAGAGCGATTCCAACATGGCCAACAAAGGGCAAAAACCAACTGAAACAGGCAAATCAGTGACACTCAAAATGGTGACTGATCAACGGAATTCACGTTAAAACGGGAATCGGAGTCCATACAATGCAGTGGGGATAACGACAACGACGAACATCAATGCCCTTGAATACGGCGGCGCTGGAGAATCCATCTTCCGAACTCATGTACTGACAAGCATTCAACCAGAACCCCTAAACTGGCAACTTGAAAATGGCAATAAAATTCACCATTCGGCGACTGGAACGAAACGGGCAGTACATCAGCGCGAGGAAATCCACAGAAAGTTCAGATACATAAGCCGCTGAGTAATCAACACGTTAAGCGTCCAGTTAAGGAGGCAAAATACTGCAAAATCCGCCAGCGTTACTTTATACGTACTAAGGCCGAAAGACTTGCTCGATAGCACAAAGTAGCCACCCACTGAAGAAACCAAGGAAACGGAAAACTTCTCAACTGCGTAATTAAAAGCAGTTGATTAGCCAACGCTTGCACACGACGCCGCGCTCTTACAGACAGCCAGGAACTGCCCAAGCCCTACAACTCGGGTGCCAGCCAAAGCGTCAACGTAAACGGACTTCAAAATAGGAAAAACGGCACTGCTACAGTAAACAATTAATTGTATAAATTTTACCTGAAAATCTTTATTACTGTGCGTAAATTCCGATTGTGGAGTGAATCCGGTGCAAGCTTAACCGTATGAATTTTTGGCCATTCTGTGCTGTCGTTTTGACAAAAATTAGTAAAATTTATTCCAAAATAAGATCGATGTCGCGCCAACAGTTGCTAAACGCCGCAGTGCTTGGCACGTTTTCACGTTCGTGGGCAAAATAGTTTCCCATTAATTGCTAGTTAGCGAAACGCCCCGCCGGCGAAATTACGGCACTGTCCATTTTAGAAGGACATGGGCAAGCCGTGCAAACTCTCCCAACCAGCTGACGTGACTGCAACAAAAACGGTGTCAACTCTGAAAAGGATTTAAGCGTCATTGTGAGCAAATGCAGATGACTTCGTTCGCAACCGCTTTTTTGTTACCATTTTTCATTATTTTATTTTTCGTAATATTTCCTGGAGCCGTAACCGCACGACAGTGGACATTCTGTTCTTCAATTGCATTCATGTATTACAGTAAAACCTCCCTAATCCGGACGCGTTGGGGCGGAGGGTAGCCCGGATTACGGAAAAATCCTGTTTATGGAAGAGGCTTACAGTAGGTCACAGAAAAGCAGGTAATGCAATTTTAGATGTAGATTCCTGGCGTCCATAAAGCGATGTCAGTCTCTGCAAGCAGGAAGTTAGCTTACTAGGGTGGCGAAGTCCGTCTGATCAAGGAAAACGACTGACCAGCGGAAACCAGTTTCTTATATGGCGTGGACGCTATACCGCGAAGCGCCCTCGTTGTGAGCTTACTTTGCAAGTGGTCTCTAGCTCTCGACGCCTAAGGACAGCCGTTAGATGTCTAAGGTTCCCGCCTCGGCGTCCTCAAGCAGTGGGCGAAAAAGAAAGGCGCTGACTGTTGAAGAGAAACTTTTGGTACTGGGACGTTATGAACGAAGTGAGAAGGCATGTGGCAGTAAGACTTTCCTTGATAGCGAAGAGCGAAGCAAAGAGGGGCAGGATTCATACCGCTGCATCCTTAGTCGTTGAATAAGCAGCATAGACAGGGCGGAGTCCCTTCTTCTACACCCTGCTTGTTTGCAACCTGCTCCTTTATTGTTTACAGGTAACCAATTTTCCTGGCGATGTGTCCCAAAACCCAATTTTCAAATACCAGTGATTCTCAACTGGGGCGGTAGCGCCCCCCCCCCCCTTCCACCCGGGGGGCGCTGGGAGATTTTTTTTTTGGGGGGGGGGGGAGGTTGAACCCAGGGGGCGCTGCAGGGGCGGTGGTAGATTTTAGGGGGCGCGCTGGAAGCTTCCAGGGGGTGCTGATGATATCTAGAAGCTGGCTGCACCGTAGAGATCGACGCCCGGGGTATTCAGGTTGTACTACGACAAAGTGAGAACGCATATGATAGGTGTTTCTGAAGGACCCCTCTGCCATTGTCCTTCATGTCTACTGACGTCGTTAATAGTCGCTTCGCGAATATTTCTCGATCGAGATCGCGCTGTTCCTTCTCAGGAGCACACTAGAATCTCGATCGGCCCTTTCAGTCATAAACCATTCTACTGAGAAAACTAATATAAAAGAGTAGCAGTTTCTCTGCGAAGTCTTTCACGGACCACTTGGTGAGGCCAATAAAGCAAAACCTAACAGGAGTAGCACCATGAGGAGAAGGACGACTCAGAACTTCTCGTTTGACCGCGACCTAATAAATGTCAAACGCAACCAAAAGGTTGATAGAACCAGAAGCAACAGACCCTCATTGTTGAATTATCGTCTCATAATGTCTAATCGACGTTAGTACAGCCAGTACGAGCCACTGCGAACGAAACGGCTCTCGCCCCATATTGGGGGGGGGGGGGCGCTGGCGAGTCCAGGGGGCGCTGGAGGGCACCTGAGAGACCTGAGGGGGCGCTGGAACGAAAAAGGTTGAGAACCTATGTCCTATACTTTACGTGTTTCGCATAATGCTTTCTCGTGTAACGCGAGGTTTTCCAGGAGCTAACTTTCGCGTTATACGAGAACAGATTGTAGTTTCATACGACTGAAAAACACCAGGTCTTTGATCCACATTTCTGTTTATTTGGGGAAAACTAGGTCTCGAGGTGCCTTGCTGCAATCAGCTTATTGGTCGAGATTGGCTCGGCAGAGCCGTGGCTGGTCTGCGCCTATGCTAACGTATACTGAAAGAACCGTTGGCTGGTTGTTGGCTGCTCTTATAGCCGTTGCCGCCAGTTGACTGTCAATTTCGCACGGGCAGCCTAATCATCTTTAATGCATACGGTCGTTCTATTGTTCTCTTTCACGATCCGGATTAGAGAAGGGTCCGGTTTATGGAGGTCCGGATTAAGGTTTTACTGTATTTGAAACGCCAGCAGTTTTAACAGTGACTACGGCTGAATTCACCTTTTTTGCAACATGTATAAACGGCTATCATCATCCCCCTCTTACGTAGCTAGACGCTGACAATGACATTCGCCCATTTCAACGTCTCCGACCACTTCAGCATGCACAGTCAGAGTTCTTGATTTTGCTGCTCACTGTTCAACCGTCCGCTGGATGAACGTTTGTTCTCTAATTGCGAACGAACCTTACGGTCACGAAGTGATGCCAAGTAGACAATGAGTACTTGAGCATCACTTGTTCAGCGATTGCCTTCGAATGAGACAGTCCCGAAAATTTCGAGACCGCTTTGCTCTCATATCGTCTGCAATCCGACAACGCTAATCAATGTCATCGAATAAATGTTGACAGTTCATGGAGTTGACGAAAAAATCAGTATAAAAAAGTTATCGTTGAATTGCGGTCTCACAGACTTATTTTCTCAATTTTTTTATTACCATATTCTAACAGGAAAATATAGACAACAATAAGAACTACTTAACCTAATGAATGGGACTGACGGTCGAAGTTGACGAGCAGCCCATAAAAATTGACGGGAAGCAGGTTGGCGATCAGCGATCAACTTTCGACAATCTTCGTCCCTTTGAGCATTGCACGAATCGGTCGCAATTGCCGCTCACGCTTCTTGTCGTCCCAGTCGACCTGGCTTGAATATAGCTCAAAAAGGGAGTCAGTCACGGAGCGCAACAGCGTGATGAACTCCTTGCGTTTATGACCGGATACTTTTGGTATCGCTTGCACGCAGCACATGTACAAGCCCCAGGATGCGCGAGCGCAGTTCGGCTTCAGCTTCAACGCCTGGCAGTAGTACAACTTGGCCACCTCTAAATTTTCCATGCCGCCTTGGGTGCACTTCACTTCGGCGTACAGCATGTGGAACGCATAGGTAAGCGGCTTGCTCAGAATCATCTCTTCAAGGCAGAAAGCGGCTCTTGAGAAATCGAACACGCGAAGATACAACTGACAAAGTTCCACCCAGGCTTCATGATCGTTCATGAATTTTGACAAGTGATCGCAAAGTTCCTTGATTGCCTCCTGGACCTTCCCAAGGGCAACGAGACTTGTCACCTTGCGTTTATAGTTTAAAGGATTTGTTGGATCCACCTTGATAAGCGTATCGTAAATGTGAATCGCTTCCAGCAACATACCGTTCGCCTCGAGGCTCATCGCCTGCAAGCGAAGAAGCCGCTGCCCTTTCTTGAATTTCCTTTCTAGCGCGGAAAAGCAATAGGAGGCGACAGCCATATTGGCACAATCAAGCGCGGCAATGTACACCTGTTCGTAAATGAGCCACTTCTCCTCGTCCAAACTGTCGACATGTCGTTTTACCACGGCGTCCCAAATCTCGAGCACCGTTTCCGGCTGTCGAACGCCCTCTTCTCGCCACTTTTCCAACAACAAAACCGCATTGTACAAGCTAAGCTTATCTACCATGACCGGTTCCATCGTGAGCGCACAGCGACCTTAAAATAACAAATACAATGATACAGCGTCAAATTGACCAAAAACAAGTGTCGCTCAACCAACTGTAAACTCGGAAGTCAACAGCAATACAAATTTTCAAGGCGAGAAAAGCAGCCAACCCACAACCGTCTGCTCAACGACCATCCGCCGGTCCAAAGCTACACGAAAATGGTCTACAGCAACCAACAAAAGGCATAATAGTTTGCAGGTACGAGCGTTCAGTAAATATACATAACGCACCTGTCGAAAGCATGAACGTACGATGGATGCGTTAGCAAGCGAAGTAGCGCTTTGACAAATGAGGCATCCCTGAATTATGACCTTTTGTAATGGCGCGATGCCTTGAACAGTCTACATCGTCCGCCACCGGCCGGAACTTCCAGAAGGACCAATTGCGTCCGAATAGTCCGCTCCGCAATTTAAAACTTCAGAGTGGACGGCTGGTGCTTGCCCTATTTTATAGCTCAATTAAATACAGCAGTTTCGAAATGTTTTGACGTTTGCGAATGTTTTGGGCTCACTATTGGAGCGTCGCAGAAGTTGCCGTCGGACTTTTAGTCGGTTGGAAAAACGAGCGTCCGCTTCGATAACCGTTCAATACTGATAGTATTTCCTGGACAATTCGCATTGTACTAGTTTTGCCTGCGCATCGTGTACTGTATAGTTGTACCTGATTGCTATAGTTGCTTCTGCTTGTGTGTGCCACGTATGGCGTAAATGCTTTCGGTCAACTTGCGTCCTCGGTCCTGTTTCGTCAAATACCAAATGCGGTCTTCCTTCCGGACTTCCGGATCGCACCGATGGATGGAAACGGGCAAATTCCAGAGTGGCGCGGGTTTCCACTGTGTTAGCCTTAAGTTAGCATTCAAAGCAGCATGTTAAGGCATTACGGGGACGCTGCTTTGCTATTTATTTCAAACACTAAAATTTGGGAAACTTGTCCCCGTTGAAGCGCAAATGAAAGAATAGACGGGCCTTGTAAAGAGTACACAATTGGCTAGAGTCGTTTGACACGTTCACAGACGCAAGAAAGGCTTGCTCCGAGGTGAGAGATGTGCTCCAAAGCGTTGGCTTTCGTCTAAGAAAGTGGGTAACAACGGTCCCAAAACTATTGCGCGGTGTACCACCGAAGGACTTATCCAACATAATGGTGCGCATGCCATTTAACAAGATGTCTGCCGAAACGACATTAGGACTAATGTGGGATTGCTGTACAGACGAAATATATTTTTTGTGTAAACTTCCCATGCCTGGAGAACCAACAAAACGTGAAATGCTCAGCTGTGTAACACGACTATTTGATCCATTGGGCTTGCTAACGCCTGTTCTGATGCAACAGCTGTGGAGGACTCACTGTGAATGGGATCAAGTCCCTGAAGAGCTTCTTGTTAAGAGCTGTCGAATGTGGGTACAGAATCTACAGTTCATCGAACCTCTTAAAGTTAACAGGTGCCAAAATGGTGATACGGCAGTACATATATTCTGCGATACGTCACAATTGGCATACGGAGTCGTGGCATATGTGTGGATAGTGAATCGAAGCGGACAAATAGTTTCTTTCGATTTTGCTAAGGCTAGGGCTGCGCCTGCCCACCGAATTTCTATCCCTCGCTTAGAGTTGCTAGGCGATGTTACGTCTGTACGCATTGTCCTTCTTCTCAGTCACGAAACGAAAATGCCGAAGGAAAGAATTCGATTCTGGACTGACTCAGTTGTAGTTCTGTGCTGGTTGAAATCTCAGAAAAGGAGATTTCCAATATTTATTGAAAATCGCACCCCTGAAAATCTCACCGGGTTGACGCAGTTGATGGAATGACTTACACGCAAGTACGTGTCAACTTCGTCTGGCAGACTGCCGTATCCCCGCCATTCGTCTGAAATGACGGTAGTCCCAGACATGATGCGGTCATTTATAACGGGGATAAGGGTTGCGCTGCTACGATCGTGAACCTCCATGAGGAAACCCTCACCGATTTCGCGGCAAACACCACCGAAAGCCTATTGTTGTGGGTAGAACAATCCCCGGTGGTACTTCCGTCTTGAGATCGGTGAGCGTTACAGTACTTTTAATAATAATAGCACGGACCGATCTATCGATCGTAGATGGTGCAACAATGGATTGCATAACTAGTTCATGCGTACTGTACACTGCCCAGATAACAGAAAAGACACTTCCTTTCTTACCACAGAATTGGTGCATTATTCCATCGGCCCAATTGAGGAACCATCCTGGAAGCATAAACTTCTATAAAATGCGCGACTATTAGCAGTAATCACTGGCGTCATTAAGTTAAGCTGGATACTGAATTCCTAATTTTCAGCTGGAATGATGATTGCAATTTTGTGACCGAAAGTTATTACTATAATAGGCTGTGGGAGTCTCGCTTGACTTTTCGCTTATATATAACTGCCAGAAGGCCTGTGCAGGCAGCAAGCTTGCCGACGATTCTGAATTGAGCGGCATTTCCATACTGTTGCCACCAGTGCAGATCAAGCTTTTTTACCATGACGTGACAAAAGATGCTAATAACGAGCTGTCATTGGAACGGACGTTGGTGACTGGTAGGAATCAAACGTACTTCAGTCATGGTATCGCTACCCATGGTCATCAGTGGAACGTCGACCCTCTGTTACCGAATGCAACAAGGCAAACTAAGCGTTACAGTTTACTAGCAAACAAGCAATCCAATCTTACTGAATCGCCTGACACAGAGGGTATTAGTTTTGCTTGATCATGCGATCGATTTTTTTGCGTACAGCATACACCACACTGTCATTGTGAAGCACGGGTTTACAGGCAAACAGCACACGGATATAAGACACAGCAGCAAAGAGCCCCATGGCAAGTCGGGCATTTCAATATATAGCGAATATGTGGCTCAGGCGGTGAGCCGTAAAAGAGGGGCTTTCGGAGCTGTCAACGGGATTATCTTCGGTCAACTGTGAAGGTCTCTTCGTTCCCATTAACGCTTAGGTCGCCATCAGAGGGCATTGAAGGGCTCTGTGAGAGCTGGCACTAAATTATACTGCTCATTTAACGTTGGACGTCCTGAAGCTTCAGATTATGTTAAACCATCAGTTCTAAAACGGTAGCCGCATGGTCGGCAAAACAAATAGCAATATACTTTAACAACAAAGGCGCGAATGATTGCGAACAATTTCTTCACGGATTATCCCCGTTGGATAAGAAACCTTTTATTTTCTCAAAAACGCATAGCTTTTAAAGCGAATGATGTAACAAAAATATTCCAGTTGCGAATGATGCAACAAAAACAAACGATGCATCAATTGTAGCACATCACACTATCAAAGCACGTTACCCAACGCATAAGCTTACGCTCGACGTGCGGAATATAGTTTACGCTAATTATTAATACTTTGCCGTCGTGTATTATGTGTCAATTCGCGGACAGTTCTTCCCGAGGAGAACAGAACGGCCTTTTCACGGCAGAGCAGTGCAGGCAAGAGCAGATTATCAATGCGCGCTGCCTGCATGAGCTGCACGATGATTCATCAATCTGCACATTGGCAAGTTGACTTTACGTAAAAGGCCGTTAAATCGTTGTAGTGGTTTATTGAACTTTCATGTACACTTTTCACGAGAAGCAATGAAAGTATAAACAGAAACAAGATTCTTTGGATCAGCCAATCTGGCAGAGCTGTTTCGCCAAAGGACATCTTCAATGCTTCGCACGGGTCAGTGAACACAACGTGGACAGCGCAGTTTGTACTGACATTCGCTAAACGACACTGCCAAGTGTTATCCATTCATTGCGTTCGGCAATACCACCAAGTGCTACTGTCAAAGGACAGCTTGCAGCCGTTTGGAAGTTCCAGTGACATCCTGACTGCATGGTAGCGGAATCACAGGACGTGCATGTAGGCGGAATCTGCTAGTCCAAGCATCCAGTATGCCACCATGTAACAGAAGGTCCATTGTCGGAACTCCATTCCCACTATCAATTTCACGGAACCGTAGATAGGCTTCGTTGACACTGCTGCCATATCGTTTTGGGAAAGCAGTGAAAACTTAATATCGTGAAAGCTGTCCTGAGCAACAAAGTACTTCGACTATTAAATCGCCCAGGAGGTGCGTCATGTAGCAATAAAGCCCATGAGCATACCGTATCTTCCGTTGGCCATTCTTTAAGGAATCATTTTGATAATATTCTAATTTTAAAATATGACTGTCTTAGTTGAAGATAGGATGTTTTGTAACGGTGCAGTTATACATGTCAAACCAAATTAGTACGACTACCACCGTTTAATGTCAACAACAACCCCGAAAGCTCCGAAGTTGTTGTTGACATTAAACGGTGATAGTCGTACTAATTTGGTTTGAAAAATACGACTGTCTTGTCGGTCAACTCCTATATCCATGCCAGATGGTGCTCGGAGAAATATCGTCTGTCAAAACCAGCACCACCTGCATATCGTAAAGGCAGACTGCCGATATCTTCATAATGATACACGATCAGGGACATCTCTTTCCACAGCAGTTGAAGACAGCCGGTAAAATCGGAGTATGGCACTACTGGATCACTGGCATTGAATTTTACTTGCACACCGTTTTCAGACGGCAATACGGCGGGTGAACTGTGAATCGCTGGTTAAATGGCGAAGTACATCAACTTGGCATAATCTGCAACGTTTCATGTTGCGTAAGATGAGCCGTCCGTGGTGATCCGGGGATGGTTGCAGTATACCTGCCTTCTGCATATCTTTGTGCAGGAAATAGCGCAATTTTGCACTGTCGTTTGGCCTACACAGCCGTCAATGCACTGTGCAATTTCTCAGGGTCATCAGGCGGTCCACCAACATGATCCTGATAACTCAGGGGAATATCTTCTGTAAAGCAAACGCCGAAACACATCACCATGTCGTATGACATTCTGAGCAATTCCATGGCATAACACTGGCTGGCCAGACAGAAACGACGCATGGCGAGGATCGTGACGTCAGAAATTTTCCAGGCTGATTGACTTTCACTTATTCTGTACTCATGGAAGCTATGCGTCCGTTTAAGTAATTCATCTTTCGTAGGAAGCAACCCAATTTTTACCACAAGGCCCAGCAGGTCGAAACCAACTTATCCAGCTTACGGGTACTTTCGTGCGCCACGTTTCTACAGCTATCAGTCGGTTCAGCAGTAACTTCGTATGGATTACCACTGCTTCCTACTGGAGACTAACAACTTTCCACAGATAAAGCGCATTTCTGGATATCGTAGGAACTTTCATCAGGGACTTTCCTCATTCCATTAAATTACCTACATCACCAAACAAGGCGCAGCTCTCGAATCAAAACCAGATCCGTCATCAACGATTGCCTTCGTCAACTGCACAGTCCATCGTTGGGCATGCAAGCTTCACCATCTCAGTAGCCGCATCAGCTTCCTGGTCTATTTGTCCATCAAGCGTCTCCAAAAGAGCAAAGCTTTTTAAATATCGTACGAAGTATTATCTAAAGGCAGTCAGCATGTCGTTGTACACCAGCGGGTTGAAGCATACAACCCAACCGGTTGAACATCAAGTCAACAATAACTGAACAAATGCTTGGTAACAGAGCTTAGACAACACAGCGTACTAACTCGACGTTCCTGGCAAACCACGTATACACGAATTAATCCAAATAACGCACACCGGTGTTAGCCAAGTGTTGCCACTAGCATTCCGCATGTTGAAACAAGGCAGGTTAAGTTCATGGTTCAGACACAGCAATCGTAGAGGCTGAACAACTGCAAGGAGCAGCCGGCTTTGGGAGACCTATCCTAACAAACAGCCAACGACTAACTGAAACGACGCCGACAAGCAGAGCAACACGTCAGTTCTACAACCGTAAAAGTAAGTGCGCGTAGGTTCATTGTTGCCAATGTGGCTGAACTGAATGCAGTTTTATCTTGCCTCATTTCATTTCTTTGTACATGAAAATTTTTTTATTATTTTTGTTACGTATTATATAAAACATAGCGAACGGTTGCCCGTCTGCAAGTTATGGTAAACCGCGCAACCGAGGAGGCAAGCTTGCAGAAGACTTCTCTAGTTTAAAGTAACCTTTGTTGATTGTAAAGCCCGTACGCTTGCACTCACCTCTTTTCAAATTTCCGTCAATATCACAACAACGAAATGAAGAAGTTGAAAGCCTAGTTGCTTAGTTATCGATTTAAGAAAAACAGAAGTGCGAAAACTGAAAAGTTACATCCTTATTAACTGAATCCCTCATGAATTAAAAGTGTCTGCCACTTAAGTGATGGCAGTGATTATCTTCTTTTCTGTTATCTACCCGTCACATTATGATAATCAGGTTATTATGCTTTAATCTTGCTCACCGCACGCCCGTCGTACCACACTGGACCAGAATAAATATGCTGTAAGTGCACTGAGCAAATATCTAAACTTAGGACCAAAGCTCAGACACCACTGGGTCAAGATAGCATAAAGAGGCAGCAGTTCATGCTGTTGATATCTAGATAACAGCAAAACTCGAAAGTTGTAAACATGGAATACATTTAATGGCACATGGCCTTAATGGTTTCAGATTTCTTCGATCAAAAGTCATTTGGCAACTGGTCGTCTTCACCAGTTCTGAACACCATTACCATCTACAATGGTGCTCTATGCGTCGAATCCGTCCTTTTCCTAGATCTTCAATTGCCACGGAAGCACCGCAGCAGGTTTCATTCCTCCCTACCGTAATACTTTTAGAGGTCGGTACGATTGATAATGTTTGTATTCTCCAAAACTTGTAGGAAAGAACTGTTTAAACCGAGGTTTATTATCCTTAGGAAATATAATTTGTCAAGGCAGCAATACCCTTCGCATAGATAATTATACTTGTCCCACCGCCTAGCCTACCTATCATTAAAATAGTATGCGCAGGTTTTGTAACTTTGCATTCTTCCTTTCTTCTATGTTGGGTTTGTTGTCCTTCCGCTCGTGCGAAAATTTTATGCCGCGCATCTTTTCATATTGCCCACCGCTTTGAGCAAACTACCTTAGCCGGCGGCTCGTTGTCCTGATCGTTTCATTGTCAACATGGGAGTTCCAGCTTTCTTTCGTTGGTTGAGTTGCAAATATCCGTCCATAGTGGTCAGCTGCATCGAGGAGAAGGTAACATGTGGCAACTGTGCCATACTGCTTTGTGTGTCGAGGTTACCGTTAATTTAGAAGTGCGTAGGCGAGGTTATCATTCCTGTCAATTGTTGCGAGCCAAATCCGCACGGCATTGAGTTTGACAATTTATATTTGGATATGAATGGAATTATACATCCTTGCTGCCATCCGGAGGATAAGTAAGCCCCAGCTTTTCCAAAGCCTTTGTGAAACGTGTCCAGTTCTCAGGCCAGCTCCAAAGAACGAGGATGAAATGATGGTTGCCATTTTCGAATACATCGACAGATTGTTTAACATTGTTCGTCCTCGCCGCTTACTTTATATGGCTATCGATGGTGTTGCTCCGCGGGCTAAGATGAATCAGCAGCGTTCTCGTCGATTTAGAGCGTCGAAGGAGGTTGAGGAGAAGGAGTCTTTGATTAAATCTCGGCGTCAAGAAATGGAGCTACAAGGAATTCCACTGCCCCCTGTGGACGAGAAGGCTATGCATTTCGATTCGAACTGCATAACACCGGTAACCTCAAATTTGAGCGAAATAATTTGGCTGGTGCCAATGTGGCGTTTTATTAGGGTACTCCATTCATGGCTCGCCTAGCGGATTGTCTTCGTTACTACATTAACGATCGGTTGAACAGCAACCTTGCTTGGAAGAACGTGGCTGTTATATTGTCGGATGCTAGCGTTCCTGGGGAAGGCGAGCACAAAATAATGGATTTCATTCGTCGTCAACGTGCCAGCGCGACTTACGACCCAAATCTGCAGCATGTCATTTGTGGAGCGGACGGTAAGCTGTGTTATTTGATCACCTGTATTTATTTTACGAACTCGTCCAGCCGACTTGATCATGCTTGGCCTGGCTACGCATGAACCTCACTTCACAATAATTCGCGAAGAGTTCATCCCAAATAGGCCTAAACCATGCGACTTGTGCCACAGATATGGTAAGATGCGTTTATTACATTTTATTTTATACAGACATGTTCTTTAGGTCATAGCGTAGAGGATTGCGAAGGTTTGTCGGACGTCCAGAATGAGGCAGGGATTTCAAGCGGCGTCGTTGTACCCCGGTTTTGCTAAGTTGACCTTTTGCAGAGTGAAAACCCAGTTCCGATCTTGGAGACTGCGTTTATTTTCATCAGGTTGAGCGTTCTCAGGGAGTACCTTAAGCGAGACCTCGAAATACCCAATCTTCCTTTTCCATACGACTTCGAGGTGCGTCATCAATATTTCGCATCACATTACGTTTTGCCTCTTGTTTTAGAAAGTCGTTGACGATTGGGTGTTCATGTGCTTCTTCGTCGGAAATGATTTCCTACCGCATTTGCCCTCCTTGGAAATTCGGTAGGCATGGCATTGTTCTTCACTTTACCGTTCATTTCTTGTTTTAACCTTAGCGAGGGAGCAATTGACAGGTTGATCAAATTATACAAGAATTGTGTCTACAAGACGGGAGTAAGTTATAGCAACTTTTGAACGCCGAATGGGATTATAGGGCGTGCCTGTTTAGGGTTACCTTACGGAGCACGGCATTTTAAATCTTGCCAGGGTGCAGGTGATTCTGAATGGTGAGAAGTTTGCTTTTCTATTTCGACAATTCATGACGCTTTTTCAGAGTTGGGTGCTGTTGAAGATGAAATCTTTCGTCATCGACAACAGAACGAAGCAAGTTCTTTGTAGCCGAGCTCTGCGTGCATGCTATTCTATCAGTTCAATTTCAGGTGGACCGAGCTCGCAGGGCAAAGAGTCGTCGGCTGAGAGAACGTGGCAACGTGGCGCCGAAGTATATTCCCCAGAACAGCTTCGCTCCCATGGTTAGTCCGCAAAGCGCAAGGTCTAGCTTTATACCGTATGAATAAAATATTTTCAGGCGCCTTCTCTGCAAGCGCCTCCAGTACATATGGCGCGCGAAGTAGCCTACGAAATGCGCCGTTACAATATGACTTGCCAGGTTACATCCACCGATGCAAAGCAATTTGTAAGAATTTTGGCATTTGCTATTGTTAGTACATAGTGGTTTCAAAAAGGAGTCCACAACAGCCGTCGAAGTAATGGCAAAGGCAAAAGCTACCGTCTCGACCGAAAGCGAAGATGAAGAACCTGGCGCCAATGACGAAGTTAGGTAGGTTTTATCGGTTCGTCACCTCCATCCCGTCCATAATAAGTACTTGTCAGACTTTGGGAAACCGGCTGGAAGGAGCGCTACTTTTTGTCAAAGATGCAGGCCGGCGCCGATGAGCCCAGCTTTCGATATCGCGTTGCTTTTCACTACGTTGAGGGCCTCTGTTGGGTTCTTCGTTATTATTACCAGGTCGGTAGGTGCATCGTTTCGTGCCTAAGCGATGTTGCGTCGTTTCAGGGATGTGCCAGCTGGAACTGGTTTTATCCATTCCATTATTCGCCGTTTGCGTCAGATTTTGTCAATATAGGCGACATGAACATCGTGTTTCCGGATGATACTAAGCCAATAGCTCCGTTTGAACAATTGATGAGCGTGTTTCCGCCGGCCAGTAGAGCCCATCTGCCCCTCTCGTGGGGTGAACTAATGATTAATCCGGTTCTAAGATCCTCAGTTTATTTTTCACGTAATTCACCTGTTGCTTTCACAGAATTCCCCAATCATTGACTTTTATCCAAG
This sequence comes from Trichuris muris, assembly GCA_000612645.2. NCBI lineage: Eukaryota > Metazoa > Nematoda > Enoplea > Trichinellida > Trichuridae > Trichuris > Trichuris muris. The sequence goes on along the minus strand of CBXJ02000282.1, from coordinate 22,517,419 downwards.
CGACTTCAAAATCGATTTGAACGGGAAAAGATTCGCCTGGCAGGGAGTAGCCTTGTTGCCCTTTGTGGAAGCAGAACGGCTGAAGGAAACATTGACCACCGTTTATCCTGATTTGTCGGTGGAAGAGAGTATTTTCTGTTCAAGAAAATAATCTATATCTGTTTCAAATTGCTTTCGCAGGAAAACGCAACTCCGAAGGAAATGATGTCCTCTTCGTGTCTTCACACCACCCCGTTTACGCATTCGTTAAAGGGATATACGAAAACGATCCCTATTCGAATGAGGTATGCAGTTCAACTGCTTGGCAAAGTTGCATTGCGTCTTATTAGTGGATTCAATTGGATGCATCGCTTTTCCACGGTACGGCTTTGGAAGTTAGTCGCGATCCGCTCGTGGTTCCATTTGAAGGGTAACAGATTTTCCTGGTTAGTTCATTACTACTAATCGCTTTTTATTTCAGGCTACTTGTCAGTCCAGTAAGTCTGTGCCCGGACATCAGGGACGTTAGGACGATCAGGTATTTAAGTGAAGTTGTTTTCTAAGCAGCCTTAACCATTGTTATGTCCACAGCTGTTTGATACTAAGCCCGCGATATCCCAAAGGATTTCTCTTTCCTTCCAAGCTGCTTGACGGGGCAAAGTATAGTTGCAGATATGTGATGGCGCTTTGATTCTTAATTTGCACTTTAGAGAGCCTCCCGCGGTTCTGAAGCCTCAAGATTGGAATGAAAAAACGGACGGCCGCTTCTGGCCTACAACCGGGTTTACGAGAGGAGCACGTAGAATGGGCTTGTCGGCAGCTGGACACAGAATGTTGACGTAAGACAACATGTTGGACATGCTGTTAGCTATTTACTATTGCACTTGCTTCAGTGGATCTATTAGGAGTGCCATTGGCAGCTCAACCGCAGCACGTGATGGAGAAACATGGCAGCGCGGTTTCAGTTATCATAACGTGGCGTATGGTAGTGGGTATGACCAGTATCGATGTGAACGTAGCCACGGCAGCCAAGAGACCAGTGCATTTGGCAAACGAAAATTTGAGCAGTGTAGCATGGGTTCAGTGAATGATCCATACGGCAGCAACTATTGTATATTACTATTGCAGGGGAGATGACCGTTGTTTCACTTGAATAATTTTCAGATAATAGTCCACGAGAAAACACGAATATGATGGTACGCTCGTACGACGAGCAGCAAACGCGAAGCGCCTACGGTGCCCACAGCGGAAATATTTTTCCAGCTTACGTTGGTTATGCATCTTCGCGCTACCCACCCAATAAGCCCATTCATTGGGAGCAACAACCACGTGGCTCACCATATAATAATGGGCCGGCGTATCCACCTGCACATCATTCGTGGGATCCACGAAGTCACGATAGACAACGCGATCTACCTCCCTACGACAGGCGTTTTCACAGCGCTTATTCCAACCAGCGTTATCGAGACAGACAAGCGTAGCACGGTCACGTACGTGTTTTGTATTTGTATCAGTTTAGAACTTGTACATGGTTAGTATTTATACTTTCATATCATTTGGTTCTTACGCTGTGTGAGCGACGTAGTAAACGTTTGCCTGGCCGACTGCTCCACAGGGTCCACGCTGTAACGAACTGGCGACGAAGTAGTTTTGCGAACCAAACGGTAAGCATCGCTTGTAGGACGCGGTTTTTTCTTTTCTCTTTCCTTACGACAATGCCGCCGAAACCTGCATATGAGGCACCAGCGGAACGGGCACCCATTGCGGTTTACCGGCTTTTTGATCCAAATGCCGAGGCATGGGAGAGTTGGTCATTGCAGCTTCGTGGTTACCTCGAGATGAATTCAGTAGTGGATGATCGCATTAAGCGTAGTTGCCTCGTGACCTCGCTCTCCCCGAGATGTTTCGAAGAACTGAGGAGAGTATGCTGATCTAAGTCCCCTTTTGATTACGCGCTTATGTCGACCTGGAAACCATCATGATGATACTGTATGGAAAATGTTGTGGTGTTGCTCAAGGAACGGGTCCAAGTTTTCCGGTCTACAGCAAGGGCCGAATCAGTCAAGGATGCAGTTTGCAGATTATTTGCACCATATGGCTGCGAACTGCGATTTTGATCAGTTCAGCACTGAAGCAGCGCTCGTCGTTCACTTCGTGAATGGTATTCGGAATCAATCGGTGAAACTAAAGCTGCTTGCCAAGGGAAAAGACCTAACCCTGGAAGATGCCCTCGGTTATTTTGCAATTCGCGGAGGACATTCAACGGGAGGACTGCAGGAGTTCAAACGAGGCGATGGATGCAAATATATGCCATGCCGTGAAAACGTACCCACCGAAGAATAATGGGGTTCGGTCGTTGGGAAAATGTGACCGCTGTGGCAAGGGCGATCACGGTAAAGATACGTGCCCTTTCATACGTTTCAGGTGCTTCAATTGCGGCCGTACGGGACATCTTTCCCGTATGTGCCGACACCGCAAAACGAATGCTGATGGCGCACGCCAGCGGGACAGAAGCTCACACCCGGGCGGACGAAATAGAACAAGGAACCAGATACAGTGTGTGAAGAGCTCCATGTTGCGAGCGTGTCATGATGAGGCAACTTGCCCTTTCACCGTGCAAGTTGTGATAAACGCTCGTCAAAGCTCAATGGAACTAGACACGGGATCCAGTGTGACCATTGCTGACTCTGGCCTCTGGCAACGTATCGGTTGCACGACACTGTCATCGCTTACCGTTCAACTGGAAAGCTCCACGGGACATCGGATTCCCTTGAAAGGGTAAGCTAAGGTATTAGTGGAATGCGACGGTCAGCGGAAGCATCTACGAATTCGAACTGTGGAGCAGTCAGACGCAAATGTGATGGGTCGTGACTGGATCCAAGCATTTGGGGGAGAAAGTTCCCTGCAAACACTTTTCGTTCGGGAAGCACCTGCTCGCTGCGTGAGCAGTTGTTCATGGCTGCAACGAATATTGGACCGATTTGCCACATTGTTCAAACGTGGTCTGAGGTATTGTACAAAGGCCAAAGCCCATCTCGAGTTAAAAGACGGGGCCCAAGCAGTATTTAGGAAACCCTACCCAGTTGTCTTTGCGTTGCAAGAGGTTGTGGAATTCCAGCTGCAGAGCTACGTAGAGTCGGGCACATTGTCCCCGGTTGACCGGTCCGATTGGGCAGCGCCGATCGTGGTGGCGTGGAAGGGTAACAACGAGATCAGACTATGTGCGGACTTTTGACAGGGCTGAATGATAGACTTGTGGCGGATTCATATCCCATCCGTCGACCGGAAGATCTTCATACCTTGAACGGAGGGAAGAAATTCAGCAAACTTGATTTGTCTGATGCCTATTTACAGGTGGAACTCGACGATGAATCGAAGAAACTTGTTGTGATAAACACGCAGAAAGGATTATATAGATACAACAGACTTCCGTTCGGAGTGAAATCAGCGCCTTTGATTTTTCAAAAGGTCATGGATACCACGTTTACGGGAATTACGGGCACTGCTGCTTATCTCGACGACATAATAATAACCGGGAGGTCAGACGAAGAGCACATGGACACTTTGGAAATGGTTTCATTCAGACTGTTAGAGTACGGTTTCCGCATTAAACGTAAAAAGTGCAAGTTTCTAGTAGATGAGGTGGAGTACCCCTGGCACATTGTCAGCGCGGAGGGTGTACGGGCTGACCCCAAAAAGACGGAAGCAGTGGTGCAGATGAAACAGCTCGAAAATGTCAGTCAGTTACTCTCCTTTCTGGAAATGGTCAATTTTTACGCACATTTCATTCCCCATCTAACTGACATGGCAGTCCCATTGAACACACTGCTGAGGAATGGTGTTCCTTGGACTTGAAAGCGGAAAGAAGTAGGGACCACTATGATCCACGTCTGCCACTTGTATTAGCAGCGGATGCCTCTAATGTAGGCGTTGGAGCGGTGTTGTACCACCGTCTGAAGGACGATAGTATCAAGGTAGTGGCCCATGCATCGAAAGCTTTGAATGACGCACAAAAGAAGTACGCTCAAGTGGAAAAGGAAGCCCTGGTGCTAGTGTATGGGGTGAAAAAGTTCCATAAATATCTGTGGGGCAGAGAATTCATTTTATTGAATGCTGCCACTGATGGCGTCTCAACTTAACGTGGCTTAATCCCAGCATCTCACAGGGACGTGCAGATGTTTCTGTCTCTGTCCATTTTTCGTTGCCTTAAGCAATTGCACACCTGCATGTCTCTGCTGCTAGCTCGCCAAATTTGAAGAACTTTGTGTCAATCGTTCAGCAATGACCACATTTTCTATTAACGGATGTTGAATAATGGATTTCTGACGGGTTTCGGTCTCATTGTGTTAAAGGACGGCAGAAAACTCTTACAAGAACAATTGCATACAGACTTGCGCTGAGGACGGGACCAAGGTAGGTCCCGAAAGCTCCGCTATCAAATAAAGAATCTTTCGTGCACGGGATGTTGCGTTTAAACATAATAATACTTCACTATAACAGAACCGGGGAATCAAAGATATTTTTACCCATGCGAAATTTATGGAGAAAGATGCTAACTTCGAAAACAAGAAAACGATGCAATTCCTATGCACTGCGGCCCAGAAAAAAATTTCGGTTTAAAATAGTCTCTACTCCCAGCATTTGTTTCTCGACATATTCACTCGTGGACGTTACGCTCACACGATAGGTCGTCTCAGGTATTGCGCTGAAGACGGGACCAAGTGAGCCTCCGAAAGCTACGCTTCTGATAAAGCGTTTGTGAACGACTGTTCTTGCCATCTCTTGACACGATTAAACCTAACCCCGTTAGAAATTCATTATTCAACTTTTCTCAGCTTTTGAAATCGTTTCGTTGATCAGACATACTGGCCCTTGTTAATGCGCAAATGTGACATTATAAAACAACTGGCGGCTTCGGGATTTTGCCAATGCAGTTTACATGTCTTTGAGATGTATCCGACTTTTGCGATGCTCGGCAGCAACGTTTATTGTAATTCTTATGTTCATACGCACGGAGACCTTGTTGCTAAAGAAATTTGCATAATTGTTCGTTTTCGTTCCATGTACATTTAAATGTAGCGATTATGTTAAATTGTGACTCACGCTGCTTACTACTCAATGGAAGTACTTGGCTGTACATGTTCCTGCACAGTGCTGCAAGCCGAAGGAAACTCATGTCGCGATGTTGGTCAGCGACGCTGATTCTTTTTTCTCGACTGATGATCAGAACATAAACTGTTCCCTACATTGCGTTAAGAGGTCAGCATTGTGCAGACGGGAAGTGAAGTGGCTTTGCCAGTGACATTGTAGCATTTCAACCAGCACAGGACGGAATCTATTGCCGTTTGTTCATGGGTACTGATATACAAAACTGTACCCGCTTGCTGCTATGCGTTATCATTGCTTCATTCTGACAAGTATACTGCAGACTTAAAGTTGGTCGAGCAGTTAGTATTTTTGTTTGATGAATTTGATAATGGCTCGATGTTTATGGTCAATTGTAGTACGATACTGGTAATGCAACTTGGGAAGTGATTATTAACAAAACCGCACATACTTCGCAGGCGCCGGTACGTACGGTTCGTCTGTTGCGTACGCGTCAGACTGATCAAATGTTTGAATAAAAGCATTATGCTGATGAGGCGAGCCGAAATGATCTACGAAAGTATCCTGCACTGGCGGCGCAGTTTCCGGAGAGGGATCCGCTGGAGCCATGCTATTAGGGACATTGACCGGCGGCAGTAGAAGGGGATACCTTTGAATTCCTTGAACGAACATAACCTGCTCGGGCGCAATTTGCATTGCCTCCGCGTCCGCATTAGGTGGTCTCAAAAGAGGCATTTTGGGTTTCCGGCTTTCGGTCTCCGAGTTTCCACCAACACTCCACGTATATCCGGCAAATTGCTGCAGTTCATTGGGACAATGTGCTTGGTAGGCGCTGTTCATTTCCATAGCCATTATGTTGGGGTCCTTCCTTGGCTGGCCGAACTCTCTTCCAATCATCACGTCGTCCGAAGGGATCATGATCTCCGGGGATAGAGGCTGCAGGTTATGAGGATCGCGGATGCCCGGTATCTTGTTCGAAGTTTCTTCCCTTGGACCGCTGCGGTACGCGGCAGACTTTGCTACGATTGTGTTGGGCTTGCGCGGATGATGGTTTGGCGGCTTTTCAGAGCCCAATTCGGAGAGTCGAACGCTGTGATCGTAGAGCAACTGCGGAGCTGTATAGAAATCGTCCAGTAGGTCACCAGGTTTATTGCGAGTCCAAAACTTCCTGCGAAAAGAAACGCGTTCTATTACACCAAATACGAAGAGTACTGCGCGTGCGAACAAACGTTTACCCACGACTGAATTAAATGCAAGACCTAAAATGGCAGACGTCAATCGCACAAAAGGAACCGCAAACGGGCATATATATATATATATATATATGCCAATTTGCGGTTATATATATATATATATATATATATATATTTTGATAACAATTGCGCACGCAAATCTTCCATGATTTCTCGATACGCCTACATATATATATATATATATATATATATATATATATATATATTTATTTATTTATATTTATATTTATATTTATATAGTGGAACAAAGGAATTCTGACGGGTTTAAGTTTCATTATGTCAAATTACGGCAAACACCCGTTGACAAAGATTTTATTCTGGGGATAGACACATGTGCTGAGGACGGGACAAAGAACAGTCCCGAAAGCTTGGCAAAGAATAAAATCTTTGTCAACGGGTGTTTGCCGCAATTTGACATTATATATATATATATATATATATATATATATATAATGTCAAGCTCTTTCTCGCTGAGGACGGAACTCGAGCGTTCCGACATATTCGAGATAAAACCGTACGTTGTTCTCTGACCGTGTCTTCTAATAACTACTCTCATCCATCCGTTGGTAGAGAGACCGTGACAGTTTACTTACAGATCCATCCACGTACGTAGCAACGGGAAAAATCCGTGAAAGTTCAACACCATGAAAATCCATGCTCCCGTTAAAAGACATCCCGTCTTCCGATATATATATATATATATATATATATATATCAAAAATTCCTCTACACGGTATCCCCCGTTATGGTAAAAAGCTTTTACTAGCAAAGCTTTCGGCATAACCATTGCCCGTCTTCAGTGCTAAAACTAACGGCCACCGCCCAGGTTGGTTAGTCAGTCTGCAAGCACTCCTGCTCAGCCGACCTAGGCAGACACTTCATCTGTTGGGTCATACCTTTGACCGCGCCGATTTCCAATCGCATGCAGACTGACTGACCAACCTGGGCAGTGGCCATTAGTTTTTGCACTGAAGACGGGCAAAGGTTATGCCGAAAGCTTTGCTAGTAAAAGCTTTTTACCATAACGGGGGATACCTTTTTACCATCTTTTATTCCAAAAACACAGCTTAGATCCCGTCGAATGCAAAACAAAACAAACACGGAGCTTTCGGAACACGACCTTGTCCCGTCCTCAGGGTGTACAAAACGAGGAAATCATCACAGTTTACTTCAAATCTTCACAGAATTTGCGGACTGTTACAAGGAATGATAAGATCAAAGTTCCCTCCGAGGAAAGGCGTTGAGTCGTTTACGAAATTAAATGCAGTTGCCACGCCTCCTACATAGGGGAAACGGGCAACACATTATTTCACAGGTTCCATGAGCACCCAGCAGCGTTGACCAAGTAAAACAACGCAGAACAAAGACTCAATGGAATCCAGACCAGACAACGAGGCCGACCACAAACACTTGATCCACGAAAGATCATGGATGATGCCAAGAAAGCCTCCGCGGTCATGGAGCATTCCTCTCAATGCTCATATAACCGACGACCTAAAATAGTCGCGAGAGCCTATTCCACCTTAGGCAAATAAAGGAGGCCCTCTTCATTCGCAATAGCAACTGCTTGAATCGTGATAGAGGAGCAGACGTCAGTGACATATGGAAGGCACCCCGCAGTACAAACAAATGTTGCACCATACGACCTGACCCCAATCCTCAGCCTTTAAATAACCCAATCTTGGAATAAACTCCAACATTATCATTCGCTGAAAACGGGACAAGGTAGTTCCGAAAGCTACGAATGTTACAGTGCTCTCAGACATTTCCCTAATAACTACCCATCCATTCGCTGGTAAGGCGTTTTCGATATACTTTCAGGCACGTTTTCGACTTCCAACGGGATCAAGTCGTACATTCCATCATGATATATATAGTTCGGAAGACAGGATGTCTTTTAACGGGAGCATTGATCTTCATGTTGTACTTTTTCACGGATTTTGTACCGTTTCTTTCTGTAGGTGATGGATCTGTAAGTAAACTGACACGGTCTCCCTACCAACGGATGGATAAGAGTAGTAATAGGAAGAGCACGGTCAGAACACAACGTACGGTTTCTCGGATATTTCGGAACGCTCGAGTTCCATCTTCAGCGAGCAAGAGAAAGGTTTTACTCCGTTGTCGGCTCAAGTACGGGTCAGAGACAATGGGGAAGGAAGTACAGGTCAGCTCGGTAAGGTGCAACACCTGCTTTTATTGACAATAGCATTCCAAACTTCGCTGACCTGTACACCTTGTCGCGGTTCAAGGATGGATTATGTCTAATGTATAAGGGTTCTTTGATCCGCCGCAGGCGGAAACGCTCTTCACAGCAGAATGCGCGGTTGCAGTTCGAGTGGGCATGTGGAGCCATGCTCCACAACCGCGGATGCCTTTATTGCCTCATCCATGATCTCGGCTGGATCGTGGGTTTGGGCTCGTCAACGGCGCTGCGCCGGTAGACCATTGAGTCTTTGTTCCGCGGTCTTGTATCGGGCCAGCGCAGCCGTGTGTTCGTGAAATCTATCAAGTAAAGGTTTGCCCGTTTCTCCTGTGTAGGAGGCGTGGCAACCACACTTGATTTCATAAACGACGCCTGGTCAATAAAAGCAGGTGTTGCACCATACCGAGCTGACCTGTACTTCCTTCCCCTTTGTCTCTGACATGTACTTAAACTGACAACGGAGTAAAAACTTTCTCTTGCTCACTGAAGACGGAACTCGAGCATTCCAAAATATCCGAGAAACCGTACGATGCGTTCTGACCGTGCTCTTCCTATAACTACTCTCATCCATTCGTTGGTAGGGAGACCGTGTCAGTTTATTTACAGATCCATCACGCACAGAAAGCAACGGGACAAAATCCGTGAGAAAGTACAACATATATATATATATATATATATAAAACTAATGTTCTTCTTTTCTGGACTATTTGATATGTCTTTCTGGACACGGTTTACCCGTTGATATTGTTTCAGTGTATCTGCAATTAACCAAAAAACCTCACCACTCAACGATGCGTTAGTTTATTGGTAAAAATTGCGAGGGCACTGTAACGTACTATCGGTCATAGCTTTTGGGACGCTCTAGTCCCGTCGTCAGCGAAAAGGTGGAAAGAGGTCAGTTGTTTTGGCCGAACGGTATATATAGGCGAGACAAGGGCTGAGCAAGACGGTGTCAAGTGGGAATCTCGCAGCAGCCCGTGCGGTGAATGAGATTATTCCACGCTTGGCTGATGTCAGTGCCTCTGTCTCGATTCATTGAAGGATTGTGCCTGATGTAACAGGCTTCCTTTATTTTGCGCAAGTGGAACAGGCTCTCGCGGCAAAGGATACTCGGCTCGAGGTCGTGCGAACATTGAGAGGAATGTTCGGCGATGGCGTAAGCTTTGATGGTTTCTTCCATTATCTTCGCCGGTTCCTTTGTCTGCGGGCGGCCTCGTCGTCTGGGTTGTGCACCATTGAGTCTGTCCCGCGCGTTCTTGTACGTTATCACGCATGCCATGTGCTCTTTGAACCTGTCAAACAAAGTGTTGCCCGTTTCTCCTTTACAGAAGACGTGGCAGTCACACTTTATCTGATAAAGTACACCCTTTGCTTCCTCTTTTGGGATCCTGATCTTGTCGGTCCTGAGGAATGCGGGCAAATTTGGTCAGCTTTTAAAGAATACACGAAAATCGACAGACTTTGCTAAGCGCTTTATTTGTTCTCCAAGGACGCTGTGGTAGGGGAGAACAACCATAGGGCCCCTGGGCTGTTGAGGTTAACACATTAGGTGGTTTAGGCCGCAATCTACGGTTAATTATCGATGTTATTAGCTTGAATGGGTAACCGTTTTCCGTAAAAATGCGTTTAACGTGCTGTAGTTCCTCGCCTAGGAAGTTCTTGTCGGAAATGGCGATGGCCCTGTCCACCATCCCGGCTACTATACCTGTCTTCACTGAGAGTGGATGGTGAGAGGTGAAGTGCAGATAAGCGTCCGGGTTGGTCGGTTTTCTGTAGACCGTGGTGGTCAGCCTGTCTTCTCCCCGGATAACCAAAGCGTCTAAGAAAGCCAGCTTGTTATCTGTTTCGTTTTCGATAGTCAGGACTATGTTTTCGGGCTACAGCATGTTAAGATGTTCTAAGAATTGTTCTTCCGTACCCGTTGGTGTTATAGCGAAAACCGAGCAACCCGGACGCTTATCTGCACTTCACCTCTCACCATCCACTCTCAGTGAAGACAGGTATAGTAGCCGGGATGGTGGACAGGGCCATCGCCATTTCCGACAAGAACTTCCTAGGCGAAGAACTACAGCACATAAACGCATTTTTACGGAAAACGGTTACCCATTCAAGCTAATAACATCGATAATTAACCGTAGATTGCGTCCTAAACCACCTAATGTGTTAACCTCAACAGCCCAGGGGCCCTATGGTTGTTCTCCCCTACTACAGCGTCCTTGGAGAACAAATAAAGCGCTTAGCAAAGTCTGTCGATTTTCGTGTATTCTTTAAAAGCTGACCAAATTTGCCCGCATTCCTCAGGACCGACAAGATCAGGATCCCAAAAGAGGAAGCAAAGGGTGTACTTTATCAGATAAAGTGTGACTGCCACGTCTTCTGTAAAGGAGAAACGGGCAACACTTTGTTTGACAGGTTCAAAGAGCACATGGCATGCGTGACAACGTACAAGAACGCGCGGGACAGACTCAATGGTGCACAACCCAGACGACGAGGCCGCCCGCAGACAAAGGAACCGGCGAAGATAATGGAAGAAACCATCAAAGCTTACGCCATCGCCGAACATTCCTCTCAATGTTCGCACGACCTCGAGCCGAGTATCCTTTGCCGCGAGAGCCTGTTCCACTTGCGCAAAATAAAGGAAGCCTGTTACATCAGGCACAATCCTTCAATGAATCGAGACAGAGGCACTGACATCAGCCAAGCGTGGAATAATCTCATTCACCGCACGGGCTGCTGCGAGATTCCCACTTGACACCGTCTTGCTCAGCCCTTGTCTCGCCTATATATACCGTTCGGCCAAAACAACTGACCTCTTTCCACCTTTTCGCTGACGACGGGACTAGAGCGTCCCAAAAGCTATGACCGATAGTACGTTACAGTGCGCTCGCAATTTTTACCAATAAACTAACGCATCGTTGACTGGTGAGGTTTTTTGGTTAATTGCAGATACACTGAAACAATATCAATGGCTAAACCGTGTGCAGAAAGACAAGTCATTCCAACGACCCGCTACCATGCATCCTGTAATCAATCACATCCGACTGATATACGGTACAGTCGATATATATATATATATATATATATATATATATATATATATATATATATATATTGAACAGAGGGTTTCTGAACACGTGGTATGATCTCATTACTTTACTTAAACAACACGGCAAACAAATCAACCCGTGATTACGTCCACATGTAGCAAAAAACCGGAGCTTTCGAGAACTCCTCGCGTTCTCTTCTTCAGCGTGAATATAACGAAACCTGAGGATGTTATGACGTGTCTATACTTTCAGTTTAAACTCGTGGTCTTGGTAGTGTTCTTACACTTTAAACCAGTGTTTCTCACCGACCCCCTTTTCGAACTGCAGGCTCGCCACCGCCCCCTGCATGCTCTTACTACTCCAGCGATGGTGAGAGATTCTCTGCTAACTGTAGAGCGCAGTGGTTCACCCTATTGCCGCTAGAACGGTTATCTAACAATCCAATCAAAGTGACAGGGTGTACTCGAGGGCACCGAATTTTTCTTCTTTTTACCCTCCAGTCTTAGAAACCTTTTGAGAACCGTTCGCCGCCGATTTTGCCATTGAGCGGCTGCAGAGGTCCAGAAGCTTCAGTCGTCTGCTGCTCCCATGGGGGGCAGTACCGACCCCCTGGCCGCGCCAGCGCCCCCCCCCCCCAACTGCCCCTTTCGTCTCCACCGCCCCCTTCAGAATCTCTGACCGACCCCCGGGGGGCGGAACCGACCCCTTTGAGAAACACTGCTTTAAACCAATGGTGATGTCTTTCTAATTTTGTAATCCAATTCGGCAACAACCTGTTAAGGAGGTTACCAAACCCCAAATATAACTAACCGTATATCCAAAATCAGACCGGAGGATAGACCAGGGGCTATCTATCTCATTAAGTGTGGATGTGGGGCGTCATATTTTGGTGAAACTGTACACGGTATGAGCTACAGGTTTAGTCAACATATAGCAGGAATTAGAAGGTATCGTAATGCGAAAAGAAGGTTCAGAGGTGAACCAGTTAATGGACGTGGACGACCCCAAACAAAAAATCCGAATGATATTATGTTAGAATGTATTGGCGGATCGTCGGTGGTTGAACATGTGGTGAGTTGTATAGAACCAGATGATAGCTTGAGAGTATGGAGACTTCGTAATGAAAACAACTACTTTGTTAGAAAAGTGGAAGAAGCACTTTTTATCCGCCACAACCCCTGCTTTAATAAGGAGGACGGATATACGGTTAGTGATATTTGGGGTTTGGTAACCTCTTTAACAGGTTGTTGCCGAATTGGATTACAAAACTGGAAGGACGTCACCATTGGTTTACAGTGTAATAACACTACGAAGACCACGAGTTTAAACTGAAAGTATAGACACGTTATAACATCCTCAGGTTTCGTTATATTCACGCTGAAGACGACAACGCGAGTTCTCGAAAGCTCCGGTTTTTGCTACATGTGGACTTAATGACGGGTTGATTTGTTTGCCGTGTTGTTTAAGTAAAGTATATTAAAGTATATAAATAAATGAATATATATATATATATATATACAATGGAAGCTATATATATATATATATATATATATATATATATATATATATATATATAGCTTCCATTGTATAAGGGACGGAAGAATAACCCGTAGTACGAATGTACCTTTATTGACAACGCGAAGCTTTCGGGATCTGTCTTGGTCCTGTCATCAGCGCAGAAAGAAAAGCAACCTTTCTGTAGACTCAAAGGTGGCTAATGGAAAGGAGATAATCAACGTCTATTGCGGATGCTGTCTTTTTAAAGTTTCAGAATTCAATACTTTAAAATTGGTACTCCACCAATAGCATCCAGAAACAATTCGTCCGAAGGTAGCGTCAAAAAATTGAAGAAAAACAAAAATAAAAAGGAAAGAATATCCGATAAAGCAAATGAACCTATGACGAAAGCATCTAAAAAGAGTATGAAAAAGCGTAAAGGTGATACAAAAAAGCATAAGAAAAAAGGAAAGCAAGAAAAAAGGGAAAATAAAGAAAATTAAGTGTGAGCACGAATGGGCCACAACAACAAATCAAACGAACTAGGGAACAAATAACTGAACTAGTAAAACATCTTGAATCGTTGTTTCGTACGTACTAATGAATACCTATCGAATGGGATTCAAATAGAATCTCATATAACTTTTACTAAATCAAGTAGCCATTCAACAATTATCTGCGGGATTCTCTCAACTCGGCATATCGATCCTTGAACGATTTTCCGCTGATTTTCGACAGATTTCGATTCAACTACAGCAAGCAGACTGAAAATATTTGTCATGCACTGACAAATGAGTATATATATATATATATATATATATTTTTTTTTTTTTGAAGACTGGTTTTCTTGTAACGGGGCGGTGGATCATGTTGGAAGAGTACGGTTGAGCACCCGTTGAGTTCTATCTACCGTTTCCTGTAAGAACACCGAAGCAACCTAACCAATGGCTAGTTGGTTAGGTTGTGTTAGTGAAAAAATAGATACGTACGATCGTTTATTTCGTAGCTTTCGGAATCGACTGATTCCGTCGTCAGCGAGATGGTGAAAAGCGGCTGAAAAGCGGCTGAAAAGCGAGAGGCTTTTCACCATCTCGCTGACGACGGAATCAGTCGATTCCGAAAGCTACGAAATAAACGATCGTACGTTCACTGCTTACCTGTTTTTTCACTAACACAATCAACCAACTAGCCATTGGTTAGGCTGCTTCGGTGTTCTTACATGGAACGGTAGACAGAACTGAACGGGTGCTCAACCGTACTCTTCCAATATATATATATATATATATATATGCGCATTCCTTTTACACAAGTTTAAATAATTTTGAATAGACTAACGTTGCATAGGAAGCCTTTTGGGAGCTTCGAAAACGGTACTATCCTCGATGAAAATCACTTAAGCACTTTGTGGTGCCAGCCGCTTATGCTTGTACAAACGTATGAACTGCTTACGTGTTGTTGTCGTTGGACCCGGAGGCCAAAATGTGACCCAACGGGTGCCAAGCGAGAGCCCAAATTGCCTGCTCGTGGGCCCCTTCGATGAATGTCAGTTCACGATCGCTCAGTGTATCCCAGTAGATCAACGCCCCATCGGCGCCGCCACTGACGAAGACCTTTTCCTGAATCGGATGCCAAGCGATGGCTGCAAGCAAAATGTAATCAAACGTGTGTGCGCACCGACCAAAGTAACCATCGCATACAGGTAACATCTTTGACGTGACCTTTAAAGGTGAAGACCTCGCTCATAGATCGGATGTCTATCAATTTGATCAGATGATCCCGCGAGCCGGTTAGCAGCCAATTTCCATTTGCGTTGAACGTGGCCGTTGTGACGCCGCTTTTATGGAAGTGACTTTAAAAGAACCAATAGTGAATTCAAAACAAACAGATGCAAGCAGGCGTAGGGATAAAGCGCTGCTATTCACAGATGAAAGCAAAACGCACTGCGGAGATTAAAACATGGATGACCTCACAGAAGCCAGCAACAGCATATGCAAATATATTAATACTATTAACAACCTCAATATTGTTCGAATTGCTAAGCTAACTTGATCTTGAAATCTGTTAATGGTGCCGCACATTTTAAATAACCGCGAATGGTGCAACGATAAAGGCTGAAGGACATTACTTACAGTGTTCGCACGCATGTCTCCACGCGCGGATCCCATAGCTTTACCGGCTGCTGGGAATCACGACTTCCTGTTACAACCAAACCTTTCTTTGGGTGCCAATCTACCGCTCGCACGTCGGAACCGTGCCCTCTTAAAGCGCGTTCTTCGGTCAGCGTTTTGAAGTCCCAAATGCGAGCCGTTGAGTCATCGCCACCGGTGACGAACTTTAGATCGGACGGACCAAAACTACAACATAAATAGCGCCGGTCAGTCGAACAGAAGGCCGAAAAACACAATAATAAGCAATGAATGCAGTCGCTTTGTGGAATAAGGAAGGAGAAAAGGAATGCGTTGAATCTAAGGGTTAGCCACGCCTTTTCTCATCTAATAACCCTGGGAACAATTCAGAAGCCATTGGACGAAAGAGCAACTTGAAACTAAGCGAAACGCTATGCGAGAAATACAGCAAACATTTGCAATGAGGACAACGAAGATGCATTCGACAAATTATAGCAGTACCAAAACGGGGGTGGCAACTTCTTGAAGAGATCAACAAAAAATGTTCTCTCCCTCACAACTCATTTGAAGTCACTTAAAACCTATTGAGCAATATGAACTTCTATGAATGCCAGAATTTCCTTCAACAGAACCAGTTGCTCATCTGCGCAATGGTTTCAAGGCATCATCATCGACATGGGGAATGATCTCGCAAGTTAAATCAGTAAACGATCGTCAATGCGAAATGCCGCAGAAGAGGCGGCAACGAAAAGAATACTTTGTGCCGACGCCTTCGAGAATGGGAAAACGATGGGCTCGCTGTTGTCCTCTGTGAAATGCTTTCGTAAAGAAAAACGCGCTTCATAGCTTCGCCGCTAAACATACATACAGGTGCGCCATGCTCACTCCTTTTCGTTTCCTCTCTCAAAAAGGGCAATTTTATTGGCACGTTCAGGAGAACGAGGTCGACGTTGACTAATGGACTTCGGGCAAATGATGCCCTTCGTATATGACAATAAAACTAGGGAACGAAAATAATTTGGCGGCAAATTAAAGGAAGGCACCCGACATAGAAATGCCTTTGGAGCCCACCTCAGTCCGCGCACCGCTTCCCGGTGAGCCTGGAACATGGCTACGTTGTTCATGTTGGCCTGCCAATATTTGACATAGCCGTCCTGGTCAGATGTGATCATCCAATCCTGATTGTGCGACCACTCCATCGCCCGAACGGCGGAATCGTGCGCCTACAAAGTTCATTGCAACAAAGCATTGGGCACAACGACACATTGTCCATTGTTGATGCAACAGATCAATAGGGCTGACTACCTGCAGAATTGTTTCAAAATTAAACGCTGTTCCATTCCACAACGTGAATTCTCCGCTCGATCCGCCGGTAATGAGACGACGTCCCTCAGGAGTCCACTGCAATGTAAAACTGCAATACACGAACAAGCAAAGCAAAGAGATAACACCAAAAATGCAATGATAATTTTGCAGTTACGATGACCGACATCCCAGACAACAGGCGAGAGCATGGCTGCCACCATGAGTTAACTCAAGCCTGACACATTGCACAATCAACCTTCCTTGTACAGGTCTTAGAACACTAGTTTAAAAAATGAACATTGTTTCTATACAACTCAATTGCGCATTAACAAACAAAAACATGGGCAAGCAAATGCGTCAGAAAAAGGAACAGCAATAAAGAATGCGCCTAAGTCCCACCTGAACGAATGTACAAACGGACAGTGCTGTTCGCTTAGTTTTACTTCTTTTACTAAGTGAATGAAGAAGATTCATTGATTTACGATTTATTCTTACATAAACGCATAACGCCGTCATTAGACGAGATCATCAATTGCAGTTGCGCCACATATATGAGACAGCACGGAATGAATTGACAGTAAACGTTACAAACGCCGGCGTGCTATTATTCACCTGCTTGCCGAAAGACCGACTTCGTAAAGCAACTAGTTCAGGTGAAGAATAAAATGAAGCAGCACACATTACTGAAAGATTGGACACATCATTAAGGTGATTACTTCTCAATTTGTTCGACAATTGAATGAACGTACTGGTGCAAAACACCATCTCCCATAGAAGACTTCATGCAGCAAACAGCCGCACACATTCAGTGTCGTTTCGCCAAATTCGGAGTAACCATATGCTGTAATAAAACATAAATATTATCATGAAAAATGTTGATCCTTATCCAAATCAAACCACCGTGCGAGGATTTTAAGCTTGCAGCAGCTGCCCAGAGAAACCTGCCAAGGTAACAAAAAACAATAGAACCGTTACAATTCCAACGTACCCT
Organism: Trichuris muris; assembly: GCA_000612645.2. NCBI lineage: Eukaryota > Metazoa > Nematoda > Enoplea > Trichinellida > Trichuridae > Trichuris > Trichuris muris. The sequence continues at coordinate 22,499,912 of CBXJ02000282.1, read as the reverse complement.
GCAGTACGTGCGATTTTGCTAATAATCACTTCCCAAGCTACATAACTAGTATCGTACTACAACTGACCGTAAACATCGAGCCATTATCAAATTCATCAAACAAAAATACTAACTGCTCGACCAACTTTAAGTCTGCAGTATACTTGTCAGAATGAAGCAATGATAAAGCATAGCAGGAAGCGGATACAGTTTTGTATTTCAGTACCCATGAACAAACGGCAATAGATTCCGTCCTGTGCTGGTTGAAATGCTACAATGTCACTGGCAAAGCCACTTCACTTCCCGTCTGTTCTGATCAGTCGAGAAGAAAGAATCAGCGTCGCTGACCAGCATCGCGACATGAGTTTCCTTCGGCTTGCATCACTGTGCAGGAACACGTACAGCCAAGTACTTCCATTGAGTAGTAAAACAGCATGATTCACAATTTAACATAATCGCTACATTTAAATGTACATGGAACGAAAACGAACAATTATGCAAATTTCTTTAGCAACAAGGTCTGCGTGCGTACGAACATAAGAATTACAATAAGTGCTGCTGACGAGCATCGTGAAAGTCGGATACACCTCAAAAACAAGTAAACCACATTGACAAAATTCCCAAGCCACCAGTTGCCCCGTTATGTAACAATTGCGCATTAACAAGGGCCAGTATGTCTGATCAACGAAAAGATTTCAAAAGTTGAGAAAAGGGTCGTAGTTGTTCGTGAACAATAAGCTTTGGATGAATGAAACCCATTCTGCAGAACTATTTGCACAGCTCCACACAAACACGTAGCACACGAAACAACGAAATACATTGAATAAAATGTCCTTCCGACCAGCCGCGGAAAATGCAAATGACCAATAACGTGGGGATAGTACAACTCATACCACGATAGATAAAATATTCAACAGGACCAAGCAACCACAAAATTGTCTAGCTCATTTTCTCTAATACTGTACTTCTATACGGGGGCGGTAGCGCCCCAAGGGGGCGTTGGGCGATTTTTGGGGGGTGGTGGAGCAAGGGGTCGTTTCGGGTGGCGCTGGAAGCTTATAGGTGGCGCTGATGATTTCGAGAAGGTTGCTGTGCCTAGAACTCGACGCCCGGCTGATTCAAGGTCTACCACGACAAAGTGAGAACGAATATGATAGGTGTTTCTGAAAGTCCCTTTTGCCATTGGCCTTGGTTTCTGCCGACGCCGTTATTAGGCGCTTCCAGTACCCGTCGCGGATACTTATTGCTTTTACTCGAGCCGTCCCTTCTCAGGAATACACCGGAAACTCGATCGGCCCTTTCAGTCATAAACCGTTCCAGTGAGAAAACTAATATAAAAAACTGCCAGATTCTCTGCGAAGTCTTTCAAGGACCGCTTGTTGAGGCCAACGAAGGAAAACGCAACAGGACCGCGATCATGAGGGGAAGAACGACTCAGAACTTCTCGCTTGACTGCGGCCTGTTAAATGTCAAATGCAACCAAAAGGTTGATAGAACTAGAATCAACAGGCGCTCTGTGTTGATTCCTCGTCTTATGATATTAATACCTAATCGACGTCAATACGGCCAGGACGAACCACTGCGAACGAAACGCCTCTCGCCTCATATCGGGGAGGGGGGGTGGCACTGTAGAGGCCTCAGGGGGCGCTGGCACGAAAAAGGTTGAGAACCTATGCTCTTATGTATAGTCAACTGCAGTTCGTAACTATCTGACAATTCGCAATTAGTTCCCTTTCATTGGTTTTCACGGATGTTTATCCCGTTTCGAGTAAAAATGCTTTATTTCTCGTTTAATAAAGCAAGCGTAGCTTTCGGACCTAACTCGGTCCGTCATCAGCGTATAATGATCACTGACGAGGCAGTCTTTTGTTCAGCGCACTCCTCCGCCACGACCAACCTGGCTAGCGACATCAGCTGTCAGGTCTAACCCGACCCCTCAAGGGTCTGTCACCTGCCTAGTCAGTCAGGCAAAGAAGCGCGCGTCCGATCATTATATGCTGATGACGGACCGGGTTAGGTCCGAAAGCTACGTTTGCTTTGCTTTATTCAACGAGAAATAAAGCATTTTTACTCGAAACGGGATAAAAATCCGTGAAAACGAATGAAAAGGAATTATGAAAAATCCCGTTACAAATATCAAAGCTCATTTCGCAATTAGATTCTATTAAACAAGTTTTCAGCCACTGACACCGGTCTACGTTCACATAAGCAACTCATAAAAATACCGGTTGCTGTTACCATCTAAAAAGTAAGATTGGTAAGCCAATTTGACCATGAAATTTGTTAACGTATAAACTGACCTGTTATTGCGGTTATGATTATTGTGACTTAGCATTCGATAACATATTTAGACAATTAACTTTGCAAACACAGGCAAAATGAACGTATTTTTAAAAATCGGGGTCAAATCTGCGCTATGCCAACCACTTCAGTGATACTCAGGTTGCTTATGCCATTTTCGCCCAAGACTGTCCTCTATTTACGCTGAGCTGAACCAACGTATGTCAGCGATTAATAATTGGTGAAATACTATCGCCTCCTGCACATAGGCATACAAATTGAAGCTTTAAAAACTCGGTCACGCGTAAACCTGTACTCAAGAAGCAAAACGTAAAGTTTCATGCGTTCAATCAAGGAACTGAAAAAAAGAAGCGGCAAAAGAAGGGAATAGGTTCGCTGAATGGATGTACATAGGGACAAAATTAGCCGATTATCCAAGGCACGTTCAACCTAACCGCATTCGCTGAGTGTACTGTCGAAGTCAAAATCATAAGTGCAGCGACAACAGCACAATAATTAGGCGTACGTAGCGCTGCTCTTCCTATGATTAACGATTATAACAGTAAGGGGCAAAATGGCATAACCAATCAATAAGTCATACTGTAGATGGGCACAAACAACCTGTGAACTTTCAGCTTGCTCGGTAATAACGGAAAAACAATGCACCGTTATACAGTAACCGTCCAATGGAACTTGATCATTCACATTCATATCAACAGTAGAACTTTATGCAAGCGCATTCTGTCAGTTTGTCACATCACGATAAATGGGGAGTCAACAATGCTTGCTTGCATGTAAAATATAACCCGTACTTGTGCGCAAAGAAAGACGAGCCCGTTTGAATAAAGCCTGCGACCAAAGAAGTACATGTGCGCTTTCGCATTGGACAAACGTAGCGTTAAAATATGACAAGCGGAAATGCCTTACACATAGATCGAAAATTGGGCATTTGATTTTGTTGACTGCGCTTCGTATAAGACGTGTCATAACGCATTCGGCTGAATTTTCGCGAAAACAGCGAATTGGATACGTCTCCGGTGCGTACAAAACGTGCGGTTGCGATACAAAGCTTCCATGCCGTGTGCGATCGTCCCAAATCCGCCGCTACGATGAACATTGTATTAGAACGGACAATCAAATGGAAAGGAATAAAGCAAAGTTACCTCAATGTAGTTCAATAGAGATGAAGTCACGTCAACTTGTTTGCGAGCTTGTGAAGCGCCACGACGCATACGGCGACCATATCCATCGGGCTCCAAAGAGGGCGGGGGTGGTTGAGCTTTGAAACTAGAAGTAAAGCAGCAGATAAGGGTATAATAGCCTTGAAACAGCAAGACGGAATCTACTCTTCAAAATAGGATACATTGCAAACGTAATACTTGCCAAGTAGAATGAATGTAGTCATTCTAAAATGGCAGTATAATTCATTGTACTTACCGATAGGCCAAACGAGGCATATTAAAGTTAACCGACGGATGCGGCAACAGACCCACTGGAATTTGACCAGCCATCGGAGGGTGCACCATGTGCGCCGGACCGTGATGCCCAATTCGACCAACAGGCATTCTAACCCCAGCATCCATTTGCATAGGCATGTTGCCGTAGTAGCCATACTGGCTTGTCCCATTGACATAGTCTCTTTCCTCCATGTTTCGTTGGCGTAGCAATAAGTTTAGCTCAACGGCAGCCAAAAGACGTTTCAACACAACATGTGAACCAATATCCGCTCAAAAAAATACGTTCTGCAACTATGCACTTACTATACAGTATGCACCATCCTGAAAATCAACCGTACAGGCATGCAACAAAGCCTATGTTGAGGCAAGTTCCTACGTTTCCGTTTGCTGTTCGCAGAAGCGGGCCCTTGGGACTTATCGAATTAGGCGATGCTAGCGACGTTAAATCGATGAAGCATCGCTGTCAACTAAATCAGCGGTGGCTTACATCATATGCAAATTGAACTAGCCGAACTCAACATCGTTTTTGCTTCTTGCTAACGTTTATTTTTCGTCTTGTCGTCATAGTCGCTTTTGCGCTTCTACTGTCCTTACTCTGCAACCAGTCGACCGCTGGTAGAAATGCACTCCACGCGTAAATGATCAGTTCCTTGTGGTCAGCATTTACGCTGTTGTCACTCGTAGAACGATCCCATTCACGCTGGTAAGAGCAGAGCGGCTGTAGGTGAAAGCAAGTGTGCACTTAAACAAATATTGAACAATTGTGAGTAAGAAACGGTGCAAGTCACGCGTATTCACGATTAAGTGCGAAGCACGTCAGCTCGTCCTCGACCACTTTCGTCCTAGGACGTTTTGTCCCCAGCGCTATTCGATTGGTCGAGCGCGACTCGGTAGCCATGCGGATTGACCGGCCGAGCGCGATTCTATTCGTTGTGAGTGATTGGCCGACCGAGCGAGATTCTATTCGTCGTGTGTAATTGGCCGGCCGTGCGCACTACTGCTGCAGAGCTCCATTAAGTGGGTCTGGTTGAAAATCGGGTGCATTTTCTTAAAACTCGAGGAACACATTTGCCGACATCACTTTCATTCGTTACTCCTACATATTTCCGCTGAAGAAGGGGACTGGAGTTCCCCGAAAGCACCGGATGAATAAAAGATTTTTTGAAACAACGGTGTGGATTCGTAACAAAGCCTCATGTCAAAACTAAGTGGATCTTAAAAATGCCATGCACTTTTAGCATTGCTGGAATCCGTAAAGAACAACTGATCACACCACTGGACTGGCGTAGGAGAGATTGGAGGCTAACGATCTACTAATGTTGTAGAATATGTATAGTTGTCACAGGATGACTTCCGGAACTATTTGCGAAAGCAAAAGGGGGTCTTGCAAAGAATACACCCGACATACTGCGCATCAACAAAGACAATGCCTTACTTATGTCATCATTTCTTCGATACGGGAATTGGCGCCGGCGCTAATTCCTCCGTGACCTGCCGAGTGTTCGACCATGCATGTAGGATCGTAATGCGACTTTTTTCCATGTTGAATGGCGTACGTGGGGTTTCTGCACAAGGACCGTAGCGCAACGGAACAATGGATGACGTAATTGGGTCACACATGCTGTAGCGTCGGGCAAATTCTTTACAAGCACCGCAAAAGGTTCTTGGGGTTTTCGTACAACTAATAATTGCCCGAGAGAATTAGAACCGATACCTCTATTCCGGTTTTAATGAGACACAAGCCATTTAACCTGCTGTATTCTTCCGACTTATACACAATAATTTGGTCCTGCCCATTTTTGTTCTGTTCGCAAATTTCTATCGTAATAATGGAAAGTATGTAAAATTGATCACCTAGTGTTTCGTAACAGGTTTCTTCAAGTTAGTTCATTTTTGGGGCTGCAGGTAAAGCTATTTATTGAAGCGAAAACCGCAACGTGGATTAACGATCAAAGTTGCAACATACCATAGTAGTTGACTACTCACGGGCAAAGGAGCAGGACATCTTAAAATCGGCGAAATTTTCGTTAATGGTGCGTTGTAAACTTGGCGCCGACGTTTCTTTTGCTGATATGGGCTTACTTTTGTGTCTGCGTTTAGTGCTCAGGATTTTAATAATTGCAAACTTAGTATACTGACGAGTGCCCAGAACGTTGTAGGAGAACATAAAGAACCACATATACGAATAAGACTTTTCGAAACATTCTGCCTAGACGGAACGCCACCTTCGCTACTACTGGCTGTATTATCCCAAACTTTTGAAATGTTTCATGTTCATTGTGAGTATACGTATGACGCTAAATTTTCTTCAGTCACCGATACACTGGCAACGAACGGAACTAGTTTCGAAAACAGCGTAGATACCCATGCATTAACTGGGAGACAAAATATTGTGATTCACACGAACCACTCCACACACGTCAAAAATAACCCTTACGCGCACATATGCATCCACATTCGGTGCATACATATACCGGCATCAGATACTGATCGTCGTCTCTGTTGTATTTCAAACTCATAGGTATATCATAGATCAAGATCATCATATGCCGTTCATTCATGGTAAGGTTTTACCAACGAAGAACTGTCCAAACGCGAAGGTTGTATAAATTTGACAACACATAAGAAAGGGTTCACCGCCATGCTTTTCATATAAAGCACAGCATCGGCTAAAGCAAACTCACTTTGTCGAACCAAAAAAAATTAACCATAGTAGCAACGAGTAGAACGGCAATGGACCCAGCGAAAGTATGCCTTCATTTACGGCGCAATCAGCTTCGTCGCTGGCATAGCAGTGTTCCTCAGCAGTCCGTTGACGTATGCAAATTCGAATATTTGTCAAAACGAGGGCATAGGTGCAAAATACTGAAGATTTGAAGGAAAATTTTGACCATTTCATGTACAAACTTGATCAGTTCCTCTTCGTTGTTCAGCAGACTTGTACTCGCAACAAAAGTGCTCTACAGGCGGTTTATTCTAAAAACAAGAACACGGAACGTACGATATTCGGAGCTTTCGGAAAGCTCCAATTTTCAGACCGTTCATGAAATCATACGAGTCCGTTGCATTGCACAGAATCATGTTTTCAATTAAAGAGGCATTACGGATAACGTTGCGTTCATTGCTTTAATTCCAACAGCAAGTTTGAATACAGGGTTCATTGTAACGGGTAAAGGTGTGATTGTTCAACGATAGACGCGTGACTACCCATTTTTGCTCTTGTTCGAGGTGTCTGTAATCACGTGTAAGCAAGCCTCATCTGTGGAAGATTGACGAGTTTATCACTAAAGGACAGACGGTGGCAAATACTTGCGAGCGATACAATTTTTATCGTAACTTTCGGAACAGCCTAGTTCCGTCTTCAACGGTTAGCAAATGCCAGTAGACTGCAAGTTCCAGCAAATTTCACTGAAGTCAAATGGGAAATAATAGTTCCGCCAGCGTAATAGCACTTAAGGAACAATTACAATCAGCACAAATCATGGATAATAAACCAACTGCTTCGGACTCACTGTTTGTGGATGTCAAGTATTGATAGAACTACGTATATACCTATGGGACTAACTGTGTTGCTTCAAACTCCAAATATCAGGAGAACATTTGGTTCCACGGCAATATTTTACTAGAAATCAATCGTCATTATTGAGCAGCCAATCGTAGTCAATTAATTGTTGTGAAGTATCTTTATTACGAGTACAAACAACTTCTGGCAGATAATTTGGGAGGTGTAGACAGCAGAGTTTCACATGTTGAAACAAAATCCCCACCAGTACGTGCCAATTATCCGACACAAATCGTAAGGAACTATTTGACGCATAATTCGCTGTGTAAATGTTACTTGCAGATCGAAAGGGTACAGTAGATGGCTCAATGTTGCAATGAGCGCCTTGGCGCGCTTTCGTTGACAATCCTTTTTTGATGTGAACATATCTGACAACGATGTTCGCGCTAGCATCAACGCCGCAGCTTATTTTCCATCGAACATAATTATTCTACCTATAAATTATGCGCGAAGGAGAATTTCATGCATACTCTCGAACTCAAATTGGTGGTATTCCGGCTTTCCCGTTTTTTGATGATACCTGTAATGAAACCGCAAATGCCCTACCAGCGGATGGAGGGGCGATTGTTAGAGATATCACAGGTCAAAGACACACTTCTCGAAGCTTTCGGAACGCCCTGGTTCCGTCGTCAGCGATGTTGAAAGGGACTTTACTTGCGATCTGTCCTAATACGGTTGTAGCATTACCATGACTGTTGCGCAGACGGGCTGGACCTATGTTCTCTGTTTGTAAGCGAAGCTTTGCTTACAAGCGAACAAAGCGAGTTGCCAGGCAGGGGCAGCTGGTCTATTGGATAGTGTAAATTCAGGACTACTTTGTTACGAGTAAACGACCAGAACAGTATCTTTTCCATGGAAAAACAAGAAATGAAGCTAACGATACGTATGCTGCTACACGTTATTCGTACAAACATAATACCTCGTAAGCTATGGCACATGGCTGCACATGTTCGGTTGGCCATGCGATCGTTCCTTCACTGATCGAAGAAGAAGCTAACTTCGCAAATTTAACGCAGACACCAGAAAGTCTCATTATAGTCAAGTATTCCTTATATAGTGTGCTCTTCCACAGGAAGTCTTCAAAGGTGATCACCAAACGAACAGTAAAGCCAAAACGCACCTCACCAGCATGCAGTTACTTCAGTTATTAGCGCGCTTCGGCTTGTTGAAGCAAAAATGAAGCAATTTGTAAATGAAACCTTCGACATAGCAATTCCGCGTTTTACAAAAGCGAAAGATAGTAAGTACGGATTTTACAACGGCATGTCAACTTTTTCTGCTTGTTGGTCAGCTAACGCCTCAGTTGACAGTTCAACAAGTGCTCGAAATGTTCGCGGCTCCGTGCAAGCAAGAATAGACAACATTTTGCTGTTCAAACGTACGTTCGCCTAAAACATAGTTGAAGAGGAATAAGTCCACCGACAACACATCCTCCATCAATTATTCGATATATTCCTAACCTTGGATAATCCGTTTGTAAAAGACTTATAGTCCAAGCCGAATTCGGCAGCTCCGGCTGCAGCCCTCTTTTCGTGAAACTTCAAATAAGTTTGAGGTAGCTTTGATGAACTGTTAATCATAAATTACAAACCCATTTCATCATGGCAGGATAATTCGTGTTATTTCTTGTCATCGTCTTCCAGGCGTGATGCACTCGATCTCTGGCAACCTTGTATTTGTCCCTCGCGTCCGAGTAAAACCACTGCAATACATTTTGAAAACAGAATTTTTGGTAACGTTGGCATGCAGTTCCATGGTGTTCCAGTGCGAACTTGATCTGCTATTTCCTCTTGACAATGGACCTGTAGTCGCAAAAACTCGCTTTGCCAACTGGGGAAAAGCAGTTTTATTCCTATTCGTATTCCGTCTTCAGTGGATTGTAATGGCCCTTACCATCCTTTAGCAGAAGACGGAATATGACTGCTTCCGAAAGGTACGAAACGTACGTTCAGTGTACCTTATTTTTCGTCTAAAACTGCTTGACACCAGTAGGCAAAGTGATTTTTTGCGACTAAAAACCCACTGAAAAAGAAAATAACGGATCAAATCCGTGCTGAAACAGCATGCAGTGCAATTTTACAATAATCTATGCAAAAGTTCCGCAAGTATATCCCGATATAAAATAAAGTCCAATGAGTAGTTGCAATGGCTCGTACTCCACTAAAACGAAAGATGCTTTGACGTTTCCAAAACCTGTCGCGCTTTGGCAATGGGAAGTCGCAACGATAGGGCGAGTTGAGGAATCGTCGAGGCAGCGTACGAACGAAAGAGAGGTTCACCATTGTTCTGCAACAGAAACGATGTGAAATCCCCACAAAGCTACGCTGTACATAAAACACATTGACTACACTTTTATGACTTAATACACAATTCTCGTTAACACAGTTTCCAAGTGCAGCTCAACGAACAACTGAATGCGCTTAGGAGATTGCGCCAAGGATTAATGAAACTGCTCAGCAAAGTTGATTAAGCCTAACCGCGTAAACCTCGTCATATTAAGAGACTAACAACATTGAAAACCTAATACGTCGCGCCTGTTTCACCCAAGCGCTCTACGTCTTCACGCGTTAAGAATAAATCATTTTTTGATGCTCCCTTCCTGCCCATACTATCTGGTTAAAAAATGCTCATACAGATATTAAATTACAGGTTTATTTATAAAACTAAAAAGTATCCGGTCAGCTGAAGTCTACAAGAAACCGTTTCAGCGTTGTATGCAGGAAACATCGACTTTCATTATTACGGTTTCCTAAGTAGAACGCAGGATAGAAATTTAACAGCCACTTTCGGGCAAGCAGTAAAGCCCCCATAGGCAACCAGTCCAAACATAGCACAGCACCAAAACAATCTGACATCACATAACTTAATACTAACATCACTGGCTCTCCCTATCAACACGTTGCGTTTACTGTAAGCAGGAACTTGATTGCTACAGTAACATACACCTGTCTGCCCGATATGCTAATTTCCCTTTGACGTTGCGCTTTTTTCGTTATTCTCTGGACGTAAAGGATGCAATTCTTTCATATCTCGGCTTAAGCTCTGGCGCTGGCAGACACACCTGCGTCTGCAGTGATGAACTTGGCTATTATTAAGTGTTACGGTAATGTGCCGGGGTAGGAATAAAAATCCATAAAAGGTTAGTATTAAATAAATAAGTGGGCGTTCTTGACCACTGCCCTAATTTCTGCTCGTGTAGTTACCGTAAAAGTAGGTTCGATAGCGCTCTCATGCGGTCAATCGATGGGCGGAATGCGTAAGGGCACTCGAGATTATGCGTGTGCGTAGCAGATTCCATTGTGTTCATTGTTGAAGATGGGATGCATTGTAACGGGCTGTTCAACTGGCATGTCCACTGACTGCCACGGTGAACCCGTTGAACGCGCTACGATGTTTCTGTAATTACCTGTAAAACGATAATTGTTCCTGACGCCATCCAAGCCTTCAAGGGAGACAAAGACGGCCTGACCCCATGGGTTCGTTAGCACCTGTGGTCGTGAAAGCCAAATGGACGATGCGTCAAGCGACCTGAGAAACTACCGGTTAGGACACTGCGATAAGCAGTGATGTGCAGCGTTCGATGTCGGATCTGCAGTTAATAAAAAGTTATCCATTTCAAGATGGCTCGGCTTCATGTCGATAAAAAAGACGTGCAATTGTACGTCTTCGCCGATGCATCTGATCTCGCATTTGGAGCCGTAGTTTATGTGCGATTTCTAAAGGAGAATGGCTGCGTGTCAACATCACTGGTCATGTCAAAGTCGCGCGTCGCTTCACGTAGGATACTCACGATCCCAAGATTGGAATTGCAGGCGGTAGTATTCGCGGTACGCGTCGACCAAACTGCACCTACCATCATAGGTATTGACCCAAATCGAATAACTTACTGGACTGACTCTATGACCGTTCCCAAGTGGTTAAAATTGGAGAGTCAAAGTTGAAGCCTTTCTTGGCCCATCGGGTGGCCGAAATACTATCCAACAGCGCCGTGAACCAATGGCGTCATGTACCAGGGAATTTGAATCCGGCCGATGACATCTCGAGAGGTCTTTCCGCTCGCCAGTTAGTAAGTACATCACATCGTTGGTTCAGTGGTCCCCAATTCTTGCGAATGCGTGAAGACATGTGACCCAAGACCACAGCGTCCGTGAAAGACGACCTCGCGGATTCCGAGATTAAGGGTCGGATGTCAATGCCCTCAATGTCAGCTCTCGGAATCTTATCCTTCGCCTGTTCGACATCACCTCAGATTTTTCGAAGACTATCAAAGTTGTTGCATATATGTACCGTTTCACTGCTCGTCCGAAATGCCCTTACCAATCGAAGGTAGCATCCGGTTGGGAAGTTAAACGCGCCACGACCTTATGCATTCTTCTGCTGCAAAAGGAATATTTCGCAGAAGAACTGAAAGCTTTGTCAAACCAGCACTCCCTGGATATTCGCTCTACCTTAAGCAGACTGGACCCATTTGTCGACAAGGATGGATTGTTGCGCGTCGGAGGGCAACTGAGGTACGCTGACTTGCCGACGGATACGAAGCACACGGTTATTCTGCCAGCCTCAAGCTCGTTCATCCACCGATTAATTTGGGAAAAGCATCTGGAATTAATGCATGCCAAGACTGAAAGGGCGTTAAGGCAATTTTGGCTCCTAGGAGGGAGATGGTCAGTACGAAAGGTAATCGATCGTTGTCTCTACTGTCGTCGCATGAGCACCATACCGAGCTATCCCATTATGGCTCCGTTGCCACCGGAGCGCGTAACCTGTTCGTCGGCGGCTATCGTTAACGTGGGGGTGCACTGTTTTGAACCCTTCCAAGTCATCGTAAAATGGTCGCTCACCAAGGGCTATGGGAGTATCTTTTCCTGCTTCGCTTCTAGGGCGTCTCACGTCGAAGTACTTCATTCTCTGGACGCTCACTCGTTCATGCTCGCGTTAAGGTTTATCGCTCGCCGTGGACTTCCGTCTACAATGTCTTCTGATAACGGTCGTAACTTCGTGGCAGCGGAAAGAATATTGCATGGCATATCGACAACATTCCATTCCACCTACAACCGAGACAAAGGAATGGAGATCAGCCAAGTGTGGACAGACCTAATCACTCGTACAGGCCGTTGCGGAATCCACACTTGGCACCACCGTACGCGACCTTCCACATTATCCTATTTATATACCCATTCACATTGGTGGTATTCCGGCTTTCCCGTTTTTTTTATGACGCCTGTAATAAAACCGCAAATGCCCTACCAGCGGATGGATGGGCGATTATCAGAAATATCACAGGTAAAAGTATTTCTCGAAGTTTTCAGAACGCCCTGGTTTCGTCGTCAGCGATGTTGAAAGGGCGAACGGCGTTGAAACCCTTTCAAGATCGCTGACGACGGAACCAGGGCGTTCCGAAAGCTTCGAGAAGTGTTTTTGACCTGTGATATCACTAACAATCGCCCATCCATCCGCTGGTAGGGCATTTGCGGTTTTATTACAGGTATCATCAAAAAATGGGAAAGCCGGAATACCACCAATTTGAAAACATGAAACACGTTACAAAACATTCAGTATTCGATTTATACCCATTGCCCAAAAACAACGGACCTTTGACGATCGCTGAAGACGGAACACGGCTGTTCCCAAAGCTATGATTCGTACGTTGTTTGTATGTGTTTTTCGCCAGTAAGCACCACCTAACCAGTCACTGGTTAAGGTGTCGTTTTGAAGTGATTTTAGACTCAATACATAGCAGCAACGGGAACCTCAACCGTTAAACAACAATAGGTATATCGACAAGTGACTATGTTCGTCGTCATTTGGCCGATCGCCAAGTCGAATGGAAGTTCATGCCACCAAACGCTCCCCACTTCGGTGGTATTTGGGAGCGACTCATCGCTGCTGCAAGAAAGGGCACCCATGGCGGTCTTGCTAGGCAACACTGTCACGGACGAGTTGCTGACCACGGTCTTCGCTGAGGTCGAGTCCCTACTCAACGGTCTGCCACTGGCTTACATCGAGACAGATCCTGCGCATCCAGAACCTCTCACTCCGTTCCTACTCCTGACGGGTCAAGCAAAAGTCCACGTCCCTTCCCCCCTGAAGTTTTGTGCAATCCCAAGTGCACGATTCCGAAGCATTGGACCAGGGCGGTAGAGATTGCTGATAGATTTTGACGACGATGGCAACGAGAGTATATACCGACGTTACAAGGGCGCTCAAAGTGGACATCGCCGAATCGGGACATCCAAGTTGACGACGTCGTTCTGGTAGTGGAACCCACATCTCCCTGAGGACATTGGCTCATCGGCCGTGTCGTGCAAGTGTTCCCGGGACATGATAGATGTGCTTGCGTAGCGTCGGTCAGGACGAAGGCCGGACTCTATAAATGACCAGTCGCGAAGCTGGCCATGCTGGAGCGAGCTCGAGATAGTTCAGAATAGCGACTCCTATTTCCTAGTACAGGAAATCCCGGGGGAGTATTTAACGAATTGTATCGTTCCAGTTTTGTATCCCTAACGCGAGGGATCGGGCAAAACCGGAAGATCGTAGGAAGAGCAGATCAGGTGGGCTGGTTTGGGTTGTTGTTGTCGTCGGTGTAGGTGTCTGGTGGTGTGTGGAAGGAGAAAGTAAACTGGATTTATGTTTCGCTCGTATACCATGCGTTTTCGTCCCGCTATGTTGCTGTTGGTAACATATATAAAGAACAGATGTGTCGCATTTTAATCCCAAGATTCCTGAACCAGCACTAAGTGGCCATTTCTTGGTAGGGCGTCTTGCGAGCCACTTTTCCCGGTGTTTAAAGTAAAAGCTGGAAACAAGATTACAATCTCATGACGTTGTAAATTAACTGCGGTGCCGTTGTAGCATCTCATGGAAAGCGTTCTGAATTGCAATGGGACTACTGAAATACGTAACAATAAATTTTTCTCTTTCGTTTGATACAAAATGTGAATTTGCATTATTTCAAGAAGCAATCAAGTTGGCGGACAATCATCACTGCTCTCTTTTAGCATGAAAGTCCTTATCTCAGACTGAAATAGACAGCTTATACATAAATGAGCCTAATCATTTCACAACTTTAGACCCTTATGCTCAGCGTATTGAAACCTCGCTCTGCTACTTTCCGGTCACATATACAGTCGAATCGAGTCAGTGTGCGCCGTATCGTTCAATTTTCGGTTAAAAAGGCAACAACAATACCTATAATGCGGCAATCAACTGAATTTGGCGGTTGTATGGTTGACTAATGGTCCTTCCGTGTGCTCACCACTGTGGTTATGAGAATGACCATGCCCAATGACGCGCATAATACTTATAATGGCAAAGCCGCTAAGCGTGGCCAACAGCTTCACAAAGTTCGGGTGCTCGTTGTCTCGTTCGTGAAGGAGTACTTCGAAAAACGTGACGTACAGAAACGTACCTACGGACAATCCTTCAAACAGCATCACGACCAGGTCTGAAAAATGTCATCAGTCGATTGATTTTGAAAATAGATGCACTGAAACCCCACCTTTCGTTGTAGCTTGCATCTGACCTTGCACTACGGCAATGCCAATCACCGCACCGATCGGTGTCATCATTGAGAAAGTAACAATTGAAAGAAAAACCATTCGCAACTGCTGCGAATGAGTGCGCGCCAACTGGATGCCTAACCCGAAAGCTACAACGCATTTGTGTATAGCGATGCTAAGAAACAGAGCGGTTGCTGCCTCGTTGGTCGACTGGATGCCGAACGCAATTCCTGTTTGGCGGGAAAACCACAGAGTAAGGCGACATGCGCAAAGCAACGCGTTTACCTTCGATGATAGAATGAAAAGACAATGCCACAATAAGAGTGACCGAGCGAACCTCGTGACTGTGAGCGTGCGGTTTGAAGCCCATAACAATTGGGGGATCACTGCTGTTGTCTCCTGTCGGCAAACCGCAGCATTCGGGTTCCGCGGTAACCGGGAGTTCAATGCCAGTACATTTGCTGCAACAGAAATTTTATTTACACCGCCAAACTCAACACAATGGCTAAATAAGTGTTCAGAATCAAACCTGGCACAAGGTTCTGAATTTAAGATTTATTCAATGTGCAACAAAAACGGCGTATATGTCAACACATTGGAAGAGCTTGAATTACGGAAGCATAGCATATTTAAAAAGTACAACTCTTTCTGACCTTAACGATGTTCATTAAAACAACTTTGAAGCTAAAAGACTACACGAGTTTCCCCATGGCTTTGCGAAACCCCGTAGACGATGCCTACGCGAAATATTCAATTGGTCAAATTTGATCGCAGAACATGGTTCTATACAACTTACGGGACTTAACTAGCAATGACTCGAACAAGCTTACTCGTCGCAAAGCGATTCATCAGGACTGTCACTTTTTTGTGTATGCTGTTTGGATTTGGATCTTCTCGTGGAATCGTCTTCGGAAGAATCGTGTTGATGTCGTATGTGTATATGGACAACGCTAAACGACGGAAGCAACGTCAGTGGAAATGCAATGGCGGAGGGATGAATAAATATATGAACATTAGGCAGCAAGGCAGAAAAAGCAAACATTTGTATTCTAACTTAAAGCAAAGTGATATATTTGCGCTTCAAAAGAACGCCTCTAGCATCTGACTACTCCTGCCAACACAACGCAGTTGGTCTTCTCTTTTCCAGAAACTTTGTTGGTTCTGACAAGCTTCGACGAGCTGCCAAGACTGTAAGCATCACAGAAACAAGATTTTTAGGAAAAAGTAGAGCATGTATATATATATATATATATATATATATATATACAGTGGAACCTCCAAAGTTGACCACCTTTATAAGTTGACCGAATTTTTTCGGTTGGCCGGCCCCCATTGTGAAGCATAGGAGAGTTACCTCTACATATTGACCACCTCCATATGTTGTACCTTGACCACCACAACTGAGACACTGGCTACTAATTACTACATGTTTTCACCTCGATAAGTTGACCAGCAAAATGCCGTGAACATTATGAAGTGAAGTTTGCTTGTGTTATCAGTGTGCGCGCATGTGTCACGACTGTGAGCGTGTTCCCACATATGAGCATGTGTCATCACTGCATCATGTGGAACAGAAATCATTAGCATGTGGAAATCATTAGCATGCTTGTATTATCAATGTGCTCGTATGTATCATCACTGCTTCTGCCATGGTAGCGTGCATCTGTTCCGACCATTCGCATTTGTGCCCCCTTTACAGATTGGTAAAAGCTGCATTTGTCCTCTTTCTATTTCACGAGCACTTGCCTTCAGTGCGCTTTTTGATTTCGCCGTTTTGGAGTCTCCGAGAGTAAGCGCTGTACATCACTGCTGCCCTTTCTGTGTTCGCTCCTACTCTATCATCTATCGATTCTGCTGTCCGTTCACGACCGCACATCGACGTAACGTTTTACCTTACTCGTGCGTTAGTTGTATTTTACTGTTTTGTTTTACTTTGCTTTTACTGTGTCTGTGCTTTACTTTAAGCTTGACCTTAATAAGATATGGCCCAAAGGAAAGCACAGAATGAATTAACGCTTAAGGAAAAAAATGACCTTCTCCAGTTTTTGGAGACGAATAGCGAAAGAATGACCGCGGAACGCTTCGCTGTGAGTAAAACTACAGTCCACAACATCAAGCAACGTAAATCTGAGTACTTAGAGAGGAATGAGAAGGAGAAAGGAGAGTTACAAAGGAAAAGAAAAAGAAGTGGTCTGGATGAAGTGAATGAAGCGACTCTCTGTTGGTTCAAACAAATGAGAGCAGTCAACGTCCGAGTTTCCGGACCAATGATACAAGAAGTTGCTAGAAGATATGCACAGGAATTGAAAGTAGCCGATTTTCAAGCATCACAAGGGTGGCTGGAAATATTCAAACTGCGACATGGTATCTCCCAGAAAGTCCTATCCGGAGAGTCTAACAACGTTTCAGTAAAAGTTGTGGAAGAGTTTGTTCAAAAGTTTCCTGAATTTTCCCGAGGTTTCAGCGATGAAAACATTTTCAATGCTGATGAGTGGGGACTTTTATTCAAAGCGATGCCTCAGAAGAGCCTGGTTATGAGGGGCGAAGCTTGTAAGACCGGAAAACTTTCAAAAGAACGATTAACAGTTCTACTGTGCGCTAGTTTAACAGGAGACAAACTGAAGCCTTTAGTGATTGGTAAATCTTTAAAACCAAGAGCGTTCAAGAATCTGAATCCTGAACATCTCCCAGTTACTTGGAGGTCCAATCGGCGCGCATGGATGACTGCTGACTTATTTGAAGAATGAGTAAGAAGTGTCAACAAAAAAATGAAGAAGAAGAAGAAGCGTTCAATTCTGTTGACAGTAGACAATTGTCCTAGCCACCCTTAGGTAGAGAATTTAAGCAACGTTACCTTGAAATTTCTTCCTCCAAATACGACTTCAAGAATACAACCTCTTGACCAAGGTGTCATCAAAGCATTTAAGATGCACTACCGGGCACATCGTTTAGACTGGGTCGTTTCCAAAACTCAAAGGAGTAACCTGACTACTGACGCATCTGCATTCGTTGGATCGGTTAACGCTCTAGATCAGTGTTTCCCAAGGGGGGCGCTAGCGCCCCCCTGTGGGCGCTGGAAAGTCTTTGGGGGGCGCTGAAGCCGAAAGGGGCACTTGGGGGGCGCTGGTAAGCCTGGGGGCGCTAGCGCCCCCCCCCCTGCGGAGCTAAAGGGACGCCAAATAATTCTGCTGAGTAAAGTGCATGTTTGACGTTGGATCGTGGTGAAGGTGAAGTCTTGGTGAAGCGATTCTAGATAGTCGCTTCACCAAGACTTCATCGAACGGTTCCAGGATATCCTTTCTCTGGAGGTCCCAGATTGGGTCATAAACCCTTTCTCTGCGGTTGAGAATGCAGGACTACAATTGCAGGAAGAGTTGCTAGAGCTGCAGGCCAATGAAGAGCTCAAGTCAAAATTTAAACTTGGGTATAGAACCTTCTGGCTGCAACACGATATCTCACGCTTCTACCCAAAATTGTGGTCTTTAGTGAGGAAGCTACTTATTTCATTTCCTTCTTCGTATCTAGTTGAGCGTGGATTTAGCGTCGTTGCGGAACTGCTAACGAAGAAGAGAAATAAGCTGCAAATTGTAAATCGGGGCGACCTGAGACTCCGGCTAACCAGCATAGAGCCGAACATTGAAAAGTGGCTCTCGCTGCGTGGTTTCCAAGTCTGACAATGAAGTTCGCTCGCTCTATTACACTTGTGACTACAGCAAGTAAATTCATTAGCGTTATGTACCACATTTTTTCGGCTAAGAATATTGCGTGGGCGTTCAACTTGCTCTGGCAAACCATGCTCCCGCCTAGGGGGGCGCTGGAGAAATTGCTGGTCCAAAAGGGGGCGCTGGCGAGGAAGCCGATGGGAAACACTGCTCTAGATTCTGTTCTCCGGATCAGTTTCGCGTGGAACAAAGTACAGCCAGAAACAATAATGAAATGCTTCCGAAAAGCTGGATTTGTTACAAGTCAAAAAAATGTCATTACGGCCTCCTCAGACAACATGGGAATATACCCAGGAGTCGACTTCGAAGCATTCGTTACAATGGACGATGAATTGGTGACTTGTAATGAACCTGATGCAGAATCCATTTTTCAAGCAGTACTATCCAACGTGCGGGAAATGCATGAGTCGGCTGATGACATAGAAGAAGAAAGCGATAGCGATACAGAAGTCGAAAAGACAGTAACAGCCGATGACGTTCGCCGTTCACTACATCAGCTGAAGTTATTTGCTGCTGAAAAGTGCCCCTATATGTTTAATGCAATGATCGACGCTGAGTTTGCTTTCACCACTTATGTCTACAGCAAGAAAGCAAAGCAGACAACGATAGACTCTTTCTTTACAAGTGCAACGATCGGGCCATAAAATACATTGATTGTAAACCACTATTTTATTTTTATTGTCTTAATACTAATTCAGCTTTTGTTATTTTACTTTCGCAACGTTCCTTCATATAGATTACTGCATTCCTTCTTCAGTAAAGTGTTTGGAAGGAATTGTTGTGTGTTTACGACTGAATTCAAGGGGAACCTCTGTAAGTTGACCACTTCCACAATATAAGTTGACCACCTCTCTTACCGCCCTTAGTAGTCAACTTATAGAGGCTCCACTATATATATATATATATATATATATATATATATATATATATATATATATATATTGAAAATCGGGTGTTTCGTAACGGATTTCATATTTTCAATGTGATGGTATTCCGGCTTTCCCGTTTTTTGGATGGTACCTGTAATAAAACTGCAAATGCCCTACCAGCTGATGGATGGGCGATTATTAGAAATATCACAGGTCAGAACTCTTATCGTATCGTAGCTTTCGGAACGCCCTGGTTCCGTCGTCAGCGATGTTGAAAGGGAATTGGTTTATTCCTCTCAGGGATCTTATAGGCACAAAACGGGGTCAAGGTGGGGATCGGCTTGGTATGGTGCAGCATCTGGATTTATTAATAGCTGCATTCCATACCTCGCTAATCTCCACGCCTTGGTCGCGACTGATGGTACGATTGTGTCTTATGAACAATGCTTCCTTAATCCGCCTTAGCTGGAACCTGTTTTCGCGGCAGATTACGTTCGGTCGCGGGTCAAGTGCGCAGTGGATGGCGTGCTCAGCGACCGCGGAAGCTTTGATGGCCTCCTCCATGATCTTTATCGGAGCGAGGGATTGTGGTCGGCCACGGCGTACGGTATGTGACCCGTTAAGTCTTTGTTCTGCATTCTTGTAACGGGTCACGTACGCCGTGTGCTCACGAAACCTGTGGGATAAAGTGTTGCCCGTTTCTCCAATATAGGAGGCGTGGCAACCACACGTAATTTCGTAAACTACGCCTGGTCTGCTGTCAAATGGAACCATGGTCTTATCCGTTCTCACGATCGTGCGAATGTCACTCGAAGATTTGAAATGGACGGTGAAGTTTCTCTAAACTCTAAACTCTGTTCTCTAAACTGCAAATTCTGGCCAATTATAGCGAGGTATATATATATATATATATATATATATATATATATATATATATATATATATATATATATATATATATATATATATATACCTCGCTATAATTGGCCCTCGCTTTATTGCGCCCGCGGCGCCTGCAACATTGACTATGTAAACTGGCTGTCGGTCCGCGCTGGACAGTTCATCTCTATTCTTCGATGTGAGGATACTTAAACGTAGGCGGACGAGCGACCCGTTAGCGACTCGCTAAGAGTTCGGATAGTAAATAGTAATCTTTTAGCAATAAAGATGTGTTATCTACCGCAATTGCGTTGTCCTTTAGTCTCAGTCTCGTTGCACATATTATATACAGTGGAGAAGCTAGGCTTCTTGACCAGGACAACTGTACTCCAGCGCTAGGAAACCAACATCTCACCTGACCCACTTTATTGCCATATTCGTTTTATTGCGATGGCTTGGAACCAATTGTGCAACTATAGCGAGGTATAGGTGTATATATATATATATATATATATATATATATATATATATATATATATATATATATATATATTGGAAGACAGGATGTCTTTTAACGGGAGCATGGATCTTCATGTTGTACTTTTTCACGGATTTTGTCCCGTTGCTATCTGTACGTGATGGATCTGTAAACTAACACGGTCTCCCTACCAACGGATGGATGAGAGTAGTTATAGGAAGAGCACGGTCAGAACACAACGTACAGTTTCTCGGATATTTCGGAACGCTCGAGTTCAGTCTTCAGCGAGCAAGAGTTGCTCGCTGAAGGCTCCTGCTCGCTGAAGACGGAACTCGAGCGTAGGGTAACTCGACACTATAACTACTCTCATCCATCCGTTGCTAGGGAGACCGTGTCAGTTTACTTACAGATCCATCACCTACGGAAAGCAACGGGACAAAATCCGTGAAAAACTACAATATATATATATATATATATATATATATATATATATATATATTCACCTAGAATCTAATATACGCTACTGCTGAACATGTGGCATAAAGGATGGTTGAAGATAGCCCCAGGAAATGGATGAATGTGGATAATGTTTCATATTATATGAACCAGAAAACGTGCAGACGGTTGCACGTACAGAGACAGAAAACCGTTTTAAAAAAGTCAAGCTATGAAGAAATAGAAGAAAACGTACGAGGAACAATATCTATTGATAAGTTAACTCAGCCGACAGGTACATTGCTCAGAAACCTACAGCACGGCATTTCTATATTGAAGAAGAAATAATGAGCGCTTAAATGCTGCAAAATAAACTATGATAATCAAAGAAACACCAAAATGTACGGAACAAGTAATTTTGCACGAAATATTCCAAAAAGTAGAAATAGCGCAGCGAAAGAGTTGGCATTTGAAAATCCGATTACATAAACTTCTGGCCATTCAGGCGTGCTCCCGTCTTCGCCAGTTCACGACAATTACAAGTCGTCACTTCAGATGAAGACAGTGATTCAGACGGTTCCCACTTGCTGGTACGCACAAATAATTCGACTTAGTTTCATAGAAAGTCCCTCACTTGGGAAATGTATGTCA
The DNA here is from genome assembly GCA_000612645.2 of Trichuris muris. Lineage (NCBI taxonomy): Eukaryota > Metazoa > Nematoda > Enoplea > Trichinellida > Trichuridae > Trichuris > Trichuris muris. The sequence goes on along the minus strand of CBXJ02000282.1, from coordinate 22,478,101 downwards.
GATTTTCTACCTTATTCGACAAAACTGCTGACCAGTGTACCTGTTCTTCGTTAAAATTCATTCCTTCCGCTCAATGCTTCTACTATATCTACGAACCAGCGCAACAGTTAACTGGCAGCAAGGTCAGCAAGTTAGCCATCGAGTAAGCTACATGAGCCGACCAAAATGCCTGCAAATGCACTAACCCGGCATTCTACAGGTTCTAACAAAGACACATTTGACACAGTAGCTGCATGCTTTAAAAAATACGAAACGGTCGTTGCCAGAAAAAGTTTCGCTGCTTTCGGGGCAAGCAAAGCAAACCGCTGTACTTTATGCACGTGAAAATATAAATTAATAAGTTTACAAACACGATTTTCCTGGCCGTGTGCCGTTCGCGGACAACTGGCTGAAAAATACTGACAATGCGCATTCAATTAGTCATACAATCCACCTAGCCTGGCAGTCCGTCAAAATTTCAACACTGTAACTTGTGCACTAACCTGGAACATGACTTATTTTTTCTGCGCATCTGATGAGTGCCAACGAAATACAGAACCAGTTCTTCAAGCAAAAATACAAGAAAAAATCCAATGCATGAAATAAGCTCTGCGAAGGGATAATCGCTGTCGACGCCGTAAATTTTCATTAAATCATCGCAGTTGTGCCTGCAACGGCGCGAAAGGAAAAGCTTAGGAAAAGGGAAGTTTCGACCATTGCTCACCTAACTTCCGGTAGCAGATGGAGGAAACAAGTGGCAAGAAAGATACCACCGGCAAAGCAGCTCAGCAAGCAGAGGACCAGCGAAGGCCAACTTCGTGAGCTCGTATGCTGCGCCGCTGCCCTCTGTCGCAAAATTTTGAGCAGCTACAGATCGGACAGGTGAGCAAGCAAAACCTGAAGACTTCCGTTGGTACCTTCACTGGCAAAAGGCCGAAGCCGAAACAAAGAAAGAATAACAGCACGGTAAGAATGACTTTTAGCACGACCGGCTCCATTGCCAAAGGTCGTCAGTCAAGCCACACACGCCGATAGACTGGATGGAAATGAGCTAGCCTGAAATAAATAAAGTTTTAATACTACGGACCCCACTGTTACGTAACAATAAACCAAGACAACTGTATTTTTGAATAACAATTCCTCGAGTTTCTAAAGCGCAAAGCTAAACAAAACTTTGTCACATAAACTTCTGGTAAGAGTGGTATCCGCTTCAAAAGATCGGCGACTGTGTAAGCTTAATCGAAAGCAAGGCAACATGTAGCGACAAGACGGCAGCTAAAAGCAAACCTTGCGAATAACTAAACAGAGAGGCGCAAAAACAAGACGCAATAGACAGTTGATGACGAAATCAAGTTTTAAGTCACTGTGTCAACAACGGCTCCATGCAGGATGCCGGCCACCAGTTTGGGAACTTGTGTTCGGATATGCAGGCCATAACGCAGGATGCGTCACGGTTCCAATCACCTGAACGCGATTGAATGGAGAATGGTTAACAAGCTATTCTAATGGGTCAAATAATCCTTACGCTAACACATCACGCAGGACATCTCGACCTTCCCAGGTTGATCGTGGCAACGTTTTAACAAGCCGGCCCACGAAAGCAACCGCCTGGTGAAGAGTCGAAACAGCCTTCAAAAAAGTACAGTATAACAACTAAGCAAGACTCCGATTCTGTAGGTGCGGCGATCGTGCTGTTCGGCTGCGGAAAATTCCGAAAGCCACTAAAGCGTGCGCAATCCGGCGAACAACCAGAAACGCCGCCAACGGAACAACCTGTCGGGAATGAAAAATGACTTATTGCTTTTAATTCGTCACATGCGAACGGAATATCCACTCGGAAAATGCGCTGATTGAGCATCTGGCCACCTCAGCCGAAAGGCACTGATGCCGCTGCGTAATTTGGAAAACATCCTCAACGACGCAACTGACTACAAGAGGAGGAGTTAAACTGCTGCTGCGATGGTAAAATTGTAGGCTTCGTCAAGAAAGGATCAATGCAAAGCAATCTACGTCCGACCACAGCCACCGAGCGGTTAAAATAAACTTGATTCTTCATTACTGCCTGACTATAGTTTTACTGTATCTACTTCTACGTACCATTGCGAAGTGGAGAAAGGCGCAAGTGCCATTGCTCGAGATAGTTTTGTATTTCCCTTTCTATGAATCAATTGTTTTCCGCCGCGTACCAGTTTTTGAATTTGGTTATGTCACCGGATACGTCACTTTAATGGTTTCGTCGGTGCTTATTGCCGTTCGAACTTCTATCCGTCGTGGCCAGTTATCGTTGAGGAGACACGAGATGAACTTGTGCCAGCGCGGCTTCCGTCGTTCGAAGAGCACACTGGTCAAGCATCGCTGGGTAGGCGCTCAACTTCCCTTCTTTTCTGATGCTCACTAAGCGAACTGGGTGTGTTTCCAAGTGGCAACGAGAAGGCCTTTTTTAACTGCACATTGCGTGGCTCGCGCAACGACAGCTAACGACGTGATAATCGCTTGCGCCAAAGCTGAACAACAGGATTTTAGTTTCAAGTCGCTTTATCCTGAGTGCGTCTGGTTTACGTAAACTAGTAATATTAATATTAACCTTGAATGTTAGGCTGTTTTGAGCGCACTGGCTTGCATTTAAACCAACCGTTTGACAAAATACAAATTCCGCTGCATTTCAATGGTATAGCTTCGCAGTTGTTGAGATTCCAACGGCTGTCTCATGTTTGTTCTTTCGATAATTAGCAGCCGCTGTTTGCCACTACCCTTTAAGAACGCTTTGAATGGCATTGCGTACCAACCTGCGCATCAAAATGGACATACGTCAAGAGGGGCTTTGATTCCTACTTGCTGAGAAGTGTGAGAAGTCGGCATTTCGTCTAAGCGTTCCCTGCTGTGAGGCAATCCGAAAAGTCATTTTGACCAATTAACTTTATTGCTGCATATACCTTCGAGTAGGAACCACCCCATCTGCACATCAGCGTTAACCACATACAAGTACATTAATTTCGTCTTGATCGAATAACGAGTTCTAGAAGCTAGGAGCTCTTCGAAAGTCTCTTGCGCATCTCGCTGTTTGGTGAAAATCTGCCGTTTAAAGAAATGGGTCAGATGTTTGCAGAAAAGACTGCCCGCCGTTAGAGGCTTGGTAAATATGCTGGGTGAAGTAGAATTTCGTAGTTTCAATTTTTGCATCTCACTATCACTTTCTGTTGACCAAGCTTGGGTGTGTGCCCTGCAACTTTTGGTTCCTTGTTCGTATCCTCAACTGTGCTTCTTGTAATGAAGTTTCGAAAAGTGATGGGCGGTTCTCTTTTCACGACCACTAAACGGTGGCCTTTAACTTGCTGATGTACCCTCGGTTTGGATTGCCATTTCGGTGGTAAGCCAACGTTAATTGTTGCGAGGAGGGCTTTGGGTTGTCGCGTACGATTTATTCTTCATCACACGTCACACTGCGAACAAGGTAAGATTCGCTTTTGTAACCTAGAAGGATCAAGCAACGTTGAAGTTTTTGACTTTCGTTTGATTGTTGTGGTACCCTTTTGTCAAACTTCTTTGATTGTCCTATTTAACGTAGATGCCCAACCACTGTTGTACAGTTAGCGTTAGGTCCTCTGCCATCCTTCGTCTTGCTTCTGCTCGGTCCTATTTCAACAGTAGCACCACGTAATGGTCCCGAATTTCACGACGGTCCCTGTTTTCACGTAGTTCGTCTCCATCACGAAATTTTTGGAACTAACGTTGTACTACACTTTCGATGACCTTACCGTCGCCAACTTCTCTGTTAGTATTCTCGGAATGTTCTGCAGCTCTCATTTAGTAGAATCCTCTCAATGGTTCCACTTTTTCATCTAGTGGCAAATTCAGGCGCTTAAGCTAGTGGCGCAAACATCCGATTTCACATCAATGGCCTACATGAGCATCGATGGGAGAACGACGACTCGCCGATAAGCAAAATGGTTTGCAATAGGAAAAGATGAGAGAACTTTCAGCGTGCCTACTACTTTGTGCTTCTTGCGCAAATTACGTGAAGTCTGGTTGCTTCTTGTTTGCCATGATTTTCGTGACAAGAATTACCTAACTTCCTGAAGTTGTTGGAGAACATGCGAAGCAAAGCACAAGTTGTACTGTTTCCATGCGACCTTCTATTGCTCTTCTTCAGGCCTCTGAGCGGAAACGGAATCCCCGCTTTCTGGCCGTTCAGTACTTCGACATGTGTTACATGCCGGTCTTCAAGGAAAAATGGCCGTCTATTCGTCTAGGTCTGCTTAGCGATCCAAAGTACGGCGCTGCAATCAACACCCTGGCCGCGGACGACACCGTGCTTAAAGGTTTACTCGAACTGGGAACCTTTGAGCTGTTCGACCAAATAAAGGACTTACGTTCCACCGGGGAATCCTTTTTGCTGAAATCTCAGTCGACAGAAATGGATGTACAGCCTATCGAGCTGCCTTCCGCAATGGGCGAACTATCTAGAGATGAAAGTGCCTTAGGGGAATTCATTCGGCCGACAGAGTTCATCACCAAGGGTGTACGCCCTAACGCCGCCATTGAAATGTGAACTATCTCATGCCCAATCTAAAACAGTTTGTCCAACCGAACTTCTTTCAGGCGAAGTCCAAATTTTGCGCCCGCGATTTCTCAAGACTGCGTCATACCGTACGACGTACAATATCCCGAGAATTTGAAGATAATGCTATTCCCTCCCGGCGATATTTCAATTTTCCCGCCTTCCTGCGCGATGGCCGACGGTTCCCTTGGTAAGTCTGATTGCTTAGGCAGCCTTTAAATTGCATAACAGCTGTGAAAATCCCACAGCGTATTATTTAATGGATGTTGCTTCGGTGCTGCCCATCATTGCGTTGGACCTTAGGCTCGGCGACTCTGTTTTGGACATGTGCGCCGCGCCGGGAGGCAAAACGCTTCTCATACTTGGCACATTGCTGCCCGGTAAGCTGGCCGCCGGCGCCGCTCCGTTGGCGAGCGGGCAAACTTGGACTTGACGATTTGCAGGTTCGATAACTTGCAACGACCTCAGCCTTCGTCGTTTCAATCGCCTAAGGCGAACGCTGAACTTCTATGTGCCCGCGGACTGTGAGCTGCGGAGAAGAATTGTTTTGAAAAGGGAAGACGCCTCAGACGACCAATGGGACGAGTTGGAAAAATACGACAAAGTGCTGGTCGACGCTCCTTGTACGAACGATCGACTCTGCAGCGACGACGATTTGAACTTGTTCAGGCGCAGTAGAACAGAAGAACGTTTGAAACTTCCTCATGTACAAATTGCCCTGATTCAGTAAGTCGGCCAGCGGACGAGCTTCGCCTTTCGTTCCGAAATGGACTACGCTAAAATGGACCTTTTAGAAATGGAATACGATCGCTGAAGCTTGGCGGCAGTTTGGTGTACTCAACGTGCACGCTATCGCCTGTTCAAAATGACGCCGTCATCGAAGAGGTCCTTCGGCAAAACAGCGAAGGTCCAAAAGTGGCCATTTGTGATCTTTCCTCCGTTGCGTGGCCGCTGCAGCGATCGGGTATTTTCCATTTTCACCCTTGCCGGTACGGTTTGCAGGTAGTTCCTTCGGTCTTGTCGAACTTTGGCCCTATGTACGTGTGCAAGCTGCAGAAAATGGCCTAACAAATCACCTTGTAAGCTCGTGGATGTAGGAAAGCAAATTTCCAACGTCAACAGAGCGACCGCTGATATTGCGCTGCCAACGTGAGATGCCTCAATTGCGGTTCGGTGATTGTTAAATAGCTTAGGGGAAATGCTGCGATTAATTAAAGACAACTCTTGCACTGCGCCCCTTTGAAGCGCTTTTTAAGGCTAGAAGAGCTGCGGATATGTAAATTGCTTTTTAATACGACCGTTCCTGTGAAAGTAGAACCTGCACATCAGCGCTGTCTGTATTAAATGGTGCGGCTTCTCGCACACGCAAACAAGCAACTGGTTTCCTACAGCGTTCGCTTATTTTCTTTAAGAGCGCAAATATTCACAGCGGATGAGCAGCGATTATTGAATTCCCTGGAAGGTGCTCCATTGCCCCTCGATTTCAACGACGACGTTGTACCGTATCGTTAATTGAAGCAACGCTTACGCAGCGGCAGTGTTCACTTACGGTTCCGTCAGTGAATCGTTATTACTGGAAATGATGGCTCCGGTTGACATCTGCATCCAATTACGTAATCATCCTTCAATTGCGTTGCCCTTCTTGCGCAACAGCAGTTAAACAAAAGCCAAAATTGAAAGCACGTCTGCCTATTGAATGCAATTTGTTAAAACTGATTGTGCCTATCATATTCAATTGCCTGTACATTGTGCGTAGGAACTAAAATCGCTATCTTCAGCAACGCTCATAAACGCGTGGCATTTGTGCGCCATCCTAAACTCGATAGTCCAAATATAAACTCCAACGCGTAGTCTAGATTGCAGGCTAAGAAGACGTGGGAATAGGTTTCCTACGCTCGGGCAACATGCATAAGTAAGGTAAGGTGTAGCATGGTCGGCCGCGATTACGTCATTATGCAAAGGAACATTGCAAAACCGGTCCCTCCTGAATTCTACCGGTGACATCATTCACAATGACATACTAGAAAGACAACAAAGCTCCACTGAGTAGAATAGCCTCTGATGTTACCTTTATTCAACCCCGTTCGTTCATTCAAAGAAGCAGAGATGGTCAGGCGGCGGCACAGTGGGTGCGCCTGAAGCTAGAAGAGAAGTCAACGCCCACACCTTTCTTCATTCCTCCCACTTCGGCCGGCTAAAGTTCCTCCTTTGACAATGATTCATTTTTGATTGCGTTGAATCCAGCGTGCAGTATTTCCTTCGCACTTGTAAGCTCGTTGTAGTCGACAATGCCATCGCCGTTGAAATCCAGTATCCAGCCAACGCTCGGGTCCCGTTGGCGACCGCTGACCGTATTCTTCCCCTTCTCGCCCATTTGCCTAATGTCCGCAGCAAGTTTCTCTTCGTATTCACTCTGTGATACTTTCCCGTCGGCGTCCAAATCAAAGTAGCCGAGAAAGTAGGTTGCCATTTCGCGCGGGTTTATGCCAAAGCCGGTATGCGCTTTGCCGTACTCGTCTTTCTCCCTCGCCAAGGTAGCCTCGATCTGAACGAAAGAAATGAACATTTCTGCATGCAAATCCTCGGTGCAAATTCAGAGCTCACATCGTCCAATGTCAAATAGCCGTCCCCGTTGCTGTCCATTTCCTTGAACTGCAGCTCGCTAGACCAGGGCTCCACGTTCAGGATGTTTACTTCGAAGGTGATCCAGTGCTCTTCCTTGGGGAAGCGCTTCCATTCTATCAAGAACTACGAATGATCTGTCAACCAGAGTAAGCATGCGACTACTCTTAGCCGGTTTCCTCTGTGCCAGACGCCAAGGAACGTCCACCCTGAGCACGTCGTTTTTGCACACGTTCCCCAGAGCTTTATCCAATCCAGGAATGATCAGACCAACCTTGAGTTGAATTCGCACAGGACTTCCGGTTTTGTAACTATTGAAATCAAGTGGCTCCACGAAGTATAGTAAGCTGACTTACGAGCTGTCGAACAGAGGACCACTCTCCAAGTAACCTTCGTAATGGAAGGTGATAAAATCCTTGCGTTTGGCTCTTCTTGCGCAATCCTTTTGCCTTCGCTGGAACTTCACCTTGATGTCCAACGGCTTTCCTTCCACTTCTTCTTCCAGCGCACGGATCTGCGCAGATGTCATTGGTTTTCCTTCAGCTCGAATCTCTATGATTGGTATGGCATCTTCGCCGACCTTCGCCTGGCCATCGGCTCCTAAGGACCGACCGACCTCAGCGAAGGCGGGAATAATGACGGCCAGAACCAACAGGGCGCTTTCCAACGCAGCGTCTTTCCTCATGAACAGTCTTTGCGGCACGGTCCGTTTGGCGAGCCAGTTTTGTCGCACTGCATACAAGAGGTCATTTGTTCCTTGGCATTTTTCGCCATGACCCATTTCCTGGTGCGTTCGAGTCTTTCCGCAGTACTGCGCGCCATCGGATCGTCCTCACCGTTGGGTCATGTTCTTATGGAAACAAGCTTGCCCATGACCTTGGCAACACGGGCCAGGTCACGTCTTCTGGACAAAACCCTGCTGGCGCCACTGTGTTCCCTGTATGAGCACGTTGAGCAGCTCGCCAAGGAGGTCGTAACTATTGGAGCGGCTATTGGTGCTGCTACATTCCTTTGCTTGCTGCGTACGAAGCAATTTGAGAAGAAAGGAGCGCTCTCGCAGTTTGGCTGAAATGAAGACTGTACATCAGTGAAGCAGTACAATTCGCGCAGGTCAACGTTTTCCCATTACGGCAGAAAAACTGGTTGAGACGCATCGAGCCTACGATGCGTTCGACTCCTTATCTGCTACCTGAAAATCTGTAAGCGTAGCTATTTTCCGTCGCGTAGCAAAATGCAGGCGTTCCATAAAAAGTTGCATTTTGATTGGGCAGAAGTACGAGCGCTTTAATTTTGCCGATCTCTTCAGAACGCGGGCAGACTAAGGCCCGAACTGTCTGAACCGTACAGCCCAAGCAAATGATGTCGCCTTCGTGGAAGGTTCGCTCGGTTGAACCGTTGGAATACCAACATTGTCGATCGGTGTCCCACTTTCCGATTCTTGGGAATGCGGCGGAAATGTCCAAATTACCGAACGGGAAAATGCAACCCGAAAGTACGGGAAAAGCGTTTAGGAAAACGATTTTGCTGGGAGTGTCAAAGCAGACTTGCCGACCCAGACCGCGACGCGTAAACGCATGCGTATCTTTACGAGATGGACGAAACCTTCACCTACCGACCTGCAATGGCACAGCTTCTCAATGGACACCGTAACATTGGTCGATGTGCTCCTCTGTGCGCAATAATTAGCAACAAATCGAACAGAAATAGCAATATCCCCTTTCCAATTGCGAAGTCATACTTTGGAGCGCAATAAGGTAAAAGCTATTAATAAAAGAGAAATATGAACTTTCTTCATTGGAACGCGCACGAAAGCCCAAGGGCCGATGCGTCACTGCCAAATTTAGCTGAACATCGAGCTCTTGGAAATGCAATTGTATTATGCCAAGCTGCAACTCTGTGCCATACCAACTCGGGCGACAAACATGTTTGCATGCTCAGTGGGAAGTGAATTAATTAACTTGTTGACCCGTGACACTGAATGGAATCCACGCTGCGAAACTGGGTTGGGGACCAGATGCTGTGGCACCATGCTGGGACCAGGAGCATATATAGTCGCCACTCAGAGATAGAGTTGTTGTTGTTGCTACTATCGTTCTACGTAACTGTGACTCTTATCGACCTGAAATAAAGTTTCGTGTGTTGCAAAGTCTTCTCCAACAAACTCCTTAAGCAACCCAATCCGAAAATGACTTGCGAGAAAGAACTTAAAAAGGTGTTCACGCGCGCATGCGCAATTTCTTTGAAAACTTGAAGGCAAACGAGAGCGATGATGCCTTTGCTAAGCAATCGCAGTCTTAGCGTCAGGGTAGATGAACCATCAGACGTTGGTACGACGCCAACTGCACTTGTTCTTCAAGCGAAAACTTGCGCAGTAAACAAATGACAATCTACCTTCAGGAAGACGTCACAGCAAATATTTAAGTTGGAATAGTTTAATTGCTAAATGTCGAAGGGGGCTGATTTTTGAAACACTGAGGATGACGATACTTCTATTCTACTTGATTGGAGTGTGACCTTCGCTCGGCAGGTGTGTGTACATGGGAAGCGGAGTGGCGCCGTCTTGAACGAACCATCAACAGAATTCAGGTACGCCTGTAACACGGCCAACCGTGATGCCAATAAAAACGTATTAACGTGTAAATATTGCCCTATTCAAATGCCCCAGTTGAAAACAAGGCACTCATTCTGACCACCGAAACTTGGAAATTTCCAGGCGACATACAATGCCTGCAAAGAGGTGCAACATAGGCGGCCATTAGCGATGATGTAAAAATTGTTTTCACCGAATGAATCTATGAGTCATCATTAGCTGCACCTCGCTCCGACTTGGGATTCATCGCTGACGAGTCAAACAGAAGCGGAGGCGACATGGACAGGTGAGCAAATAAACTGGAAAGGACAAATTCAGTACGATCAGCAGCGGTAGCAGCAGAAGCAAGGCACCCGCTTGCTTCGCGTTGCTGGCGGCTACGAGCTGGCAAAATGCGCCTTTTGGCCCCGTGCAAACGTCCGGATATTTCCAGCGGTCGGCTAAGCGAAAACTCCATTCATGCTCAGTGACCTACCTTCAATCGACATCTTCGAAGGAAGGCCGGACGAGCTGCCCAGCAGGCTACCGCCGAGAGCCTCGCCGGTTGGCATTTCCAGTTTAACTGCCCATCGTCCCGCCGCCGAGAGGAAGGCAACGTTGGAAATCCAAGATACGTATACGATTTCCAAAAAATGGGCCATTATACTGCTGACACTGATTGCTGTTTTGTTACTTTTAATTTTCATAATCCCGGTAATTGTGTACCACAGTAGACAATGCTCGTACTTTGCCGGCGGTGGCTTTCCCATTGGATCCGCCCAGCAGTCCCACCGTATTCCAAGAACACTGCTGCCCACGTTGTACTACATCGACCTTAAAGTGTTCCTGCCTTCCGCCGGAGCTGTTTTCGACCCGCGACTGTCCTTTCGATTCAATGGCAAAGTTGCCATTGTGTTGACTTGCACTGCGCAAACTAGGCACGTTGTCGTTAACTCAGTAGACCTGAAGGTCGGCCTTGGACAGGCAGAGCTCCAGGAGACCGACACCAAGCGAGCCATCGGATTAACCAACCTAACCTACGAAGCCTCGGTTCAGCAGCTGATCTACGAAGCGGAGCAGCCGATGGAAGTTGGGAAAAATTACACCTTCACGTTGGCTTACACAGGTGTCGCCGCAAAGCATCCTTGCAGCGGTGTTTACAGGATATCCTATTCGGAATCCGGGCAGGAAAAGTGAGGATTCTCTCGTGGATATACGCGAACTCTTTTCGGAATCCTTTTGTTATGCCCCATTCGCCTTAAATTTCCTGCTTCCTTACACCTATCTCCTTTTCTTAAATCTCAACGACGTACGCATCTGCTCGATTACCGCCTTTTGATTAAGGTACTTCGCCGCTGTCCAAGTTGGCCCGGCCGCTGCCAGACGGTGGTTCCCTTCAATGGACGAACCGGATCTAAAGTCGATCTTCGCTGTCACGATAGAGCACCCTCAATCCACGAAGGCGCTCTCCAACGGGCAGGAGAAATCTGAAACTGCCTTAGGGTACGTATCCGAAGCCTGACTTGAACTGCTACGCGTTAGAAAAACGCACTGAGGTCAACCAAAAGGAAAATAAAGGGAAAACAATGAAGTACAGGCAATAAGCGAGCTCGTAGCCTAAGGATGGGAGTTTCAGCATCTTTGTCATATGAGCAGCGACAGCTATGATTGAACCAACGTTTCCATTTAGGTTCCCATAAAAAATAGCGCAACTATTTTGATAAAATTAGACTGGCTAATGGAGTATCAGTAAATGTCAGTTAACAAGCAATAACTTCCAAGACCATTGACGTACGCAAGCCTTAAGTGTATTCCTATATGGCTAGTCACAGATGCGCAAAATTTATGAAACACTTTTTTGCTCACGAAACTTCAAGCAAGGAAAATTAACTAACCATCGGCTGCTGCAGCAACTTTTTCGAGGATTCGGGTCACCTTGCAGAAGGCCACTTCACGAAAGTCACTTTCCTGACTGACCGTTATCCCGAAAACTTTAGGTATGCAAAAAGTTGGGTTCAAAAATTTTTCGACGCCATTCCGGAGCACTTCCGCGAAGTCGTTCATTTGAAGAGCGTAATAAAAACAAAGCACAACACGCAGTAATAAAGTACGTACGTGTCACGTAATTTAAAAAACCCGCTAAAGGCACAACTACTCGCACGGACTGTGATCAGTTGCAGGCAGCATAGACCACAAGTGCTGTAACTTTCTTTTCTCTTCACGGGACTTTTCTCCTTGCATAACACGTCCACGTTTGTGTTTCCAAATCCTGCTGATTTTCTGCACTTTTCTATTATTGAAAAAACTTCTTTTCTATTATTACGATAATGTGTACACCGACAGGAGTGCGGCCTACTAGATTTTCCCATCCCAAGTGCAATTTTTCCATGTCATTTTTTGACCGCAGCAAACTATTCCGAATACACTCATGTATGGATTGCATGTTCAGTGAAAGCAAAACGAGCGACCGAACGGTGACACTGTTCTAAAGCGCTTCCTTACCTTATCCCCCGTTGCTAGACCAAGCCTAATTAAAAAGTGGTTTTCAGAAAAGTGCGCTGCTTTATTTTATGAGAAGCAATTTGACTAAATTATTATGTCGGTTTGACTATAAGTAATTTTGGTGTTTTGGTCACTCACAGAAATGTGTTGCATGCATTCCATAAACTTCCTGTTGCTCTTGCTCTTACTCACCGCCTTCAAAGCAGACGACTGCTCGTATTTGCAGAGACGGCTGGAAGAAAACAACATTCAGTCATACCAGCAGACTGGCACCCCATCAGTTAGCCTTCGTTGTTGGTCATCTTGCTTACAAAGAGGTGCCGAAGAATAGGAATGGAAAAGTGATTCATTTGTCGTCGCCATTCCAAACCAGCTGTACGGCGTCTTTTTTAATAGTTGCGCTTGTGGCTGCGTCCACGGCACATCGAGGCGAGCCATCGACCCCTTAGAACAATATCCGCCGCATTGAACGCGTTGGAAAATTACCTCGAATACGACGCGATCGACGCCAAGTTGGGTATGTCCAATTGCAAACCCAACTACAAACAGTTGCAGTCACTACGTGCTTAGACGTTGTTGCATTTCCGATGTACGTCGCTGCCCAGCGCAGCCAGGCCATGAACCTGATTGTACTGAGCGAGCTGGATATACTGTACGGGGAAAAGCCGGGCAGCGGAGCATCAATCGGAAAAGGCACCCTAAACATTGTCAACGCATTGGCGCAGCAGGTAACTCTGCCCAGACAAGGCTCACCCGTGCGATCGGCTATCATTCTTCATTTAGTGGTTCGGCAACCTGGTAACCGCCAAATGGTGGAACAGCTATTGGTTCGGCCGCAGCGCCGCTGTCTTCATGCAGCTAATGATGGCTAATCTGGTTGAGCCGGAACGAGAGTCCCTGGTAAGCACTGACGCATCAGTTGGTCTTACGGACGACTACCTTAGGAGGGCGACTTCATCACCGAAATGCTGCAAGTCGCCTTGGAATGTGACGCCTTGGCCGGCTCAACTCCGCTCAGCGGAAACGTCAAGGTACCCTCGGAAGAGTTGCACAACTTCTCGCCGGAACAGTACAAAAAAGTGACTATTACTGAACCACGTACCTGCGCTCCATTTTTCAGAAATCTCGTACTTTCAGGGCGCAGCCATTCTAAGAATGATATACCACGTTGTTGAGGATGCAATTTTCAAGCAGGTAATGTCTTCGTATGTCAGAAAGCATGCCCATGGTAATGCTGATCACCTCGACTGGTTGAATGCTCTTGCCGAAGTAAGAGGCATACCGCCAGCAAATGTAAACGATCGCCAAGTTGTTAAATTAACACTAGGCGGCTAGTAGGATTTCCGCGAGACCGCACCAGTTGACCAACAATGCAACAACGATACTACGAGGGTGGTTTGAGCAGCCAACATATCCACTTTTGACACTGGTCAGACAGTATGAGGCTGGATTGGCCACGTTCAAGCAGGCGCCCATCAGCCTTATTCAGCAGATCGACTTTGGCTATCGACAATGGAACGTGCCCGTATGGTACCAACAAGAGCCCTTAAGTCCACCGTCCAAACTGTGGTTAAGGGCCGGCGAGGAAGGTGCAGCTTAGGCGCCCAAACGACTAGACAGTACAAGTTTACCGATTGTTAAGCTCGCGTGGACGTGCCAAAGGCACCCTACAACTTCGTGCTGGCCACGACGGGCGCCTTGGGCTTCTACAGGGTGCACTACGACGAGGCGAACTGGCAACTGATCAACATGCAGCTGCAAGTTCAACACGAGGTAATTTGCATTCAGCGTTACGGATTCCAAGTCAGCAGGGCGCACCTTTTCCTTTCAAGCTGGTCGACTCAAAATCGAGGGCCCAACTACTGGACGATGCTTTCAATCTTGCCAGGTAAGGGCTCGTACAGAGTGGGCGACAAAGTCTTACACACTAACTTCTCCAGAAATGGAAAGATGAGCTACCATCTAGCTTTGGACATGACCAAGTACTTACCGCAGGAGGTGGACGTCAGCGTTTGGAGGGTTGCAGCACGTCATATTGAACATTTGCACTTGATGCTCTCCTCAACGAGGCACGAAAACGACGTCAACGTATGTCAGCTAAAAGAGGTGGTGATCAGATGCAATGTTCGACTTTTCAGCGATTCGCTCTCAACGCCTACGAAGCTATGTACCACCGTTTGGGCTTCGAGCCGACCGACAACAGTGGCACCAAGCAAGGGTGAAACCATAAGCTGCAGCTGCATCTTCCGGCTCTATGCAAACGCGTTGCAGGAACCTGAGAGCGCTCATCTGGGATGGAGCGTGCAAGTTTAGCATATCCCATTGCGTTCAAACGGCCAAAAACCTATTCGCCCAATTCCAGCGCCGCTGCGAGACTGGAAAGACCAGTGGAGAATGCAACATGTAGGCTGCGCACCTGAGCATGATGCGTCATTAAATTTGTCGCTCGCAATAGGATACCGGTGAACCTACGCCCAACGGTTTACTGCGTTTCCATTGCCGAAGCGGAGTCGTCGCAGCAGTGGAGCTTCCTTTGGAAGAAGTACACCGAAGAGGACAACATTAATGAACAGGAGGCCTTGCTGCGGGGTCTCAGCTGCTCGAAGGATGTAATGCTTCTAAACAAGTAAGATTGAGTAGGCTTAAATTAGCATACAACCTTTCGTTATTCGCCAGCCTCTTGGACAAGGCGTTAAGCGACAGGGAGGTGAAGCTTAGCTTCACTCCTCTCATATATCGGTACATAAGCAACCATCAAACCGGCAGAGCCATGCTATGGGATTACACGACACGAAATTGGGATAGGATAACAGACAGGTACGCCGCAGATCAGCAAAGCATATTGACGTAATAGCGTTGCATACTTTGCTCTGCTGCAGCTTCAAAGGTGCAATAGAATTGGACTATATGGTGCAATACGCAACCAAAGCATTCAAGACAATCAGAACGCTGGAATCGGTAAAGCGCAGCGCTTCGTCGGGATGTTCCGGGTCAATTAACCGTTGCGCTTTAGCTACAAGCGTTCCTTAGCAGCGGGAAAAACTTGGACTCTTCCAAGCAGGCTTTTCTTGAACAGTTACAAGCAGTACATGAGAAAATCTTTTGGACGGAACACTACTCAGGAGACGTTGTCCGTTGGATTCAGAACAACGTTCCTGGCATGTATTCCATACATAGAAGTAGAGCAAAGTGAGGAAAACAAATTCTGATGGTCGATCGCAGAGCTGCTTTCGTGCCAACAACTATTGGATATACTGTCGCGTTTAGAACGAATCTCACCAACGCCCTCAGGCTGACGCACTCTTAAATGGCTTCCATTCTGCGACGATGTCCGCTGATGTTTCTCAATTGAGGCACAGCTCCCTACAAGTTGATGCGCATACAGTTGCTACAAACAAGCGGATATACTTCATTGGCCAACCAATGCGGAAAGTAGCACAATGGGCCGTTTAAGACATGAAAAGCGCCAGTCACCCGGAAATTTCGAGCTCCGACGAGGCGTATACTTTCGTTATCTCGGAATTGTACATGGGCCAACTATTTCCAAAGCAATCGACCGGAATTCTGCGGGCAAGGCAAGTTCAGACCAAACTTTGACGACGCGGCAACGATTCGACGGCTAAAGCATCCAAAAAAAAATTTGACGCCAACCTTTCCAGGCATTCCTCGTCAATTACATCTTGCATCTTGCCTACCGATGGTATATTAATCCGTTATGTCCGCTATGCCGCGCCGTCGCTAGCTGCAGAGACTAGGACGCAAGCGACTACGTTTACTGGTACCACCCTAAGCCGAGCCCATATACTACCGTAACCGTGTGCGTAGCATTCAGGTTAGGTTTCTTATGAACACTACACAATCGATGGAGAAAAACTCGGTGCTGCGAAACCGACGTTCATAGGAATGGTTCCTCGTAACGTGATGAAGTCATTTCCTTGTAACATAAATATTAATAAACAAAAACGTGTAAAACATGAAATGCAAGCAACACAAGCGAAACAGAATGCATTCATATTGCAACAAGCAGGTGTGAATAAATTGCTCCGCCGCGCGGGAGACAGGCAGTACGCTGAGGACGTGTCAAACGTTTATTCAGTGGCCACGAGCACAAGAACACAACGACGACTACCACTGCCACATCTATGTTGAGGGGCTGCCCTTCGTACATTGCCATCAATTCTGCTCTTCCGACTGGAATGACCGCTCTTCCATCCACTCCTCGGAAAGCGGGACCGACCCACGGATCAACATTGATCCCGTTTTGTAGTAGGAGATTCCGGTGGGCGAAGCACGACACTGCGCCAGTATACACTAAGGCTTCCACGTCTTTCCCACCAACATTGACCATAATTGAATGTACCTTCGCCTGCCTGTTATTTCCATTGGGACGAAGGGACATAGCCGTACTGTTGGCGTTATTCGTCGGCTGTCCGTTCGTGCTCGGTCTTCGTCTATCGGGGTAGTGACGAGACAGATGTCCCATTCATCCACAAACAAAGCAGGTGTTTAAGGATCGTCGCTGGCATGCACCATCGCTCCGTTCATTACTTTGAAATGTTTTCTCAGGCAATTCCAACCTGGACAGACGACTCTCCAAACGTTGCAATTCTCAAGGAACGCTACATGGGAAGCCTCATTTGCATGCACGTTTGCGAGCGATCGTCCCCGAGTGCCTTTCTATGCTTTCGGCTCTTCGACAACGACGCACCTGCTCGACACTCGCTTGAATGGATGCGAAGTGCTTAGCCATTCATACTGCTTCCGTGAAGCTCTTTGTGTCAGCGTTCACCAGGCTGGCTTGCACTTCCTGGTCTAAGATTCCGCTGAGAGATTGTGCACGAAAGTGAAAAAGGCTTCTTCGTGCCAATCCTCCCAACCTGGCGCAGTTCGTCCGCGAAGTCGTCCAACGATTCCAACGACGCCTACGAACGAAACGCATCCAAGTCACCGACTGTGACTCATCGGGACCGTAGGGTCTTTTCAAGCACGTAGTTAGCTCTCCAAATGTGGCCATCGGTCCTTCCTCAGCGAGGACTGAATAAACTTCATCACCAACGAATGACTTCAAGACTGCCATCCATTTGGCCTTAGGCACATCGTTCGCCTCCAGATAGTCGTTCAGGCGGTTTAACCAGATATCCACGTCCATACCCGGAGAGAAGCAAGGCGGCGGACGACACCATAGTCTGCTTGAATTTTCAGCGGCTCCAGCGCCAGGCTTCCTCTGATCCATGACACCGCACCTCTGACATTCACCCCTCCCTCCGTCTCCTCCTGGACATACACGATCGACGGTTACCGCTTCCTGAGCTTTGTGCCTTCTTGTCTCGCGCATTCTACCGGGGTGGGTTCTGCCGCGGTCGCCAAATATGTAATAAGCAGGTGTGAATAAGTTGCTCTATCGCGCAGGAGACAGGCAGTACGCCGAGGACGTGTCATGCGATTATTCAGTGCCCACGAGCACAAGCACACACAACGACGACTACCAAAGTCCGATTGATCCCCTTACACCACCTGTCCTACCGTACGCCTCTAACCTGCGACTCAGTGGGCCCAAAGGTGGCGTTCCGTTGCAATATTAATACTTTTCGTATGAGCATAGGCTATGGGCGCAGGCTCTCCACTTTGAAATTGTTTCAAGTTATTCATATCAGGGAAAAATATGACACGAAGGCATTGAAATACACAGTATAGGCATCACAAGTGCGTGAAAGAATATTTCTAAATGAGCTGTAACGACCTCTTAATAAATGAAACGAAAAGAGAAAAGATATGAGTATTGTGGTGACACCATTGTCCTTCAGGTCCATTGTAAAATGTAAATGCAATTGCTCAACCTGAGCACCCGCATTACTGTACGAAAGAGTTGCCGTGCTCGTTTCCTATTGGTTAGCGCTAACACGCTGCGATCGCGTTAGTAGTTTTGGCTTTTTTTGCGCTACCGACTTTGGAAGTAAAACGGTTAGACTTTTGGCGTTCTCACGCAGAGACTGGTAGTTGGCTGTTGCGAACACACAGAGACTGGCAGTTGGCTGTTGCGAACACACAGAGACTGTCAGTTAGCTGTCTTGAACACCATTATTGTTACTATTAATAGTCAGCACAGGAACTAATCAATATTGCTATTATTCTGCATTGCATTATTTAAATTATTCTGCAGAGAAATTAATCAAACGCAGATACTAGTCAGCCAACGAGAAGTGATACTAATCAAACATATTAGAAAGCAGTCCAAATTGAATTCTGAGAAATTGTCGCCTGTACGTACCTAGCAGTGCCGGACCTACATGCCCCAGTCTGGAAGAATCACGCGTCAAAGTTAAAAGCACCATTTCAATGCTCTCCCGCGACTTACGCCGGCCATTTTTTCTTAATATTAATATTTTGGAATTATTCTACTCTCAGACGATCCTTTCAGCTGAAAAAAACTGAACAAGTCAGCACGGCCAGCCAATAGGTGAAACTGCGTTCATTTGAATGCATCGCAATTGCAAAACAGTGAAAGCTACACAAAGCTTGGCCGCGTGTAAATGCCCTTCCCCAGTGGCGTCCATGCCTTGTAAACGCTATCTTCTTTCGAAGAAGAACGCTTAACCGATATCCAACCGACTGAGGATAGAACAATGTCCACTTTGTAGGCGTCTCGAAGCAGCATTCCTTCCAAGAGAGAAACCTCTTTGCAACGCAGGGGAGGGAACCGCTGCATTCGCTGAGCAGACCCGCAAGGTACCTACAAGTTAACGCATTTTCAACCATCCAAATTGGGAAGAACAAAGGCTACCTTCAACGCCCCACTGCCCTGGTGCTTTTGATAAAACTCGCTGACTTCAACGGTGGGCATAACGAAAGTAGGAAGATGCTCGCTAGCGTACACTGAAACAAGAGTTGGCACATTCCCTTCGATTTTGTCAACTCTGGCCAGCCCGGCCAAGAGAAGAGAGGAGCCTGGTTTCAGCAGATACTTTCGCGGCTTCAACATTGACCTTGGCATCGTAAGAATAAGTTCTTCTAGCGTGAGCAATTGCAATACCTGCGCAAAGGAAGGCCAATTCAGAAACGCTACAAATAACAATACAGCAACTCTTACTTGATCATCATTAATCACTCCAGGTGTATCGTAAAACCATTTGCCCTTTTTAAAATCTGGATGCTCCGGATCCCACTTCTCAGAATTCTGACCCTTATTCGCAACACGAGCATCATCTTCATCGGATAACGCGTCGGCGGCCATATTGTTCCCCAATTCCGTCTGCTTGTAACTCATTCCAAGATATCCTAAGCGATTCGAAGCGTCGGAATACAACGAAACTCGGAAGTTCATGCCTACTAACCGTTTAGCAAGGAAAACTTCTGCCGCTTCGTTAAGGCAAGGTGCTTGAGCCTCTGCTCGCTAGATACCATTCTGCCAAACTTTCGCAAGCGAGCTTCGCGAATGGCCATTCGACGGGGCGTAGGTCTGAGTACTGGGAACTTCAGCAGGTTCAAGGTGGTGCCTGGAATGTTCGAATCGAAGCAGCGCAATGAGCTCGACTTATCGCCTACCAGGCCAAGGAGACGTTGTAGCTCGTTCGACCAAATCGACCGCCCGAACTTTGCACAAGTCGGACTGGAGAAGCGTATTGAACAAGGTAGACTTGCCAGAGTTGGTGCATCCCAGAAGATAGATATCCCCTAAACGTTGAAAATCTTTTCGCTTCGCCTCAAGCCAACAAACATACCTCTAGTTTCCCACTTCCGGTGGATAAAGGTGATCAGATTTTCGACGCCCCAACCAGTTTTGGCACTGATCACTTTGGTCAATACGATGTTCAGGCGATCGCATAAGCCGTGCTCTTTCAAAAATGAGTAAACGAACTGGCAAACCCTTTCGTGATCAAAATTGGACGAGCTGAGCGGCATAAGGTCCGCCTTAAAGAAACATGTATTTTACCATTTGAGGGCCCGTTACCTCCGACGACTTTGCACAAAGGCGAAAAATGAACAACCGTGCAAGCATGCGACCCTTTCGAAAAGGACTCACTTTGTTGATAAGTACGATAACAGACTTGTTCTCGCCTATAAGATCGGGAAGGGTTTTGAGAAGGGAACAGGGAAAGTCGAGGAGATCAACTAGAAGAATAATCAACACCTCTTGGAGAAGTTTCAAGTGTGATATAATTTTGACGTAGTCGATGGGTGCCACGTTGACGTTGACAAGGAAGCGGTGCTTCTTGAGCAAAAAGCATCTGCGACAGAGAGTACGGGAAAATTTGTCCGTTTGATGCTCGACAAAAACTTCGTAAGGCAAGAAACCTGGCAGAGACATGTTGGCACAATGAAATTGGGCTCCGCAACCTTGGCAACGACTTCGGCTGGGCGGGATGTTCGCATCCTCGGTACCGTAGAAGTGAGTCCAATCTGGTTTGGTGCTCTGACGATCAACGCCCGCAGTTGACTGGTGAGGACGTTGGAAAAATACCGTCTCGACGCTTTCCTTGCTACCATCCAGCGTGCAGTACAAGGATGTGCTCACTCCAGGACGACCGTCAAATTTGTACTGCTTCTCAAGAGGCAATTCCTCAGTCGAACCAAGCACATATTCGTCTACCGGTTTCCCATCGGAACGAACGTGAAATCCTCTGTCCAACCACCGTGGGCTCGTCCAGTCGGGACGAACAGCTTCAGCATTGGTGAAGGTAAAGTCCTTAAACGTCCAGCAAGGTATTGAACTATCAAACTTTGTCAGCTGCTCCGAAACGTCGGATGCGTTGACTTTTGACGAAGCTGATTCGAAATCCCTTTTGATGCAGAGCGGCAGTTCCGTCATCTCTTCTGCCAATCCCTTCTGGGCTTCCGTCACTTCGTACTTCTGCAGCCGTTCTTGCAGCAATTGCCTAAGACGACGACTGCTGTTAGCCGCGCTATCTTTGCCTACCAGCCTTGTAGCCTGCATAGCTGAACTGTGAGCCTTGCAGATATGTCTAAACGAAGACGACATTTCCAACCAGGGACTGCAGTTCAATCTAAGTACAGTGTTTAATAAATGCAAGGTCACTTGAAACTACATGTTATTCCCCATGGCACGTTTTGTCCGTGCAGGTAATTCCTTCGTCGAACGCGACGTGCAAATACAGGGTTCGTAACAGGATTTATTGCCGTTTTCTTCTTGTTGTCTACGGTATATTTAAGAAAAACACCCGAAGCACGTCAATTCGCCGCCGAACACTTTCGCCGTAGCGAATCAACGTAGAGAGTAGTTCTCCTTCAGCGCCCTTCAGCGAGCTCACTCTCGCTGAAGACGGAGCTCGAGCGTTCAGATATATTCGAGACAGCACTTGTACGCAGTTTTCTGACCGTGCTCTTCCTATAACTACTCTCATCCATCCGTTGGCAGGGAGACCGTGTTAGTTTACTTTTAGATCTTTCGACGTACAAAACAACGGGACCAAATCCGTGAAAAAAGCAACATCATAATCCAATGTATGCATAATTTCTTCTGATCAACCGTTGTTCCCATGTCCGGTTTAGTCGAGATGACGTAATGCGCCCGAGTAGACCAGCAACGCAGCAAAACCGTCTGTTGCAACTGTCGTCGGGCTAACCGTGTGTCAATCCTTTACTATGGAGAAAGGGCGTACAGAACGTCGCGCAACACGAAAACGAAAACTGTCGAAATCGGAAGGGGAATTTATTCATAACGACGGGCAAACGCTCGCGGGCAAATCCTAATTGATTAACGGGTGCTGTTGACTAACTTTTCGGTGCAGGTGGCGGATGCTGTCACTTCATGTCCTCAGGTGTGCGTGCATGTCCTTGAAAGGAAAGCGAACGGTCCTTTGATCACGCCGCCGTTGGAACATCGTTCGTCTCAACACCGTCTCAAAGCACTGATTACATTCGGCGCCTGCTCGGTTATCCCGGGGGGGGGGGGGGGAGAATAGGTGAGAAGATAAGATCAAAGCATGCGATGGCGCGGATTGTAACTTGGAGCGAAGCCGTGGAAATTGCAGGCGGTGCGATGAGGAAACATGGAGCGGAGGGCCGAAAGTGGGAGCAAGAACATGTAGACGGAGATGAGCCGTTAGGTGGGGAGAAAGAGGATATATTTGGGAAAGAATCACCGCGATCGAGTAAGATAGCATAGACGTTGGAGTTAAGGCGCGGGAATTGGAAGCGGGGCCATCGGTAAACATGGAACAGAGACCACAAAGTTGGAGGAGAGATGTGTACTCCTTCGTTGCGGCCAATTTCGCACGGTGATTCGCTCAGGGGCCCTCACGGCGATTCGCTACGGCGAAAGTGAAAGGGGTCGCCGGTGAAAGTGGTCGGCGGCGAAAGTGTTCGGCGGCGAATTGACATGCACCCCGATACTGATAGCAGTTCCCGCACTGCATGAATCCCTCAAATAGCTTCGAATAGACATGCCTAGGTAACCCGTATGTCTGTCCGGACAGCTAGCGAGGGTAGCGCGGTCTGTCGGGGAGTGATTACACTCATTTAACAGAGACCACTCCCTTCACTTTGTGCACTCTGAGACAGGGGCGCACACACAGACCGTGGAATACCTCTGGGAACAAGTGAAGCAGCCCAACAAGCTCGGGCGCGGTACACACAGGAGCATGTTGAACTCTTATCTGTGCGAGTTCATGTGGTGCCGGTGGCTTCGCCCCCATGAAGACCATTTCGAAAAGATCATCGAAGACATCGCAACCTACTGGCCGCCTCAATAGAGTATTTCCTGCTCAGTGTGCTCAATTTTTGCCCTAAGGTTCAAGCTTCGGTAACACTGTTCGTAACACTGAAACGTCGGCCCTGGACGCAGAAACTACGTCACGTTTACTGTCGTCGTAATGTTTGTTCCGTCGTTGGTACCTGCATTTGTTTGTTTACGCTTTGCATTCTGTATAACCTGCGGGCCGAAACTCAAGAAGACTCGGAGTTGCATTTCGAGTCGTTCTGCAAGACTGAATTTGGGAAATATTATTAGTCCATTGTAATTCTCAGGAATGCGGCTTATTCAGTGATCCAGCAACGTGAGTAATGAAAGATCGGCGACGTATTCGACACTGTTCGGTGTCTCTTGCACAGGAGCACTTGTTAACCTGTTTTGCGCTCTGGAGGCTTCGAAATAAAACCCAATACCACCGAAGGAAGTATTACTCTTCTTTCCTTCGGTGATGAGCGCCTCTGCGAGACGGACGCCGTAGATAACTGCTGTTTCATTTTCTACGCAGACAAGCGGGGCACCGTGACTCTGAAATGAGACTTTCATCCATATGCCTTCAATTAACCATTGCAACAATACCACTCTGAATGCATTGTCCTTCTCCGTAGTGCATATGCCTTCGTATGTGGGATCGTTTTTATGAAGCGGATGGTTGCACTCACCGTTGTACAGTTGGACTGCTTTCCTTTCCAGTTGATACAGAAGATAATTAAAGTGGGTGGTATAGCATTCCGAGTCGGCTGCTGGCCTTTCACCAGATTTGGCGACGCACACCGGTACGGCACCTCGCTGGTGAGTAAACGGCCTTTTCAGTTTGAACAGAACTATTCCGGAGTCCTCAGATGCAATGTATCTTATGGGTTTGCTCGATAAATCACGCGAAATCTCCGTCCTTGTTGGGTTGTTCGGCTTGTAAAGAGAAAAAACCGGCTTCGCCCCTGATATTACCACGCCCCGAGAAGCTTTCCGTCGGGACGAATTTTCCCTGAAAGTCTTCATCGCTGCGAAGGCCCCCATCCTTTGGCAGCAGTTCATTCGCCTACCTTGCTACGATACACGAGGATGCCGTGAGGACCAGGTCGGATGCGTTCGCGTAAGTTGCAACTCTGTCGATGTACACTAAACTTCCCATGCATAACACTCTTTCCAGGATGGGCGACAGTATCAGTACGTCCCATGGAAATGGGCCATTACGGTCTTTCCCATTTCGATAATCGTCCAAACTTTCTCCAAGGACTTTTACGTCACCGCAAGTCGACAGAGTCGTCTGCAAAAGGCGTCGTAATAGCATTTTGCTTCTTTCTGTTTTGCCCTCGTTTGCTAATGTTCCGAAGTTATTATTAAAAGCATAAGACTTCGTAACGGCCATGTGGTTTCTCATCTCTTTTTATTACATGTAATCTATGGCTTTTCAAAATTTCGTTTGAAATTGCAAACTGCCTCCAGATTAGTCAAAGTAGAGGCGAGCCCCTCTGCTGGGACTTGGAACTAAGCCGTTTCCACTCTTTCCTGTTTCTACTAAGCCACTGAAATATGAAAGACTGAAAATTGAGATACCGTAACACAAACAATACATCTTTGCATGTATACCCTGCCTACTTCCCATACGATAATTTACTTGTTATCCTTTACCTGTTGCGCTTCCTCTTTACGTGAGCTTTCATGGCTTTCTTCATTTTGTAGTAGTTGCGTCTTGACTATCCCGTGTTCCTCAGTGCCATCGACTGACAGCACCGACGCAAAGTACATTATTCGAATGGTTTCTTTCCCATTGGTGGACATCAAGTCTGACAGGTACACGCCAAATTGATAAGCTTCATAGTTATAGTGGCACACCAAAGGAGCTCCGAGAAACTAAACGAATAATTTTTATTTATTTGTGAATCCGAATTGTTCGTTCGGAAGTTACGTTCAGCTGATGCTGCTTGTGCATCACCAGGCAGAGACCATGTTTCAAAAATTTTGGCAACATCGTGTAGCACTCCCCCTGATGCAGCAAGCGAACCCTGATCCAGGAGATTAACGAACCACGAAGGGTGAACGTGTAGCACAAATGGTCTTCACGTTTTTCCAGTCTCTCCGCCGTTGCCAGACACACCGGCCTAACATCATTATCGAAAGCAATGGGCGTTCGTAGTTTAATTACAGCTATGCCGTTAGCCACATTCTCCTTGTGACTCGCCGAAAACAGCATTACCTTAACAACGTCGATTTCCTTCCTCACGCTGTGCTTAGTCAGCATGAAAGTGGCATCAACCGATGTGTACACGGCGTACCGGCTGATTGTGTCCCATTTCTTCCTGTTTGTGCTAAAACATTGGTCAGCGACCAGTGTGTAGGCTAACTTACTTACTCTTTAAAACAGTGGGCTGCTGTCAAAACAAGTTGACTGCTATTTGTCTGAGAATTGTTTTCATCTTGCAAAAGAGTGCCTTGACAGACATACGCGTCCCAATCCTTGATGAGAGAAACGACGAATGGGTATAACCGTCGATCTTTTTCTGCATGAAGTTCCTCTGATTCCAAATTCAGTGTGTTCAAAGTGAGAAATGAGTTAAGCCGGCACTCCTGCGTACAGCTTGCCATCTGCAAATAAAGGCAAGCTGTGATTTTCGTCCATTGGCGACATGCTGATCTACCTCAAAAAAGGCGACGATGATGGAAAATATTCCGATTTGATTTATTAATTTTGGCCATTTCACCAGAGCAACCATAACGTTTCTGCTTTCGAGTAGTTCGATCATGAGTTTATATTAAGTTCAACTTTTGCTCAGCTGCAAGTATTCTAACAAGGATTCGTCAGAGAGGCTTTCGTTCAACGGGTTATCAGACATTTCGAGGAGCAAAAGCGAGCGATCCACTTCCGCGCTACATGGGTACGCATTGCACGGACAGCAGCAGAACGGCTGATGTTGGCTTATGCGAATTCACTGTTGAAATGCTTACAGTTCACATTCGCGCAAACTGACTTGTCCGCTAGTACAGATGGTTTCGAACGCACATCTCATCACATGGCATCTCGTAGCATAATGTCCGGGTTTCCATCTGAATCAGAGAATGTTTACCATCTGCGAGCAGCGCATATGCCATTTGTTTGTCTCTCTATATCTAGGTCTCATTCTGCCCGGGAGTTGTGCAAGTGTGTGGAAAACACTTCTATTTTGATATGCATATACGGCTTCATTCTTATCTGATACGGCTCCATGAGCAACAAACGTAGGTAGCTACAGGGAAGTGGGCATTATGATCTTTGAACACTGGTCATGACATTTGATGAATAATTGTTAAAGAGTCATTCTAGACTTGTACTGCTCGAACTTACGCGCGAATACATAACCTTTATGCGCCTTGGTCGTAACCGCCTAGATTCGTTGACAGTTGTAAACCCGTTGCTGTCGAGAATGCGCTTTAATGAGAAGCTCGAATTTAACTCTTCAATCTCGACGACCATCTTGGTCACGGTAAATGGAAAGTTTTGTCCAGCTAAGACCGTCAAGTCAAGCTAAAATGAACATTTGTGATGGAATAATTGTTTTCTCATTACTTCCTTCGGGTCTTTTCTGTTTCGTTCCCCCTACTTGATTATCATGTCGCTAGGGGGCGCTGGGGGCGCTAATGACGTTTCTGTTGCCGAACGCTGATATAAAATGCTACGAAGAGGGCGCCGAGATGCATTAGGGATCGTAAACTTCAAGAGCCTTTGTAAGATGCCTTCGTAAGTTAAAAGGGAGACATGTCTCTTACTTTATGGTTTAGGCTTAGGTAAGGACAGAAAATGATGCCTATGTTTCTGTTGCCTTCGTAAGTTAAAAGAGAGACATGTCTCTTATTTTATGGTTTAGGCTTAGGTAAGGACAGAAAACGATGCCTATGGTTCTGTTGCCTTCGTAAGTTAAAAGGGAGACATGTCTCTTATTTTATGGTTTAGGCTTAGGTAAGGGCAGAAAACGATGCCTACGGTCGTGTTGCTTTCGAAAGTTAAAAGGAAAGATTGACATGACTCTTGTTTTATGGTTTAGGCCTAGGTAAGGGAAGGAAAGATTGCTTCGAGCGCTCGGCCTGCAAAATGTGACGGTGCCGTCACCTATGTCTCCAACAATTAACGGGCCAATCAGCGTGGGGATGACGTCATACCAGGAAGTTACAGTATGACGGGGAACGAGACAGAAAAGATCCCTTCCTTCTTCTTTACGTGCCGCCTGTGAGGAAAAATTTTTTTTATTTGGGTAACTTACCCACAACGTAGCTTTCGGGAGAACCGACTCCCGTCCTCATCGTCAGAAATGAACCATTTTATACGAGCCTGATCGAAGCCATATTTTTCAAGAAATCAGTGTTTCGTCATTTCAGGAAATCAGTGTTTCGTCATCAGTGTCTCTTCTGTTTTTTCACTTGTGCTATGGTACTCCTGAAATGAGCAGTTTGCATTTTGTGCGAACAGCTTGAAAGGTTTATACTGACATTTATGCACCGTCGCTGCAAACAAATCAATTCACGCCAAGTTTACAGTGCTAACATTGACATTACTGCGCTGTAAAAGTTTGACAATGGGTTCATTGAAAGGCTTGCGTCAAATATGTGCTATGTTTTGAAATGCCGTGCCTCTGCTTAGCTGAAGAAATTGAATGAACAATAAAATAAATACAGTTTCACTTTAGCGAACGCTTTTCTCACATGCAAAGTAATCCGGCAAGTGAACTTTCCAACTGATTTATTACAGTTCTTCTTCATAAGCACCATAGAATTCTGTTCTTAAAACATCACTTCATAATGCACAATCTTACTGAATACGGGGTTCATTGTAACGGGTGGACGTGTTATTGTTCAACGGAAGACGGTTGACTACGGTCTTGCTCGCGGTGTCTGTAATCATGTAAGCAGGTAAGAAACAGACGGTGGCAAAAAACTGCGAGCGAAACAATTCTTACCGTAGCTTCCGGAACAGCCTAGTTCCGTCCTCAGAAGTTTGCAAAGGTCTGCACAATCTTATCTCATAATTACATTCATGAACTGTTTTTCTACGGATTCTTCTCATTGTTCTATGTCTGAAAGTAAACGTAACAACGCCCTACCAACGGATGGATGGGTCAGTCATTAGGTAAAAATTCAGATGAAAAACGCTTGCTTGTCTCGGAGCTTTCAGAACAAGCTGGTTCCGTCTTCAGCGAGTGGCAAAGGCCCGGTGTTGTTTGGCAGAAAGCTTTAATAGTCATGTCTGGTCAGGGGATGGGGGGGGGGTGGGTCAAGTGGGGATTCTACAGCACCTGGTCTGGTGTATTAGACCGTCCCACACCTGACTAGCCTCAACCCCATTGTCTCGGTTTATGGTGGAGGGATTATGTCAGACGTATAGGGCCTCTTTAAGGCGCAGGGCCGAGCAGTTCCAAACGTGGGATATACTGCTGACGTATCGGAGCGACTCGAACCTTTGCGAAAGCAAGAGAGACAGTCGCCTTTCCGTTCCTGTCCACGGCGCGCAAATACGTCACAGCACCGTACGCGGCCTCTGACGCATCACAAAATATGTGCACCACGGAGTCGCCGTGGTTCTGATTTATGTACCTCATGAATTTCACCAGGTCAATTCGATGCAGGTCTTGGACACACCTTTGCCATCTACTCACATGGTGCTCTTCTGGGACCTCGTCCTAATCGCAGCTCGTTTTCCATAAATCTTGTATCAGAACGCGAGCAGGAATGACAACGGGCGACAGCAGACCCAGAGGATCGAACAGTCGCGCGACGCAACTCAACATCTCACGATTCGTCGGTTCATGAGGCAACGGGAATTTAAAAGAAAAATAGATGACATCTTCAGAGCAGTCCCATGCTAAACCGAGGATCGTCTCCGCAGGCGTTTTGCCGAGTGGCACGGTGACCATAGCGTCTGACAGATCCAGGGACGGAACCCTAACCAATACCTCCGGAACGGTCATGACCCACTTCCTTAAGTGGAACCCGGTTTTGCCGAGCAGATGTTTCATTTCTTCACACGTCACCTTCGCCTATTACACTGTGTCAAATGACTCCAACCAGTTATCCACATAAATGTTTGACATTTTTCCAAGTGCTTCCGGGTAAACAGTGCTACTGTCCGACGCAGCTCGACGTAATGCATACATGCAAACGCATGGCGAGGACGTGGTGCCAAATACGTGTACCTGCATTTCAAATGTCTCCGGAGCGTACGTGGAACCCGGTTGACGCCAAAAGAACCGAAGTGCAGATCTGTCCTCCCTCTTCACTTTGACCTGGTGATACATTCGTTCTATATTTGCTGATACCGGAATTCTCCTAAGTCGAAAGCGGAGAAGCGCGCCGTAGAGGATTGGAAGATAATTCGGTCCTTTGAGCAGGCAGTCGTTCAGAGACATACCTTCACGCTTCGCTGAAGCCTCGAAAACCACGCGTATCTTCGTGCGATGAGTGTTCCAAACAGCGTGGTGCGGCAAATACCATGCTCTCCCTTTGGTTCCTTGGTCACCTGGTGAGAGATTCTTCGCGTGTCCGTCACGAATATACTGTCGTATAGTTTCCTTGTATTTCACCGTAGCGTCGTTATCTTTCAGCAACCGTCCTTCATTTGCGAAGATTCAATACCGATGCTCGATTACACGGTAATTCAATTCCTGTGGATTTCCACAACAGGCCAACTTCATATCGTTCCCCATCGAACCTCGTAGTGGACTCCAACCTATCCAACGCGATCCGTTTGTCAATGGTTAGTCTTCCAGGGGCCGTCGGGCTGGTGAGCGGATCAGCATCGACGAATCGTCTCACCAAATCTTCAAAGGCGCGGTTTCCGGTCGTGACGTGCCGCCTTACCCATCGGTCTTCCTCCCGTTGGCTGGAGTCCTTCTGTGTTGTAGGAACGCGGCCAATGATTGTCCAGCCGAAGGGCGTTCAAACGCCTGTAGGGCACGATTATGTGTTTTCTCCCACCCTGACTTCCAGATAATGGTGAGCCAAGGGGACGTCCATGCCGATGAGCATTTCAACTTGGTTCAGGGTCACGGTTGGAAAACGTATGTTTTTCAGATGGGCCCATTGTCTTTTTATCAGAGACAAGGGCATAGTCCTGGTTCCGAGTCGTAAGTCTGGAACAACTAAGGCTTATTTGACTTCAAACCTTGCTTTCCTGTTCAGAGAAGAAACTTCACAATTCGCTCGTTGAGCTTCGACAGGGGTTTCTCCTGTAACGGTCCTGAGCCGTAGACTTTGAGGAGGTCCCTTCAGTTGCGTCTTCTGTGCGAGTGTTTCGGAAAGTAAGGATATTTCTGAACCGCTGTCCAGCAGCGCGAATGTTGAAACTGATTGGCCGTTGCCATGCGCAATAAAACAGGCACGACAGCGCATACGACTTCGCTTAATTCTCTGGATGATGCCAAGCCAACGTCCATACGCTCTCCCTTCCCACTACGCTTTGGACTTTCAATAGCGGGATGTCGTTTGGCTCTTATATCAATCAGTCGGGGTGCTCCATGCATAAGTTTATGATGATAACACTGACAACCTTCCCTGTCGCAGCGTTGTGCCAACACACAATCCCGCAGACGATGGCCTTGGCGCAGGCATCGCAAGCACAAGCCATGGCGGAGCACTTCTTCAACTCGGTTGTGCAGGTTCATATTCAGAAAACGGGAACAACGATCCATTGGATGTTTTCCTTTCCGACAGATGGAACATTCGATCATCACTGCCTCTGGCACAGCCGTTGCCCGCACAGTGGGCCTCTTCCGATCTTTGATCGCTGGCGCCACTGCAGCGACCCTTGAGGAGCACGATGTCAGTAGCTTCTCTGACAGAATCTTCTGTAACCATTCAACGAAGGTTTCCAGCGTCGGCATAGAGAGACCTCGTTGCTAGGACAACCATCGCTCATGCAACCTTAGGGGCAACTTACTCGCAGTATGTTCCAGTAATGCTGAAGACTTTAGATCGTGGATTAGCCCGCACAACTTTGTTGTGCTAACAGGTCCACTGACATTGCAGAAGAACATTTCCAATTCGCCGGTTTCTTCTGATCTCAGTGGTCCAAGGTCATAAGGTCATTCAGATTTGCCTTCGCCAAGGTCTTCGGGTTCCAATACATTAGGTGCAGTTGTCGAAGAACCTTTCGATACATCGTAGGGTTGGCCAACAGACCAGAAAGGCCATGTCTCAGCTTCGGTGAGAGCAGTTGGCCTAAAATGGCCATCCGAGGCAATGGTCTCATGCACCAACGCTCGAAAATTCGCAATGAATGTAGGCCACTTTCTGGGTTCTCCATCAAAGGCATCTATTAGGTCGTTTAATAAGTTCTACCCATTTTCAACCCGTAACTTTAAAGCGAAATATCTCGGCAAAGAATGAACTTTGTTAGTCGAAATAAGAACCCTCACAATCTACACACTTCTGCCAACGTCTCACTATGGCATTCATTCCGGTAGCATAGAAGTCCGGAGTCTTAGAAGCGATAAACTCCTCGAAGGCAGTTTTTGCCTCCTTTTCATTCTTGAACCGTTTCCACTGCAGGAAGTGATCCAAGTGCTTGAAAATGTGGTAGTCCGTGGGCGACAGGTCTGGTGAGTAAGGTGGGTGAGAAAGAGTTTCGTAGCCCAAGTGGTGCAGTTTCTGGATTGTCATTTGTGAAATGGGTGGTCTCGCGTTGTCGTGCAACAGAACTGGACCCTTTCGATTTGCCAATGCTGGACGCGAACGTTGTAATTTTTCATGCATTTTTTCAAGTTCGGTGCAGTACGTCTCTGCCGTAACGGTTTGACCAGGTTTGAGGAGATTGTAATGGATTATACCGGTTGCTGACCACCAAACAGTAAGCAGTACCTTCTTTTGGTGGACTTCCGGTTTGGGAAAGTGTTTTGGAGGTTGACCTTTATCCAACCACTGCGATGACCGTCGACGATTGTCATACAATATCCACTTTTCATCGCAAGTAATCATTCGTGCCAAGAAAGGGTCGTTGGGATATATAAATATATTGGACGTCGTGGCGATCTGCTGCGTCCATGTGTTCGGTGGAAAAGGGGTGGCCTCCTGCACCAGTGGAGAACCCTTTCTTTCTTCGAACTAAGATGCATCTTGGATGATACGCTCACGGTTTGACTTGTTAGCAGCATTATCGGTTTCGTTGGTTCGATGCTCATCTCCAGGCGGCGGTTTTACGGTTCCAGCTGTTTCATCAGGGGAAGGTTGCATATTCATCACAATCGCTTGCAAGTCTCCCATTTTCCGCGTCAAGCTGGCCACGGCATCAGCAAGAGCTGTAATAGTCGCCTTACTATCATCTCGTTCAGAACGAGATTCTTCAGTAACCGCTTCAGGACCAGAAGGGTTCCGAGTGCCTCGATCGCGTCGGCGGTTTTGGGGCGTTTGACTAACAGACATCATGGTGGTCGGTGAACCGCTATGTCACGGTTCGGCTGCTAGATTAAGGGCGCAGTGTCTGGCGATCCAGAAAAGAGGATCGACACCGCCGACCTGCGGATTACCGACAGCACCGCAGGTCCGCCGACAGCAGTCTTTGATCGGTGATTCCCTGATAATCCGCGCATTCCAAGCGTCTTCCGGCGACTGATTAATTTCTCAGTCGTTGGTCTCTTTGACGATTTAGTCGTCAACAATTTCATTATGTTTCTTACCAAAGCTTTCGGACGTTTCCTCGTCCATCATCAGTGGTAAATAGCAATGTCAACTGTCCAGTCAGTCGATGGTTCTGCATAATCAAGAAAACATAACAAAATATTCTTCAAGAAACGGGATTTAACCGTCTACGCAACAATGGAATGTCATACAACAGTCATGCTATAAGTGTTTGACTGACTGTACATTGTTTCGCTGGATTTATTAAGAATCCGTGCACTGGATTCTGCAAGACGCAGGCAGGCTGTATCGCCAGTGCTGGAAAACTAAAGGTAAAAGGAGGCGGACCATATCGTTTGGGCACTAGGGTCTGCAGTCCATATCGTGTGCGCTTTCCTTAATCATTCTGATAAATATTCAGTTTCAAGACTACACTTTGGAGCGGCATACACCGTTGCACTGAAGTGCTAGTGGAAGGACGCAGATCATATCGTTAGTGGACTAGGATCCGCGTTCCATATCGTATAAACTTTCTTCAGGCATTCTTCAGAACAGTAAGCTACTGGCTCCAAGTTTGTATCGGGATACATCGGTAACCAACTAGCTCGGTGGACGAACCTTTGCAATCACTTTCAGCTGACAAACTTCGGCAGGCAAACAGACAGTACCTGTAATGGGTTTCCATCAGAAGCAGTACGACCTTGCACACACGCAAATATTCGACCGCTGCCATGGTCTGACAGTTTCAACTGCCCAGGGACTATTGCTGAATTATAGTCCATTGGAGACTCTTCGGTACAGACTACAACAAACACGTGCACTGCCAAATGGACCGTCCACCGCAAAGTTCGACGCCACCAGCACTGCCACACATCCGGCTAGCGTACGAACGTCTCTACACAGCTCTAAACAGCAAAAACAACACTCTCCAATTACTACAGTACTAAGTGTATGCAAGTTTATCCGCATATTCTACAGAAGGTTTTGTTGTTGAAGTACGAAATGTTGGGTCTTGTCTAGAACTTCCCCATGCAGTACGCCACGCTAGTTCCAGCTACGTCACAGCGTGCGTCGATCGTTTCCGATGTGTTCAGATTATTAATTTTTACCGATGGCATTCGCCACGTTATTTCTGACCATCACTTTCTTTTTCAACACATCCTCTCGTGCTTGACGTTAGCTTAGATTTTACTGGTTCACAAAACATGTTGGCTGTCGGGTCTTTTCTGCCAATACATAAGCTAAGACCTTAACATAAGGGTTATGTTAAGGTTTAAGCTGTTGAAAACTGGGTTCATGCTAACGGGAGATTCGGTTGAAACGTTTTCTACGGTTTTTCCCATTCTTTCTATGTATGAAAATTAAACGTAACAACGTCCTACGGTATTTAAGCTCCGTTAGCTAAACTTTGGCTTCGGCTCAGGCCAACTGTACGTCCTTATTTGATCGTTAGGTTTTCGCGATTACTTTCCTGACTCAAAGGCGTTGGGGCTCTCCAATTGCTCAGTGCCGTTTTACGGGCGTTTGAGCTTACGATTTTCGACTTTGACTTTTCGCCATTGCTCATATAATCCGTAAGTAACGGTTGCTGGGCATCGCTTTGCTTTGCAATATCGTTCAAAGGTAATTTGCACGCCTGCATCCCAGAATTTCGTCTAACTCGCGACTGTTCTTCTTGAACAACAGTGTAGGATTTACTTTCGTCTACTTTTGACAGGGATGGAATCTAACTTCGGCAATGTGCTACCAAACTCTAGTCAAGCGATCGATGGCAGTCCAATGATGGCCGAAGGCCAGCAGCAACCGGAAGCATTTGTTCCCGCTCGCTTGTCCTTTGAGGAGTTGGCAGTGCTTAGGGAATGTGCCCGCGAAAGCTTCTTTTATCGTTGCGTGCCGTTAGCTGCCGGCAGCTGTTTAGTATTGAAATACTTGAACAATGTTGGAATGGTCAAGGCGCACCCGATCTACGGTTTGTCATTTAAGTACGCCGCCGTCATAGGTATTGGTTACATTCTTGGCAAGCTTTCTTACTTGAAAGAGTGCCATAAGAAAATTTTTACGCGCATACCTTCAAGCAATCTGGCGGATGCAATACGCAAACGAGATGCCGGCCAATTTCCCAGAGTTCGTGCAGTCGTTCGGTTAAAATCACGTTACCTCTTCTATTCCTGTTCATAGATTGATACTTTCATGCTGCAAGGATCCAACGACGCTTCTTCTCTTGACAAAGCAGTTTCAAACAGCGCAGCGCAGCAGTCGACTGATGACTACGCGTTTTACAACCCAGACTTCACCATTGGAAAACCGATTGATGATGGTCAGGATAGTCAGGAGAGAAAAGAAACCAAAGCCCGAACAGACTACGACGACTTACGAATGGCAAATCGAAGGGACTTTTTACAGAATTACGTTCGAAATAGCCAACCTGTTAAAGGCAGGGGCTTCCAGCCGCCGGCTCACGGCGAACGTGACGGACCAGTTGGTCAGGATATGAAGACGGAGGATGAACCACAGGCGCAGCCAAAACTTCACCGAGGAAAGTACGGAGATGAAGGATTCAATTGACGCTTAGTATTCATTCATTGACGAGTTAGGAGTTTACCTGGGTTTTCACGTTTTAACTGAATAAAGGTTCACGTGTTGGTGGATCCATAGGTCTTGCCGTTAAACACCCGCATGTTTCATTGACAACATCGGCGGTCAATGCGACAGCGAAGATTTGTTGATGCTACATCGCCAACAGCAGTGAATGTTTACTACGTAGAATGACTTCAGTGAATTTCAAATTTTTAAGCAGCTCCAGTCGTGTCAAAGATTGTATACCCTTATATTCTATGACCACGGAATGGGTTTGCCCCAAAGCAGTGAAAAGTAATTCGTCCTGTAGCTCATGTCTCCTGTTAAGTATTAAGAGTAATTTACACCCCTGCTGGCTAATCTCAATAGGTATCCAAACATGCGAATCAACCTTGTAAATAAATCCATTTGAATATGGGCCACTCGTCAACCTCGCATTTTCACTCTTTGCAGGATTTGCCGATGCAAAGGATGATAACAGATTTGCTCTGAAAGCTTTTATCAATAAAGGAACACTCACTGCTTGCAACCCATGGTGATAAACCGTATCCGACAAATAAAGCAACCACTAAACATTCAGGCTTCAGCTGCAGAAGAGCGTACTTTCGGTTAACAGTTGTTTGGCCAAAGCTAGCTTCAATTAAATGATTACCAAGCTCCAACGCACAGAGTAAGGCAAAAAGAGCAACAAGACAGAAGAAGCAAAAGGTTTAATGGTCCAAAAGAGTTCTTGTTCAGCCCTTCCCCGTCGGCGAACATTGCATTAGGTCCACGGAGAAACTCGAACGCAACGCTTCTGTGCGCAAGAATATAATAAAGATATTACAGAACAGATCTTGCCTTTGTCCAACAAGTGCGTGAATCAGCAAAGTAAACAATGAACAACCGCGTGGGAATGAAGAGCATGACTTCGATTATAAATTACTCATGTTGCTATGCGTACATACTTTTTGCCATGAACGACATTTTCTTCGGCAGATGTAAGAATTCGTCCAAGTAAGCGGCCAATTCAATCGCGTTTAACACAAAAGGTGTACAGGTCGTCGTTGCAACGAACATTTTAGCCTTTTGCAACGGGGCAGCCGACATTTTGCGCTTGAACGACTCCGGGTCGATTTCAATACCATTTAGAACACCAGAACATTGAAGCAGATCATACAACGGATGGAGAGTCGCAAGATTGAGGTATCTGGACCGGCTAAAAACACTGTTCAAACGAACTTCCATTCTTTTCAGGCTCCTCGCGTCCGCGACGCATCGCCCGGAAAACTGTCGAGCATATACAGGCTCAGTTTCGTACGGGAAAAACCGAAGCTCCCTGCGATGACCCACCCGCAAGAGGACAACGCTCAAGCAGCCATGGCTGAAAGGTTAACAATGTCAGCATGTTTTTGAAAAGTACAAAGTCCGAGGCAAGAGGTTGCCAAGGCAAACTAGGTCGGCCAGTTCATCTACACCGCCAACGCTAATTTGTCAAACTTAAGACAGGGGAGGTTAACGAACTTCAAAGAGACTAACCATAGTGCGTGGCATGCCAAGTTTTCCGCACACTTTACCACATCAACCGCAGCATCCGCCTTGAGAGTCATTTTTTCAAAGTTGTCCGAAATATCGCTGTCGCACGATTTTGAGGATGTAGACTCATCCAGCATCGACGCAACCGCGTGCTTATCGCACGCGGGCGCAGCAGTGCCGTATCCAAAAGCCATTTTTTGCAGTCAACTATTGTGATGCTCAAGTTGCTCGCCTGTGGTACGTTTCTTTGCTTACAGGACTTGCAAAACTGAACTGATCGCAAATTCGTAACTCGCATTCTTACACCGCTCGAACAATTGAGCGCATCAGCTCTTTCTCGTTGCGTTCACTCCTTTGCTTTCCGCCATTCGAGCGCTCACGGTTGCGCGACATAGCCAGCTATTAATATTTGCATACTGCTCATACAACAAAGTTTTCACACGGCATACATCCCGTTCTTGTAAAAAAAATTTTAATTGCTAGCTTTCGGGTACTGCTCCTATACCCGTCATCAGTCAACCACAAATTATGTCCACTGCCCAAAAATTTTTTTACAAGAACGGGGTGTATACCGTGTGAAAACTTTGTTATTTGATTAACTACCCCCGTATGAAAAAGGAAGAAGAATCACTGCTCATGTGAACAATGAAACAGGAACTGGCGGACGTGCAAGTAAAATAAAGTGGGATTCAGCGGGTTTATCTTTTTTTTTAATTTACTGTTTCGCTGCGTCGTCTTCATTATTTTCTAGAAGAGCGGCGCTACGCGAGGGAAGGAAATTGAGAATTTCATGGCAAAGAAAAAATATTGCACGTGCGCCTACCTCCTGTGCTTTTCCGCTAGTGTAGCGCCTTATCTATTCGGCAAAACATAGGCGGATGAAAAGCAGCGTTTGCCACGTGCGAAGAACGGTGGCGTTTAAACGTGCGAACCATTTACGCATACTTTTCCGTCGGCATGAGGAACTCGGTGCGAGCTTCGTCGCACTCGCCGGCCGAAACTGCGATGGAGAGTCGACGAGTTCTTCTTCGCGGTCTGAATCCCTTCATCACATGCTACGTGTGCAAGGGCTACCTGATTGACGCGACGACGGTTTCGGAGTGCTTACACGCCTGTAAAGTGGCCCTTCGGCGGCTTCGACCGATTTTGATTGTTCAGTAATTTCAGTTTGCAAGTCTTGCCTAGTTTCCCACCTCAGGGAGAAGACCACGTGTCCAAAGTGCGAAATTGTTATTCATCAAAGTCATCCGCTGAACTACGTAATGCACGA
Organism: Trichuris muris; assembly: GCA_000612645.2. Taxonomy (NCBI): domain Eukaryota; kingdom Metazoa; phylum Nematoda; class Enoplea; order Trichinellida; family Trichuridae; genus Trichuris; species Trichuris muris. The sequence continues at coordinate 22,440,225 of CBXJ02000282.1, read as the reverse complement.
TCGGAACTTGCAGGACATCGTCTACAAGCTGGTGCCCAATCTTTACAAAAGTGCGGCAAGTGCCAATTGGGCGTCGTTTACGTGCTTGCCTATTTTGCTATTCAGACGAAATGCAGCGACGAGAGGCCTTCTACCGGGAGCGCAACTTGCCATTCGAGAATCCCTTGAAATCAGGTGATTGCTGTTCGCCTTCGACCTTCGTTTACGAAGTTCCGTTATCAGAAAGAAAGGACGAATCTTCGGAAACGTTCGAAGAAAGCAAGGACAACCACGCGTTCGACGAGCAGGTTTGCGGCTGTGCGAGGCTTTGCTTGCGTTCACGAATTCGGTTCTCAGGTTAGCATATTGTTCAAATCGGACGAGGACGATGTAAAGCTGTTAGATTATCCGTACGTCTGTTGTTCCTCGCAAGCGACCATAACCGTCCTAAAGAAATACTTGGCAGTAGCTCTGTACGGAGATATTTCGCGTTTCTTGGATGTAGGTTGGCGCATTCAAGTTTCTGCGTTTATGCCTGTTCCTCCAGTTCGACATATTGTGCAATAGCGAAGTTCTTGGCAAGGACCATTCCCTGAAGTTCATAACGCGGACTCGATGGCGGAACACGGTGGGCGCCCCTAGGGGCTAGCTTTCGACCTTCCGCTCTTGGCATGTGCCTACTTTTCAGGATATGCCGCTTCGCTTGAACTATCGCAAGCACGTTGAACTGTGAATGAGATTCCCCTGTTTCTACGTCGCCTGTGCGCTGTCCAGCGGCTACTGAAGTACGGATATTTTGTTTGCATACCATTCAGCCAGTATGCCTCGTGCAATACCCTTTGTGATCGTTCCTATTCAGCTGACTGCAATACGACCTCACGTATCGTCACCGAATCTTGCCGTTTGTAAGTTGCTCTTTTTAGTGTATCTTAACTTTTGTTAGTGCTCCAAGCGGGACCATTTTACTCAGTCCGAGAGTTAGTCAAGTGTTCTCCGTTAACAGATTAAAGCAATCTTTTTTGCCTTCCGTACAAAGTGAACTGACGGTACTTCTCAATCTGTCCCACTATCGTAGGGGGCGCTACCCTCGATATCGACGTTTCATGCGCGAATCAGAAATCACTTAGCCGCAAAACGGCCGACCGATGAATATAACTTACTTTTGAGCCCGCTTGTAGGACTTAGTCGCAAAACGACATTCTCGTACGTATTTTGAATACAACTTGACAAGGACTGGCGCCCTTCGTACTTCTCGATTTTTCACGCACGTCCGTCGCATGTAATCTGTACAAAGTAAGGAGCACTTACGTTACGCAACCGTAAGGAACACACTGCCATGCTATCTTATCCCGGTGGGTGCAGATCGGTAATGGCGCAGAGTATTCACAAATCGTGCACAGAGCTGCGCAAAGATCAACAGTTCGCTATCAGTAATTCTTTCAAATGAAACCATGTTCCGCTTCGAACGCGGATTGCGTGAGCAGAAGGCATCGCCTCCGGGCTGCCACATCATACCTTATCGCTTTAGTGTAGCGTAGGCGAGAGCAGAAATCATCGTCACCCCATCGCCGCCGGGCTGCCACGTCATACCATGTTGCTTTATCTAGCAAATATGTCGTGAGAAAATGCTGACCCAGCTCTCTATTCGCTCGTCATACATTTGAATAGTAAATATAGATTCAGCTTGCAAGCTCGCCCACTCTCTCCCGCTTTGTCGTTCGCTCGTAATAAACATTTGTCACTTTCTCTGTTACGGACTCAATTCGTGACAAATCATTTCCATCACACGCCTCTCTTTCTGTCCGTAGTGAAGCTCATTCCTTAACACAGTGTGTATGTTTCACCTTAGCCTTAAGCAACGGCAACTGTACAGGACATTGAAGTTTAGCAACAAAAATGACACCACCATAAGCAACGTTTTCTGCCCGTACCTAAGCCTAGGCCTTAACATAAGGATTGTGTTTCCCATATGGACTATGAAGGCAACATGACCGCAGGAATCTTTTTCTGCTCTTACCTAACCTTTTGCCAACAAACATGTGAAGATTCGCTGTTTTTAGCCAGCGCTAATTATTCAAGTTCTCTCACCAAACTACTTTTCTATCAAATCTCCACTCTTCCATCTCCAGTATTAATTTCCCCCATTTTCTCCCACTTCTTCATCCTGACTTTCATCTTCCCCGAATTTGCTCCATGCAACGTTGCGCCCAATCATCATTGGCTTAACCCAGAGTTACCCAACCTTTTTGGAGCCAGGGACCCCTTTCATTGCTGACAATCATCCTGATGCCCCCACCAACTCTTTATAACCGTCCTTATTGATCCAATAGATTCCCTGCAGGTTTTTGTGCTATTTTGGGGGTGATTTCATAGTAAACTTGCTTGAATAGGTATTGGAGCAATGGTCAGCACTTAGCGCAGAATGAAGCATTGAACTTGTCACCACTGGGGTTTGCCCAGTGGAACGCCAAATAACAGGGCAAAGTCGTATAACAGTTCTTCAAAGCATGAGCGAATGGCTGCATAAGGCGTTTACTTCCGGACTAAAGGCGTTGGTCAATCGTTGTGCTTGTCAAATTTGAGTACGGTGGAATCAGGCTCTGAATTTTGGAAAGAGAAAGAAAGAAGCAAAATTTGACGAAAGCATTGTCGCGGAGTATCACAAAGCGAGAAGTTCACTACTCCTGACAAGTCAGAAGCTATTATATAGCTAATACATGAACACTCGGACGAACGAAAACATTGTTGCTTCGCTTCCTGCAGGTTATCACCGAAACCGTATCGCCTCTTACCTTTTTGAACTTCCTAGCTCTCAATGACCTACCATTACCCCACTACAATGCCTTTAATCTTGTCTGGGCTCTCTCGGGGACCCTTTCACCCTTCAGGGCCCCCTTGGGACCACCTTGCCTTCCAGGGCCTCCTATCTCTCCAGGTCCCCTAAGGGGACTCCAGGGCCTCCGTTGAGAATCACTGGCCTAAGCCATCCTAAGGCGACGAATAAGCGAAGGCGAAAGTAGCGCCGCCTATGGGGGAGGAGGCTGGTATTGAGAAGCGCCGAATTGAAACCTACTGCGGCTCTAACGAATGTCCTAAAGTTATGGCATCCGTAGCCCTCTTGAGGGAACATCGTTTACCTTGCGTGGACTTGCGGGCTGCTTCTGCGGTAGAGAAAGCGCGCCAACTTGTCTGCTTTGCTCTACGCTTCAGTATTCCGCGAATAGCGATGAACTGAATACTCACTCTTTGCAATAGCTTCAGTTGGTGCACGCTTAACATACGCAGCGATTCTTGGGGTGTCAGGTACGAGCAGATGTTGGTAGCTTGACATATGCACCTTGAGCGCTCAGGTGATTCTGAAAACCAGTGGTATGTAAGCGACGGAATCCCGGCGCTGCTGTTCTTCTTCTTGCTTTTAACATGTCGATCTATTTAAATAATACAATTAAATTGAATATTGGATTTCTCACGGGTTTCAGTTTCATATTGTGAAAAAACGGCGGAATACCCGTTCATCAATGTTTTACTTCAAATAGCGTAGCTTTCGGGACCTCTCTTGGTCCCGTCTTCAGCGCAAATTCTCAGCGCAACCTAACGTGCAAGTATCACAGACTCGTGACTGTGATACTCACACGATAGGTTGCGTTTGAAAATTTGCGCTGAAGACGGGACCAAGAGAGGTCCCGATAGCTACGCTATTTGAAGTAAAACATTGATGAACTGGTATTCCGCCGTTTTCTCACAATACAATTAAATGTGAATTATTGTCCAAACTCAATCGTTGGAGTTGCTACTGCGTTGAGGATGGTTTTATAGGCTTGGCTCGTGTTGGTGAAGCTACTTTGATTGCAAAACTGAATAATTATAATTGTTTAGCGTTACGCATTGCGAGACCGCTATTTCATTCGCGTAGGAGATGCAGTTGCATGTAATCAATGAGATCTTGTCATTCTTTGCAGGTAAATGCGGAAGCCATTCCCCATTGCACATCATGTTTGTTTTGCTTAATCTATGCCGTGATAGGTGGGAGCGCTTTCCGAAGGCTTCGTTGGGTTGTTTGCTTGACGCACAAGGGGTGCGCAGTGGTGATTCCCCCTTACGAGTTGTTCAATTGCTTTGTTATGAAATTTGCTGTTGTTTCGTCTATGCTTCGGTATGCCCAATTAGCCGAAGCGTTCTACTCGCCGTATAGCTGCCTCAGCTGAAGCTCTAGTGAATGTTGAACTCTTTGAATGTCGGCCTGCGATCTTCTTCGCTTGATTTGCAGATTGAACTGTTTCTCAGGGTGCTATTCCCGTTCGATATGGTCCACGCTTGTGCTTCCAGCCTGCCACTCTAAGTTTGGACATTAGGTTTAACTTTATTTCTGTGCCGCTGTTGTTTTTCCTTTCCATCTAGATTCCAATAGATAGTAGCGTCGTACGGGTGTTCCCGAATGTTAATTCTTGCCTTTTCCTTCTCGAGATGGTTTAAGGAAGCTTAACCATTCCGTGGTGTGTTTCAACAGAATGCAGAGCAGAACTGAATTAACAGGGAAGCTCCATGAGGATTGTACTATTTGCTAAAAGCAGGAAGATTTGAATATTTATCCGTGAACTTGCTTGTCGATGCTCATTCCGATTATGCATTTGAAGCGCACCTTGTTTGAGGAGAAGCGGTTGTGCTCGAAGAACTGATTTTGCTACTATGCATGTATTGCATATATTTTTTAAACTGTCCCATTGGTCAGTCTGTTTTTGTGATGAGAGTATCGTTTGCCATCTTGGCATTTTCAGTGCACTGTCAACTGTCTTATTGCAGCCTCTCTTCTTGTCTCGGTGCAATCCCCCCTAACCGATGATAACTTGTTATTCCATAAGGGTTCGTCTCAAGTCCCTTGATTGATTGATTGATTGATTACACGCTGTATGGGAGAGCCCCTTTGCCTAGCCTCATTGAGATGTGATAGAGTACCGTTTCTGTGGATGCACTAGCAGGTGAGGTAAGTCATACGAAAAAAATGGACATGCGTCAGCGCCTTAAGCTGTTCATCTCCAAGTAGCACAGGGACTTCTTGTCAGCGCTAGCGGCTGATTAGTTGCCAATGTTCACCGCGAAAATGAGTTTAACTTCTACAAAAGCGGTTTGGTCCATAGATTGATTAGTCTGCGTGCCGAGAAAGCTCGAAAAGTATGTTCAGGTAGACGGCACCCACACGGAAATGGTCTTGGTCTACGATGTTTGTATTGTTGTTTAATTTTCTTCCGCCCATGATGAAATGCTTTGAAATTGCAGAAAATCACGAGCGTAAGGAGTTGTGCCCCGTTAAAATTCATCCAGTAATTTCTAGACGACCATGCGTATGTATTTCACCCAACCTTAGTTAAGTGATCTTAATCACTATGGCTGGTCATCACGGGCGGAGATTGCAAAGGGCAGTGCCCGGCTTTCCAGCCGTTAAATGGATTGACGAGAGGAGCGCGGTTCGCTTGGATATTGAGCCGCTCACTGTGCTGCTCGGAAGCAACTTGCGAACGTGTTGCGAGCAACGGAAGTCGTGCACAACGGTTAATCCGCCAGGGTTGACTTTGCCGACATGGTAGCTTAAAGTCCAGGGGGATGCTCTCCAATGAATAGTACTAATTGAGGTGAGTGACCTCGTTCCGGTAGCCTGGCGGTAGTCCAGGTGTCATTTCATTATCCCGCCTTAGTTCGAGACAACTGTTCCGTTCGTAATAGTAAGTCTGATCAATTATCCAGGGTGTATGTATGGGTCAACAGTGTGACGGCTGGGTCTTCGCTCCATTGACGCCGGCCCTCGTCACCGTTAGCTGTCTTGCATGGCAACGGTTTTCAAGTCGACTGATGAACTTCGAATAGCAATGATTTCTTATTAATAATTGCTATTTAAGGATTCCTTCCAAACATACGTGAAGTGAGGCGGTTTCTTCAACTAGAAATCTTTGAAATGCGGAAAGTGATTTGCGCTTAGCTAATCAAACGCGTTCATGGGCATGAATTAATGGCATTCATCAAAGCCAGATTCATGCTCTGCAGAAGGCGCAGCACAAAAATGGCTGTTTCCTTTGCAGACGCTATTCTATATGCAAATTGGCTTCAAGGATGTGTGACCGTTGGTTGTTGACAGTGGTTTGCGTTTAGTTGCGAAATGTTCCTTCCTACTATGAAGCCTGATAGCTGTGGTTTGTCCTCGCTCGTTCGTACGAATCATTGCAGAAAAGACAACAGTGCATTGTTCATGCAAGGCTAGAAACAACCGCATACATGCCTGTAGTTGAGACATTGAACAGGCGACCATTTGAATGAAATGCTTCGCCTTGAATGAGCTGTAAAGCAAAATATTCACCGCAGTTTTTGTAACTTCCATCAGTCGCTAAAGGAACGCCATTTCGCTCTAATGAACTGTTTTCACGCGTGTTTTCAAAGGTTAAGTTTCAAACCTTTATTGACAATTGCTGTTCAATGAAATGATGCCTTAGGAAGCAAACAGACTTACGCAAATTGAATACGGACGCCGGTTATTAATGGCACTAAGCCGTTTATTCAGCTGTCGGACTCCGTCTGCGTATGGTCGAAAGTTGGAAAACATTGGCACGCAATGTTCTGTTTGTTACCCGTTGTTCACCGGTTTTATTTTGAATACGCACCTGGAATTTCGCTCCAGCCGGACGGAGCGGTTTATAGGCATTGGTTATGTTTGACGCAATGACGCCGCAGTTTTATGCCTTACTAGGCGCCACTGAGTTTGACAGTGCGCAAGTGGCTCATTGATTAATTGCAGGCTGTATGATGCTACTTGGATGTGAAATTCATCAACGAACGCTCCTGCATGGACGTACGCAGTTAACCATTCAAGTTTATCTGGCAGACAGTTGTTCAACTTGAGGTTTTTCATTAATGAATTGTGCTACGCATACGGCCGGCCGATATTGTACGTTAGCTGAAGTACGCTTGCTTTGATTAACTTCAAACGTCTCTGACGTAGCATTCATTTGCATTTGGCTCTGTTAAAGTCGGACACCGATCGTGCACAGGCGCTCAATCAATTCGCGGCTTTCGGTGTTATGCGCTCTAATTAATCACCTTAATTTTGACCACGACGCCGAGCGGACGTACTGAACAATGCAGGCGCGGTCAAACAATGTTAGGTTTCAGGTTACCTGTAACGTGTAGGTTCAGGTGATGACAATAAGTTCACCGTCGAATGGCCTGTCGCCATAATGCGCGCGTGCCAAGTCCCTGCTTTCTGCGTGGACAAACAAGGTCTCAAGGCAATTGATTCAGCTAACCGTACGCCTTCTGTACCATGCAGCAATGTGGTCTTTTTCAAATTTAAGCATCGCGTCTTGAATCATTTAAAAATGACATTTAAATTTAAAAGCCTAATTTTACACATCCTACTGAGCTTTACAGATTGGAGCAAAGGGGAAAGGAGTCTCGCTTAAGCAACGAGACTGCCTATGTACTGACAGCGCCTTTAACAAATGACTATAATTTATTCAGTTATGTGTTCACGTTAAGCAAACAGTTCACTTGAGTACGAAAAGGATATGTTTTGCAAAATAATATGCTGAACTTCGTGAACAGGTAGACAAATGACTTAATAGAGTGAGATGTATATTTAATTGAATACACGTTTCGTCTTGGCTAGCCTTACACAATTGGAATGGCGAAGCGGAACATCAATAGAGTTCGTCCATATGATGGAAATCACCTCCGGATCGCATGCGCTCGAACTTCCGGCTTGCTCGTTCCCATTTCATGATACGGTCCAGCAGGTTGACCGAATGCATCAGGTTTTTACCAACGGCGCTGTCTTCTTTCTTTCTGATTCTCTGTGCCCCACGGGAGAGCCAGGAAATCAGCGGTCGAATGTAAACTCCGTTTTTCGTGGTCACGGTGTAGACCAGCGAGCCTTGACCCTCCTCGTTGAACCGTAAATCATCGCAGGCAATCCGTGGAAAATGAAGCGCCGACAGGAAGATGGTAATGAAGACGAGCGAAATCCAAGCCGAAGACATCAGTGAGGACTTGCTGCTAATGGACTGGTTCCTCTGTTCAAGATGTCGCCTTCTTCAGCCAGCCCAGACAGCCGTTCAACTATGGTATGGTCAAGGTGGACGAGAGTGCCTTGCTGTGGACTGGCGATTACAAATTTGAAGCTATTATTTCTCAAAGAATAATTTATTGATGGCAATTCCGCGTGTGCAGACGCCCACGGGCAGTGCTGGCGCCACCTGCCTAATCTGCCGCTCCCGCAGCTTGTTCTGCCAATCGGATATGGTGGACCAGTTGCAAGGAAATATATGCTTTTCACCTGTTGTCCAAAAATAGTAGCTGCTGCTCAGTCAATTTCGAAGTTAGAAAAAATTTCCGCAAGCCACGTCCGAATAAGCCGGCCAGTTTCCACGTCGAAACGTTCCCCCCCCCCCAATTGGCCAGCTTATTCGCCATATCCGGCTGGCACCTTTGACAGTGAGAAGTCTGGCTGCCCACTGAGGCATAGCCTTTCCTGAAAAATTAGGCGCTTCAAAGATTTGACAATAAACACGCGCTCTACCATCGTGGGCTTGCGCGTAGACGGCTGAAGTGAAAGCGCAGCATATGCAGCCTTAACGATAGGTCTCTCAAAGGAATTGTACCAAAAATTCTCCATTGAATCGTATCGCAGGTGATCACGAGCGTCGGCCCTTCGGCTGCTGCGGATTTATTAATAGTTTGAGTTCGAGTATTTGGTTCAGGTTTTAGTAGAACACCACAAAAACGAACGTTTCAACCGCAGATTCTGCGCTAGGAGACCAAATGGAAAATGCAGTGCATTATAATTAAGGGTTGTAGTTACTGTTCTGCTGATTTGCTTTGAAGCTTTCAGCTCAGTGTGACTAATGGCGATTGTGGCAACGTTTTCGATAGTGTACGTCACACGAGGTGGATCTTTCCATATAATACAAATCGTGTTAGGCAGTTGCGAAGCAGTTGAGCCTCGCTCAGTCTTGCTTTGGGATTGCATTTCTTTAGCTCATATCTCGCCGGATGCTCGTTAATGAATTTTTAATAATGTGTTCAAAGTTGAACATTTGTGACCGGCGGACAGTGACCATCAAAGACCTTGGGCTTTGTACGGCCAACGCACAAGGTTGGCAAGAAACGATTGCTTTCTGGAGGAATAACATGAGGGAATAAACCCTGCAATTTTTGCCTTTTTGAAATGCCGGCGCCGGACATTAATAACCGCGAAATGCGGCGATCAATGGGAACTGTTGAGTGTAACCTTCTTGACAAGATATCTCGTAGCGGAAAGGTCATTTTTCGGAGCGCCCAAGTTTCCAGATCGCTTTAATGTTACCCGCCCTTGTTAGCTAATGCATGACTTTAAGTATTCTTACTGCTGCTGTCAGCGATTCCCCCAGATAGGATCATGTAGTTCATTGATTGACACAGGAATACGTAGCGATGCGATTTGCACGAATTTTTTCTGTGGAAACCGCCGCCCACTGGCAGCTAGCTGGCCGATGATCAGCGAAGTTACGGTTCCTACTGGAGGGTCCGCATGCGCAAATGCTGCAATGAGATAAATTGCCGTGCTCAGCTCTGTTTAGAATAATTATGTAGGCATAACGTGCATGATAATTGAATCAAAATACTCTTCCTGCAACACCTCGTCGCGTGTGTGGGCAATTTGACACCACATTCTTGGCATCTCCAAGGATACCTGAAAGGCGTGAAAAGAGTAGTACTCTAGCGGACATTCATTTTCCATTGTCATCTCTGTCAGGCAGTTATCCCATTTACGTCAAGCTGAACTTTCGTCTAGTTAATTTTTTTGGAATATCTCCTCCGAAATGACAACTCACAATTAGGAGCAGCTTAGCGCGCGCAAGAACGTAAGGCGAAAGCTGCACACATTGACAATGCCTTGTTCCTGAGTACGCACCAATACGAAGAATTGCCTCAGCCGTTCCACCTGCTGTTGATTCAATGCGTACGGATAGACTTATCCGCGCAAACTGATCCTTTCATTTATGTAAACCAGTCGCGCTTAACTTGCCGGTTTGCTGTTCAACTTCACTGCGTGTCTCCATGGATCGCCACGGGAGATATCCTTTAATTTTCACTTCCAAAATTGGACGAGCCAAATTATTGCATTGCCACTTCTCAGCGTTTTCTAAACAGATTTCCCGCTGAACTCCAGGATCCTTAGACCTACTATGGAATCGTTTTGCGTGATGCAACGTCAAGTACAAGTTGCATACACAATAGGCGAAAGTACGGATAAGGCAACTTTAATATGAACGAAAGTTTTACAGGTGATGCGTTTTCGGGCTAAGCGGGCGGAAGCATTTTTCCACCTTGCATAAAACATGAATTGCGTAATCAAATTCCGCCATGTGTTTCGGTCGTTGTCGCATTGCAGGGCAACGGCTACTTAGGAGAATTGCTCTCAAAGGTAATTTTGTAGGCAAAAGCGACCTGTACTACGCACGTGAGCCATCGGCGGTAAATTAACGTTCAAATTACGGGGGGCTGTAAGTTTATTCACTGAAAGTGTCACATGTCAATAATACCCGTTCCGGTGGGTTTTGTACGATTGTCTAGCAGATGGGGCGGTTAACAAGCAGTGACAAGAAGTGAAGAGTGTCGTGTGTTTCTCCAAGTTTAACCTTTGTCTAACTTGAGATGCCCGAACACGTGTGACAATTCGAAGCTGAAGCGGTTTGAATGAAACGTAATGAATAAATGCAGCTATTACAAATATCAACCTTCTCTTGGCTCATTTTAACTGCACGTATTCATTTGTTCTCATTTATCGCATAACACTGTCATATCACCATTTTCTCAACAATCAAGTCAGCCCACTTACTCTACGCAGCCGTGTGCAGAGCGTTAATGCACCAATTTAATTAGCGTATTGAATTTCGCGTGCATGCGGTAATTCCGTCACACACACAGTTTTATAGAGGTTTCAAATGTATAAAAGGTCACTTTAAGATCCGCACGCTTTAAACAATAACACGTCGACGGGCACGGGTTGTTTACTGTCGTTGTTCATTTTGGTGTCGTGTCACTGTCCCTGTCGGTCGGTGGGGATGCTCGCTCCTCTGCATGACTGCTGACTGGGCGGGCGACAGAGGCTTGACGGGTACAAGGGTAGTACCTGATAGTTGATGTCGCCAACCCGGATGGTCTAGCAGAGGGGCTTGCTGAACCGTCGGCTGACTGGGCAGTCGACATATTTTTGTCTTAGCACTGATGACGGCTACAGGAGCAGTAGCCGAAAGCTCTGCGTTTTGAAGTAAACGCTTTTATCTAACGGGTGATACCGTGTTCAAGAATTTGTCAGCAGAAAAGGTTTCAAGTTTTTAAAAATAAAAACAAACGTTGAACGTGCGAGTTAACTTTCAACCCTCACAAAAGGTCATCTTCAAAGTGCGCATGACGCGACTAGCAGCGCTTCAGAAAAGTACGATAAACCAGTAGTAACCACTGGTATAGATAAAAGTACTTACATTGAGATTGAGCACACTTGCTTCATTAATGAATCGACAGCGAGTAAAATTAGCAAACCATTGAAACTCGACGCAAGCTAATCTTGGATACTCTTTGCAACGTAGCATAGTAGAAAGCCATTTGAACAGACAGTTTATCTTGCTTTACTTTTACACAATACAAATGAAGTTAGATTAACCATCGATAGTACGTATTCGTAGCGAACAAATCCAGCGGTCACTGTTGCATTCGTATGAACAGCGAGTGGTAACACGGCAGTACGTATCATGCGCTGATTTCCAAGACAGCTTTTACTAATTTACAGCACTGGAAGTCCCACTTCCCACAGTTCAAAAGTCAAACAGGGAGCACAGCAAATCAGTTGATCTTGGGTAACTCGCTTGTGCTGCCGCTTATACGCACCAAATGCTAAAATGTTTGTTTCTTCTTCTTATTCCCTTTAAATCAAACACTGATCAAGTTGCTCTCAGTCACACATGGCTGAAAGGTCCACTTTGACCTTCTTGACTTATTATAATGCATAGATAGAAAAATCATTATAACATTTAGTAACATCATTTAAAAATGCGCACAGACGGGATTAGGAGCAGGATTTCATGTTCCATTAATACTTTTACAGTAATCATACTGCCCTTTTACATATATGCTAATTTTGCGTGAAGACAATTGCTTTCATAGTTTGAGTAGAAAATATCGGCAATGAAGTGGAATGATTAGCAGGCGTTCGAGGGGTGGAGCGAGCGTTTCGGACGTTGCTTTCCTGGATGTGATTACGTTATTGTTACCGCCTGCAAATGCAAATATTCTCGCCTTCCAAAGGGTGAACACATGCCAACTATTTCAACGGCTAAGCTGCTTGGCGCTTATTAGCGTTCTTACACATCATTCAAACGTTAAGTATATCAACAATATTGGCTTTCGTGTAGGTGCACAAAGAAAAAATTTATAACAGTCATAATACTAATTTGCATAAGTCTGAGATGTTCAATCTGAGAAAAGATGCATTCCGCACCCTGAAGCAATTGGTTCTAGCCATTGCTCAGAAGCAAGTGCTTCCTACGTATTGTACGTCGTAGTTAATTAAATAATTTCGAAAAAGAATATGCTGGATTGAAGACTGTCGCTTCGAATAGTCGGACTCAATTGCTTTTGATGCCATGCATTTCCATGTAAAACGAAATATATCAGATGCGTACACAAGATGAACTCGGAATACCAAGCAACTCATTCTTAAAACATTCTCAACCATTGAACTCGGCTTGAGCTTTTGCAACGAAGCATATACCGTTCACTTTGAAACTAAGCCCAACCGCAGATGAGTTGAGGGCGCTGAAGTTGTCAAGGACTGGTACATTTAGAATTAGCAGCTGGCATAAATCTGTTCTTCCAAACCAACGTATCCGTCGCCACCGCTTGAACAGCAAGGACTTCTTTTACCATTTACAAGCGAACCTGCTCTTACAAATAATCTAACAGGCAAGAAGTCGTCACCTATCTGATCGTACATGACAAAAGTGGTACCTGTATTATTCAAAGTTATTGACGGTTTCAAAATTTAAAATTAGAATTTGCTTCCGAAGAACCCAAACCGGTCAAGTTGAATCGCGTTAATCTCCACAGTGCTCCTAACAGGTATTTTATAGGGTGATAATGTAAGAATGGCTGGAAGTTGAAAACAGGATCCATGATAACGGGAGATTCGATTGAAACGTTTTTCTACGGTTTCTTCCCATTCGTTCTGTATCTGAAAATTAAACGTAGCAACGCCCTACCAACAGATGGATGGGTCAGTTATTAGGTAAAAGAGACAGAGCACAACACTTGCAGATCTCGAAGCTTTCGGAACTAGCTTGTTCCGAAAGCTTCGAGATCTGCAAGTGTTGTGCTCTGTCTCTTTTACCTAATAAATGACCCATCCATCCGTTGGTAGGGCGTTGTTACGTTTAGTTTCAGACACAGAACCAACGAGAAGAAACCGTAGAAAAACGTTTCAGAATGGCTGGAAGATAAATTTCTGCTTTTGTGTATAGCCATACGTTTAGACAAATTGTCAATGGGTTAATCACTCCATTTGTGCAGGAAAATGCAGCATTCCTAGGGCACGACGGTGCCGCTGAGCACCTTGAGATGAATGGGATGCATCCAGTCTTCTGCCTGGAAATGCGCCAGGACAAAGGGTGGAGGTCTTTAATTAGAAAAATGGATTTAGAATAAAATCATACACGATTCCCAAGTGAATACTTGCTTTAAGAGTGACGAACTTGAGGCACGATTAATTATACGAGGAATCACGGAGGTACGCCATGTTGATTCCTACAATACCTGATTAAATTCATTTTCTTTTCAGCAATGGAAGTTAAACAAATAGTTCCACGTTTCACTGCCTCGGCTCCGGAGACAAAGCGTTTGACTTCCACCAATGCTCCTTGCTGCGCTCAGCTTCTGCTCATGCATACTAATGCGGCCGTTATCTTTGCAAACGTCAACCGGTGCGATGCAATGAGCATGGTAGTCGCCTTAAATAGAGGAACGTTTGACGCAACTCTTTGTAAACATTACCTAAATTAGCAACACAATGCATAATGCAGCTTCAAGAACGACGCGAATTAGAAAACGTGAAAGCAAATGGTATCGTGAAGAGCTATTGCGAACCCCAGGTAAAATTCGTTGTGACAATTCAGCTGCGAAATTCCCTTATGCAGTCGGCAGCAGTAGAGCTTCTCGGGAAATAACAAAAGCAATCGCATCCACGTTTAACTAGGAGACAGAAAGCGGTCGCAATTTGCACCTGACACCAAGCCACATAAAATATTAATATTATTAATAATATATTGCTCCTTGTTCTTCCATAACACCCTATTTTCAACATTACTCCTTGTTGTTTGAAGTTAGGCTTTGGAATCTTTGGAGCGTACATTAAGTGTTTGACGTCATGCAACTGCAGTTAAAAAATGACTAACCAAGAAACTGAAAGAACTGTCAAAGAGAAACCCGTTTACGCTCCAACTATCGTCAACCTTAGGCACATAGGAAATCGTGAGAACTCCTGATAATGTCTGGGTTCCGCGAAGTATACTTTTTTGGGTTCCTCTTCAGTAAACGCTCACGAAGAGCCAAGTCAGGTCCAGAAAGCTTCGTCCTTTAAATTATTTTTTAATGGGTACCTTGCCGTACTTCGTCTACAAAAGCCTGCACATTAGAAAGGGAACCCAATACCTAAGTACAATAGGCGCCTAAAGTATCCAACAAGGGCAACCAATTATTTCGCCTGTTCGGCGCCATTTGCAGCCCTGGACTTCACACATCTAGGCAAAATACGTTTCAACTTATACATCGCTTCAACGAATCAACTTAGGATGGATGACCGTGATTTGGAGGTGGAAAACAGCAATTTCGCATAACGATTACCTGAAGCCGAAGGTATTGGAAAAGTTTTCAGAAAATTTCTCGTGATGATTCCTTTGAACTGTTGATCCGCTCAGTTGCTGAAACGTATATTTCTTTCCAATAATACGCAGCAGCGAAAACCGAGGAGCCCGTTTTGCTCCACACCCCACCATAAGTGATATGCTGAGCAGTTTGAAAGTTGACCTTTGAGAAGTTTATCAACAGGAATATTATGAATAGGCAAATGCACAACTGGAACCGACTGGCCAGCGTTTTTGGGCTACTTGCGACGAAGGTAGGGTGCCAACAAAACGGCAATTGTCACTCGCAGAATCACCTTCAAACAAAGTGCCTCCATGGCGAAAGGGGAAAGGACCAGCCGGCTTCTAATTGAAATGGAAAAATTGAAAATTGGAACTGAATAAGTCTTCGTACCTGTTCGGCAAGGCTAAGGAAGCTCCAAGTTTTCAGTTCACCCTGCAGCAATCAACGCAATCGAGTTTTTCAACAAAGAAGCTGCGCTGCAAACGCAAGAAGCCTTTATGGAGCGCAAATGAACGCGTACAACTTCTATCTAAGAAACAGTAATTGAATATAAGCTCATGAATGGACATGCTCCACTGTTCAACTCATTCTTTTAACGCCACATGAGTAAGACCGAATTAGTGATGGTTTTCGTTTCGCCTCAATCAGCGTTGAATGAACGTTAATAGCAATGCTCACACAACCATCAAAATAGAATGTATATTTCAGTCCATGAAGTTACTGTGGGAAGGACTTTAATGGGACGCCATTCCTTATGCCTTTAACCCCTTCCTGAAATTTCGAAACACAACCGTGTACAATGCACAACTAAAAAGCGACACGACTTTCACAGAGTAAGACATTTCATCTTGGACGCCTTTTAGTCGAAAATGCTTTTCGATGCATACAATAGCTTAAAAACCAACATGCATGTTCTCTTAATAATCGTTCATTACATTGCACTTTTTTCGGTTCAATAAACGGGCTTAACTGCCGTGAAAAACAAGAAACTTCCTAATTCCAAATAACAACTCGCGATGAAACATTTTGTATTCAATTACATCCGACGTGCCCACGGCACACTTTGTCTTAAACAAGCCAAGACCCTGGAACAATCCTCTATCAAACTCACAACCACCACTGGTAAGCTTATTTTTCTATTAAAATGTCGGGATGAAAATCTGCTACCAAAGTGCTTCCAATTACGATTGAGTCACAATGATAATTCTAGAATTCAAAGAATCCTCAAATTAGCTAGCCTGTTTCTCCTTCGAACCACTATCAAAGAGCACAGAAAAACTATTGCCCAACTACGGTTCGTTTACCAACGGACAATAACCTTTTTAACTCAGACGATCTCTCCCGGACTTTTCTCTATGCTCATTGCTCACAATAGACAAACTTGTACGGCAATTAGCTTAAGAAAAATCAGGACACTAAACCGGAAGTTTGATGACCTGCTAAACTCACAACACTGGGAGTTCCGTAGGACGAACCATGACCTCAGGTTAAATGATGATAGACTTAGAGTCACTCTCAGTTCCAAAGTCCTCTCAACGGATGAAACTAGTGTCCTTAAACAAAGGATTAAACTTTGTGCCGACACCCAAAGCCGTCCCTTTCCTTGATATCATAGCATCTGTTGAACATTCCCTTTCAAAACAGATCCTATCACAGCAGGGCTTATTAAAGGCTCAATCTCCAACATACTGCCTCATTTCAGAAACTGGAAACGTCCAAACCTTAACCGCTCGCAACTACTGGCACTAAAAAGCCTTAGAAGTCAACATGACCTGATCATTACTAAAGCTGACAAAGGCAACGTCGTAGTTCTTTTAGATAGGTTGTCCTGCATCCACAAGGTTAAGGAACTTTTAAACAATGACGTATGCAGTTCTATTCCCTCTGACCCAACGAGTAGAGTTAGGAAGAATGTACTTTCTCTACTAGACGGCATAATTCAAGAGACAAATGACTCTCAGCTATTGAAAATAAGACAGAGCGTATATTTTTCCAGAAATGCAATCTGCCAAGAATTGTACGGACTGCCTAAGATCCATAAACCAGGAGTACCTAAGAGACCAATTGTTTGTACCGTACGTAGCATTACTTCAAACCTTTGTGCCTACTTAAAGAACCTGGTCATCCCTCTGACAGGAAAACGGACTTCCCATGTAGAAAATTGTAGAAATTTTTGCAATGATCTGAAAGCTATAAGACTACTTCCAAATGATGTATTTGTCAGCTATGATGTCAAAGATTTATTCACCAGCATTCCTATTCCACATGCCATTTCCTTTCTGAAGAACCTTTTGGATTAAGACAGAACCATCACAAAGAACTAGACTTTACCCCTTCCACATCTCGAAATTAGTGTCATTTTGTCTACTGGAAGGAAGATATTTCAAGTTTGTTGATGAGTTTTTCACACAAAATCATGGTGCCCCGATGGAGAGCCCTCTCGCTCCGGTCATGGCGGAGATTTTCATGGAACATTTTGAGGAAAAAGCCTTCCAAGACTTAGACAATGCAACATCGCTGAATGACATGTTGATGACATCATTGCTATCATCAAAGTAGGCAAAGAAGAACTTTTTCTTAACCACCTAAACAACCTATTCCCCAACAAGATCAGACTAACAATGGCAAAGGAAGTAGATAAGAAACTTCCATTCTTGGACGTACTAGCAATTAGAACTAACGACGTACCAAAAGTGACAGTTTACAGGAAACCAACAAATTCCGGGAGGATACTTGCATTTTACTTCACATCACCCTCTGTCCACCAAACGTGGGATTGTCAAAGGGATGATGGACAGGGCTATTTCCGTGTGTGACAGAGTTGAGTTGATGTATTAATAGTTTCATTCATCTATGATACTTCGCAAAACGATCAAGATACGTTCGACTGAACAAAATATTAGCAACTAGTCGATGGACAGCGAGGATAAATGTTCTGTTAACAAAGTACCAGTTGGCACAACTTATTCTGTAACACGAGGTAGAACTCCTAGTACAAAAGCCACAACACATTAAGTCATGGGGAACGTCTTGAACCATTACAATTGACGGCTGCATGCTAACTTATCTTGATGATTTGGCATCGTTGACATACGGTAGAAGCTCTGTAAGCTGGTCACCTAAGGGACTGCAACAAACTGATCAACATAAGGAATTAACCTTTGGCACTAATGTAATTTGCTTCCTTGCGTACCTTTCACTACAGAATATTACGCAAATTTTACACGGTCAAAACAATGAAGTCATAGTTTTAATGTTGTGCAAAATTAAAACATTTGCTCT
Source organism: Trichuris muris (assembly GCA_000612645.2). NCBI lineage: Eukaryota > Metazoa > Nematoda > Enoplea > Trichinellida > Trichuridae > Trichuris > Trichuris muris. Next base: position 22,422,024 of record CBXJ02000282.1, on the reverse strand, counting down.
CCTCTCATGGCTTAATCATTCTTATTCTTGTTACAATCGTAAGTGGAAAAAACACTCAACGGTGACTACGGTTTACTAGCAAGCCGTTTACCATTAACGGTATATTAACATCGACGGTACAAAACGGCTAAACGACGCAATAAGGAAGAATGAGAGCAGCGCTTCTTACCAACCAAGTCTTCTCCGTCGCCAGAAGACTGCATGCCAAAGCGGAACAAAACAGTTCCCAATTACGATAAACGCCAGGACAGCAGGATACCACATGAGATTTAGCTCCTAATGCTGAGGATTTACTCCCAATTTTTTGGCTTTGCTCCCATTTACGTGTCTTCGCTTTAATCTGCCCGTTTATTCCCCTAATTGAGGCTAAACTGTCCAGTTACGGAGTGAAACCCTGCAGTCGGACGGCTTAGCATCATAACTACAGTAGAACCTCCCGTAACCGGACAGCTTGGGACCGGGGTTAGCGCGGATATGGGAGGTTTCCGAATATGGGAGGTCCCATTGTAGGTGAGTTGAAATGCAGGTGCAATCTGCGTCCCTGTTGTTCACTGACCCCTGTGGTCGAGATGAGTTTAGGCCGCGTAAGCTTAAGATAGTACCTAAGCTCTGGTTGACAAACATCAGACTGCGACCAACAGCTGCTGATTTTTTAAGGGGTTACAGTTAGCGTACTCAGAAATGCTTGGACGAAATGCTTCCTGTTGGTGACAGACTCCTTTTGATCAATCAAGGCTTAGCTTCTGGATTATACTTAGACAGCCTACAATTAGCATGAACAGCCGGAGCTAACGTCCAAGAAAGCTTTAATTTTTTCCATGAATTCCACCTGCATTCCAGTGAATCATTGTGCATTGCAGGAGGATATTAGGAAAAATCTCAAATTTATTTTAGAAAATTAGTTAGCAAGGTCTGCTTGAACACACTTCTGCGTTTGCAAGCCGCCAAGTCACGAATGCTTCTTAAACATAAAAGGTCTTTTGTGTCACATTCTAACTGTTCTTCGAACCACGTCAGCGCTGCTTCTAAGCAAACGAAGCAAAACGGTTTGTCTGATCAGTAGGCCTTAGCCTCAAAAGAAGAACAGTATCTCAAATTTAACACCATAACCGAAAGAAAAATGACCACAAAAAAGAAAATACGTTATAACAATAGCCGGCAATGAGGTAGGCTGCACATCTTTACTGCCTACAGTCAGTCTACTATTCTCGCGGACGATTCATACGGGAGGTTCCGGATAAGGAGGGTCCGGATACGGGAAGTTCTACTGTAGACAGTTTAGCCTCGAAATTGGGTTTACCGACCGGTAGCTTGGAGCGAAAACGTGTAAACAGGAGCAAAGCCAAAAAATTGGGAGTAAATCGTTAGCGCTAGGAGCCAAATCTCGTTGTTCGGCAAGCTAAACACAACTTGAAGTAAAATCTCACAGTTCATTCGTAGCATCGTTCTCGTCCCAATCCAGATGCATCAAACTGTGCCGCACCAAATCTTTAACGCTAAATTGGGGGCAGAAAATCGTTAAATGCTCCTTTTGCCCAGCTGCCAGACAACCTTACTGTAACATACAACTTGATTACTATAATAGTCCTTCCGGCTGTCACGCTGTTCTGAACTTCGATTGACCGTCATACCATTTCCTCTTACAATCTAGACGCATTGAGCACAATTCCTTTATATTTTGGGTAAAACCTATGTACTGGAGGTCGCGTTGTGTAGCTAGCTATGACGATGTACTCGATTTGTGTTACATATTACAATAAACTGCAGAGCAGATGAAAAAGGCCCTCAATATTGTACAGTGAAAAATTTGCACCACTCAAAGCAAGACCACTGATGCAAATAAATTGATTGATTTGCATATGCTGGTGAAACATTTCAAACGTGTTAACAAATAATGTACAATCAACAGATAAACAAGCAGAACAGTGCGCGTACTGTACCTGCACATTGTTTAAAGACATGCACTATGCAGCAGTGCTGAGCTCTCGCAGTCAGTGGATGGGTTGCTCTCGTGGAATCAAGCGGGGCGACCAATGATCACCTTGCCTACAATGATCCGTTCATTTAGTCGATACGATATGAAGGACGCAACCGAACTTATCGATTGCGTTCTTTTGGAATCCAGGCAAGGTGTAGCCAGTCCTACTCCATGGCCCAACTGAACGTTCCAATGGCCCAACGTTGAATGGAGAAGAATGAACCGGACAAAATTGCAAGCTGCCTTAAAACGATATGAGCAGCTTCTTATTGGTACATACGGCCCCCTAAGAAACGGTGGGCGTTCGTAAGAAGAAACAGTGATTAATTCCACTGTTAAGAAGAAGCATCCTGGAATTATAAGCTGCATATTCAAAGAGCTGCTGGCATACCCACCAACAAGTACCCAACCAGACAAGTGCATCGACGATGATATGGAAAAGGAGATATTTGTGCTAGCGGAGCAAAAGTGAACTATGATTTGGAAAATGTTTAACTTCGAGCTGTAAGTAGACTAAAAAGTAGTCCCTGAACCATTTCCAATATACAGTGAAAAGAGTGCACTATATGCCAGATGGCCCTATCAAAATAATGGTTCTGTGATGTGAAAAGTTGAAAATGCATAACGGGCGCACTTTTTTCATGAATACCCAGGGTGATGTCTTATCAGCATGCGTGTGCATGCAGATGGGCAGGGAAACTGTTGCAACTGCTGGTGGCCAATATTTCATTCCCCGTCATGTTCAACACGAAGTAACGATGTGTGAGCACTCCAATGTTGGTGACTTGCAACCAGGCGGCGCGTCGCCTGCTTGAAACGACTTGTCTCGTTCCTATGAAGCCGGAATAGGACGGTATAGTACATTTGCATACATGATGCATCATAGTTCTCTCTGGCTTGTGTAGAAGGTAAACCTACCAGTTAAGTGTTGCGTGCAGGTTGTATATTCACACAGTCAGGGGAGACTGTACCAGGTAAACCTGCCAGTTAAGCGTTGATGGCGGCGTGTATACTCGCACGCGGAAACGTCCAATTCGTCGAGCTTGGCAATCGTTGTCGCGCATCGTTAGACTGAGTAGACTACTACAGCTTGGCAGAGTTAACGATATGTGAGCGCCTAAATGCTGGCAAGGTTAATCGAGATGATATACTGAAGCCACTGCCTTGATATCAAAATAGATGAATGAACGACTACCAACCTGGACGGTGGCCTCTATCTTTGCACTGATGACGGGCGCAGGATCGTGCCCGGAAGCTCTGCACAATAAAAGATTTTTACCAGAAACGGGGATTACCGTGTACTACTTTTGACATTTGAAAAATTACCCCGTACTAAGAAGAAAGAAGAAAATATTAAGAAATGGGTAACACGGGCCCAAAGACGTTCTACAGCGGCCATCACAGGGATACCACCAGAGGGAAGCGCAAGGATGATGGTCAAGATCACGAAAGAAGCTTTAATCCCGTATCGGTTTAAACCACCGAGCTTTGATAGGTTTCGTTAGAGAGATGTCACCGCTGTCATTTATCGTGTTGGCATTGTCCGGGGCGGTCGGTTGGGAAGCTCGTGCTTCTGCACGGCTGACTAGGGCGGGTTGCGAAGTCGACACGGTCACAGATATGACCCAACAGATGAAGCGTCTGCCTAGGTCGGCTGAGCAGGAGTGCTTGCAGACCGACTGACCAACCTGGACGGAGGCCACTATCTTTGCACTGATGACGGGCGCAGGATCATGCCCGAAAGCTCTGCAGAATAAAAGATTTTTACCAGAAACGGGGATTACCGTGTACTACTTTTGATACTTGTGATTGAACGAGTTAAAACTGCAATTTCCCTAACAGCGGAACGAGTTAGGCTGTTCCATATGCACGTATTACAAAGCTCTTTCTGTCTGGCAACACAAGTTACGGCTGCAGGTCAACGGCAGTAGCTTTGAACCAGATGACATGTCGATGCCTTGAAGCAAGGGCGTCAACGTGAGGGCTCGACCATTGTTCATTGATTGTTTTTGCCAGCAAGAACACTATCGCTCTGGCATAGTAATTCACATGTCGAAGCGTATACATTTGTTCTAATAGGCTGCGCTTATGACAGTTATGAAAATAAGTTCTTTCATAAATACGGTGTGATGTCACCTGAAAACAAAATATGGCAAATATCAAGTTCAGCAGCTCACCTAAACATCAGTCTTAACTGAACTATTGCTTTACCTGAAACATGCGGGAAAATTATAGTGCCTGAAAGAGGGTAATTTGCTATGAAAAACTGTCAATACTACAATGGCTTAGAGCTTGCGAGTTGGCCAGATTTCGACTAATCATTTTATTGTTTCCAAGTTCAGACGAGTATTTTTTGTACAACTTCTGCCAATGGATAAACATTTGAAAATTATCGATTTAGGATGCAAGCTTAGGGTTAACGTAGGATGTAGGATAGGAAACCGGTTAGGCTCTCGTAGGTCACTATGGTAAAATGTACACAGTGGGCGATGGAGCGTCTAAGAAGGTTGTTAAGCTCTGTTACTAAGTGTCTAACCTGCGACTGTCCTTTATTTATAGACTGTTGGTAACGACCATCTGAAAGTATAGGTTAGTGATTCTCAAACGGGGTGGTATGGCCCACAGGGGGCGCTGGGAGATTTCTGGGGGTCGTTGGAGCCAGGTCGATGGTGTCATGGAGAGTGAACAATGCCACTTTTATTTTCTTCATTGCGAAATGAGTTTCGTGGCATAGGATTCTGGTGTCTTGGGGATGGGAATATTCGTATGTTCTACAAACCGCAGAACTTCTATCACTTCTGGTTTTGTCGCTTTCGCCGTCTGTTGGAGAGGATGCTCACACTTTCGCATGACTGACTATGCAGTCGATGGATGGTTGAAGGGTTGGAATAGACCCGAAAGCTGATGCCTATAGCTAAGGTGGTCGAGCAGAGGAGCTCAATGAAACAACGACTGAGCTGGCAGTGATCTTTAAGCGCTGATGATGGACGGCGCTATGTCTGAAAGTTACGCGTACAAAAACGAGAAAAATAAAAAATTACACAACGGGTAAAAGTTCGCGAGAAAGATAAAGGAAATTACAAAAAATTCCCCTTACAAAGAACAAAGTATTACGAGATAACATAAGTTTTATAAACAGGCACTCACAGAAAAGCCCAGTAAAACGAAACGCACGAAATAATAAGCATACATTACTTTGGAACACGCGCACGAACAGCCAGTTTGCAATGGTACAAATGGTATGAAGACATTACTGTTAGCATTAGGAGACCAGCAGTGCAGCTCCAAACCGGCAAGCATCAGATTATCAAACAAAGACTGGGAGAGATTATCAAACACCTCGGACATGAATTAAATTTCAAAGTCTTCTTTAAAAGTTCAATCAACCTCAGATCTATCCTCAAAAATGACAAATCAAGAGCCCCAAAGGAGGAGGTTCCCGTGGTTATATATCAGATTAAATGTTATTGCGCCGCCTCCTACATAGGAGAAACGTGCAACAGTTTACTTCGCAGGTTTGGAGAGCACATGGCGGCTGTCGAACGGCAGAAAACGGCGCAAAGCAGGAAAGAAGGCGGACAACCGAACAGAAGAGGCGACTACAAAGACTGGACCCAAAAACGATTATGGAAGACACGACAAAGGCCTCAGCGGTCGTTGAGCACTACTCTCGGTGCTCCAACGACCTCAAACCACATATAATATGTCGCGAGAGCCTTTTTTCCCTTAGGAAAATAAAAGAAGCCCTGTTCATCAAAAGTAACAGATGCTTTAATCGCGACAAGGGTGTAGAGGACAGTGATGTTTTGTCAACATCACTAAAACGGGTTGCTGTAACCTGCTGATCTGACCCCGCACCCCGATCCCCTTTCCAGAATCTACGTTAACCCATTGTGGAAATTTCGCTAACGACGGAGCAGATAGCTCCGAAAGCTCCGGACACTTCTCGTTAAAGGTACGTTGTATTTCATCGTTGAATTACATTCTACTTTTTTGGGTTCATTAAGCGGGTTTAACTGCCGTGAAAAACAAGAAACTTCTAAACTCTGTAATCGTTCACTATTTTGAGTAAACCTGCAACAGCTTTATCCGTTCGTGTTCTTTCCGAGGGGAACCACGCCTAACAACAATGCTCTTGATGACTGTGCTCACCTGTATGAGAATATATAATCCATGCTCAAGAACTCGCTGAACTCAGGCTTACGGTCAGCTGGTTCGTAGCGACGTTGCAATTCCGTTCGCGCGTGACTCAACGGCTGACCAAACTGGAACGCCAACCGTTATTTCGACCGCACATCTTCTGAACAGTGGAGTTGGTCAAGATCGAAAAATTCCAACATATTTAAACGTTGCAACTCTTTCCATACTGTAAACGGATTTCCGCTTTGAAGCGACTACATACGCTTTTCGCTAGTCCATCCCGAAGAACAGCTCGCTCACGGACGCATTCTAATCGTTCACTACCGTAACCACTTACTTTTCTCTAGACGCAAATTCTGTTGAATACTGGACCTTTTGTAATACAGCAGTTACAGAGCAGACAAATGCAAATTCAAAAGGAACAAATGCATATTAAAAATAGGGTTTCTTATCACGGGATAAGTTGTCATCTTTTCAATCAATCACACGGCTTTAATCTCGTTAATGAAACACAAACGTGCACGAAGCTTCGAAAGCTTCGTGCACGTTTGTGTTTCATTAACGGGATTAAAGCCGTGTGATTGATTGAAAAGATGAGGAACAAATGCAATTCTAAATTAGCACTACTGGGTAATAAATACCATTCCAGATTGCTTTAGTAAAACTCACGGCCGTCTCAAAACTTCCTGAATAAAAAAGAACAGGTTACGTGCCGTCATATAGTTTGCTTGAGGTTGTTGACGCGCCGGTATGTCGGAAAGTAGGAGTACGATTGCCATCCGCCAACGGCGACTCTGCTCAACACGTTGTTCGCAGTCTAAAATGTACGTAGGATGGCCAGTGTTACATTTGCTTGAAAAAGAACGCAGTAGCTTAACCAATATTGCAGGCACCCATCCCCGTGGCAATTAAAAGCGGCCAAAAAATGAACGCAGCATTGCTCGCCAAATATTATTACAGACAGTTTTAAAAATGTTCACCCGCGCTAACCTGTAATGAAGGATATCCGGCCAAAAGGGAAGAAGACACCAATCCGGATTAAAGCACACTTAACAGCGCGGAAGAAATGCCCAGCAACGTAATGCAGTTGCAACCACTTTTCAAGCCTGCTGCTGAAGCGTTCATAAGGTCTAATAATTTTTGCCAACTTAAAGGTGTGCGCACAAAGCGCCAACCATCAACGTTGGTTGGCATTTTGGTAACAAGACGACGCGAGCCCAACCAAAGCCAGCAATGTATGGACTTGCACAAAACGTTAGGTGACGACTTGTACGAAATTTGCAAGGTTAGGAGGCATTCTGCCATTGTTAGCGGCCCTAATGAAGGAACAATAACCTAGAGAGCATTACGCTCATTTTTGCGTATGGACTTATACGGTGGCGCGGAATTCTACAGTGAGCCAACAAGAGACCGCGAGCAACGATCGGAGTTCGAACATTCAAGGCGCAAACGCCGACGCCATTAAAAAAAAGCAATGGCAACATTTACTGAATGCGTAAATTTCAATTTTCCAGCTCCCACATAAACCAACCAACCGCCGTTAGGCTTTCCACTATAGGAGCACCCACAGTTTCAAATTTTCCTTGCCAACCGAGGAAAATTCCATCATGTCCAAAATAGAGCAGTTGGAGAGAAAATCGACTTACACTTCACTTATGGTGCATTCAGCTACTGTATTTTTTGCAGGCGGGCTAAAGTAATCAGTGCATGCTTTTCAAGCGCTTCGAAAGGTTCAAATGCCGGTCCAAAGTCGGAGCTTTGCTCCAACGCATAGGCAACGTGCAAATCTTGCTAGCCCAAACGGAGACTACGATAGGGGGAGCAAAGTTGGAGCATTACAAGGACAGTGGATAAATTGTGCGCCCACTCACCAACCGGGCGCCTACAGTGTAGCAAAGGAGCATTGCTGTCAAGGGAATTTAGCCTGCTAACTATGAATTCAACGGTAGGCGCGAAAACGTAGAAGCAACTAGCTCAGCATTACGCAGAAGTGCGCAGCAGGATTACGGAGGCGGTAAAAGAAAATTAGCCAGATTCACTTAGGCACTTATCAAACATTCAAAGTTGACCTTCCGAACAACCACAAGGAGACGGGATGATCCACCAGTGCTCCTGTACGAACTTTAAAGGTGACAAAACTCATAAATAGGCGTTTGAAAATTGCAAAACGTTTCAATACGGATACGGTAGGATTAGCCGACAAAATGACCCGAATTGGCCGGGAAGCGACGCCAACCGGCCGAACGGGTATTTTGAAAACAGATTTGTCATAACCGCATTTTCCTCACAACTTTTCGATCGAGTGTACTTTGACTGACCCATTTCGCAGCCAACGGAAGGTATGTCATACATTTTTGACAAGATGAAAAGGACAATTGGATCGCCAAGCTAATGGACCGCTGTGCTCACGACGTGAGGCAGGAAACTCAGGCGGGAAATGAGGAGAACCTCCCTAAGACAGCTCGGCGTTCAATCGCCTCAGTGAGCCAATACGGAAATGCTGAAGAAGCTGACTAAGCACTGCCGGCGAGCAATACCAAAAGTTTTCTTCCCCAAGTAACGGCAAACTTTCAAGCACTTGCCGAAGGGCCGATCGTAACGCAACGCTATGGTGGATTGCAACTTCCAAGCTCTAAGGGCAGCACGGGGAAAGCGACGAACGAAAAGGGATAGTTTGACGAGGCGTCAGCGAAGTGATGATTTTCAAACGACAGCAAAACACTTTTCAAGGAGAACAACTGGTGCGCTTCGTCAAGACTCGTCATCGCTTAATGGGCCCCGAGCGGAGAGGGAGAGTGACTTGCAGACGCCCTACACTCCAGCTGACACAAGTTGGAATTAAAGCTGACATTACGCTGGGACAGGCCAGCGAACGCCGGACGGAAACGGACCGATGGGAAATTCGCTCTTCAACCGACGGCTAAGCCAAATGAATCTATTCCGCAATGCCGGTGTGTTCACCAGGGAACAAATCGAGGAATACCAGGATTGCACCTTCTTCACCAAAAAGGATATTATGCGGTGAGTAGACAACCGATCGTTTTGTGCGCAACCTTCGTACGGCTGGCTCTACACGGATACGTTGGAGTTCGCTTCGTTCGAAAGTAACACTTCACAGGCGGATAGGCAGACATCCCGCCCATCAAATCACAACTTGCATGCGGTTGTCCATTGAAAATTAATCGAACAGTGTTGCTTGCCTCCCCCATTCGCCGAAAAGGATAGCAAACCAAGGAATGCGAAAGTTGGAAATCCAATTAGCGGCGTAGGACAAATAATGTGAAGCATGATTCTGCGGCTAAACGCATTGACGAAAAATAGCGTGAAGGCTCAACTGCAAGCTAATTCGCCCACATGCTAATACTTTTCCAAAAGTAAAGGAGGAGTTTGTGGAGCTCCAGCGAGCAATGCCATCTTATCAGGCAGCAAAAGAGTGGTCATCATCCGAACGGATCACCTAAGCCGCGCCGACGCTAAGCAGTATTATCTATTCATTAGGCCGTTTTAGAACGAGTTCAGCTGTCCTATAGTCGTCCCTTGCCAAGAGGCGTTCAATGACGGCAAACCAAAGTAATCGGGAAATCTTTCAGCGCGATAAGCCAACCCATCTAACCATCCGCAGATGACAAATCTAACAACAAGTTTCGGGGACACATCACGCGTTACGATCAGCGGTGTCTCAAATGAATGATTCGAGCACTAATTGGAAATTCGATTCAACACGCTGAAATGGCAAAAGCGAACGTTGAACTTCCTTTGCAAAGCGTTCACTTGGTCCAACCCAGGTATGCGCAAATGAGCAGGACCCATTTAGGAACGCAAGAATGCTGTCGGAAGATCAAAGCGCTCCTGCAAGTGCGCCCTTAGTTCAAGATGTTGCAACCGCAACAATTCAAAAAGTTTGCCATAGGACAGCTTGCCCCTTCTTCCGTAGCTACGCTCGAACTATAGCAACTGCGGCAGGTGCGCATTCCCTTGGGTCGGATGCAATAATTCTCGAGGGATCGCTTCCCCTTTCCAATACGGCAATTCATGACCAGCCACGCAGCGTTTGTGGCACTGGCATGAGCATTTGCCGCGCGAATTAAAGCTGATTAGCTCCCTTCCCTCCGTGTTGATCGGGGAACCAGCAATAAAGTAGGCATAAGCACCAATTGATGACAGTAGTCGACTGAATAACGCGAATATCGTCCATGCGACGGCCGAGATTGTAGGCGGACCACTCTGGGGAAACGGACCGCCACTTGAAACGCTGCTATGCACCCATTTAAACATAAGCACGAAACCGAACGGATAACGTTTGACAAGACTTGATTTCGCAGAAGATAAGGCTGCCCATGTTAAGCAAGCATTCGGCTATGCGTTTTCCTCACTCCTGACGTCTCAGCACACCCAGCGACAACAAATTCTGAAAAGCTGATACCAATCGCTTGGTTGGAGTCAGCGGTCTCTATCTATCTGGTTATCTTCAACGGTAAATTAAGACTGCAAAGCCAAAGGGCAAAGGTCGACGGGCGCTTTGAAAATGTGGAACCAGAGTGCTCTGTCTGAATACGCTGCCAGATTTCGTAACAAAGAAATCAACACTTGTTTTCACGTGGAAAGCAGCACGGCTGCCATTGTTTCCTGGACGTTGCCTCATTGCCAAACGGGGCGCAAGCGACGGAAAGGCGCCGCGGAGAGTAAGCTAACCTGGGATTTGCCTTGACCAATAGCCATAAGCACAAGGCGCAAGGTTTAGGAGAGCTCGAAGCAACCGAACTCATTGCAAAGGTCTTTTACGGTCGGGATTCCATCCGCCAAACGCAGCCCTTTGAAATTGGCCGGCGCGGCGAATTAACGCATGCAACACTCGTAAAGTGAGGGAAGTTTAAGCGAACGGCCGATGGTGAAGGACCGGCTAGGCGCGATTTAATTAATAACCAAGTGCTGACCACCTACATCAAGGTCATCAAGATGCGTTCCGAGAGCTGGTTCGCCTGTCCAATAAAGTTCGCAAGTTGAACAATGTTGGGGATTTAACAAGAACTGAATCAAGCGCCAGACCCATCCACGAGACCCCGTCCATCACGTTGAGAATGGATGGAATAAACAATAGCAATGCTCTGCTCGCCGCCATCAAGAAAATGCACATGCGAGTTAACCTACCATGCAGTTTGAAATCCGTCACAATTTTTAATTCCCTCCTCCTTTAAATATTTGTAACTTAATGCACATGCACGTTCGCATCTGGAGCACGTAGCGTACAGGATTCAAGCATGTCCTAATCAAGTGGATCATCATTTGCCCACCATTACTTCTTTACGCTTTTGACCAACAGACAAGTTACGCCAAAACTACACCTTCATTAAATGAATTAGTTTTTGGAGAATTGACTTGCTGCTGCGTTAAAGTTCTCGAACACTTAAGGAATACCAGCTCCTGCGATAGCAGTGCAATCCTGCGCCTAGGACTTACAGTGTTAACGGCAATTGGACAGTTCAGCGCCATTTAAGGGAATAACGAAAGCGTAAGGTCAATAAACTACTCGGTGGGCACAGGCGGCCGAGGGCGTAGCTGACTTTTGCGATTCTAGATTGTACAAACGTTTCTACTCGCTTAGCCCAGGCTACGTACCGTCCAGTATGCAGGGTGGAGCCGCTGGAGTCGTGGCCATTCCATACGAGGATATTGAAAAAATGCCGGAACTGAAGGTGGGCTCGTCGACAAGCGAACACCCAAGCCAGACGCGCCTACACCATTGCTTTCCGCAGGAAAATCCTTTCCGACAGCGAATATGCCAGGTCTTTTCGGCTGACGGTGGCGGCAACTTGACGTTCAACGATTTCTTGGACATGTTCTCCGCGCTCAGCGAGAGCGCTCCATTAGACCTAAAGCTCAACTACGCGTTTCGGATATACGGTAAGTAGTTAAAAAGCTCAATTTTACCTATCAAATGGTTCTTCCGATAACTGGCATCTTTGGAATGCCAACAGAAATTACTGATATTTTTTCAAACCTCCAATGCATTAGTTCGTAATGCAACTGCGCAGTGGCGCTCTTCCACCTAACAGAATCTGCTTCAGACTTCGACCAAGACGGCATGATAGGCCACGATGATCTCGAAAAAGCCATTCGTTGCATGACTCGGGAAGAGCTGACCGAGGAAGAAGTTGAATTCATAATTAATAGAGTAAGAACACAGAACGCGTCCCGACTAACAATATTGGATTTGGGCTAAACTGCTTATAGATAATGGACGAAGCGGACTTGGATATGAGCAGCTTTCTCAGCTACGCTGAATTCGAGCACGTCGTATCTCGCTCACCGGACTTTTGCAGAACGTTCCATGTTCGCATTTGAACCGACCGCTCTTAAATGTGCACGACCCCGCCGGTGCTGAAAGGCAGAGCTCAGAGACCCGAGCTTGAAAGAAGACCTCTTTTGCTCGTTGTTGTTGCTTTAATGGCTAGTAAACATTTGCAAACAATTGGCGCGGTTCAAGCACCGATTTCGGCCGTCATTCACAAGAAGACCCATTTTAGGGTCACCATTTGCTATTAATAATTGGCCCAATAAAGACGATGGCTCACTTGGGCTTCTGCGATGGACCTTCGACTGCCGCTTCCGCCACCCTCTCCGTCAGTGATTTGTATACCGTCAGCGCCTAGACAGCAACAGCATTAATAACACGAGTGCGTGTGATGATAAGTTGGGTGCCTTAGTGGGCCTCTTTAATACACTACGCAGGAAAAGGTCTTTCCAGGAAAAGTTCAACAAGATAACATAAGGAAGCTCAGTTCACTTTTCCGACGTACACCCTTCAATCGGTAACCGACGCGCGAACGTAACACTGCTTTTGCATTATTGCGAAAGCACGAGATCGAATGAACGGTAACCCACAAAAAGGCTCAACTAATATTATAATAATAATTATTCAGGCATTTCCTAATGTACACAACCAGTGTTGAAGAAAACAGCCGCAAAAATGGCAAAGTTAAATGTACCTGACCAACGATATTGCACACATTAGAAGCATCGGCCGGCACGATCAGTGTGTTGTTCGTTTTCGCTAAATGGCCAAATGCACTGACGTACTGTTCCGCAACAGCTAGCATAGCTGCGTTTGATCCTTCCTTAAACAACGAACCGAACGTAACTTCAAAAAGACGAATTTCTAGAAAGATACAAAAATCGAGACCGATAAATGAATGGACTTCCCCTGAAGTGAATAGTAGTACTTTCGTTATGCAAATTAACTACTGGAAAGCAAGAGGGCGCGGAAGAACCGCAAATCTTAAAACATTTGGAACAAGGTTGCTCGACAGACGGATACGCTTCCGCATGTACGGAGACTGGGAAATGCACGGGGATGACAAACCGTTGGATTCCTTGAGGAATGAAAATGCAAAAGACCTACTTTTCCGGACAGCGCCATGGCAATAGTCTCGATAGCTTTGGACTTTGCCTTCGCCTTGACAAGAATTGCAGCAGCTTCGCCTGGAATGATTGCCAAGGAGACGAGATCAAATATCTTTGGCTAAAACTACCCTCGGCATTGTTAATCTTCTCTTGCTTTTCAGCTTCGGATGCCAGAATCTGAGCTAACTTCTTTCCCTCTGCCACATTGATTTCCGCCACTCTTACACCTACGATTCCATCGTAGCCTCTCGTTAAATGCACAATGAGCTTCACACTGGGCGTACAAGTACCTTCGGATTCCAGGATGGATGCTCGCTTGCGTCTTTCGGCTTCGACTTGCATTTGCATAGCCTCTTCTATTTTTTTGGGCATCTTCATGTCACCTGACGTCCAACAGATCATCAAGGCACTTAAAGTCTCGAACGGTATTACGGATTTCGTAACGGAGGCAGGTCAGTCCCCATGGATGGGCAGCCTTGTTGAGAGCGGCTGAAAAAAGAAGTCTTGATCCGAATCAAGCCAACCAAAGCACGCCTTGCACTGTTCTATTGATATTGGTAAAACATTTAAACTATTCAAATAAGCAAATATGCACAATTCTTACGAAAATGAACTGTTGTGTACCCGTCAGTTGTCCGTACACTCGTTACCTGTTAGATAAACCAGTCACTGACTGTGACGTGTGCACACATCCGATTAAAACATCTCGTTGCTGTCCAAGCACCCCCTGAACTAAAGGGGTTCCTGATCACCACTTGACGCTTTTTCAGGCATATATAAACCTATCTCGCCTAACAGTATTCGAAGCATTTGGAACAAGCATGTTCCAAATGCTTCGAATAATAAACCTTCATGCATGTTCGTTCATCTGTATTTCCCTAACACTGTTTCATCAACCAGTCAGTGGTTAGTTCGTACTTTGCGGTTTACTTGCACGCAAGAAACTGGTATACGGACAACCAAAGGGGGCCTAGCCGTTCATTCTGCAATGACCACCGCCCAGTTACCAGACGACCAATTTTCAATATACACAATTCTATCTGAAACAGTATGTATGACGCGAATTGCTTTATCGTTCGCCTATTGCTGGCATATTGTGAACCATTTGTTTATTGCAAACTGTATCCCTGCTCAAACAAAGTGTGACGAACTTTAAAGCAAAGAATTGTTCAACCGAGGCCTCCTGTTGTAGCTGAAGAGAAATGAAAGGCTCACCAACAATACTTTCGTTCAAGCTCTCCCTTTCGCGGAAAACAGTGTCTAAAGTAATCTTGCCCACTTCTGATCGCATCGTCGTCTGCGCCAGTTGCGTAATGGCGAATTCTGCATCTTCCACCCCATAGGATGCCTGGAAATATACGGATAGTGAACTGGAAACATATGCCAGCGAAAGTGGTCCTTTTACCTTGTATGCATCGATAACTCTGAGATAAAGAACACCGTCAATTTGAAGAGCAACATTATCTAGGAAAACGAGCAACGCATTAATCACTGCAAGCAGCGCGACGTTGACGGACACCGGAAAGCTACATTTCAATGAATAAACACAAGTTACATACCAATTGTGATGGCGCTTTGCTGAGGAATTTCAACTGCTATTTCTTTCAAACTTTGTATGTACTTGATCTGGTCAACTATTGGAAATAGAAGGTTCAGCCCCTGAAAATTTTTGCCAAACAAAACGTTACGTAGAGGACAATGAGAGGACGCATACCGGTTCCAAAATTCGATGATACTTTCCCATTCGCTCAACCACCCATGCTTCTTGCTGGGGAACAAACAAAATAACTGTATTGAAAGCTGCGCTGGCATTACGATGGGAAACACGCTGGCAAGTTCCATTACGAGCCAAACGCAGCAGCGATTTAAGTGCACCGCCTTTTGGAAGGTACAACGAATTCATGGATTGACAGTTAATGCTAAAATGGGAATCATCAAATCTGCACGAGAAAGACGTTAGGCATTGCGGTCGAAAAATGGCGAAATTTTTGGGCACTTCTTTAGCATCGGCAATTCCTTAGTGACCATTACCGCAGACAAAAAGGAAAAAAGCTATCAAGGAGCAAATGCTTTCAAGCAAGTTCTAGGAAGCAACTCGAACCGTAAAGCAAGAACGCAAAAAATTTTGGCTGGAAGTAACTGACCCAACGGGATGATATTCTACTTAGCTATTCAAATAGGCTAAAAATATATAAATTGGGAGTAACAATAAAGGAGCAGAACAGCAACAAGGATAGCGCTTCGCAACTTATTACGTTCGTGCTACTGAAGATAGTAATATTAGTGCGCAGGTTAGAAAACTGTATTGGTTACTGGTGAGTTCATGCAGCCAAAATGGTCAAACATTTTGATTCCATTTTGATGAATGGCTTCTTTAGAACAATTAAGGGGCTTTAGCCTACCTGCCTGGCGCCTTACTGTAACCCTTAACAATAATGAGATTTATTGCTACAGAGGCACGGCGTATCCGCCAGTGCTTAATCCTAACCCGAAACGTACAAGGACAGTGGTGCACGCGTCGAAGTGATAAGGAAAAAAGAAGGTTCGATCGCCAACGGGAGATTAGCGCAGGGCCACTTCAAGGAGAAGGTACTGTCGTAATCAAGTAATGAATTACAGTGCGTAGTCGGGCATACAGGACCCAAATTAAGCAAGTAAAGGTACCTCTGGTGCGCTGCTAAGTATTGTCGGTTGTTGAAAGTACGAGAAAGCTAGGGACGAATTTGCCTAAAAGCATTTCGCATTCATTGGGTAAGCTATTTTAACAAACGTGCACATACATTCACCTTGCTATCATCGCTGCATGTATCAGGCAAATAGGAGCACCGCGGCGATGAGCGCAGGGAGGAAGAACATGATCTCGTTGAACATCCTTGCGTTTACCTCTTTGACCCGACCTTCTGTTCATTCGAAAATTGTTTGGCAGATGCAGCGGGCTATATTTCGACTAGAATATTTCGTGCGTGAATCCGGAATCTCTGTCAAGTTGTAGCAGTTTAATCAACGGAATGTAAGAAGCAGTCGGAATCAGCTCTTGGTAAGCAGCATTGCGTTATCTCTTCAAATTTCCCGCAACTACATTTTCATAGCTCACAGATTTGAAGCTTACAGTTTCTTCCATAGGATAATATTTATGAATGTTTGGCAAAGGACGTTGTTGTTTGTCATTTGTGTACTTGGAATCCAAAGACGAGGATTAGATTGTATACAGGTACGGCAGAATAACCCGTAGTACGAATGTTCGATGTCTTCAACGGCTTGTGCCCGTTCTCTCGTATTCGAAGTGTCTGAAATTAACAGAAACAACGCCCTACCAACGGATGGATGGGCAGTTATTAGGAAAATAACAGAACACTATAGAACTTTTTCGAAGCTTTCGGAACGGTCTTGTTCCGTCGTCAGCGATTTATTGGTTGTCTTGTTCCGGAACCAATAAATCGCTGACGACGGAACAAGACCGTTCCGAAAGCTTCGAAAAAGTTATATAGTGTTCTGTTATTTTCCTAATAACTGCCCATCCATCCTTTGGTAGGGCGTTGTTTCTGTTAATTTCAGACACTTCGAATACGAGAGAACGGGCACAAGCCGTTGAAGACATCGAACATGCCTAGACCCGTTACGAGAAACCCGATATTCAATAGTACGAATGCATCTTTATTGATATCGCGAAGCTTTCGGGACCTGTCTTGGTCCCGTCAGCAGCGCAGAATGAAAAGCAACTTTTCTGTAAAATCCAAGGTGGCTAATGGAAGGGAGATAATCAACGTATATTGTTTCACGAGGATTAGATTGTCAATGTTCTTCAGCGGCCGGACAGTCAGTATCCCCTTTGTCGGGACGAATAAGGGATAGCTGGTTAAGTGATTCATTTCAAATGTTACACGGTAAACCATTCAGTTTCATTTTAGTCACAGTTTTCCCCGTTTAATCAGAATCCTTTTATTTCCAAAACTAAACCAAATCTTTTTCTCGCTCGGTCGCTATCGAGGACGGTCGGAGGGGATGCGCGCTCCTTTTCCTGACCGACTAGGCAGGTGACAGACCCTTGAGGGGTCGGGTTAGACCTGATAGCTGATGTCGCTAGCCAGGTTGGTCGAGGCATATGAGTGCGCTGAGCCAAAGACTATCTCGTCAGTGATCATTATACCCTGATGACGGACCGGGTTATCTCCGAAAGCTACGTTTGCTTTGCCTTATTCAACGAGAAATAAAGCATTTTTACTCGAAACGTGATAAAAATCCCTGAAAACTAATGAAAAACAATTATGAAAAATCCCGTTACAAACATTAAAGCTTATTAAGCCAATGTACAATGCATTTTGAAGAGTTTGGATTATGTTACCAGTGCTCCGTCCTCACCCAAGAGCTTACTGTATGAGACAGTTTCCATAGCCATCATGCTTGCTCATACAAGGAACTGCTGATTAAGATTACGCTTGAGACGATCTGCCCAACCGCAATGGTTCTACTGAATGATCAAGCGCGATGATCACAAAAACTGTTGTTACAGTAGGTTCTTGAGCAAGGAGCAGGCGCTAGGTAACAAGACTGAATTAATAAAAGTTGAATAATTACTGCAATAAGTGTGCTGTATTCTCATGCTTTTGTTTCAAATTCAACGGTCAGGGTACAAGAAAAGTCCAGAGAGTTCTAAACAACGAAGTAATCCCAAAGGAAAGGTCATATCCCAACAAGGGAAATGAAAGTTCATGTGACTATTAAGAAATGGTCTGTTTTCAGTAAAAATGAAAATTTTAGCACTCAAAACGATATTACCTTAGGACCTACTGAACTATTACTAAAACATAAAAGCCTTAACATTTAAAAGGAACTCTTACCATGCATCTTATGGTCACATGAACTTTCATTTCCCAACAAGGGAAATGAAAGTTCATGTGACTATTAAGAAACAGACCATTTCTTACCACCAAACAGACCATTTCTTAATAGTCACATGAACTTTCATTTCCCAACAAGGGAAATGAAAGTTCATGTGACTATTAAGAAATGGTCTGTTTTCAGTAAAAATGAAAATTTTAGCACTCAAAACGATATTACCTTAGGACCTACTGAACTATTACTAAAACATAAAAGCCTTAACATTTAAAAGGAACTCTTACCATGCATCTTATGTTAAAATAAGTTCTCAGTCGAAAAGGTTAGGCTGAAGACTACACAGGTTTAAACGCATTAGCTTTAAACATGCATCTACTTTAAAATCTCTGGTAAGTCTCTGTTCAAGCATACCTCAATATGGCATTAGGAGGGGCTGAAGTGGTAGTAAGCTGTGTCTCAACGACGGTCCCCTTTCTTTGGCAATAAGTTCATTGCAACTATGATGGATAATCTAAATGAAGCTAAGGTGCAGTGCTTGCTAAACTGGGTATCATCACATTGATCTCATTCCTGTCATTTCCTAAGCAACTGCCATTTTTTAGCTTAATCTGGAAACCGCCTCAGCCTTTCCGCCTGTGAAAACATTGGACCAGTTACGTAATTTCGAACGGATCAGCTGGTTTGTCGCAGAACTGTAAGTGTGATTTGAAATTTGCACATCTGTTTAAAGCTCAATAAGAAATAGAGCAAATCTTCATATTTGAAAATTCTCCATTCTTTTCTTCATACGGGGGTGATAATTTCAAATAAAGTTTATGCACGGTATAGACCCAGTTTCGTAAAAACCTTTTACTTGCGCAAGCTTTCGGGTACTTTTGGTGTCGTGTCACTGTCCCGGTCAGTCGGTGGGGATGCTCGCTCTCTGCAGGACTGACTGGGCGAGCAACGGACGCTTGACGGGTACAGGAGTAGTACCTGATAGCTGATGTCGCCAGCCCGGACGGTCTAGCGGATGAGCTTGCTGATCCGTTGACTGGCAGGGCAGTGTACACATTTTTTGTGTTCGCCTGATGACGGGTACATGAGTAGTACCCAAAAGCTTGCGCAAGTAAAAGGTTTTTACGAAACGGGGTGTATACCGTGCATAAACTTTATTTGAAATCTTCATATTTGGGGAATAAGGAAACGGTGTCTACCTTTAAGAGAGGCTCACTTGCCGAGTCTTTGAAGCAGTCGTTTTCTGAAAACATTGCAAGTAATGCTCGCTCAACAGTAACCTCCATTCATTGAATATGAAAACATCTTGCTCTGTTAGAAGAATACCGACGTTTACATAGTGCTAATCTTTCCTATTTTTCACGCAGACTGCGTAGCTGTTCTGGCTTACCCATTTTGTTTGTTCTCGCACCTATAAATGAAAGCCCTAACATACCGTTTGACCTCTTACAATCTGATAAATAGGTTCCTGAGGAAAGGGTGTAGGAAAACGACAGCGGGCAGACACTTTAATTGTCTGCAATCCCTGATATCAACTGCTCTTCAAGGACTCTTTATCCACAACTGCCAGAGGCTTATTGCCACCAGTTGACGTACTCGACGTCATTTCACTGACGTCATCAACAGGTCACTTCACGCATAGAAACAGGGATTTAGCTGCCAGATATCGTATCCCGGTATATTGAGGTAGCGCAAGCATTGGCGTTTTGCACCTTGTCACCGGCAACTTCCAAAGCATAAACCTAAGGCTTACCAATTAAGAACATTAATTCCAACGACTGATCTCTGTGACCAATCGCGATTAAACATGCTACTTTAAGGAGCGCTTCAGATGCACACAAGAGTTATGTGACTCCAAGCGATAGCAAAAGTGCGATAGCCAGTTTTTTACGCCGATGGTATGACAGCTCAGTGTTCAGCTGTCTGGAAATCGGTTCTGACGGAAAATTGTTGAGCAGCAATGTCAACGTAGCAGGAATGTTAGCATTGCTGCTGAACTATGCGTTGGCAATATATCACCACAACAGTGCACACGTTGAGTTGGTTCGAAGTAAAATGGATGTAAAAGACCAATGGATTATCATGAACATGTGCACTGACATAAATGATCTACCAGCTGGTGACTGGTTACAGATATTTAAAAAAACAAACAGTTCGCTGAGTAAAGCAGGCTCAATCGAAACGACGCTTAGCGAAAAGAGCATGGCAGAAAGCTCTTATACTGCAAACAATGAAATTTCTGAACTGAGTAGGAGTACAATAAGTTGCACACCAAATGTATTTGAAAGTCCAATCACTCCGTGCAATAAAGTCCTCAACGACTGCCACCGAGTCAGTATCCGCAAGAAGTTCGAACTCGTACAAGAAAAAGAACGATATATAGCTGCAAAGCAGGCAGAATTGCACGATCTGTCAATGGAGGTGGAACAGCTCAAAATTCGGCTTCGTAAGTAGGCTCACTGCAAGACTTACCTTAGCTAAGAGATTTTGCAGGTAACGGTGACGCAAAAAATAGTGAGGTTCTGTCATTGTTAGGTACTGAAAAACGCAACCACCGGAATTGCCAGCACCGATTAGCACAGGCAGAAATTGAAAACCAAGAACTTCGGGCTGAGAATGAATGGTTTGTTTATGTTGCTTGGTATACCATGAATACCTCTCGTTAAGGCTTACTCGTCGGCAACTCACATTATCTAAAAAATTCGACAACATCACGCTTCTGGTTCAAGAACAACAAGTCGAACTTGAAGCTTTCTTCAATGAGGTCAGCTGTGCTAATACAATTAGTTTAAAGCAGTTCTTCTCGTTTGTTGTTATATTAGCAAGTTCCATTGATTAACGACTTCAGAATGAGGCTCTTCGATCACAATTGTCGCGAGAACGCATGAAGGCCAGAAGTTGGCATGAAGAATATCTAGCAATGGGAAACCATGTACTTATCAACCAAAAAAAATATGAGCGCATCAACAACGAGCTACTAGAGCACATTGAAGATTTGAAAATGGAGAAAAAACAGATATCTGATAAACTTGATGAAGAGATAAATTATAACGAAGTAAGCTTGTTTGTAAATCTTGTCTTCACCGGTTCGTTAAAGATTTTGAGAAACAAATGCTCCGCCCAACAAAACTACATTAAACAAGAGCTTACCAAATTCCGAAACACACTGGCTTGCATGGAAAATGAGAATGATATGTCGAAGACATGCGGTATATTTCCCAACTTCATTCGCAGCATTGTCAAAACGTAACTCACTCGTCATCCATTACAGATACATGGTTGCGAGAACTTGACCCAACGAAGGAACAAACTGTTCAGCTGTCCACTGCCTTTCATTCTTGCGTGCCTATCTTTAAAGAACCGATGTCACCAAACGGTTGCTCTGTCCAAGTCCTGTGCCCATGCAATCAGCAAGGAGTGCTGCAATGCCTGCCCAACTCTTGCGCACTAAATGAAGTTACCGGAAGCGTTTGTTACCATAGCGCTCCGACTTCGTACAAAACTTTCATCGCCGTTGGCAAAAGGATAATGTGTCACCGTTTAGGCCAGATGTCCGTAGGAATGTGACATTGGACAGTTACCTTCCGTCCAGTGAACGAGGAACTGGCAAATTGGGACCGCCTCACGAAAATTGCAAGTCTAGTTTAAATGTGCGCTGAATCGGTTTGCTATCTATACTTGCGTAGTATCTCTGTTACATTTTACAGAAGTTTGGTGATCGCTTCAAAGCGGAAAATCTAGGTTCGTCTGACACGACGGCGAAAGGGAAAATAATCTCTCATAATTCTAATAGTACTGTTCACTGCTGCTTTTTTATCATTTGAAATAATCATGCCTCTTTTCAGATCAGCAGTCGACGTTAACGAGTTCATGCAGGGACACATTGAACATATTCCAAACGCTGCTTCTCGCAAGTGCAATGCTGCTAGTGGGCTTGATAGTGGCTTGTAACCTATTATTAATATATCAATAATAATCGTTCATTCACGTACCATTTTGAAATCGTCACGCTACTGCAGCAGGTTCATGATAATAGAGTATTCTACTGTATATATATATATATATATATATATATATATATATATATGAATTCTTCTTTGCGAATAAAAGCTTTTCACGTGATCGGGGTGTATACCGTGTGAATACTCTATTATATATATATATATATATATATATATATATATATATATATATATAGAAGCAAGAGGAATTAGTAACAAGGTGTCTCATACTTATGAGAAATAAGAAAAGATACGGTATCCTTGTTCAACAAGCTTTAATTGGCGAAGCTTTCGGAACACGTACGTCACTTTGAATCGCGCTGATGACGGAACACGTACGTTCCGAAAGCTTCGCCAATTAAAACTTGTTGAACAAGGATACCGTATCTTTTCTTATTTCTCATAAATAAATAAATAAATAAATAAATATATATATATATATATATATATATATATATATATATATATCAGATTTCAAGCACACGGTATCCCCCGTTTGTGATGATAGCCATCTATTGGAACCTACAGCATAGCTTTCAGGAGTGCTTGCAGATCGACTGACCAACCTGGGCGGTAGCCTTCAGTTATTTTTGAGCACTGATGACGGGCACAGGTTGGTGCCCGAAAACTATGGTGTTCGTTCCAATAAATGGCTTTCATCACAAACGGGGGATACCGTGTATTTGAAATCTGATAAGTTGAAAAAAAAGAACCCAATATGCTTGAAAAAAGTATATATATATATATATATATATATATATATATATATATATATATATATATTAACGAATGAAGGAAATCACGGAAGGTCGCACACCACCACATCGCAATTCTCGGTGAAAATCCCATCAAAACATTTGCAAAAGTAATCTTCAACTCCATTGACGCAATGCCTGGAGATTTAAATATGCGTAGCGGCACTGCGTTCCAATAAGCTTTGCTTTCTCATGAAATTATTCGGCGACGGCCACAGTACTTTTCATTAATGTTAAGGAATTTTTCTCCAACCCTGTCTGAACAGATTTTGCAAAATTCATCTCACACAAAGGAATCTTTTTGAAAGGTTAAAGCAGTGTAGTGCCCCGCAGGTTCTTTTACAGAATTAACGTGGAATATATTCCTGCTGTGGAATCTAAATCCCTACGAAGGTACTCTTTAGTAAGGGACTGTTATATCTGTTCATCATTTTTATTCCATTGTTTTTATTCTTTGGTTTTCACGTCATACTTGTAGTATTAATATGGCCTTGTGCTTTAGCAGTTTGCTTTAGGTTTTTCAGAAACCAGTTCGCAGAGTTGACATAGATATCACTATGTTTGTCCTGTGGCAACCTGTAAGATTACGTGTGCATACGCATTTACAACTATAAATTTTATTGTTTTCAAAGCTAGATTGTTTCGGACAAAGGCCATCGCCAATGTTGAACCATTCACTACGACTAATGGGTCATTAAAAGCAGCGGTTGAAGCAGCTAAACTAAGGGACAATGGTTTCGGCATGAGTGAAAATGGTAATTTCCATATACGGTGATTTTCTAGGCTCCATAGGCACGCTCTTCTTAATGACGTATTCATAAATGCTTTGCTTTCCTCTTTCCTCCTTCCGCAAACGGGAGGCGTCAAATCGCTTTTGAACTTAGAAGGCTGATCGCTTGAAGCGAGCGATAAACTTATGCGAATTCCAATTTAGGCCGATCATTGCAAATGGCGAAATTTCGTGGTCAAGGATACGTGGCCGTGCACGACGTTCACACACGGGAATCGCAGTCGCGGCAAAAGTTCGACTTGTACTTTTGTCCAAAGCAATTGGACGGCGTTATTTTGCACACCGTGAGCGTCAATGAAAATGGGCAGTACGACGACGGCGACTTTTTCAGTTTGCTTCTAACCAACGGAAAATTGTTTGTTCAATTCAACTTGGGCGCTGGCGTTTCCAGAATTGGGTGCGGTTGCGTTTTGATTTTGCCTGCTCAATTCACTTACTTTACCTTTCGCAGGCCTTCTTGGACGATTGCGACGAACAAGTGCCATCGCATGATTGTTCAAAGGAAATTAAGTTCCGTCGCTTTAACAATGAATGGTCAGACGCAGGCGGTTAATTCACCGGTATATCCGTTATATCCCTTTGTAATTTTAACTTCAGTTGTTATTGGCAGTTCAGGTTGGATTAAATCAGCTCAACATCCGTCCAAATGTTGTTTACTTTGGCGGGATTCCAAATAATACCATAGTTCCGTTGGCAACGCCTTTGTACACCGGATTTCACAGCTTCACCACATTGTTGTAGACTCGGTTAAGCCGATCAGTTTACTGGGAGCATGCATATTTTGATTGTCTTGCATTTTTAAATCTCAGCGTCTTCACAGCAGAACAATTACGACCTTTAAAAATTAATGATCCAGAAACAATCTTGCGCGCACGCATTACGCCGAACAATTTTCACTTAAGCTGCCGGAGTTCTTTGTACTATGTTGTGAACAATCCAAAGGAATGCGAATGCCGCACGTCTTTGAGTATAACGTTCAGGCTGACCGCAAAGTTCCAATGGCTAACCGGAGCTGCTTTCAAGTCTGTAAACTTTGTTAATCGAACAGAATTCCGATCGCCTGATATGCCTCTTCGACATTGAAATTGCGCAAGAGTTCGCGCCTCCATGAAGTAAGCTCGTCTCTTCGCAAATCGCATACAAGTAAGCCAATTTGTCGTCCGCGTTAAAGTGATCAGACGCACCAGGAGCCATTTTGAGTGAATAAATTAATAATTTTGATTTACGAACCCGCCTGACTACCACTGCCATCGCAAAAGATAAAAATGGAAATGTTTACCCGGAGGTAGTTGTAGTAGGAACCGAGAAGTTCTACCTTGTTGACTGTTAAGCGAAGGGCGCCAAGTCACGGATGCTTCAGGTTAAGTTCGAAGCTTTTCTGAATGTACCCTGCGCGGTAAGCAGCAGCGTTGTCGATAAGCATTTACGGTAAATAAGGTGCGTTGCTGGCAGGGAAGGATGTAACAGACTAATAAAAGCTCCGGTCGCGAGTAGGGGCGAGGGGTGCTGAGTCTACTGTCAGCCTTATTCAATCATTCTACCCAGGTTGGAACAGCGGCTGGTAGACAGACAGTACGAGAGAACGACAGGAATTTAGTAAGTCGACTGCTGTCATAGGCAGGCGCTTGCTGATGTATTCCCATTGGAAATATATTTGAACGATGGAAGGTTGAGATACTGCTCCTTTCCGCTCCTCCGGCTTAAAAGGCGGTTGATGCTGCTGCACTCCGTTGCACGGAGTGCCATCATCGCTTGGTCGATTTCGCGAATTTGATCAAAATCAGTGGCAGAACTTGTCCTCTTTGAATTAGGTCGCCTCGGCAGGGTATAAAACGGTGACGAATCTAGTGAACTGGGCTGCCATTCCAGCTTAAAGCACAAACTGCCACGATGGATGCGGAACTTCGAATTTCAGCCTTTAAGTTTGTCGTCTTTTCCGCCGTCGCTTCTAGCTTGGTAGCGATTCTGTCCATATCCGTCACCCTTCCTGCCATTTACAACTACATCCGCCATGCCCAAGCCGGATTGCAAACCAATATGAGAAAGTGTCAAGTATTGCAGCCAGCTTGCCGACTGTCAATTACCGTATATGCTTTAGAGCAAGGCCGCTGAACTTCAAATCGACCTTAGGGAATTGAAATTGGATGTGCTCACGAATTCCAGGAATAGCAGTCGAGCCAAACGTCAAGCCTACGGAGTCGGCTCGAGCGAAAGTCAGGAATTTCTGACCGAGTCTTTCACTGAACAAGTCAGCGGTACCTGCGAAGGTTCGAACGAGAAGCGGCTTGGCCGTCTAGCTGCCATTTTGGGACTTGCTTAAATTCAGGATGCTGCATTCCTGGATTACCAGGACCGCCTGGACCTCCCGGAATGCCGGGCAAAAATGGACGACCCGGAGCAGCCGGAATGCCTGGCTTCCCCGGTATGCCGCCCCAGATGCCTTGCGACGTGCCCACTCCGCCGCCCTGTCCAGTCTGCGAGCCTGGCCCGCCGGGTCCGCCTGGGCCATGCGGAGAGCCGGGTAAGTGCGAGAAGTACATCGCTGCGCCATCCATTCACTGATGCCATAGGCGATCCCGGTGACCCTGGAAGACCAGGTCGCGATGGTGCGGACGGCCCGCCGAATCCTCCAGGACCTCAAGGCGATTGCGGCAAACCGGGCGATCCTGGACCTCCCGGTCCCGTCGGAGAGCCAGGCGTGCCGGCTACCTACAGCCACGGTGTGCTTCCTGGCGATCCGGGCGACCCCGGGGAGCAAGGCCTCCCTGGGCCTCCTGGTCAGATGGGCGAACCAGGAAAGGTAGGCTTTGCTTGCGTTCGGCACAGCACGTCTTGTAAATTTCCATTGCAGGACGGAGCGCCTGGAATGCCTGGACCGTCTGGTACCAGAGGTCCAGTGGGCGAGCCAGGCCCGGATGGCAACCCTGGCGATAAGGGTCCGAGCGGCCCGCCTGGTAGACAAGGCGAGAAAGGCATATGTCCAAAGTACTGCGCCCTCGACGGCGGAGTTTTCTTTAACGACGGCGCCCGCCGCTAATCGTCATTAGTAGGAGCGATCCAGTTGATAAGTCCCAATCGTCCGGTAGTAAACCTCCTACGGCCTACGGTCGTTCCCCATCCACTGACAAGTCACATCGATGTTGCTGAAAGCCCACTGCACTGACGATGCACGATGTTTACGTTAGCTTAGCAATGGTGAATATTCCCTGTTCAGTTTGGCGGTCAAAGCAGCGTTTACGCTTTATTGAAATAAACAAAAACTTGATTTTAACCGCCGCTACGTAACTGCTGCGAGATACGGAAACGCGTGATGACGTTTCGCTGGAACGCCAGTTGCTATTAATACCTCTCGGCATGTAATCTCACGAAAGCGCCTTTTCGGATACCGTTTCGGCCGACAGCGGATTTTCCCTGGAGTCAACTGGTTGCACGTTCCTTGATCAGTAACTTGCAATGTCCCTTGGTTGGTTAGCGATTTGAGGATTTGCGCTGTTAAGCCTGAAGGGACGACCCGCCTATCAGGCAGTATGTAGTGACGTAGGCGCTCGCGGGCCCGCCAGAGGCAGGCGTGGTTTATGGCAATATCGTCATCCAATCCGGGAATCTTATCACGGCAAGGACATCAGTCAGTAGTTTATGGGAGCTCCTATTAACGTCAAGGAATAATCAGCGAAAGTGCTTAGGGGCTCAAATTCCTAACTAATGTGCTGACGAAGTCGTCGACAGCTCAGCAAGCCAATGGGCGTCGCAGTAGGTGCCTTCGACAGCAGCGGAACAATCGGAGTGGCTGCTCATCCCGACTTTCGCCACTGAACAGGCTTGGGGGCAAAGTGCTCATCTCATCCTAATAAACCTGCCATTTGACACTGCCGAAAGTGCCGGCGCTTTAGTCAAATCGGCAAGTTGCTTGTTGAGCGCCAATGCTTTTCTAGCCGTTATTTATCCAAGCGGCGGCACCATGACACAATCGGTATTCCAAGCGATCCCCAACGGGATGCAAAAGTGGGTAAGCGTTCCGCCAATCTCCAAGCGCTTCTGGATACCGGACGTCTTTTGAAATTGGAACGCTCGCCATTTTGGTGGCGAATGCTTAGAGAGGGCGTTTTGGAAAGCACGGGAGACCGAATGATTGAAAATGTTAAAATTACTGACATTTGCATAATGCCCTTTCCCTAGGAAACTTCTGAAATGTCCCACTGGCGAACGAAGAAGCAAGGCCGGACGACTCAATTGATGGGCAGTTCGCTTGGTCGATTAGGGAACGAGATCTGGTCGAGCAGCAGTTGGGCCTTTAAGGAGCACCGGGATGTGGCGTAAACAAAATGAAAATCGTTGTTGGTCGTTCGTGTAGACGTTCGGGCTGCCAGTTCGAAGAAGCATCGGAGAATGGGAGCGCAAGCAGAAAACACAATAACAAAAATTGAGGAGCCGAATTAGTCCTCGTTAAGGTTGAATCGAATGTACAAAAGAGCACTGCTGTTCATCTATGAACAGGCGCTGGACGGTTGTCGTTATGATACTGCACATTTGGCTACGGAAAGAATTAGCGGAGTGCTGAAACGGCATTTCATTTACTTACTCGAAAGGGGTCAAAGAATTTGCCTTCGCGAAACGGCAAGCCATGAATGAAACGGTAAATAGCCCCAAGTTCAAGATATTGCAAAATGTTATTCGAAAGTGTCGCTCGCCGCCAGCGAACGCCGCATGTCACGCATAACGGCGACTCAAAATAGAGACGGAGTTTACTGGACGACAATAGATCACTTTCTTTTGCCGTCCAACATCCATTTCCAGTAAACAGCTGAATAGAATGAGAGTGGCCATCAACTAGCTCCTCGGGCTTCAATTGCTGGCCTACTTCCGGCTGACAACTCTGGCTTTCGTGCTTCCAACAGCGAACCGAAGAAGAAGTCTGCAGCAACTTCCTCACAATTGTCGAAATTGGATGGCCGCTTTTAACTGGAACACTCTGTCACTTTTTTGGCATTCACAATACCAACCGCAAACGGTCGTTAAACTGCACGGTCAGTTTACCCGCTTTGAAACGAGGCGAAGTGCGAGTCGCCGTTTGCATGCTACGCTTCTAGATGCATGCCGATGCAACGGTGAAGGCGCCAGTGACGTTGTAAGGGGCCTTACGATACGCCGGAATAGTGTCGTGCAGGGACACTGGCGGCTGTTCCCTTTACCTACGTCCGCCGGTCATTGTCAACCGCTTGGACGCAGACATCTTCGGAACCAGCTGTGCACGGGTCGCCTAGCCAAATGTCCCACAGGTTTGCTGGAGCAGAAGTACCACGTCAATCAAGCTGCTATAGTTCAGTGGCGCCTACCAACGGGAGATGGTCACCTCGATGGTCTGCGGGTAGGGAAAATAAACTTGGATGGATCAAAATGAATTATTCAATGCAAAATAGGACAGGCCTGTCCGTTGCGCAATTTTGGCATGAAACGGAAACAGAAACGCTAGTTTTTGTTAAAGGCGACCTTGGATTGGAATTATGCTTCGCATAAGATGGTAGTTTAGCGGATGTGACATTTAACGCAATTTGAATAAGGCAGAATACTTTAGCAGTCATGCATGGCTCTCCATTAGAGAAACGAGACACAATAAAGGGCCGCTTAGGTATCCGGCAGAACACCGCAGTAGGAAACCGCTGGCAGCGCACGTACAGTGATCGTCAGCACAGGTTTATTTCCATAAGCTGTCTTATTGTAGTACTACCGCAGCCGGAGTTCGTTGGGCTGAAAAATTCTGCAGGCGAGAAAGTTTGAGGGTTCCTTCCTTTCTAGGGGTTGCAGTCGAAAAAATTGTATGACACGGTTATGCGTACAACGCAGTGCGGAAAAACGGTTTGCGCAAATCCGGGAATACGCAGCAGCATTTGCGAAACATCTCCGCGTTCCTTCAGCTGCTGGTAAGCATGCAGATGCCTGCTGCTTTGGGCCAGACTAGGTCCTTTCAAATGGCCAAAACTTGCACTTCTGTGGCCAACTGACCGAAGTCCGCAGAACGTAGTTCGCTTTCACGAAGAAAGTGAAAACGCCATTTTGCGTTTGTTCCGCAGCGACAGTGGCGCCACCAAGCTCATTTCCCGGGAATTTGAATGCGGCCGTTTGGACAAGGTGAATTTACTAGCTATTGGCTTCAGTTTATTCAGCCTGAAAAGTTTCGAATGTGTTTCCCGCGCAAGCTAAAAGTGACCGCCTTTGCGACCGTTTCGGCTGCCAAAGGATTTCGCAGCTGTGCCCTGCTTTCAAATAGCAGGGAAATGGTCTGCGCGTTGAAACATTTTTTTACATCCTTTCTTGATAACGTTTCTGTGGCTCAGTGCAGTCAGACAATGGTACGTTGGAATATGCAAGTACATAGTGCGCCCATCTTTTGTCTGAAGTAAGGTAGGACAAAGAGATAATGATTAGATCTTCAAAATGGAATGCCAAAGGGGAAGTGGAATTCATTTCATTGTGAAGCCTCGCGTTTGTTAAGGAATGCGCGGCTGAAAAGGCTGAAACACATGAACGATCCAAGAGAATGCAACAGATTGAGCGGGCGACCCATTTTGAAATCAGCAACTGTTAGAATCTGTTAATTCCGGGTCTGGTACTATTTCGAGACGCCTCGGATCACTAACTACTCGTTACGTCACCCATTCTTCGCCGCCGACGTATCACTGGAGATCAGATCGGCAGTTGACAATTCGGACTTGACTTCGTCATGCCCAGTCGCAGAAACCAAAGGATTGGTCACGCCCTCTTGTACGGCCAGCACTGTCAACCTGCGTAGGAATGCTGTCATAAGCTTCCTGAGCACAGCGCCTGAGCTGTTCACGAACCAGACGCCAAGACGGTAAGAAAGAATGTGTTCAAGTTATGAAACTGAACTTGCAGGTCAAAAATGATTTATATTCATTGCTAAGAAATGTCAACGCAGTGACAACTAATAAGACTATTTCACGCTGCCAACTAATAAGACTATTTCCTGCTGCCTTGAACTCTCGCTAATCGTTCTCAGCGGCATTTCTTTCCCAGCAGAACACATTGATAACTTTTGCTAACCGGTGCACACGTTTTCGTCCTTTACCGTTTATTGAGGTACATAGCCTATACGCAAAATAAAATTTCGAACCAGAGGGATGGATGGCAATTATCAATGAGATAAAAATAAGGCAGAAGTAGGCACTTTAAATATTCAAGCGGAGGTTTCGAAAGCAAACCTTCGAGCCTTCGTCCTTACGCCGCTGAAATCTGGCGACGGAATGGACTAAGCAATCCAAACGGTAGGAAAACCTCCGACAAGTTATCGCAACGCCACGTCCACTTCGCTCCTTCAGTCGAATTCATACCATGAATTCTTGAGGGAAGCATTGTATTACAGTAACCCATGTACATGGTTACTCTATTTATACGCTCCGTACTGTTTTGCTTGCTATGATAAAGGAGTTGTGTCTCAACGCAGCAAGTTTAAATCCGGTTAACCAGCGTAGTAGCGAAGAAAGCGCAGACCAGGCATTTTGAAACCCGAAGGTTTGATCGAAAAGCTACGCTTAAGCAGAACGTTCACTGAGTACGTGAAACAGGCGATAGCTGTCTTACACGTTTGTACCTGCGAATCATTTTAATTGTGCAAGGTTGCTGAGGTCTTTTGGTAAGACTGATTTCGTACATTTTTTAAAATAATCTAAGCCAAAACTTTATCAGGCAAATTAGGAGGATCATTTTGTATCGACGGTTGCGCAAGTGAAAGCGGGCTCTTTGTTAGCGAAGCGGAAAACCTTGTACAAGCGAACAAGAAGTTAGCGACGTTCCGCACAAGCGAATAGTCGAAATCACGTGCAAGTATTCCGGATCTACGCCTATTGAATACATCCAATTGAACGTAGGGACGTCGCTGCTTCTGTTTATTACTCAGGTACGTCTTTTGAACTTACACTCAGAAGTGCCAGCTAAATGTATTTGTTCAACGTCGAGGTACGCTTTTGTTGGCATATAAGAAACAGCAGCTTAGATTAAATGCACGAGGGTCCTTAATGTTGGATTTGCTTGTTAAGTTGCTATTCTTTGAAAGTTAAAAGCTGATACGTAAGTTGAGGGGACGCAGGTTGAAATCCTTCAAGTAACCTTTGAGTGTGGAATTCCACGTGAAACCAAGCTGAATAAATCGCTTTTCTCGTGCGAGTGGACCTAGAAAGGATAGCCTCAACCGAACGGATATGCGAAATTATATTGAATTGAACAGCAAATAACCAAATGCATATCGTTGTTTTGTAGGTGCAAATTGTTATCATTTAATTGCTTATTGTTTCTGACATAGTTAGCGTTCCGAAGCAGCGTTGCATGTTATTACGTATTTCGGCCAATCTTCGATTATTTCATCGTTCTTTACTACTTGGCCTAATTGGATTAAAGGGAGTAAGCGCAGAGTTACCATAACAATGACGCTGAGAACTTTGATGCAATTGAACAATCGTAGCAATTATTTTGCTTTGTTTATATTATTAATGCGTACTCGTATTATTAGTCTTCCGTGAATTTTGTCACCATGTGATAAGGTGGGTATTAGTAGCGACGCAGTTTCATAGTAGCAAGTTATGCGCTTTTTGTGTGTTGCGGTTCCCGCTTTAGCGTTGGGATTGATTTCTATGAAATTTAACTTGTCGAACGAATTTTTGTAGGTTCAACAATGAGCAGCAAACGTCGCCGGAGACAAAAGCAAGTCTTACGTATTGATGAAGTGGATCTAATTAGTCGTTACGTTTCGTAAGTGTATTCATATGTTCCGTTCGTAAATTTAAATGTATGCGTCTGCCCCTCGTTAATGTTAGTATTAACATATACTGCTACATAACATGCAGGTGGTTTTGGTGTTAAGAAGGTTCAGCGCTTACTTCTACAACATTACAATGTCTTGTTTGGCGCAATTTCTAAAACAAACAATCCTTTCTCTTTTGTTTGGCTTCGAAGTTGCGTGAAATGATTTTATTGCTTGGACATCCGCCTTATTTATTCTGGGATTTTTTTGTTATGTCTGGGATATCCTTTTGTGTGATTGATTTAAGAATGTTGACTTCCTGTACGCTGCGAATTCTTTTCGCCTGTGATAGTGCCAATCAAACGCATTTAGCGAACGAGAAGCTTTTGTTCGGTGTAACTCAAAGTCGTATAGTTTGCCAAAGCAGTTCTTTTCCACCGTAAGCAAAAATTCTGTTGCTGTTGATGCGGTGAGTTGGAAGCGCATGCTTCAATTTCATGCCTTCTGTATTCAGTGTCTATTTTTAAGTATTTTTTAAATGTTAAGGCTATTTCAAGTCAATAAGTGCAATCCCTTACGATTTACTGCTTTGAAAGCTTTGCGTAAAGCGGGAAGAAGTGGTTGCAGGTGTCCGTAGGCTGCTTGAACGAGATACGCATATATGGCCAACTAACCCGTTAAGGTATTTCAAACTTTAGAAAACAAATAGTACAACAATATGCTTTTCTTCAATTTTCGAACTAACGGGTAAGCGAATAAGTCTTTCAATCTGTGACTTTTCACCTGTAGCATTTATACAGCCTCATCGTTTTTACTAACGGGACTGCGTTGGGTTACTGGTTGGTTAACTGTGACTACGAATGTATTTGAATACTGGATGCTTTGTAACGGGTTTCACATTTCTTTTGGTCGTATTCCGGCTTTCCCGTTTTGTTTATACCTGTAATAAATCCGCAAATGCCCTATCAGCGAATGGATGGGCGCTTATTAGAAATATCACAGATCAGAAAACTCTTATCGTAGCTTGCGCAGCGCCCTGGTTCCGAAAGATACGGTAAAAGTTTTGACCAGTGATATTTCTAATAAGCGCTCATCCATCCGCTGGTAAGGCATTTGCAGATTTATTACAGGTACCATCAAATCGGGCAAGCCGGAATACGACCAAAGGACTAGGAATGTATTGCTTTTTATACGGCCATCCCCATTCATATAGTCGATTATTTTTCTCTTTCCCATGATGATTATATACATTTTTTTGATTTCCATTCAGACTGTAAGTTGCAGGTCGGAGTGGCATCAGCTGAAGTCGGCTGTCGGATCCAGAGAGTGCAGTCGTTGTTTGTTCGCCTTGGATATTATCAATGCTCTGGACAAAAAGTAATGCTTTGCGAATGGTCGCCTGTTCTACCCTGTTTACATTTGCGCAACCTCTTTTACGTTAAGCCCTGTGAAGCTTCAAGCAACTGAATTGGCAAAAAGCACATATTGACCTGTTCCTTAAGCAACTTTAAGTTATAATGACAAGCCAATGGTTTACCAACAAGAAAAATCTACTGTTGGTGTTAGATGCATAAATGTTTTATTGCAGATGGACTAGATTAATCCTGCGTTTTCCCATTTTTCTGCTTTTTGTGATAACGGTATGTATATTGTATGGGTCTTTGAGCTCCAAGTTCGATTAAGACGATGTAGTACGCTCAGCCTTTGTTCCTGTTAATAGGTTACTCACATTTGCCCATTTTTGACTGTTTGTTTTGCAACCCCTCGCTGATCGTCGATTACCATAATCGCACGGATGCTCTCTGTAGGTTTGGTCCATCAATGCCTTTGGTACTAAGAGCGACGCAAACAGCACTGCAAGCGCTTGTCTTTGACCAGAAGTATGGAAGCGAAACTGCGGACAATGACCACAGTCTAAATGACACGTTTTCCCGATTCACTTTCTCGTTCGCTTTGAGCAGGTAAGTAGTTTCGTACCATTACATACTTGCGAAGTACATAATGCTTAGTTGTTGTCGTTGGTTTTCTGTAATTGAGCAGCGGCTGTCCTAACTGGGCCTTGAACTTTCCTTACAAACTGTGCAATGCTGAATGGTTTAGCAAAGCAACTGTTAAATGACTTGGCTCCTTCGCGAACCAACTTTCTTTATCCGAACTTGAGCGAACGCTCAGAAATAGCGGTAGTGCTTATTCGTGCTGTAAGTATGGTTTCCTACTTGTTATCAGCCGATTGCACCGCTGATGAAGTGGAAATTCATGGCGAGTGGTTATTGGGCATGTTTTACGGAAGCTCGATTCTTGAACTACTTGCAAGAGGAAACACAACATGCGCAATCGATGATTATGTATCACCTGGCTGACCATTGCTTATTTGCCTACCCTAGCTGCGTAGCGTTCAAGCTCAATTACCGTTCACGCTGGATGAGTTGCCTTTCGGCGATAAGGAAGTAAAATTTCGGAGCAAGTACCATTTTCAGTGTCATAATAGTAAAGCTTTTTAATTAAATCATACTGATGAGCTTAAGTCAGTGTCGCGCGGTCCATAGCTGCAACCTTAGTTTACAGCAGGCAGAGGGATACTTTGGATGTTTCCATCCGATTGGGCTCACGTCATAGGACGAGGGCGATTATGGCGAGCGTAGTGATTTGTAAACACAGCGTGTTAAATAGAAGTAAACTAAATGAGCCTGTAATAAAAAGACACATGAAAATCAGCATAAGTAGATTGTTCCTTGTAAGCCGAAGACCGACGCCTGCTCCAAGATTTGTGCGTTTACTTCTTTCCGGATTGGTGCTACTGCTTGCCGTGTTTAAAGATCGCTGCACCAGATCATTCTTGAGCAGTTGCTCGTCGTCGTTGCAAAAGTCGCTGCTGCACGTGCACTTTGTAGTTTCCACACCCATCAGGTCAGCTTTCAGGCATCGCGATCTGTCCAAGAAATGGAGACACCCCTTTTGTACCGACTTTTTTTCTAAAATTTAAACGCCGCGTGAGTTCCCTCTTTTGCGCAATCGATAGCACATTTGAATGAACATGCACGCAATGTGAGGTGCGATTCAAGTGTATGTTTTTAAACTTACTATTAGAGGGAAGGCGGCTTCCGTGTATTCAATGTGCAAGAAAGAAAACTAACTAATTTTGTGTGCTTTCCTCGTATTGTGCAGAAGTTCGGTTTCACTTTGCTTCGGAATATATTAGAAGTTCTTGGCACATACAGTTACTGCCCAAGCTTGGTCAAAGCAAGCTTCAGGAAAGTCCTCATTTTTCAAATTTTCAAGTGCTTACTTCCTTCACTGGACTGCATTTGCTTTTTCTTTGCAAGTCGAAAGTTTAACTGGCCCTTCGTGAACATTGCTCTCATTGTTTCGCTTGAGTGGCGGGATTGGCACTGTCTTTAATCTGTCGGGTTGCGTACTCTCCATTGTAGGTTAGTTTTGGCTCGGCAGATAGGGAATGTACGATTGCTTATAGCGTATATGTGGACCGGAGAAGTTGAGATTCACCTAGACCGTTTTGGACGGAATCTCAATGTATAACGACTGATGCATGCTCATATCGGAGACGATTAGAAAATTAAATTACTGCGCGTCTTAGCTCTTAGAGTCTTATGTTGTTGGTTTGCCTTAGCTGGTCGCGATGATGCGTACGGAGAGATGTTGTACAACGCTCATTGGTCTTCCGGTTACTTAACTGGCATATTTTTAAGCATGCATCCACTATCTAGTTGCACCGAGCAGAGTAATGGAATGTATTCTGCTGTTTGAGGTTGGCAGGGAGGTAGCCATTTTGTGTTTGTGCATACTGGGGCGTTGTAGGGTTAAGGCGATGCAGTGTTCCAGGAAGATCCAATTATTTAGTGCTTACAAAGAAAACATCTGATATATCCGTTTCACGGATCACTGATCGCAACTGTGTTAGTGCCTTTAGGAAGCACGTTGTTCAGGCCTCTGTATGCATAAAAATGCTTATATACACCAGTTAGCGACATCAGGGATGCGTGCAGTATTGGAATGTCTTGTACTTACGGTTCGTGATGGCTTCTATCATTATGCAGGCAAGGCCGGTGCATTCGCCTGAATTGCAGGTACCGTATTGGTTGTCGCACTGGAAACAGCGAACAGCGTTTGCTGAAAGAAAACGTAATATTTACGGCAGTTCGGTGGGAGACGATTTAGGTGCGTTCGGCATGGCGGACCATTAGACTTTTCATGATGCGTCATCCTGTTTGCGCAACGCTTGTAAACCATATGGCCTTGCTATGTAATTTAGTGTCAATGCGGTCAACGAAGGTGCTACTAATTGCCGCGTAATTTGGGAGATTTCTGAAAGGCGACGGGAGCAGCTGACAAGGGAAGACAGGAAATTTAAATGAATGTTTGAACTTTTGATCCTCTGAGCGCTTGACGTCTGCTAGTTGGCATTTCTCGACCACAGCGCGTCCATGGAGCTTGGCTTCATCTGGTCCTACCAACAGCTGGTCACTCCTGGGTCACGAAGGCCTGTTGGACTTGTCCGGAAACGTAGGGGAACTTACGTGCTTCATCTTGGCCGAGCCGCTTAATTTGCAGCGAAGATATGACCTGTGCTCGTAATTCTTCATGGCAGTTGTAATTGGACACTATATATATATATATATATATATATATATATATATATATATATATATTTGAACACTGGGTGTTTTGTAACGGGTTTGTTCATGTTCGGATGTCTTTTTTCGGCTGTCGACCCGTTTGGTGGTATCTGTAATAGATCTGAACACACGCCCTACCAGCGGATAGGGCGTGTGTTCAGATCTATTACATCTGATCTATTACATCTGATCCGCTGGTAGGGCGTGTGTTCAGATCTATTACAGATACCACCAAACGGGTCGACAGCCGAAAAAAGACATCCGTATATATATATATATATATATATATATATATATATATATATATATATGGCGTAGTCATCGGTGGAATAGCTCCGGAAGTCTCAGTTTTTTTCAACGTACTGCTTTCTCTCGGATATTTCGGAACGCTCGAGTTCTGTCCTCAGCGAGCAACAGTTCAGCTCAGCGAGTCAGCTTACTTACAGATCCATCTACGTACAAAGCAATGGGAAAAATCCGTGAAAACTCAACAAAGTTTCTTCTCTTTATTACAATCCGTAGCCTTCGGAGAAGCTCTCTCCCTGTCTTCAGTCGATCTACCTCAGAGCGACTGTTCTTGAAAGGTAAACCTTGGACGTTTAAAGTTTATCTTCCAAGAGCAGTTCTAAATCAAGCTCACTGAAGACGAAAAGAGAGGCTCCCTGAAAGCTGCGATTTATAATAAAGGAATTTTAAAAAACGGTGGAAGTCCTGGTGAATGAACAAATGATGTACAATAACACCGTCACGAAAAACCCAACGTTCAGCTATATATATATATATATATATATATATATATATATATATATATATATATATATATATATATATATATATATTTCAACACTGGGTGTTTTGTAACGGGCTTGTTCATGTTCGGATATCTTTTTCGGCTGTCGATCCGTTTGATGGTATCTGTAATAGATCTGAAACACGTCCTACCAGCGAATGGATGGGCAGTTATTAGAAAGTATCGCAGATAGAACGCTTATCGAATCAGAGCTTTCGGCACTCTCTGGTGCCGTCGTCAGTGATGGGAAAGAGCTCACTGACGACAGCAGCAGAGAGTGCCGAAAGCTCTGATTCGATAAGCGTTCTATCTGTCATACTTTCTAATAACTGCCCATCCATCCGCTGGTAGGGCGTGTTTCAGATCTATTACAGGTACCATCAAACGGGTCGACAGCCGAAAAAGATATCTGAATATATATATATATATATATATATATATATATATATATATATATTCATGAGGTCTTTTTCACGGATTTTGTCCCGTTGGTTGTTGTACGTTAGCAGATCTATAAGTAATCTGACACTTTCTCCCTACCACCGGATGGATGAGAGTAGTTATGAGACTACTCATAACTACTCTCATCCATCCGGTGGTAGGGAGAAAGTGTCAGATTACTTATAGATCTGCTAACGTACAACAACCAACGGGACAAAATCCGTGAAAAAGACCTCATGAAGATCTACGCTCCCGTTAAAAGACACCCTGTCTTTCGAAATATATATATATATATATATATATATATGTGTGTGTGTGTGTGTGTGTGTGTGTGTGTGTGTGTGTGTGTGTGTGTGTGTGTGTGTGTGTGTGTGTTGTGTGTGTGTGTGTGTGTGTGTGTGTGTGTGTGTGTGTGTGTGTGTGTGTGTGTGTGTGTGGTGTGTGTGTGTGTGTGTGTGTGTGTGTGTGTGTGTGTGTGTGTGTGTGTTATTGGTGTCAGTCTGCGCCAGAAGGGCATCTCACGTGAATGAGACAGTGAATTCCTTCCTTTGTCATTTTCACAAGCGTTTGATTTTTGCTCATGCCTTTCTTGCGCTCTGCTAATTACCACCTTCCGATATTGACGTGTTTCGCCGCATTCGGAGTGTCGATGCATAATTAATTAGAGCCGTAAGTCAGTTTGGTATTGAGCATGCTTCTATCCCGTTCGTTTTGCGTTGCCTATTGAACAATCGTTGGCGTCGCGCAGTGTTCCGGATTTTGTATTCGGACGGAAAGGCGGGATACGCTCGACGGCGGCAGTGGCGGCGCTGGGAAAAAGGGGAGACAATTGGCGCGTCGAGGTGTGAACTTTTTTCAGAAAAGTCATCCTTCCGTTGCCTACGGCTTTTTGAAGATCAACGGCTGGCTGTTGGCTAAAAATCTGAATGGGCCATCTAGTTTTGACACGTTGCTTCGACAGTTGGCATAAGGCACCTTGACATGGCTGACGGCTGCTTATCTTCCTCGCCCCCCTTCATTAAGCTTGTCAAACTTTGGTGTCCGCGTTGGCGCCTGATCGCGACGCCGGCTGTTTTGGTTAAAAAGGCCCATTGGCGGCATTTTGCATCCCAAACCCTGACCTACGACGGCAATTGAATTAATTACAAAGAGCCATGTCAATCTCCAGAGAAATTAGTTTTCTAAGTTTGTGTACGGGATCGATCGGCTTGTTGTTAAATCGTTGATCAATAGCGCGTGATGAAGTGTCACCACTTTGAGGTTTCATTCGTTAGCGGTTCACATTTGCCCTGCCTCCATGAAAAGCTCTCCTTTTGGCCAGCTCTATCGCTCGCTCCTTCTTGCCCAAGTCCGAGGATGTGGCGAGCGTTTGATGGGATCGAAGAATGAGCTCTTTGGAAAAGTTTCGCTCCATTATGCGCGGCGACATCGTCAGTCAAAATGCACGTAATCCTTTTCAGTAAAAGAGGGAATCCCACCGAGCATGTATAGGCGCCTCTGATGGCTCCTCACCTCAACCACCTTGCCGTAAACAAGGAAACGTACCCTCCGCGCCGAGCTTTTGGTCACCTCAGTCTGCCACTATGCAGTAGGCAGTTCTACTTAGCAGCCATTTATCCAGCAATTGCACCGTTTTGCACGTTCTTGCTCACATTTCCAGAATTCAATTTATGCGGACAGCACTATGTCTGCGTGGAAACTGTGTTTCCTCCCGTTGACTGACCCTCGACCTCTACATTGCGTGCTCCGAAAGATGCCATATGTGTGGACGCTCCCTTGGGACGTTAGCCTATGAATGGTGGACAATTGGACTATTATGCAATAATAATAATAATAATAATAATAATAATAATAATAATAATAATAATAATAATAATGAGTTTTCATTTTTCGGAAAGTTACCACTCCAATTGTCTCCGTTCAATGTACGGCGCATGGCGTGTACGTTGACTGCAGCCGTTGTTGATTTCTCATCCTAATTTTAAGCCCTCCCCTGCGGTCCATTTGTCTGCCTCAACTTTTCCACAAGGGCGGTTGCCAACTTGCAACGACGCCTCTCTACTACCTGTGGTGGAGACGGAAAATCGGTTGACGTTTCCTTGCTTTGCTCGCTAAAGCTGCTCCTCTATCGGTGGTTCCCTTTGGGGCTTTGCCCGCAGTGTTGCTCTCGCTCGCAAAGGTATGTGCTTCCCTTCAACGGGCTCCCTTTAGCCGCCAAGTTCTTAGCCATTAGGGAAGTGTACCGTTTAGTGTTCAGGTAGGTATAGTAGGAAGTTTAGAAGTTAGCAAAAAGTGGACGTGATCGATAAGAGGATGGAAAGAAATGCAGATTACCTTGCGTTTTGAGCGAAAGGACGAAGAGAAGTTGCAACGCTGTTCGTAAACTCCGAATCATTCCGAACCGACGGACGTCACTGACATGCGCGCCTGTCCTGTGTCTCTTCAGATGGGTGCATGCTGCTTTCACGGACGCTGTCTTGGCTGCAGCGTATTCCTGTACGGTGGACGGTTCCTGTGCCTGGAGGGCATCCAGCAAACTCTCTTCGGCGGGGTACGGATGGCTGCCTATTCGGTTGGTGAAAAGCTTGGCGCGTGGCACCTGGGAATGTTGAGCTGTCAGACTATCGACGAAAGAGCGGAGCGGTGCAAGCTCGGCTGCCACTCTCCGCTCCCTCCTGTCGTTGTGCCTTTCCCGCTATTGGCCAATCGCTTTGGTCGCATCCTGTGATCAGCTCCTTTAGCCAGTCGTTTCGTCACTTAAGCGCACGTCATCTTCCTTTTGTTGGGTCCTTGAGCAGGGAAAAGTGCCTCCTACCCGTTTCCCATCGAAAGCGACGCTCCATTCTTTTAGAGTGGCCCTTATCGTTCCGTGGCGCCTCGCCTCCCTGCTCCGCAGATGGTCGGCTATCTCCTGCGAAATTTGCATAACCAGTTGACCGGTCGGCTGACCAACTGCCGAACGAAATGAGCATATTGAATCACTCGTCAGCGGCGCTCTCCCTTTGCGGGCCCTGAACATTCCGCATACTACTCAGTTGCCTTGCAGCCCATTTAGCCGCCCACCTGGCGACAAAGGCGAGCGCCAGCAGTGATGCGAGTGCCCGAATTGCTGGGATATTTTGAATACGGAATGTTTTCTCGGATGGCCTTTTAAAACTTACGCTTCGGCGATCGGTTCGCGCGTTGCATCCTTTTGCGAACGAACTGAAGCGCAATCCGCCGGTGGGTTCAATCTGGCTCTTGGTCCCATGCGTTCGAGCCATGAGGCTTCGAAGCTTACGTTCGCGCTCGCTTGGAAAAACGCAGGAAGCGCCTGCGATTCATTATGCGTTGCGTAGATTATGGCTTTGGCACTGGGTGAAAAGGCGGTCAAGTCTGTTGGCATGTACATAGTACATGCACGACTTGCCTACGGGAGGGAGCAGCTGTATTTTCCCGCCAAGCGTGCCATTCCATCGGGCGACCGCAAATGCGGATTAACAAAACTGATTTTCCTTTTGCCACCTGTGACGTCGCCTTTCCAGTGCTGCCTTTCCTTTGGTTTGTTCTAGCCCTAGGCTTGGCGAAGCGCACTGGGAATTACTTTCTAAGGATGCAACAATTGCTTTGCTCTTTTTACATATTAGTAGGATCGTTTGGCTTCTTTTGATTATCCAAGTTGCTGTTCGTCTGCCCTGCTTATTCCAATGCCTTGTTTGGCTGTAAGCCGTGACGAGTGTACGGCGCTTTTGGGCCGCCCTTCGTTCGCCCCGTCGGTTCTCCGTTTTGGGGTCTTCTCTGCTCGTCCGGGCAACCTAGGTATGTACAGTTGGGTTTTGGCGACCGGTGGAAATTTTGATCGGCCTCAGTCCATTCCGCGTCGGTTGGACCACTTTCCCTCCGGTCGTTCTTAGCAAGACGCACTTTAAGGGGGCAGTAAAACCCATAAGAGGTCGTTTCTTCTTATCGATCAGCAACACTTGGCCAGCGCGCTCTTGAAAGCTCTGATTGCACGTAAGAAGCCCACTTTGGCGCTAACTCTTCTGTAAAAGAGTGGTGAGCATGAAGTGTCGCGGTTTGCGGTCAATAAGTAAGAAGGACGCATATTTGACTATTGTTAGGAACGGCACCGCGCCAAAGGCGGCTGTCACAGCCGAACTCCATCTCAGTGTGTTGGCCGAAAATCCAAAGGCGCCCGATCGACGAAAAATTGCGTGCACGGTCAATTGGGGCGGGCAATGGACGAAATGTTATTGTTATTATTTTTTAAACTCCTTTCAGTGGGTCTTCTTCACCCGTCAGGGATTAGTTCGCTTGGCGCTCACAGTGGCATGGGCGAAGCTGTTCCTTTTCACTTAGTCGCTGTGTGTTGCGCCAGCCGGTTGTACGGCCGTTGCGTTGAACAGCCGCGTTAACTTTTGACAACGGTTCAATCTGTTTAGCGAGGACGTGGGCCGCAATGAATTGCCAGCCATCTGGAAAGGTTTTGTCCCGGCACGCTGGCTTTTCCGCCTATAAGTCGCAACTTTGGTCTTCGTTGTTCGCGAACAATTGACAACCGGCCTTTTGGCTTTCTTGGGCATTGCGACAACTTGAGTCACTCACGGGGGTAAAAAACGGTTCGTGGGGTTCCGCCGTAACTGCACTTGTCCGTTCTTGCAACATTGCCAACCAAATAACCGGTTTGGTCGATTC
The DNA here is from genome assembly GCA_000612645.2 of Trichuris muris. Lineage (NCBI taxonomy): Eukaryota > Metazoa > Nematoda > Enoplea > Trichinellida > Trichuridae > Trichuris > Trichuris muris. Next base: position 22,378,835 of record CBXJ02000282.1, on the reverse strand, counting down.
AGCCATTGGTGCTGCTTCATGAACAACAGACTGACCGGTGGGCATTGTTCGTAGTCGTAGTGGCGTTGCAAGATGCGAAGCCGCGTCCGCAATAATTCTGAGTAATAATTAATTTCACAATAAGGCTTAACCGTTTTAGTTCAGCCGAATCGAAGGATGAGTCATTTCCGTTCGACCGCTCTACCCGTGTGTGGACAAGCAGGTTGGGCGGATCCTTAGGCCCACCACTGTCGGCCTTGGCCGATTCGAAGGTGGTCGCCCTTTTGCAGGCAAATTCAACCTTGAATGGCCGCATTGAAGGCGTTCGTTTTACGCTCCACTAAGCCGAAGCCACCGATTCATTCATCTAGCGATGAGCAGGGGATCGAGTAGGTTACTCACGCGATGACAAGCCGCTAGCTGCGGAGACGACCAAGCTGCTCCATTAAACCGCCTAACGACTGCCTCGACGTTTTCTCGTAACGTGGAACTGCGAAGCGCATGTCATGTTTTGTTGCGGCCAAATACCACGACCAGCGCGTATGGTTTGCGATGAACATATCTTCTCGCAGAGGCTACGCTTCCACCCGTGTGCTGCGTTATTTTATTTATGCGATTTCCCTTAATGGCCGTACAAGAATGAGACTTTCCGTCAATTGACTTAGAAAGCTCGCCGCCCCTAATTGTCGGCGTCCAATATGAATGCGCAGGCGAAAGTTATTAGTTTTGATTGAAGTGGTCGTTTTTGCCTTTGCCTTTTCAGGCAACACTGTTCCGCTTTGCGCCGCCGGAATGCCGGTTCCTGGCGGGCGAGCAGAGCTTCAATGTTGACGGACGACAGAACGGCCGTTCTCGATTAGATCAACGGGAGAGCTTTAGGAGCCGTCTTATTCCATCTTGGGTATTTTTTACGTGGTCGACTGTAGGCGATAAAGAGGGTCATCGAAATCTTTGCCCACTGGTTCGGCAGTGCTTTTATCTTCATTGCAACCTTTGATCTCCGGATGTGTCAATACTGTAGGCGTAATTTACGGGATATTCCGTTTTTCTATCTCTTCACGAAGCGACCCAACCATTGTTGATTCGCTTTCCTTGCCAAAGCGCGTGCTTCGAGAAAGGTGTTGTCGTCATACGCGCAGTGCGTAGGAGGTTTTGGCGAAAAGGAAGCGCCGGATACTTTGGCGACCGCGTAACTGATCCGTTGTTCTTCCAGCTCGTCGTCGGCCTTCCCGTCTCGCTCGCTTGGCCACTTGCAGTCCCGACCAAGGAGATGCCTTCAAACTATTTTCCCCAATGCCTGTGGGATCCTTCTCTCAGGGACCAGTGGAACTTTCGCGCAACGCGCATTTCCACTGCCGTTGTCGTGAAAACTTTGCAGACCCGTTAAGAGGGGCGGAATTGTTCCCGGGAGTGCTGTGCACCCATTTTGGGCGAAGCGCTGGCCCTCTTCGTCCGCTTGAAATAACTTTTGCGGGCAAATCAAGTGAGAGAGAGAACGAGGTGGACTTTCTAGTGAAAATTGTTGCCATCCCAAGTTTCAAAGGCGCAACGTGCGGTCGTGTACTTTTCGGCTGTTCAATTCAAAACGGCTGCCCGTTGGCCAAATGCGAATTTTTTTCCCATTCGCCCGGGCTGCCTAACGTTCGAGTAAACAGAGATGGCCCGAATGGGGCGTCTTATGCGACTTTAATGATCGAACAGGCATCCAGCGTATGCCGTTCGTCGCACCGATCGTAAATGGTGAATGAAAAGATGAGACATACAAAGTGCATTGATTTTTTGCAGCGTTTGATCGGCTTCGGGGCTACGCCTAAGTTACCAGGTGGCCAAAGTGGGCACAAACAAGGAGTCGACGCGCGAGATGCACATTGATTGTACTTTCGTGGCGGTCTTCCGTTCCCAGGTGTCGCTCCCCACTTTCTTGTCAAATTGATTTTCCTTTCCGTTTCGTCTCTGACGGCGCATTCCACGCCTTTAACGACCGTGCCTTTGCACGTTAGTACCTTAAGTGGTAGTTGTTCTTTGTTGCGGCGATATTCGATGGTATATCGCGAAGATAGCCGTAAGGCTAAAGTGGCGTATCCCACCTTGCCCCATCGTACTTTGCTAACTGATCGGCGAGCCATCTGTCTCATCTTTGACTAGGCACCTTCTACGAGGGATTATTCTTATGGGCACAATTCAGCATGGGTGCTTTATGGAAGACCAATCTTTGTGGCTCGCTTAGATTACCTCCTGCATCCGAGAAATGCTGCCAGACGTTTCGTAGTAAATGCATCCCCTATCACAGTTCCTTAGGCAGTTGTGTTTGCTCGTCTGCCCTTGTGACGCACTCGTAAAAGTTTACGTACGTTCATTTTAATGCAACGTCAGCGTGACCGCGTGCAGTAGATTAATTGTTGCAACTCAGTCACATTGCGTGTGCAAGTGGGACCAAGAAGTGCCGCCAACTTTCGGTTACTTTTCGGTTGGCACCGTGAGTAGCATTGGCGACTTTGCTTCCGAGTTCGACGGGGCCGAGCGTGCAAGCTTGCGTAGGGCTAGAAATCTTTACAGGACCTTGGGCGTGTCAATTGTGGGGGGGGGGGCTCTTGTGAACTGTGCAAATTTTTCGTTGCGGTTTGGCCGGGCATTTAGCAATTTGCAACACAATGTGCAGTAGTTTCAGTAGGTTTCCGGACTCGCTCAGTTGCAATCACCGCGGTTTCAATCACTTAAACGTAATACTTAAGCATACTTAAACTTGGGAAGTAACGATACGGACTGCAAAGCGTTCGGTTGGCAGATGCAGGCGGCACGCGAGCCCAAGAACTTCTTGGAACCCGTTATGCAATTGTCACTGTACATTTGCATTGTAAGTTAATATTCCGCCGAATGGAGTGCGGAAAATTATTCCGCAATGGAGTGGCTAAATGCAGGCTGACGTTTAATGCATGCGCATTGTGGTTGTTACTTCGCGAGCACGACAAGTCCAGGTGAAAACGTTTTCTTTATTAGCGAACCGGAGTCTTGAAGACAGATCGCACTCCAGCGTAACTGAGCGCGCGTCCATTCAGCCTGTTAGTCATGGAATTTCTGTTACTAAAGTTTAGTACCTTTTTTTGGTTGCACGTTTTACCCCGTATCGCGCGCCATGATTGAAGCCGATCGCGCTGCACTTTCCACCCAATTGAATTTTGTCAATTCTCCCGTTGACGGGATTTTGACAAACTGAAAGTTATAAAGGAACGGCAAACGAGATGGGACGCCGTGACGCCAGCAACATCCCGTTAAGCTTTCGATTTTGATTCGTCCAGCGCGGATGCATTTCAAGTGATGGCAGCTGGAAGACTTCAGCATAGTTGTCGCATTGCTCGGGGATTTTTCGGCGGCTCGGCATTGTTGCAGCGTGTGGATAATGCGGAGGAATTTTCATAGCTTAGGGTACGGGAAAGCGTGGGTCTAGCTGCGGTTGTACTTGCTGGAATAGACCCCAATGAATTTCCATTCTGACTTAGCCATGGCGGTTCCACATGCGATGCGTCCGCGCTGGCGGAACATTCTCACGTTCGCGTCTCTTATGCATTGTTGTGCTTTCCCAAGTGCTCCAGGCCTTCGCGTTTTGTTTGGGGGCACGTAGGCACCGCCTTTCTATTAGTCGGCGTGGCGAACTGCAGCCATCCCTCTATCGTATCTCATGAATAACAGGAGGCAAAATACGAACAACGCGAATTTAATTCCCAAGCGCGTGCAGTTAATACGTTTCTTCAACGTGAATGCCATGATGTTGTTCTCTTTTGCTTCCCCTCATTTTCGTTCGTTTTATTGAGTACAAGGGAAGTAAAGTGCATAGTGAGCATGTTGCTACGTAATGCATTATTATTTTCATGTGGGCTGTGGATATTTTGGATTTTTTGCTTTGATGCTAAATGTAAAGAGTCAAATCAGTAAGCCACATCTTTGCTGTAATCGGCATTCAACTTTTAAGGTGAGCTTGGAAGGTTAGCTTACCATAGTAGCTGTCACACTGTTATGGCTCAGATTTTGATTAGACCGCTTGGCTCATCCTGATGAACTCACCGGTCATCTTTTAGCCATTGTAATGGGAATGAATTACCATTGCCTGCGCGTCTAACAGCAGCGCGTACTTGAAATCAACGATTGAAGCCGATCGCGCTGCACTGTTCAACCGTTGATTAATAATAATAATAATAATAATAATAATAATAATAATAATAATAATAATAATAATAATAATAAGCTGCTGACCTAATCTTGCATGTTAGCAAAAGTTTTAAGTAACGTTGGCTAAAGTCGCAGTTGTTACACTTTTCGTTTGACCCCCATCTAACTTTGCTTGTGAAAAGTCATTTGTTCGACTGCGTTGAACATTCATTCATTGAAGAATTCAAACGAATGGCATCGTAGCATCTTTCCTTAGTTGAAAATGAAACAGCGCTATCATAGTGGTGCAGTCAGGCTGAGAGTTATCAATGAGAGCAATAGGTGGCGTTAAGTTTATTAATAGTTAACTATTCGGCATTCTTTAGAGCATTGTTAATTTGCTGTCAACAGTGACCAGTTTGGTAGCTACAACGGCTTACTTTGAGCATTGCGCTTTTCAGGTTCATTGGCATCGTTTCCGAATTGGCAGAACCGGGAAATTTTGTGTCGTTGACGGATTCGTTGGAATCGGTCGGTTCATGTTCGTTCCCTACTGTTACGCTTTATTGATCGTTGCTCCACCAGATTGGGATACCACGTTGGGTCATACGAGCTCGCAATGAGGCGGCGCACGGCCATTTGCCTCCACTTGGTGTTTTAAGGAAGGCGTTGGACTTCTCCTTGTCCTGGCTCTACGTACGTACAGCGTTCGCTCTAGTCGAATGACGCATCTGGGACGAGTAATCATTTCAGGATGTGTGCTGGGTTGGCGATCCAAAGGCGTGCGTTTCGGTTCACAAAGCCTGGTCCACGCAGAAAAGAAAAGCAACGTACGTGTCGGTTCTTGATCGATACCTGCATCTACGCCGTCAGGTAGGTCGTCGGTACATGTTCCTCCTGTGCAAGGGCTGAGTCAGCCTTGTCTCCGTTGCATGTCAAGCTGTACATTCGTTGAGTGAATCCGTGCGAAATAGTGCGGCGACATCGCGTGCAATTTTCGCGGCCACAAGACGATTGGAGTTGCTCGAGTAAGAACTCTCGAATTTTTGAATTTTTGTTCCGAGCTTGACAGTCAAGTTCACAAGAGCATTTCCTGACAACAAATTCAGCAGCCAGAACCAGCTGATCGAATTTTCAAAGTTACAGCAGCACCCAAGCTGAACGTTGTCACGCAAACTAGAACTCAGCAGTAGGCATAAAAATGTGACAGCGGTGAGATTTTGCAGTTGTTGTTGTTGTATAATGCCGATGTTCCTACATGCGGTTGTTATTTCTGATAGTTTCACTTTGAGAACACGGTCAGGCAATTTCACCCAAAGAATGGCAAGATATTTTTGGCTCTTTGAGTTAGTTAGTTGGAGTCGATTGGCGCAGTCGCATATCCGAGTGTGCCACCTCTCACGTAACACTGATAGTTAGTTTTCAACGGTTGTTGCTAAACGCAACTTAAGGCTTCACGCCCTCGTTCAGCAGCGGCACGAGGTCATGTTGGTGTCGTTCGTTGACCAAGTTTGGATTACTTAGCTAACGAGCAGCGGCGTCCAAAGCAGCTTTGGTTTTCGCGACTATTGATGCAAGACCGCCCTTTGCGTTGCTTTGCTTAGAAATAGCGCTTCTCAAAGTGGTCAACATATTCCGTGTTTTGTAGCTGTGTTTGACGAACAGTGCACCCTCAAATAAGGTCCTTCGCAAGACAAGTGCTACCGAAGAACGAATTCGTCGCTGGATAATACTTGACGGGTAATAGTGCAGCAGTTTTCCCTCTTTTTCACTTCCTCTGTTGGTCTTTTCCAGCAATCTATTGTTTCGCAGCCTTTTCGTCGTTTCGTTTCGCTCCGCACCTAAAGCGAGAGGCGCTGAAAGTATGTTACCGTTAATGAGCATTGTCCTTAATGGAGAGCAGGTTCCAGCTCTACTCAGCCTACGCCTCGCCTTTGAACTTTGGCAAATACTTGCTGGCCGGCAATGGCTTGAATTTAGAATTGATTAGTCTATAACGGGCGCAGCATGTTAGGTGGAAGTTCTAGCTCTGAAGTAGCATTGCCTTTCCGACGATCGGCGTGGGAAGAAAAGCTTTCATTTGGAAAACTAATGCACTTTAGCGACTTCAGCGGAACAGGTGTTTTCTATAGGCGGGAGACAGGCAGCAATAGGTTAGGATCTTTTCGTTCAGTGCCCCAACATCTCTCAAGTGATTGCAGTAAGTCGCGTCAGTGTGACCAGCGGAACGAATAGCGGAGCACTGAACGAAAGTACGCCAGTTTTGTTAATGAAAATGGAATTTGTAGCAGGGAAATTGCTGGTGTATTAGAAATGCATGGCTTGTAATTCTGTTTCTGCCATTGCTCAAGCGGGATTGCAAGCTGTATATCTTAAAGCTTCGTTAGAAAAATGCGGTACCGCGCATTTGAGGTAGTCAGTTGGTCGAGGGTTCCCATCAGATGTAGTATGTCCTGATTGTTTAGACGATATATATATATATATACATATATATATATACTTAAAGCAAGAGAAATTAGTAACAAGGCGTCGCACTATTATGAAAAACAGTGATACGGAATCCTTGTTCAATGATCTTTATTGAGCGTAGCTTTCGGAACCGTCGTATTCCGTCGTCAGCGCAGTTGGAAAGTTGGAAGTTGGAAGCTTTCCAACTGCGCTGACGACGGCTCCGAAAGCTACGCTCAATAAAGATCATTGAACAAGGATTCCGTATCACTGTTTTTCATATATATATATATATATATATATATATATATATATATATATATATATATATATATATATATATATATTCTTTAAGAGCAGTCCTGCAAGTCTTAGGTTGTTTCCGCAATGACTCAACGAAATGTTGCTATGTTTGTTCAATCAGGCGTGTCGATTGAGCGTCTGTTTAGGGGACGAGGCTGACGTCCTTTTCAAATTGTGGAAACCCATCTTAGTTTACATAGCGGATGCGTACCTTTTGCCAAACTTGGTTTGGACAGTTGTCAGTTGCATTGCTTCAAATGATCGTAGACCAATGGTCAGTAAACTGGCGATGCAATGGTTGTTGAAACTGGTGGCCTGCGAGGGTGAGTACTCTTGGACGAACGGTTCGAGCAGCAACGGTGAAAGTAACGTTACATTTAGACTTTTCAAGCCCACATTGTTGGAATTCCGTCTTGCCGCATCTTCTCTCCGAAAGCTGTTATCGAAATAAAGACCTGCTGGCCAGGTAAAAAGTGCGACGCCTACGTCAGAGCTGACGTTGCGGAGCGAAACGGTTAATTGTTATCCCGTTACTTGATGCGCGCTATTAATTGATCACTTTCGCCGCCTAGCAGATATTGGGCTTAGAAAAACCTTTTCCATTTTGCTTAGTTTCTTTAGCATGTGCACTTGCTAATAGGGGGCAGAACGATTCCGTCCGTATTCACCAGCATTTAGGTTCCATACTTTTTTCGGAGGCGAAAACGTTTGCCGCTGCTACTATATCCCGCTCAGTACAACCGTTGTTATTTGTTAGTTAAGGTGGAGACCATTTCAGAGTGATCGAACGTTGCCAACTGAGCAGTGAGAACAAAGCAATACTGAATAAGTTGGACGACATGCGATATTTGTCCACGTCCGATGGTGGCGCTTGTTCCAAACGTATGGCGCGAGCTAGCACAGCGGAGGACATTAAAAATTTGCAACTTTCACAAGGTATTAATTTTACCATTGATTTTAACTTGCATGTTAACGGAGCGTCAGCTGTGCGTTAACATGCCATTGTGCCACTGCCAAGGTCGGTCGGCGGGGTCTCTTGTACCTCTGCATGACTGACGGGGCGGACTGCAGAAGCTGGATGGGTCCTGGTTTGTCCTAACAGCTGATGTCTGCCTTAGTTGGTCGGGCGGAGCCTGTGGACTCAACGACTGGCTGCGCAGGTGATAAACACCCGCCGAAGATGGGTAAAGGTAGACCTGAAAGCTGTGCATACGTATATTTTTTATATCTCTTTTTTTACGTCAACGAAAGATGTAAGTATCAACATACCTTTTAATCAGTTTATTACTATTTCATGGCTTAACGTAATCCGGTAGTATGACACTTTTTAGAATTCGCTTCTCATTACCGCTTGCTGCTCAGTGTTAAGAGTCGAATTTAGAATACGTAAGTCGCACGCTGCCGCTGTATACCATTTCGGACGACTGCTACGATTGGTCTACCATCCCGATAGGCACGTTACCTTGTGACAAGGGCAGAGTAACCCACCTACGCCTTGCGGAGGAGGAATGGGAGAGAACCGTCGATGAGGAAATCGCTGATCAGAGCAACTACACTGAGGAGAGTATGCCACAATCGGAATCACCGGAAACTACTGCCATCAGGGACGGCGAAACTGTTCAGCAGAGCTTCGTGGAAGCTAATCGGTCCGGTCTTGACGCGTACGGTTGTTACCAGCGTTCCGAAGCAATTGACGTTGAGGCGATTGCACAGCGAGTGCTGAGCCGAATGCGTTGTGGCTTCCGGGAACCCTCTTGACGGTGAAGCATAGCGAAGTAGCCACCTGCTTTACGCATCCTCGGCGACTTGTTTGCTCGTGGATCCTGGTTAAACATTGTGAATTCCTGTATATGGAGAAAAGTTTACATATTCATAGTGTGCTGTTCAGTTAAATGCTCCGTTATTAAATAGTGCTTGCAATTTGACGGGAGACTGCAGTTTTGGACTTCCGGTAGCGATAAGAGCCGTTTTGCGCAGCAATTGGGACATTGGTTTGAAGACTCCTTTATTCTTTCTTCATCAACCCGTAATGTCAAACGCTGCACCGCTGTCTTCATCTTCTCTCATTTCCTTCGCCAATTGAGCATACTTCTCTCCGTTCAGTGGATCCTTGGACACCCCTCGACCGTTAAAGTAGCAATCACTAACCTTCTCACACGCCGACGGCAAACCGTAACGGCATGCCTGCATGGCGTATTGAAACGCTTTTTCGAGATTCTGACTAATCCCCATATAGCCTGTTGAGTATCGTAAATTCAACCAGGAGCAAGCATGCGGATGTTCCAGCTTGCATGCCTTCTCCATATAATTGAACGCGGCTTGGACGTCTTCCGTCGTGCGCGTTTTCCTGCTCAGCAGCAAAAAGGCGCATGGTGGACAAGCAAGCGGCCAGTTCGCTTCGCAAGAGGAACGAAGGACTTCGAAAGCTTTGCTGTCGTCTCGCTTTGTTACTAAAGAAATAAGAATTAAACAATCTGACTGGCAGTCGACCAACCAAATCACGAAATTGCAAGCGAACTGAAAGAAGGAAAGTTTGCAGATGTACAGTTGCTTATGCTGCAGCGAATAACCTTCAAGCGATCGTCAGGAAAGTCAACGTACGTTGATGTTAATACACTGTAATCTGAATAAAGCAAACGGTATTGAAGTATCCCACACTGGATGTCTTAAGTGCGGGACGCTTCCCTAGTAAAGAAGGGCTTAACCGAAGCTTTTAAATGAGCGAAAGTGCGTCGAAACCGCAGAGCAAGCTTTGGTCGCTGCATTTTGGTGAAAATGTGTACGCTAAACTCTACAATCACTGTGAAGGCCCAAGTTTGAATGGCATAAAATTCTGCGCACGATATCTAAAACTTATACAGCTAAACAGGCAGCACTGAACATGCAACTGTCCTTACTGCCTGAGTTGAAAACGCAAAACTGCGGTTGCGTACATTTTCCGTTAAGCAGATGCTTGCCGTATTTATAGCAGCTTCTTGGATACTGCCTGGTCTCGCAATTCTCCTTGTACAGTTCGAATGCTTTTCTGTTGTCCAACAAAATGGCCTCGTAGTAGTCGCCTAGCAAGTGACAACCTAAAATTGGTAAACATACTAAAGGCTAACACTGGTTGGCCTGAAGTCGAGCACGCCAGCTTTCATTCATGCTCCAAGTGCAACGTTTCCTATTGTCCATTCAATTGGCATTCGTTTAGTGAAGGCTGAGATATTAGCCCCAACCGAAACGCTCCACTTAATGAACCTGCTTACGTTGCCTTCAGCCAGTCGAACATGCGTAGCCAAATACAGCGATTACAAGAGAATACAAATGCACATCAAGCCTGGGGAATTTACAGAAACTTAGGGCGACTCACCTTCGGCATTCTTCTGATCGTAACATGAGAACATGTACTCAGCGTACAAATTCTTCACGTACGCTTCCGCTTCTTCCTGCTTACCGAAGTCGACATTTGTCATGCTTTCTAAATGATAACTTGTTATCCATCTTGACATAGGCATGACATCCAAGTTGAAATAATGAAACCTCTGCGGTGGACCAACGTCCTTATGATAGACGGTACTACAAAGACGGCAATACTCATTGAATTTTTAATTTAACGCAATTATTCTGTCAGTCTTCTCCGCCAAATTTGCTGGAATAGCAGGTGGAATATACGTAAACTCAAAATCAGCTAACATATGCAAACGGAACTTTTACTCAACGATAAACCGAAACTAGCAGATTTTCTAATGAGGTGCAAAATGGATCTACTGACGATCTGTCTGTACATATGTCCGATAGAACAGGACTAGACGACGACGTGCTCAACGAAAAGCGATGTAATGGACTACTTTCCCTCTGTGCGCAAACAAGACGATTTCTCGTAGAGCGTTTCAAAAAACAAATGTCAAGAAAGAAGCGGACAGGTAAAAAATTTATTGCACTTTCACAACAGCAGCTTAGACAAAAAAAGTATGGCAAGAAACGACCAGCGCAACCCGCCGAATAAATAAAATCGTTCAAGGTAATGTACAACTGAAAATACTGAGGAAAAACTAGTTCAGCTTCTTATCTTCCATGCGCTGTCCAACATCTTGACTTTACACTTCAAGGTTCAGGCGTTTCCCATAGTGCCACCGAATTTGGACAACCGAACTGAAGCCCACCATGCTTTGAACTTAAGAGAAAGAAACGAAAGAAAAAAATAGCCATTATTATAGTACACTTGCAAATGTTACTTAGCCGAGACAACTGCCGCGGCTAAGTAACCGAACCGCCATTCAGTGAGGTAATATTTGGAACAAAAATGCATGCTACCGAGTGAACTGGATAACAAAACCGCTAATTCTAATGTGCTAACACAATGACAGAAAAATAAAAGTGGTCGAGTAAGTTAAAGCTTAATCGCCAATGCGAAAACTGTACACGCATCACAGAAGCAGTAGATGTTGGACGGTCAGAATGGCAACACGTCCAATAGCAACTCAAGCGTCCAAATCCCACTGGCAAGCGAAATCGCTCTCGTCCAGCTCCACACTTTGAGGACTTAAAAAATCCACGTGCATGTGTCAACAAATAGGTCAACACAAAATGTCTTCAATGCTACTTACGCCATAGCACGGCACGAAAAGAACAGGATGCGATTCAGGCGACGATTGTATATGATGTTGTTGAACGACCAAATGCACCCTGGTTCGGTGAACGGGTCGCCGTTCGACCCTGGCAGGTACCTGAGAAAAGTTTGAAAGAACAGAAAGCTCCATCAACCGAACGTATTCGCTCGAAGCAAAACGGCTACGACATTTGCGCGCCTACGCGCGATACGACTCGGCACAGGACAAAAGACCAAACCTCTACTTAGTAACCCACACAACACAATTGTTCTTTGCGTAGAATTATGTTCTCACGGTATAACCCCCGCTGTATAAGAACGTTTTGTTAAAAACGTTTTATTTTCCCAACTCTATTGGGCAAATAGGAAAGTGAAAATATGCAGATCATTTATGAAATTTGTACAATAGCATAGCTTTGCATTCGTATATGTAATGACAGCTTTCGTCCCTTCGCTACGAGCGTGCTTGCTTAGTTCTCCTGGTAGGACCAAGCGTGCAGCCATCTCTATATCACGGGAAGTTACGGTTTGACGGTCTATTCTATAGATATTATCCATTCTGCAGCCTAGCAGATTGAAACCCACCAAGGGCAACAGAAAATGGTATCGCAAGGAGTCCTTCGCAAGGTATATACAAAAAGTTTTAAAGCAAGTTCATCCAGACATCGCGATAAGCAACAAAGCGATGTCAGTTATGGACAGCTTTGTCAGTGATATTTCTGACCGGGTTTCCGATGAAGCCTGTCGCCTTTCCCACCGCAGCAACCGTCAAACCATAACTTCCCGTGATATAGAGATGGCTGCACGCTTGGTCCTACCAGGAGAACTAAGCAAGCACGCTCGTAGCGAAGGGACGAAAGCTGTCATTACATATACGAATGCAAAGTTATGCTATTGTACAAATTTCATAAATGATCTGCATATTTTCACTTTCCTATTTGCCCAATAAAGTTGGGAAAATAAAACGTTTTCCCAACAATATATATATATATATATATATATATATATTTGAACTTCCAGCAAGTGAAAGGAGTATAGTTTAAAATAAAAAAAACTCCCTTTCTCCTACGCGCTCACTTCATCTTCACATACAATGGACTACAAGGGTAAGAGCAGATGCCAAGATGAAATGAGAACATAAACCACAAAAGAAAAGACTCCAAGAAAGAAGCTGCAAAAGGTAACCCCAACACTGATAGCCAAAGAAAAAGGTAGAGAAAAAACGTGATCAGAATGGATAAGCGGAGGTAGCCCATTGAAGAACGACGTACTACTGAGAAGAGCAAACAGGAAGTTCTTACGAGTAAGCAATGGAATTTTTCAGGTCAATTGCGGCGTCAACGGCGGCCCACAGGTACATCTTCAACGAATTGTAGTTGGCGACAGAAACCAACAACTTCGTGTCAACACTTTGCATAAAATGCTAAACATGGAAACGTTGGAGCGCATGCATGCAAGTGCGATGAATGAATATTGCCGCAATGGAGGGTGCCTTGAAAAAGTCTCGACCGCTTGCACTGAAGAAAGCGTAGTCTGGAAAACTAGCGTTCAACGTCTCGATGAGATAGAAGAGCGTCTTGTTCGATATGAAGTCGGCAGTCTCCAAGCCAGGCTATAACAGTGTTGGAAGTGTTTTAAAAAATGAAGTAGAAGAATTTATAACCTCTCAGTTAAACTTACCGAGTCGCTGCTCTCGTCGCTTGTCTTTGGCGCAGACCCAACGGTAACAAAGTCTGCCGGAACAAAAGCGTCATCCATTGCGGGAGGTGACAACGTCTGGTAAGAGTTAGCATCTCCATCCCTGGCATGTTCGTGCAAAAAATTATTAAATGTACGCTTTTCCGAAGTGACCATCTTGCAAGAATAGCACTCCAGCCTGAAACAACCACTGCTCAAACGTTCATAAAAACGTTATATCGTTTTACCTTGTTTCAAGTGCGCAGTCAAGCGCGTTCTCATCTAACTGCATGCTCAAGTTAGACAAAGTACTGTTTTCCAAATACTTCATTGCTACCAAGCTCAATGGTCGTACGTACGGCTCAAGTACGGCTTGATAGGTGCTTCGTCAAGCTTGCGTAGCAATCTGAAGCACATTTTGACAAACCATTCGTCAAAATGCACAGAAAAGTTATACAGCAGGTGGCACAAAACGTTAAAGTACAACTGCCGTAGTGACTACCATCGCGACAGACAGTGAGAGCAACAAAAGTAACAATGAATGAATCAAGAGCGTCTATAGTGATTTCTTTACTCCTGTTGAATGAACCTGGACATCAATGTCGAAATATTACAGTACACCAAAAACGATGCTGCAGTCAAAGGTTGCGCATGGAGCCGAAAAAAAGCCATTTATAACATGCCAGCTAATTATTATATTTACCAGTGAGCTACGAACTAATGCAGCTAACTATGTACACTTGCAAAACGGGAAATCATAAAATTTTTCTTCGCTGCTAACACGCTATCATCAGCTGCAGCAAAAAAGATACTGACGGCAATTTCGGCACCAAACACAATAAACATTCACGCAAGCTCATCAGAGCAACGCAATACGCATGCTACTATCACATCCGTGTAATTAATTATACCGTGATTTCCTAGTTCAGATGTGCAAGCAGATATTACCTTATATACCGGCGTATAAAGCGAGTCCACAATGCGAAAAACTGGATCGCAAAATTAGGGGTCGACTTCCACGTCAGGTCGACTTGTACGCCGTAGGGACAAAATCAGATAGGAACAAGTTGTCCACTTACAGTAGGACTTGGGCGGAAGGATTTAAACATTGCAGCATTTTGAACAATAAGTCATTAAAATTGCTTAATTTTAAAGCTTTCCATTGCTAAATACATGACAAAGCTAGTTCGTACACTTCACTTAAGATAGTTCGCCGTATTCAGTTAAGATATTAACTTATATTAACTTAGTTAAGTTAAGAAAAATGAATTTGATTCAAGATATTAACACTTAAGATGAATCATACCTGCACTAAACTAAAATCAAACGGTCGACCTATACACCCGACATAGGCCAATGACGAAAATTAGACTGCAAAATTAGGACTCGACTTATATGCCAGTCGACTTATACGCCGGTATATACGGTATTTGAATCAGATAAATACTTACATTCCAGGAGGGTAGGCAATCTTTTAGTAAACGTCAAAAAAGAAATGGATCATAGGCAAGCACGTGCTTTTGCTCAATACTTCAAAAATAATTTACAAACATCAAAACAGCCAAAGACACACCAAACGCTAACTTCATAACGTACATAAAATGAGCTGCACGCACGCAAGCCAAAACATGCAAACCGTGCATACATATAGTTATAAAAGATAGATTTTCATAGCTGAAACGCCGCTTTAACTTGCGCATCAAAGAGATGGTGCATAGGATAATTTCAAAACAATATCAGCGGCGTAGACCTGTGGTGGTTATAATCTTAACAGATTGCCAAGCAAAAACATTTCCAAATCGAAAAGTGCAACTCCATACTCATATAATGAAACCGAAAAACATGTTTACATCGGAATAAACGTTGCGAACTACAGCAAGTATGAAAGCAGTGACGCTAATTCTACTAGATTGGGCTTGTAACTTACTCTTGGCATTATCACACTCGCGAAGATGCCCGTAAACGGTAGCCTTTGGCGACCGTCCAATTCGTGAAACGTAGCATATCAACAGATGCCCACGATTTGCGGCATTAGCTTAAACATCGACAGTTACTACCTCCTGACGGCGGAAAAACGTGCGGAAAAGAGTTTGGCCACAGGCACACAATCGCGCACTCGAAAAGAGACCTTAAAAGGCGGGCAAACGTGAACTTATCAACCATGTATCAAAAATGAAAGTAACCGTAAATTCCAGAGTAATCAACATGGGTAATCGTTGGGACTGCAATGGTCGAACCGCGAGCAACCCAACGAAGCAACGGCGCAGCGCAGAAGATGCCGGATGGAGAACACTGCTCTAGTCGCCTCGCACGAATGGCATCCCGCTTGCACCGTTGCTTTGCTAAAAATTGTTCGCCAAACGGCAAGAACATGCATCGCTTTGGAAGTGAAGCCAGTTGGGCGGACTTCACGAAGCGCGCCGAACGTCTTACAACTCAAGCAATAGAGCACTTCAGGAGATCAACAAACTACAGTAACCAAAAACATTCAGGTTACTTAACTAGCACAGTAGCTATTTCTTTAAAAATGACATTTTAGTTTACTATGTAGTCGTCTGTAAGCGTTGTTCTTGCCACCGAAAACTTCATATTTAGCTTGTTGCAAAATGTAAAGGCAATTCGATTAATATTTGTAGCAGTAATAAAAGATACGGCAATAACCTGTTAGACGAAATCGTTTATTCCAAAACGAAAACAAGCGAAGCTTTCGGAACCAACCGTGTTCCGTCGTCACTGTTTAGCGCTGAGGACGGAACACGGTTGGGTCCGAAAGCATCGCTTGTTTTCGTTTTGGAATAAACAATTTCGTCTAACGGGTTATTGCCGTATCTTTTACTACAACATGAAACTCAACCCCGTCAACAGAAACCCTAAATTCAATTAAATATTTGCAGTAGCAAAAATTTGGCTGTGAGAATTGTTTAATTGGGTCAGGTTCAGTAACAGCCCCACAAGATTACTGTAGCTATTGACGAAGTTAGAAAATGCAGGTTTTCTCAACCTATATCATGACGTCATCAGTGTAAACAACGTAACCTCCGTGCGCTCAATTTAGACCTTCTTAGGCCATTTTAGACCTGTTTTGGACGTTGAAAATACTGGTTCTACGAACGGACGTGTTAGTTCTCATAATTACAAATTACTTACGGAGTATTTCAACCCGCTGTCCCTGCTGCGCAGTAAAGAAGCAACCTTTACTGCGTAGCTTTCGGGAAGCGACTTTTCTCGTCCTCAGCGCATACACATCAAATTTTGGACGTTGGAAATAGCAGGAGGGAGGGATGGCGTTAGTATCGTTTCGCAACAGGAAGCAGAGATCCGCAGATTGGCAACACAGTCTTGCAGGCTGCAGCAATGCCTGACATTGAAAGGAAGCCTCATAAATGGAAACAGTGGCTGCATATTATGCGCGATATGTTCTGCCGTAGTCCCCATGCAGAAATTATGCATACTTGATGCAGTTCTACATTCGTATGCCGTGTTTCTTCGTGTTAAGGCGCCCTCATTAAATGCATTTCACTGTATCGGAACATAAGCCGCATGCTTACATTGACTTGTTAGGTAAGAGAAGAACGAAATCGTGAACTGGACCGATGATAATGCGCTTGGTGTCCAGGTGTAGAGTGGCTAACGATGTTATCAACTTTCGGTATGATTTTGCTACTGCTTGCTTTGTTAGTACACAGAAAACCTCGATAACCTCCTCCTCGCTGCCTTGTCGGCAAAAACCAAACAACGCTGAAACTTGATGATGCTTTCAAAGTGTGTAATTGGATGCCGCAGTCGACAGAGAAGAAGCAAATCAGTGAATCCGGTATGGTGTTTTTATTAACAACAAATATGTACAAAGAACGTGTACGTACGCGCGCAATCGTAGGTTAACGTAACGGGAAGCAAGTCGCAATGTCTGCGACAATTCGTTCAAATGGGTTTTCACGGGGCCTCAGGTAAAATTGTCTAGGCTCATGTACAATGCCTACTGGTTGTTAGAAACGAAGGTAGCCATGAGGACAGCTGTGCTGTTCATATACAGCTGCCAGACCGACATGGGAAAACTGACTAAGAATTTTCGCTGCCGAAATGTGAGCGTCATCTCAGTTTGCCGCAGTGAGCGTAACCATAGTTTGAAGCAGGTCTGGTTCGTTCTCATGGCTTCGAATACGGCTCATGGCATGAATAGATGGAGGACACTTAATGTAGCCCGTCTCCCTGCACCGAACGTCAATCGTCCGTCAGTGACGTCGATGACGCGTGTGGTCCTCTCTCTGCTTCCCCGGCACAGTAATGGAACCCTGCCGTCATCTGACAACTGCCTAGCAAAACCGTGAATACGTCCACGACTTCCGATAGAGCAGTCTTGTCACAGATAACTCCACTGCTCAACGAACAACGGCGGCAACAAATTTTCAATGTCGACGTTCATCATTTTATCATAGTTGCTATGTTAATTAATGGTCTCGCTATTTCTTATCGTGTAAATCGCCCGCTTGAGGATAGGCATTCGCTCCTTATATGCTTCCGGAGATTCAAACAGATCAAGTAGTACAGCGATACCTGTCGTAAGACATGAGATGCAGGAAGTTGTAGCCCCACGAAAACTCGGGTCTTTTCCCCTATCACCCCGACCTATGACAAGTGGGCGAGTTGCTCCGCCCTCATTATTGACGTTGTTTGCTCACGCCAACTGACGGTCGCTGCAGACATCTGCCGCTGCGCGTTTGTTCCGGCCGGTGGAGGATGAGAAAACCTGCATTTTCTTACCTTCGTCAATAGCTACAGTAATCTTGTGGGGCAGTTACTGAACCTGACCCGTTTAATTTATTCCGCTGCAGTCAGTGTGACAACGTTGCGCCTGGGCAACTGTGAAAAGATACCGGGTCTTTTCTATTATCTGCCAGACACCTTGATGTAGTTATAAATAAATATCAAATTGATTTATACAGTACATCTGGCATCACGGACTTCCCGTGACGCTGTAAGTTGAATTGATGGCCGCTTATGAGTGCTTAGCCGATCGGTCGATTGACCATTTTATTTGGGAATAACACGTATGTATGATAACGCTGGCTCCTTACGATAACCGTATGATTGTCGCTTCTTTTTTCGCTTATAAGATGCGGTTTGGTCTTGTTGATTTGCTTAAGATTAAGCAGGCCTTTCTGATACGTATTCAACTTCGCTATATGTTAGGAGTAGCGCTAATTTACTTTCGGCCCTCACGTTATGGTTGACATAGTTTTAATTGAAGTTCAGGTACCGTGTTTGCCCGTTGGAGCTTTTTCTTGGTGTCTAAAATAAACCGAAAAACACGCCATACCAACGGATGGATGGATAGTTATAAGGAAAGTTTTGGAACACCATTGTAAACTTCAAAGCTTTTGGAACTGCCTTGTTCGGTCCTCAGCGAGTTTGGAATGGTAGATTTCGCCCGTGCTGGGGTTATTAATGGGCTCAGGAATGGGTTCAGGCGGTATGGTGCAACATCTGGTTTTACTGAAAGGAGAACTCCATACCCAGCTGACTTCCGCTGCTTTGTCACGATCGATGCAGCTGTTATTCTAAATATATAAGGCTTCTTTAATTTGCCTTAGGTGGAATTGGCTCTCGCGACATAATATTTTTGGTAGTACGTCGAGTGAGCACTGAGAGGAGTGCTCTACGACCGCTGCAGCTTCCAGAGCTTCCTCCATAACCTTACGTAGGTCTAGCGTTTGGGGACGGCCTCTTTCTGGTTTCTGCTTTTCGTGTAGCCTTCGCTCCGCGTTCTTGTAAGTCTTCAGCGCCATCTAGTGTTCGTTGATTCTGTGAAGTAGTGTTGCCAATTTCTTCCACGTAGGAGGCGTGTCAACGGCACGTTACGTTGTGAACAACCCCGGGTCTTTGCTCTGGAGGAACTTCGACCTTATCGCTCCTGGTCAAAGCTCTGAGGTTTAGTGAAGATTTGTAGAAAACCCGGAACTAGTTAAGACGTCCCAGTTGCTGTATCGGCTCACCGATCCCCAAGAAATAAGGTAAAATGACTACAGGGGTAGTCGTGTCCGGGTTTTGTTTATTTCGTCCTTGTTGCTGTAACCTCCGCCTAATGATAGATGTGACCAATGGCATAGGATATCCATTCGCTTGAAGAGCCGATATAATGTGACTCAGTTCCGAGTGTAAGAACTTTGGATCACAAATCGAGAGGTCGCCGTGTATCATTCCAGTGGCTATACCTCTCTTCACCGACAACGGGTGCTGAGAGCTGAAATGAAGAGGTCTCATTGCACGTTTCCCCAGCTTCTACAGTAATCAGACAATCGTAAACAACGGAATGCACGTGTCTTCACAGAACAAAACACCAGCAGCGACGTAGGCGTCGTCTTCGTTTGCTGGATGATCCCGACACTAAACTTCGGAAATACGGATGACCTTGTGCTGGTTCACAAGTCAGGAGACAGTAGCGTTAGTCACGTTGAGCATGGAGTGCGTTGGGCAAGGATGTTCTGGTCGTTTAATTTGTTCTGCTACCTATATTCGAAATTGCTGTGAACAATTCGGTAATTTCTTGTGTGTCGTTGCACGCTCTCTGCATGCTTTGCTAGCTGCATCAAGGTCCACTGCACATCGGCTTAGCATGCATGTTCTCATGCGTGCCACCGGCCCCTTTGTTCGCTTCAAGTGATGCCTCGCTGAACGTCTCCCTTGCAAGTTTGTCGACGCACGCCCATTCATTGAACGCCAGTTCGCCTGCATGTTACGGTGAATGCTTGCTTATCGGCACCTTTTCCTCTTGCGCAGCTGCCTAACACTGACGCCTTGTTCGTTTTGATGCAGATAGCGCCGCTAGCTATTAAGAAGAGCGAACGCATGCACGCCCGTGGAATGCCGCTTGATCGTAAAATGCTAATGACTGTTTTCAGAAAGGATTCCCGACGAAGCAGAGGAGAGACCGAAAAACGTTGGTCATTCAGTTCGCTAAGCTCCCGTCGTACCGTCGCATTCCGTGTGTGTCTTTTTCTCGAGTAAACGTTTTCCTACAGACCTCTTGTTCCGGACGGCCCCAATACGGGTGGAAGAGCTTAAACGAGGCAACAGGGTTCTATTTTTGTCTCAATCTTATCGCGCATGGTTCACTGCTAATTGCTGCCACTATTAAGAGCGTAAAGTTTATGCTTCCCAAGGGAGGAGATCTGAGATGCTGAAGCGGTGATGGATAAGAAGGGTACGACGTTTCCTTATATGGAAGTTGCAAAAATTTAAATGCGTCCACTTACATGGTCCAGAATACTTGGAGGGCTTCATTTGACACTATTCCGTTGACCATAGCGATTTAGCCGTGGGCATCGTATGCTACTGGAAAGAAAACCTACACCGAAACGGTTGCAGTTGCGATTTGCACACGCACACAATGTTATTGCCAGCGTATGTGTTCGCCACTGTTTCATCACACCTACATCCCTTTGGTCAGTGCGCAAATTGAACAACAACAGCAATGAATGAATGACTTTATTCACAACGACTCATATACAACAGAAAAACACACACACATACAACGATAACTATACAACGATCATGAAGCGTGTACAACATTAACTCTACAATGATCACTGTCGCGCCCAGTACGTTGCAACGCTGACCCATATGGAAGAGGGGCGCTGGCACGAAAAAGGTTGAGAACCTATGCTTTAAGTTAAGGTGATACATTAACTTTGTATTAAGTTGTGAGGATCGTTAGGGGCAGAAAGCGAAGCGTGTGACGGAAACGTGTCGCGAATTCAGTCTGAAATAGAGAAAGAGACTACTCTTTATTACAAGCGAACGACAAAGCAGGAGAGAGTGGGCGCGCTTGCAAGTTGAAGCAATATTTACTTTTCAAATGCACGATGAGCGAAGAGAACTGGGTCACCATTTTCTCACGACATATTTGCTAGATAAACCAACAAGGTATGATTTGGCAGCCCCGCGGCGATGGGGTGACGATGCCTTCTGCTCTCGCTTACGCTACACTACAGCGATAAGGTATGATGCGTCAGCCGTGAGTCCATGCCTACTGCTCACGCCATTCGCGTTCGAAGCGGAACATAGTTTCATTCGAGATGATGACTTGAAGAGAACGGTTGACCTTTGTGCAGCTCTGCGCTAGACGTGAACAATGAGCAGCCTACTGTTCACTTCATGCAAGGAAGTGGATTAATGCATGGTCTAAGGATCTGCTCCCGGTGTGGGACACATATGACGGTGCGATCCAGGGAAAACCTTGACGACGTGCAACGCCGTTGCGGTGGAAAACAGTGCCTGAAAGAGTTGTGGCGAAAGCGCACACATGGTTACAAAGTGGCGATCTGATAATTCCTGCGAGAACTGCTAATTGGATGCAACGCTTGCCAGAATGGAAGATATCCGGAGTGCTGCACATTGAATTGTGGCACATACCGGCTAGCTCCGCTTAGAAGCTAGCCACAAACCGCTGTACAGACGGCCATGCCCGCTACCCTGCTAGCCCCAGAATTGTGGCACATACCGTACAGACGACCGTCCACTGACAGCGCTCATTGGAGTTATACCGGTTGGTTAAAATAATGAAGAAACACAGTAAGAATTGGTATCCTGTTGGATATTTTTCCAAACAAAGAGACGATAGACAAGTCAATCCAGCTTCACCAACCCCGCCCCAATGTATTCTGCATACTGGTGCACCCACTATTCATGCACCAGGACTACAGCAGACTATTGATCAACTTCAGCTAATGAAGTTCCCCAACACCCAGAAACGTCCATTTTCTTATGACGGCGTTTGTGCGTACATGAACTATTGGATGAACATGATTTGCGCCCACATGTAAACAAGAAAAGGGAGACCTTACCCCCAAAGGATGAAGATAAGAACCAGAGTGCTGCTAAAGAACATCATAGAAATGATGTGACCTCCAAAATGATAATGAAGAAAAGAGACCGTGATGTTCGTTATTGAATAGAAAGAGAACCTCGACCATTTCGAAAAGCGGAGGAAAGCAATTTAGCAGGGCCGTTGCAGAAAAGTAAACATGAAGTGTGTCAAGGTAAATGACACGATATTCAAGGTGCAGCGGTGGCCAGGAATGCACGCGATAGCTGCGAGCAGGTCGAAGTCCAAGGGGAAAGGAAATGCAAAGATAAAGCCACCAACAAGGGCAGAGGTCATAGAAAGAGCTGCTGTGGGCACATACCATATGTAAATGGAGAAGCGACAGGAAGGAGGAAGACGGCTGAAGGAACAAGGATTTCCGCCCCTCCGCCCTCGTACAGAAGAAGAACGAACCCCATTTTAACTAGTGCTTGTGCGGAGATTAATTCCCGAGCAGATGAAGCGGCCCGACATATTGGTTCGGGTGTGAGCGGAACAGGCGTTACCTACAAATCTGCGACGGTACTGAGGAACAATAGAGACCGGCGCTACAGACTCACACGTTCCATAGGAAGTGCAAGCGTGTCTGACGTGCTAAAGCACTCGTTGATAACTGGAGAGCGAAAATGAACGGTTACGATGAAGAATTCCCGAGAAAGCGCAAGAAGAAAAAGTACGGTGACCCATCCCAAGGTGCCACTTCAGAGAATGCGTCAAAGTTGAAATGCCCACATCGCGCGTCTCGTTTGTTGTAGCGAGAACGCTACAGCAATGTGGGCATCAATTCCGAAGGCCGACACGACACAATGGCTGCGGCTGAACTATCACAATCTATATGCGGACACAATCTAACTGTCATAGAATCGCATTTATAGTGGTTGCAATGCCACTGTTATGGTATTCCGGTTTTCCCGTGTTTTGGATGGTACCTGTAATAAAGCTGCAAATGCCCTACCAGCGGATGGATGGCCAATTATTAGAAATATCACAGGTCACAACACACAATATCTTTGCAATGTTGACGTACCTTATAAGTGGAAGTAAAAGAATGTTACGAACCAACCGCCTTCTCTCGCGCGCTCGCTCTACACGGCCAAACGAAGATGCAATTACTCAAAGGAAGCGACTGACCAATGGAGCGGTCCCGCCATTGTATACAGGCAGTCCTCGCTTAACCTCAGAGATGCATTCCTGGAGACGCGACGTATAACGAAACGACTGTTACAATTGAAAACATAGTACGCATGGCAGTTACGTTCCGCCGGTACACCTATGACCATGAAAAAATTACTTAACTTCTGGACTGTGGCGCATCAATTAACTTTGAATTTCAAACATTGAAAGAAGAACGTGCTTTTAAGAACTTTTATAATACTCGTATAAGATTAGATAACCGTTTAACCAAGTTTTGGTGAACGTATTTCCTGATTTCCTGGAAATTTCAAAAACGTGTCCAACGTTTGTTGCCGCACGCGTTTATTCTTCTCCTCATATAATTATCTATAGCATTTGTATCCACTCATTGGTACTCTGTTTGCTTCGCAACTTCTTTCATCCTGTGGGGCCATTTCAGTAAGGATGGCCATTGCTCTGTCTCGCAAGTCAAAAGCTTCAGACAAGTTTTTTGCTGTTAGAAAGCACTGTGGTTCGGCATACCGGAGCGTATACAACACTGACTATAAAAGGATCACTGTGGCCGCCAGTACGTTGGAACGTCACCCCTTATGGAGGAATGGCACTGGCACGAAAAAGGTTGAGAACCTATGCTTTATGTTAAGGTGAAACATTAACTATGTATGAAGGTGCGAGCTTCGTTAGGGGCAGAAAGAGAAGTGTGTGACGGAAACATGTCGCGAATTGAGTCCGTAATAGAGAAAGAGACTACTGTTTATTACAAGCGAACGACAAAGCGGGAGAGAGTGGGCGCGCTAACAAGCTGAAGCAATATTTACTTTTCAAATGTACGAAGAGCGAAGAGAAGTGGGTCAGCATTTTCTCACTAGACATATGCTAACAAAAGCGATAAGGTATGATGTGGCAGCCCGGCGGCGTTGGGGTGACGATCCTTTCTGCTCTCGCCTACGCTACACTAAAGCGATAAGGTATGATGTATCAGCCCGGAGGCCATGCCGACTGCTCACGCCATTCGCGTTCGAAGCGGAACATGGTTTCATTCGAGATGATGACTTGAAGAGAACTGTTGATCTTTGTGCAGCTCTGCACTAGACGTGAACAACGAGCAGCCTACTGTTCACTTCATGCAAGGAAGTGGATTAGTGCATGGTCTAACGATCTGCTCCCGGTGTGGGACACATATGATGCTGCTATCCAGGGAAAACCTTGAAGATGTGCAATGGCGTTGCGGTAGAAAACAGTGCCTGAACGAGTTGTGGCGAAAGCCCAGACATTTTTCCAAGGTGGCGATCTGCTTATTGCCGAATGAAGTGCTAATTTGATGCAACGCTTGCCAGAATGGAGGATATCCAGAGCGCTCCACAC
Source organism: Trichuris muris (assembly GCA_000612645.2). NCBI lineage: Eukaryota > Metazoa > Nematoda > Enoplea > Trichinellida > Trichuridae > Trichuris > Trichuris muris. The sequence goes on along the minus strand of CBXJ02000282.1, from coordinate 22,354,332 downwards.
TGAATTGTGGCACATACCCGCTAACTCCGCTTAGAACCTAGCCACATACCGCCGTACAGACGGCCATGCCCAATACCCTGCTAGTCCCAAAATTGTGGCACATACCTCCGTACAGACGGCCGTCCACTGACTGTGCTCATTGGAGTGATACGGGTTGGTCAAAAAATGAATAAACATAGGAAGAATTGGTATCCTGTTGGATATTTTTCCAAGCAAAGAAAGGACAGACAAGACAATCCAGCTTCACCAACCCCGACCCAATGTATTCTGCATATTGGTGCACCCACTATTCATGCATCAAGGCTACGGCAGACTATTCATCGACTTCAGTTAATGAAGTTCACCAACACCCAGAAACGTCGATTTTCTTACGACGGCGTTTGTGCCTACATAAGCTGTTGGACGAACATGATTTCCGCCATCATGGAAACAAGAAAAGGCGGATTTTTTCCGCAGAGGATTGTGGAGAGAACCAGAGCGCTGGTAAAGAACATCATAAAAATGATGTGACCTCCGAAAGTATAACGAAGAAAAGAGACCGTGATGTTCGTTATGGAATCGAAAGAGAACCTTGGCCATTTCGAAAAGCGGAGGAAAGCAATTGAGCAGGGCCGTTACAGAAAAGTAAAGATGAAGTGTGTCACGGTAAATGACACGATATTCAAGGTGCAGCGGAGGCCAGGAATGCTCGCGAAGGCTACAGCCACGTCGAAGTCCAAGCGGAAAGTAAATGCAAAGAGTAAGGCCACCAACAAGGGCAGAGGTCATGGAAAGATCTCCTTTGGTCACATTTCATACGTAAATGAAAAAGTGAGAGGAAGGAGGAAGACGACTGAAGGAACGATGATTTCCGCGCCTCCGCCCTCGTACAGATGAAGAAGGAGCCCCATTGTGACTGGAGCTTGTAGGGAAGCTAATTCCCGAGGAGATGAAGCGGCCAGAGATACTGGTTCGGGTGTGAACGGAACAGCCGTTACCTACAAATCTGCGACGGTACTGAGGAGCAATAGAGACCGGCGTAACAGAGTCACACGATCCATAGGAAGTGCAAGCGTGTCCGACGTGCTGAAGCACTCGTTGATAATTGGAGAGCGAAAATGAATGGTTACGATGAAGACTTCCCGACAAAACGCAAGAAGAGAAAGTACGGTGACCCATCCCAAGGTGCCACTTCAGAGAATGCGTCAAATTTGAAATGCTCACATCGCGCGTCTCGTTTGTTGTGGCGAGAACGCTATAGCGATGTGGGCATCAATTCCGAAGGCCGACAGGGCAATGGCTGCGGCTGTAGTGTCACGCTCTATACGCGGACAATCTGACTATCATAGAATCGCATTTATGTTCCTTGCAATTTTGACGTATCTTATAAGTTGAAGTAAACGAATGCTGCGAACCGGCTGCCTTCTCTCGCGCAGTCGCTGCACACGGCCAAACGAAGATCCACCTGTTCAAAGGAAGCGAATGATCATGGAGCGGTCGCGTCATTATATACAGGCAGTCCTCGCTTAACGTCAGAGACTCATTCCTGGAGACACGACGTATAACGAAATTACTGCTACAATTAAAAACATAGTATGCGTGGGAGTTACGTTCCGTCCGTACACGTATGACCATGAAAAAATTACTTAACATCTAAACAGTGGCGCATGAATTAACTTTTAATTTCAGACATTGAAACAAGTACGTGCTTTTAAGAACTTTTAACACACTCGTATAAGATTAGACAATCGTTTAACCAAGTTTTGGTGAACAAATTTCCTGATTTGTTGGAAATGTCAAAAACGTGTCCAACGTTTGTTGCCGCACGCGTTTTTCTTCAGCTCATATAATTCTTTATAACATTTTCATCCACTCATTATTATTCTGTTTTGCTTCGCAGCTTCATTCCCTCTGTAGGTGCTTTTCAGTAAAGATTGGCATTGCTCTGTCTAGGAAGTCAAAAGCTTCAGACAAGTCGTTTGCTGTTAGAAACCGTTGTGGTTCTCCATTCTCAAGTTCGTCATCCTTTCCGTGGTGAGTACGGGGAATAATGTACGTTTAGCACTCATTACAAGAATCGTAGGTAAAGCAGTAAGTATTCACAAAATAATAGATGAGAGTAGATATCTGACACTATAATGGCGATCAAAAATAAAGATCTTACAATCAAACCGACAGGAAAACTGTACCTCACAGTTCCAGCATACAATTGCTGGTACACTGATCCTGAGTGACTTTTGTAGCGTCTTAGTCTTCTCCGGAAGCGACGTATAACGAGCACTGCCTGCAGTAGGTTGTTGAAGAATTTCACGTACGAAAACTGGACCGTAATATTGGCTGGTCTTTCAGGAAACGCAGATGTACCTGTAAAATTTCTTGCCGAAACAAGGTCTTCAAGCAGGTCAGCACGACGGAACTGACAGATACCCCTGCGATCACATGTCTCCGTACTGCCTTGTGCGTTTAGGCGAAGCAACTCATTATCGCTGATGAAATCCACATGTTATAGGATTGCAACACGTAGTTGCCAATGCACATGATTGCGAAAAATTTTACGAAGAATGAAACGGCTTGCCGCCCTTTGTCATATCTCGTTTAATAGGAACCGTGGACTTCGAATGTCGGGCGCCTCCATTAGTCGTTGTACCAAAGCAGTCAATTCAACGACAAGTCGACGCAACAAAAGATGGAGAGAATAAAAAATGTAAACTGTCGCTATGGTGACATTGAATCGGCTACACTGGTGCCGTTCGAAAATGACCACTTATTGGATTTTGCTTGTCGAAGCGGAGGTAGCTTAGCGATACTCCATAACATATTGGTTACAGTGGTCGCCGAAGACACACCTGGCACCTCTAATAACTACTAAATGGCAATATTTTATGCTAAACTTTTTTAGCGCTTTGTTTTGTAAATAACCTAATTTTTTCAAAAAATAGTAAACCAATTAAAGACTGACACAGAGTCAGTGTAACTAAACGCGCAAGAGTTTCGAATGCAACATCAAGCGTCTTGTTGGAAGAGTACGGTTGAGCACCCGATGGGTTCTGTCTACCGTTCTCTGTAAGAAAACCGAAGCAACCTAATCAATGGCTAGTTGGTTGGTTGGTTGAGAAGCTTTTCACCGTCTCGCTAACGATAGAATCAGTCGATTCCGAAAGCTACGACAATAAGACGATCGTAAGTTCACTGTTTGCCTGTTTTTACACTAACACAACCAACCAACTAGCCATTGGTTAGGTTGCTTCAGTGTCTTACAGGGAACGGTAGACGGAACTCAACGGGTGCTCAACCATACTCTTCCAACATGATCCACCGCCACGTTACAAGAAAACCAGTCATCAAGGATTTTATCCGTTAACAACTTTCTTGAAACCCTTTTGATAGGAATAAGTTCAAGCTTCGTGGAGATCTTACGTTACGCTAAAAAGGGAATAGGGAAAGGTTAAGATAGAAAAGTGCTTAAACGTCGGAAAAGCCACTCCACCCTCTTAGATAATGTAGCTGTTGAGTGGTGCCAGTTGTGCACATTTTCATGCCTTTTGCCATTCAAAACTGATTCACTCTGTTGCAACGCAATTGTGAATTCACGCACTTGTGAAGAAATCTACCATGAAAAATTCTGCCTACGGAAATTAGCATTCCTGATGAGTCGATGTTAACCACGGCAGCAAAGGATGCGTATGGTCGCGTTGCTTTGTAAGTTTCCTGATCGTACCTAAACCTACACCTTAACATAAGGGTCATCCTTGCGGTGAAGCTTAGGTAAAGACAGAAATATCGGAAGGAAAGCCTCTGAACAGTCACAATGTACGTTCACGCAGAAACGTAGCTTCTCAGTACACCGTCGAGCGTGGTCAGGAATTAAGTAAGAAAACCCTTTCGCTTGTTCCAGCCAATTCTGTCTTTGCTCAAGACGGTGCTCCATGAAAACCATCAAATATCTAAGATGTCAAACTTTAAAGTCATGACCTGTTTTATACTGTACCTGCCGGTCAATCAGTTTATGATGTAATTCAGTCTTGGTATGAAACGCAGTCACTGTCAGCAGGGTCAGATGCCCTGTCCGACTGTCCTCGTCTCCCAGCATTACTACTCACTACATTAAACAATATATTCAGCGGCGAACGATATGCAGATGTGAATAAGTAGCGTTATGCACCGTTATGGAAGCGAGTGACGAAGTGCTGCGCACGTTACGATATGGGGGCCTGTCACCTTTGGCAACACATGAAAACGAATTGAGGAACTGATGTACTAAGCCGGGCAGGGAGTGACGGATCAAGAGCCAAAGGATGAAGCAAGCACCCCCTTTTGGAGATCAACGCGCATTCTTCTGAAATGATATGTCCATCTAAAAATGGAACACAAAAATCTTTTTGACGTGTGTTGTGACAAAGCTGCCCAAGGAAGACAAACGCCCAGCAATGAGGCTGTCCCGCAAATCCGTGACCAAAGGCTATGGTCAAAGCGCCACGAACGAAAACGGTTACTTGGATTCCACGGAACTGTGAACAACTGAGCGAAACTATTTGTTCAGTTTTGGACGGCAGCAAACAATTGCATTATGTGTTGTACGTGAATGTTGCTCAGCGCTGCGATGCGTTCCAGTGGATACAATGCATGCAAAATGACTTGCGCAGATATAGTTTCAAAACAGCGTTCCGATTTTGATAAAATGCATTCTTGAAACTGAAATGTTTCGCGATCAATCTTTGCCGACTGAACTCGAAAGAAACGTGACTTGCACGGCTAGCTTGAACTTTACTCCCTCAGGTGCAGTTGCTAAAATAAAAAACTACCTGCAAGAGCTTCGCTGTGATGTACACATGATTTTTCTACTTTTTGAATGATTTGTCTAGTTCGAATAAAGGAAACGGCAAACGATTAGTGCAGATGTTCGCGCAGTTCTGCGAGCTGAAAGAGTCTGCACTTGTTTTGCACCAAATGCAATTATCTGCATGTATACAGTTCGCTGTTACTTGCCTGCGCCCTAATAAAAAAACAGTGCATTCTCGCATAATAAAGGTCCACTAACTGGATTCCCCTACGGTGCGGATTTTTGCAAAGCAAACATAAAGCGCCTTTACTTCCTGAAACTTGGAAGGTCGCATAATTTTACCTTTAGGGCAAGTAGAGTCATCGGTGCACTAACTTGCAAAGATTAACATAGCGTCTCCCAGCGTCTTCGAGTTGGAAATAAGAGTTTTGCGAACCTCGTGCTATTCGTTGCAAGACTCCTTATTTCCCTCTTGTCAAACCTTGCACAACCACCACTTTCTCTTTGAACGACAGCACAACACACTTCTTGAAAAGGACATTATCCACAAGCACAAACAATGCGACTTACCCGCACCGAGATAATATACGATGTTCAGGTTCTAATGTTAATGGTTCATGTCTTTGTTCCCTTTTGCATCGTTTACGTGCTAACAGATCCGCAAATGTTCTGCTTTTGTTAAAGGATCATTGTCAATTGAAAATGAAGCTTTTCGTAATAATGTAATTAAACATGATTTGGCGGTACGATTTATCACCATCTTGATGTTACAAATGAGGAAAATGCTTTACACATTCGCTAAGGAGGGGATGAAGTGGTTCTGGAAGCTCTGAAGGTTTCACAATGTACTGCATTTCTCGCTAATAATTGCCTGTCGATTCGCTGGTAGAACGTCGTTGCCACATTTTCAATGACAGCTGACTTCTGAACAGGCACAAGCCATACAAAAATCCATCGTGCACACAGAATACCCCTCACAAGACATCCAATTTTCAACATACCAGCATTATTGTAGAAATAATAGGTATTTAGCGAAGAAGATTCCGCACTCATTTGCCATTTTTGGTAATAAACGGCATATAAGTGCTTCATGAATATGTGCGGTTACTAATTGCTGACAAAAAATAGAAATTTGTTTTCATTTGTCTTATTTTACCTGCGCATCAAATAATAATTTACGAAGTTTCTGTACATAGGCATTCTATTTAAACTGCCGTCAGAGTTGATTAGGTCAGTTGGCTGGTGTGCTGGTGTGAGGTTCGGTTGCGTGACTGATTTTAGATCATCGCCTGACCTGGTCATGCAGTAACTGCCAGCTAATGTGGCAAGCTATTGAAGCGCTAATTAGGGTTGCACTAAGGCTGGATGATTCTTTTGTCTGACAATGCTGCAAAAGTGAATTGCTGTACTAATGATATGCATTTTGTCCAACTTGCTGCTGTTCTGATGAATTAACGATATGAACATGCGCGTTAGTGGCCCATGATATGATATGGCTGCCTGATTGTTTGCCCTAACTTACGGTCAAACCGCAGCGGCTAGTTGTTCAGCCATTCTTGCAATGGTCACCTGACATGTTGATCTACGATATCGCGGGCGCAGAATTTTCTGTTGAATATGAGGCACTGGTGCTATCAGACCAGCCTTCTGTAGACCTTGCTGACCATTGCCATCTGTCCTATGCACTTTCATCTGTCACGGATCATGGAGTTCTTAGCTTCGCGTCAGCAAGTTTCCAATGATATGCTAAATTTATTAACATGGTATTGCGGTGTTTGTGGAATATTGGCCCTAACAAACTTGGTGAAGCTGTTAACAGCATCCATATGCTCAATTGCTTGTGAAGAGCACTGCTTACTGTTAGCATATGTTGTGTATGGCCCTGAGTGACACGTCACGTTATCATGAACCTGAAAATCGCAGCATGTTACGTTCGAGGTTCGAGGTCAACAGTTCTCTCAGTTGTGTGTCGTTCTAGTGCGCGCTTGCTCGTTCTTTTTCAATAAACTTATATCCTCACATCGGGTTACAACAGCATAGGAACATTCAACGGAGACTCATCTATAATTTTGCAGATGTGCATTCACTGCGAGTGAAAGCTGCGTTACCAAAGAGAGATGCAAGGAGTCCCCACCTTAATCATTGCGGTAAAGATTAATTACTTCTTGACTAATCGCCACACTGGCCTACACGTCAGCTCACTATATGCGAAGATGATTGCGCATAATGGTGCCTCAGCTAATAACCTTCACTGACGAGAAGGCAAGATCATCGTAAGTGAGGATATCGCTATGAAAATGCACAGCCGATACTTATCGTGGAGGAATAGAAAGCTTCATTGACACTGCCTTGCTGAAAACATTTCCTGTTTGATTAATCTTTGGAGTCATTTTGAATAAGTATTAGTAGCAATTAGCTGCAACAAGGAAGCAAGCTCAAAGGCAGAAATGGAAGGACCCAACTGAATGTGACGGTGCCACTATTCTCTGAAGGTGTAAACAACGCTTGAGTACTTCGCTCATAGCGTTTTGCTGCTGATCTCGCAACTGCCGCCATACTCCCCTTCCACCATTCACTTTACCATGAAAGTCTATACCGAGAAGAAGCTTGGAATTGCCTATGACATAAAATGTAGTGATAGGACAAAATACATGATTAATATAGAGACTGGGTGACTCACACATTCAAGAACTGCTTGCCGTAAAGTGACATAAAATTATAGAAAAAGTGCTCCAAGATGAGAGAATCATCTCTTGATATTGATAATACGCAGGCACTCCACATTGCCAAGGTTATGAAAGAGCTAATCATGGCCTGTTTCGCCAATGTATTCTTCTCTGGTTTCTTTGAAGTTTTCTTCTCTGGTTCTAGGAACATAAGATCTATCCTCATAAAAGACATGACCAAGATACCGGAAAATTAAAAAGGAGTTGTTTATGAACTTAATCATGGCCTCACATATTTCAGAAGAAGTCAGTAGATGCCCATCTCTGGAGGACGGAGTCTACTTGAACAAGCTGCAGAGAGCACACAAAAGATATGCTTTACAGTTTGTAAAATAATATAATTGTTCATTCACAATGATCAAACGTGATGCGTCATAGCTATGGCAGTTTTAAAGATCTGATCATCAGAATGAAGAAGAATACTTTTGACGTCGCTGAATGGAATGGAAACCTGTGAAATATTGATCTAATCCAGTGTTTCCCAAGGGGGGGGGGCGCTAGCGCCCCCCTGTGGGCGCTGGAAAGTCTTTGGGGGGCGCTGGAGCTGAAAGGGGCACTTGGGGGGCGCTAGCGCCCCCCCCCCTGCGGAGCTATAGGGCCGCCAAATAATTCTGCTGAGTAAAGTGCATGTTTGACGTTGGATGGTGGTGAAGGTGAAGTCATGGTGAAGCGACTCTAGATAGTCACTTCACCAAGACTTCATCGAACGGTTCCAGGATATCCTTTCTCTGGAGGTTCCAGATTGGGTCACAAACCCTTTCTCTGCGGTTGAGAATGCAGGACTACAATTGCAGGAAGAGTTGCTAGAGCTGCAGGCCAATGAAGAGCTCAAGTCAAAATTTAACTTGGATACAGAACCTTCTGGCTGCAACGCGATATCTCACGCTTCTACCCAAGATTGTGGTCTGTAGTGAGGAAGCTACTTATTTCATTTCCTTCTTCGTATCTAGCTAAGCGTGGATTTAGCGTCGTTGCGGACTTGCTAACGAAGAAGAGAAACAAGCTGCAAATTGTAAATCAGGGCGACCTGAGACTCCGGCTAACCAGCATAGAGCCGAACATTGAAAAGCTGCTCTCGCTGCGTGGTTTCCAAGTCTGACAATGAAGTTCGCTCGCTCTATTACACTTGTGACTACAGCAAGTAAATTCATTAGCGTTATGTACCACATTTTTTCGGCTAAGAATATTGCGTGGGCGTTCAACTTGCTCTGGCAAACCATGCTCCCGCCTAGGGGGGCGCTGGAGAAATTGCTGGTCCAAAAGGGGGCGCTGGCGAGGAAGCCGGTGGGAAACGCTGATCTAATCTTTTGTAATAAATGCAGTTCTTGTAAAATTGATCATTCCTGTTAGCATTTGTCGAACTATGCGGCAATAAAATCTTAAAAGTAAGCGCTTGTTCTCAAACTTCTGTGGTACATGCCAAGCGAACTGGGAAATGGTAATGACAAAACTATGGCTTACAGTCAGACTAAGTAATCGCTCTTAGCTGTATTGCACGAGGAAAACCAGTGTGTAAAGTGGATAACAACGATGAGAAATTCAAAGTGGTTGAAAATCAGATATTTTTTGTTAACAGTTGAATTGAACTTCTTACAAAAAATTCAGCACTGTCATTTCGAAAAAGATCTTTTAATTTCTCTGAACCCCTCAGGGATAAACCTTGAAGCCAATCACCTTTGCTATTCGTTTGATTCTTTCACCCAGGTCTTGGTAGTATGGGACGGTCAGAGTAACACCTCTTTGAGTATTTATTTCATTGTCCAGATTTCGGTTAAACCGTTTCTCCATTTTTAATATACTGTGGAGTAACCCTAAATCAAGGGCGGGGAACCTCCGGCCCGCGAGACCATTCCATCTGCCCGCTGATGCAAACGGAGGTGGACGCGAAATTCAGTGAACTATGACTGTTAGAGCTTATTTTTCATTATGCAGTAAACTTAGTGGATATGAATCGCAGTAATGGCGTAAATGTTGCGTAACAAGCAGGGAGCGTCAGGCTGCTGTCGACAAACCGATGTCGTTATGATATTGATGTCGTTACCCAATATGAGTGATTCACTGCAGAGATGATCCCATTTTGTTCGAGACGATGCAGTTCTTGTTCGACAGCAGACAAAGCTGCGTATGGGACTGGTCTTTTTGGGCGAAAGACTGGGCGGGCGCCAGATTTCAAACAAAATGACGCTTTGGCCGGCGTACAGAGACCAAGACGATCACCATGAATACGGGGGTATCGTTGCAGAATATGTGCAGCCCCTAATTCTTGACTGCAAGATTCGGAGCTTAAAACAACACCACGAAGTTCGGTTGAACGTTCAGTCAAACCATGCGCCGTATCCATGGGAAATTTATACATTCCCAGCTTTTCGATGAGTTCAACTCCCAACAGATCGACTAAATCGCTCTTCGTGACGAAGCACGTTGCGTGTATTGTCAAACCATTGAAGCTGAACGTACAAACCAGTTCTCCTAAGAGCTTAACTTGTCTGCCAACGACGTCTCTTGCTTCCACCGACGGAGGAGATAAAGGAAGGCGTCCAATGCGTTTCCACGTTTTGCATGAGAGAAGCGTCAGATCAGAGCCTGTATCAACACGAAAATGAATAGGATTCCCGTTCGCAGTGACTACAGCGTATTTTCGGAAACGGCAAATGTTATCACCGACAATCGCGTTCAATCCGTGCGTTCCGTATTGCTTCTTTTGCTTCTTCCGCATAGGTTGACGGCGCTTGTTGACCTGTTTGGGGAAGCTGCAGTTGCAGTAGCCATCTTTATGTCCCATTTTTCCACAATCTGAACAGACGTGTTTTCTATACGGACAATTGCGTACGAAGTAAACAGCTCCGCACAACCAGCAAGGTGAACTAGGCCGTTTAGTGCACGATGCTGAAACCTTAGGAAGTTGGGAGCGTTTTTGCTGATCGGTGCGCTTCTGCATGCCGGAGGAAACAGATCCGATCGAGACCGGGCATTCAGAGGAATGAAACTTCGATTCCACCATTTTGGAATCTTGACGCACACGAATGAACCAATTGCATTCTTCCGTCAATTTCTGGAGATCTACTTGTGGGTCCGATTCTGGCTTGTTTAAAAGGCGAAGGCGCAATTCGGCGTCTTGCGAAGATAGTAAACCGCAAATAAAAATAAGGCACTTGAACTGATCCTGCGTCAGTGTACCAAACTGAAATTGTTCACATGCACGGTTGACAGTTGTTGCATGGGAGACAAAATCTTGTGTCTCCGGTTTAACCAGCTTCAGACAATTGTAACGCATATGAAACAGCGAAGCTTGTGACCCGAATAGCTGTCTCAAGCAAGTCACTGTTTGACCGAAACCAAAGTCGGTTGGCTTCTTTGGCAAAATAAAGTTACAACATTTGTCGTGCACAAGCGTATTCAGCTTTCGCAAGAGAAAGCGAACCTTTGCCTTGTTGTCCAACGCAGAGCAGTCGACCGTGAAAACTTCTTCGAACTGTGTATACCATGCATCGAAGGTTAAACCTTCCGCAGGGTCATACACAATTCCCTAATGGTCGCAGACAGACTATCCAGCGATAGCTGCTGAGTCAGCCTGGCTGAAGGGGATAACTTCGTAAAAGCTTCCAATAAGACCTCCAGTTGCTGCTGCTGTGCTTCCAGCAAAGCCTGGAATTGTCGTTGCTGCTGTTGCAGCAGGGCTTGTGCATCAGCAAAAGACTTCGCCATGAGGAAAGCGTGAGAACAGTAAGGTCTGTTACCTCGTCGCCACTGTTATGTCTGTACGCTGACGCGCACAACGCTTAGGCAGCAGTAGATAGCAAGTAACGTGTAAGCGGGAGCAAGAGCGAGCAAGCGTTTACTCTCAGTCAGCAAGCGGTAACCGGAGACAAATCGAAAAGCACACATTTAAAATAGCAACACGGTAGGTGCCGCTTATGGCGCGCACTGACGTGGGCGCGTCGTCGTAACAGGGCAACTACGCCAGATCGTCGTGGCCGAATTCGTTTCTTCTTATTCTCCTTTATTTTCTTTCGCTTTGGCTTCTTCTTGTCCTTCCACTTTGGTTCGTCTGCAGTCGGTGCCGGTGAACGTCGTGATCCACTCTCCCTACGGCGTTGATCCTTGCCGTTCATTTTTCCACCAGACCATTAAGTTCCGACAACGTGGTACTGCTCTTGCTTGGAATGAAGCGACTTACATTTCTTGTTATTACCATGTTGAACTTGATAAACAGTGAGAACACTTGCAAAATACGTCAACACTACCGTACTACTACAGCAGTCTGCTTGATTAGCACGTTCATATTGCTTTATGCTCCTCCAAGTTGTTGACTACGTATCCATGAATCGAGGCTGAATAGGCGGACCGTTCATTTACAATTAGAATAAGTACAAAGCATGCCTACCTGCGCTTCGGAGTTTGTCCACCTTTTGTACAATACTTTAACTGGAAAAGACTCGTTCTGAAGGCCAACCGACAGTACCGACATCAAGGCGCTCAGGCAACCGCGGCTTTTGACGGAAAATGAAGGCATATCGAAAGAGGATATCACCTCCTTCCAGTCAAGGTCGGGCGACACTTGGTTTAACACTTCGGCGAAAATTTCCGGATGCCATTTTTCACCGGTCGGCTTGTCCTCAAGCCAGTCGGTAAACTGATTTAGCAACATTGCGAATCAACCCGGCAGAAGTTACGAACACCTACCGACAAGGGCGTCTTTTGCGGATCAGACTCCATGACCATCATGACCAATATCTCCGCCACTTCGGAAGGGGTCAAATTGGTCAAGCCTAAGTCGGTGGCCAACTGCTGACAATTGGCAACGCTACTGGTGAATGAGGATCCGACGTTTTCAACTTTTTGCATTGCTGTACATTCGCGTTCCTCCGATTTGCTATCCATAAGAACTGCAACCAATTAAGCTATCGAATTTCTTAAAGCGAGATCTGAAAGCAAGCGGCTGCATAGCGAAGACGATGCGCAATGCTCACCACTGAAACTACAACAGCTACTGAAGCAAAAGCAACAGGGCAAGCACCCGACTGATCCTGAAACAGGCACGCATTAATATGGACGCTACAAGAAGTCGCAAGAGCGAAAAACGCCTACTGCTTTTCAACCGGATACTCTGTAGGAGCAAAATGGACCCGTTTGGTGAAGACTATAACCTGGAAACACACATAAACAAGCCAAGTTGTTACAAGGCAATCTAACCTGGGCGAAAGCAGATGAAAAGGAGCAAAAAAGCTTCGTCTAAGCTGTGAAGCACCGTAATCCGCTTAAGCACAAGTTTCAGATTCCAAAACGCTTCAAGTGGTAATGTAAGAAAAAACAACCGCTCAGAGAGTTCGCATAACCTGAAAACAATTCCCGCAATATAGTAACGAACGATCGAAGTGCTGAACACGCCATTAAAGAGGCACAAAGTGCGGCAGGAGCTCATTTGTTAATTAATCACGCGCACTACTTGATTAATCAATTGTAACATGAATGGCCGGAAACTCTTCAGCGTATTTTTCAATGCAGTTTAAAGGCTAAAAAACCGTACGTCGAACTTCTCATTCCCGTTAAAACCTTCGGTTAATGACCGTTGCGGTTAGGGCAACTTAAGCACAACTTAGCAACGCATACATTACTACCGTACTTCATGTTTGCAATAACTCCGCTGAAATGGATTAAACGTTACTCTGTAAAATACCTGAAAAATCCTTTGCCAGCAGAATTTCTCCTTTTAAAAACTCCGTTTCGACGCAAACCTTAGCGCACATTAACACGACGGAGATGGCAGAGAAAGCAGTCACAGAAAGATAAGAAAGCAATGAAGAAGGACAAACAGGTCTTAGAAGCAAAGGCAAAGAAGGTGAACGCTGCTACTGACCACCTGCGTGAAGGCAAACGTCAATGTTCAACGAGTCGGCATGCCCGACAGTAATTTATCGAATATTCATTCCTGGCTGCTAGCAAATGCAAAATGGTAAATCCACTAATTCAGATAAACCCCTGAACGATTCACATAACTTCCTCTCGCGGGATAAATCGGAAATCTACAAAAACCGCGTTACACTAACGCTTTCGCTAAATCACTTGACCAGACGAACCTGCAACGCTGCGTCAACGGCCAAAAGCAGCGCCTACTCGTAATCCTAAATCAGCACAACGTTCAGTTTGGGGCATGTTACCACAATTCGTGATACCAGATGGAAAACGGCTTAAATGATTTCCTATATTACCACCTTAACGAGCGACTGCTTATTAGAGCGGATAGTTGGACAAGCACGTCCAAAACACTAAGTGGCATCAATGTTAACCCAATTGGATGTTATTTAAACAAACTACATCTCTCCAACAGCAAACAACTCACTACACGGTGGTAACAAACCACGCGGCCTAAAGAAAAACAATACGGAACCATTAATAGTAATTGATACTCAAGGACACAGTATACTGTAGTATAAATGCTCGTTCGACCGAAATTCGGACATTTTCACCTGCAAGCAGTCTGTTTTCCGTTAAGCTGCGCGTACCCACTGAAACTAGTAATATTTCGGGCATTAAGGAGTTGGGAAAAGCAATCAAATTGACCAATGTCTCAAAGGAGTCTTCGCGTGCAACAATTTAGACTTTCGAACGCAATAACATTATTAACCATAGTTTGAACACTGGGTGTTTTGTAACGGGCTTGTTCATGTTCGGATATCTTTTTTCGGCTGTCGACCCGTTTAATGGTATCTGTAATAGATTTAAGGCGTATCGAGAAATCACGGAAGATTTTACCCGTTGTTGTTGAAGGCCACGTGATTCGAAAGATCTTTATTCTCAAAAAAAAGAAAAAGTCGAAAAAACGTGGCGCATCGTGGTCAGGAAAGCGGAGCTTTCGGGTCAGCCTAGACCCGTCTTCAGCGCGGTCCGTTCTCTTTTGTGCCCTCCCCCAGGTTTGGCTTTCGGGGAGAGTCCCTCCACTCAGCCGAACCACAGTGGAGCCCGTCAGATCAATCTACATCCATCGGGGTTGGTTCCACCGTGGCCGACCGGGTCTCGGAGCCTTTCCCTTACCGACCATTGGTAAAATCGTAGATTTTAATAATGGTCGGTAAGGGAAAGGCTATCCAGACTATCCAGTGATAGCTCCTGAGTCGGTCTGGCTGAAGGGGCTAACTTCGTAAAAGCTTCCAATAAGACCTCCAATTGCTGCTGCTGTGCTTCAATGGTCATGAAAATCTACGCAGGACCTGGAATTGTCGTTGCTGCTGTTGCAGCAGGGCTTGCACATCAGCAAAAGACTTCGCCATGAGCAAAGCGTGAGAACAGTAAGGTCTGTTACCTCGTCGCCACTGTTGTCTGTACGCTGACGCGCACAACGCTTAGGCAGCAGCAGATAGCAAGTACCGTGTAAGCGGGAGCAAGAGCAAGCAAGCGTTTACTCTCAGTCAGCAAGAGGTAACCGGAGACAAATCGAAAAGCACACTTAAAATAGCAACACGGTAGGTGTCCCTTCTGGCGCGCTTTGACGTGGGCGCGTGGTCGTAACAATATAGAAAAAATATTGCGTAAAATGCTGCAGTTATTAGGCACCCATTTTTATTAAGTAATGGACCGTCCTACAGCGGGCAGCGAACACCCACTCTGTGTCGTGCATATGCCTTGCTACCACTTCGGCCTCCTGAACGGCGTCGGCAAACATGTCTGCAACATTTCACACGTCATCAGATGATCATATTGTAACGACAAATCTTTATTGGAACCAATCACGTTGCACGCACACACGATATAGAAGGCAAGTGGTCCGTTTATAGAAGGACCATCAGCCGAACCGATAAGTGGGTTGAGTACATGCGGGATGACAGAAAAGAAAAGAAGACTATAATGGTACCGAAACGTCCTTTAAATACGCCTAACTAGGTCACTTGAACCTGCTTGTCAGTTTCGTCCGTTACATCCGCCCCCGCCGAATTGGGCACTCGTCCCGAGTGTCGCTATATCGGGCTTTTGGGCAACATAGAATGGCTTAAACTGTGTTGCATGTACGGTGAACTGACGGTTCGAACGTCTTCTGCGATTCTGAAGATACGGCTGCAACACGGTAGTTCAGTTCAGACAATTTTTCTACAATTTGGAAGGGGCCATCATAGCGGGGTAGCAGTTTTGCAGATCTGCCAATCTTGCGTAAATGTCTTCGGGCCATGACCAGTTGCCTTGGTTCGAAAAGAACGTTAGGTTTCCTTCCATTATCGTAGTATCTCTTCTTTTTTTTAAATCTGACTTTGGCAAATTCTTTAGCTTGTATTCTCCATTGCTTCACGCGATTTCTGAACTCTTCGAACGTTTCTTTGCTATCCAATGGCCAGGGTAGACGGCTCTCTTCAGGAAGCATAGGTTGCCTACCATAGACCAGCTCAAATGGTGACCATTTCGTGCTCTCTTGTTCTGTTGTATTCATGGCGAATGTCGCAAAAGGAACTAGCTCATCCCACTTCTGATGGGAGGCATCCTGTCCTTCTACAGTTCCTATTAGTCGAGCTATAGATGGGTCTCCAAGTTGGAGCGCCCTAAACTTTTCCTTAGAAATCGCCTCAGGAGCCGCTAAGCACAGCATTCTTTCTACGAGGTCGTCACTGTTTTCACCAACATGGCAAGCAGTTCTGGACAAGGCATCCGCTAATTCATTGCACTTGCCCTCAACTGATTTATCCGATTTTTCAGATTCACCCAGTACCAAATGTCGTGCTGAATCTGACTCAGCATTTAAGGCTTGCTTAATCTCTTGACGACTTACGTACGTGCTCTCTAATGAGAAACCAAGATGGAGGTGCAACTTCTTCATTGTACTTACTCCAAGTACCAAAGGAAATGGAGTATTCTTTAATACTGCGGCGTGCAATATCGTGTCGGCACCCAAACATTCAATTTTGAATGTTGCGCGACCGATGGGAATAACCCTTTGTCCGTTCACGCTACTGAAGCTGCCCCCTTTCCACGGTTGCACTTGGATTTTCAAGTGTCGGACTAAGTCCTTCCGAATGATGGTGGTGTGCGCACCAGTATCTACTAGCGCCCTAACGACATTATCATCCCCGATGCGTAAACTTACCATCGGTAATGTCGTTCGTTGAACTTCGGTACTTCGTCGATCGAATAGCATAGTCGTTTCAGTGGGGTTTCCAGAGAATTTGACCTTATGCTGACTTCGACGCTGCTGGCAGTCGCGGGAAAAATGGCCGATGGACCCACAAACAAAGCAGGTCGCATTTGTTTTGTTCCGAGGCACGTTCCTAGATGGCACGCTATGGCCTTGAACACTTTCCAACTCCCGTTGCTTCTCTTCATTTCGCGACGTCTCCAGTTGGGATAAGCGCTTTTCCATTTGACCAAGGACGGTCATAAACTGCTGACCATCGGTATCATCAAAGCCATTCCTGTCGTTGACCAAAGTCTCTATGACATTCGAGGTCATTCGAACTGGACCTTTCTTCAGCTTTCCCACTGACATCTGCAACGTGCTAAACTGCTTGGCTAGCAGCACAGCTTCCTCAAAACTGAGGGGTCTTCGCTCCACAAGATGCCTCTGCACTGAGGAATCTCGGAGACCAATGACGAACTGACTCAAGAGATCGTCATCGCTTTTCTTTAATTCAGATCCCACGCATTGTAATTCATCGGCAAAATCTTCCATAGATTCGCCTTGCTTTTGTACTCGCTGTGTAAACTGTAACTGTCGGATGAACAGCGAATCTTCACGTCCGAAACGTCGACTTAGATGCGTTGTCAACTGTTCATAGGAGCAGTTTGGTCCGAAACTTCTCAAGCTTCTGTAGATCTTGTCGTCCACTAAAGACTTCAAGATGGGTACCCATCGTTCTTCAGGTATAGCGTTCGCAGTCAAAAAATCGTCTACACGACCGAGCCACAGTTCGACGTCCATTGACGATGAGAGTTTACCTGGCGGTTGGCACCAAGGTCCTCCGCGACCTTCCCAACCTGAGGTTTCGTTCCTCCGAACGGTCCCTTGGTTCACACTCTCCTTCACGTCATCCGCTACAACGTCTTCCGCTTCTGGCTCGTTTTCTAACAACTTCGACTTACTGCCACGTGTCTTCACCATCTTGAGTCCTTTATCCATCTTTAAGAAGATCCTGCCGCGGTCGCCAAAAGTGTAACGACAAATCTTTATTGGAACCAATCACGTTGCACGCACACACGATATAGAAGGCAAGTGGTCCGTTTATAGAAGGACCATCAGCCGAACCGATAAGTGGGTTGAGTACATGCGGGATGACAGAAAAGAAAAGAAGACTATAATGGTACCGAAACGTCCTTTAAATACGCCTAACTAGGTCACTTGAACCTGCTTGTCAGTTTCGTCCGTTACAATATATATGAAATGTCAGTTAGGACACGCACTGTTGTCCGAAAACAATTCGCCCAAAGAGCCGCAAACGTCGGCAAAATTTCTCCACTTCTTTTTCGAGCGTGCCATCTCTTTTTTCTTGTTGCAAACCTGAAATCAACACGGAGCTAGGTTTATGCCGGATAGCTAAGCTAAGCATGTCCTCTGCCAACTGCCCGATGAATACCGTACCTGATATTCTTACTCTCACAGAATTTTTTATCCTGGGCGTCATTTGAGACGAAAAGGTATTACACGCTACCGACATCAACACCACCGCGGCATGCAAAAACCGCGTTAATTCTCCAGCCAGTGACAGTGACCGTAACTGATTAACAGGTTGACATTGACCAACTGCTTCCAAAGGGAAATACTTTCTGCAAGTTCCACACAGTCACTGAAATTTTTAGAGACTGTTGCACATACGCAATGGTTCGCACCTGCTCTAAGAAATGCCGTGTTTACTTTCGTAGAGCTAAGTAGGCATTCGCACCTGCAGATCGTTGTAGCGTAGTAGTTTCGCTGATCGCTGCTGTTACTAGGACGTAAGCCCCTGTTCATGTGTACAGCACTTCGATGAAATGTTTAAACTGGGATTTGCTGGGCCTGCGTTGGCTATGGAGTCGGTGTCCGCACGTCTTTCTTGTTTAACTGTAAGCGGCAGCCTTTGAACGAGAGGTAAGAAACTCGGAGCGATTTTTTCTGGGACGCGCCGCGGAGTGCCACCTGCACTGGTGCAGCTGTCAGCAATTAATGCGCGCCATCAAAGGTGACCGAAGTTATATATAAGCGGCGCGAAAAGCAAGGAGAGGCGTTGTTGCTTTTGGTGCATAGTTCGAGAGGCTGATTTCCTCGTCGACGGTCGTGACTGCTTTATATCGGTTGCCGTACTATTTCAATAAACGTTTGTGCTCCCTATCTTGTCGCTACAAGCTATCGAGGCAGAATGCAGATTCCCTCGGCAGGAAGGGTATTCGATGTGAAGTTGATTCCCGAGTTCGACGGTTCATCGCAACCCGTGGTGGAATGGCTTGAGAAGTTGGAGTTGGTCTGCAAACTATCTGGAGTTGTGGACATCGGCAGCGTGCTTCCGTTGCTACTGAGCGCTGGAGCTTTCGCAGTCTGCAAGCAGTTATCTGACGAGGATCGAAAGGATGTCAAAAAGGTCAAGGAGGCATTGCTGGCCGCCTTCGCGTTGGACCGATTCATTGCGTATAAGCAGTTTATGGCGCGAAAACTGAACTTTGGAGAATCTCCGGACGTTTTCCTGGCAGATTTGCGGCGATTGGCCACATTGGCCGGAGGAATATCAGACGGCTTTCTGTGCTGCGCCTTTGTTGCTGGACTTCCAAAACATATTCAAGACGTACTCAGAGCGGGAGTGCGAATGGACGATCTCCCCATTGGCCAGCTGCTTGCACGAGCTCGAGCGGATATGGCGCATGAAACTGTCGTTTGTGAAAGGGACACAGGCCTGGCGGCCGAAGTACAAGCATCCGTTCGTAGGGTTGCAAGCCGCAACCAGGCAGTGCGGTGCTACGCATGTGGTGGAGCCAACCATTTCGCCAGGGAATGTCCCACGCGGAACGGCACCATGAGGTCCGCCCGACCATCAAGAAACAAAAATGCTCTGAACTTCAGGCGTGATCAGGATAGCGGCCCAGTGAGACCCGCAGGCACCTTGGCTCAGGGAAACGAGTCCGTGGAGGAGGCTTGTGCGCCACCCTCCTCCCGACAATGACTAAGGCGCTGCCAACCATGTGGATGGAGGTGGACGGGGTGCCACGTCGCGTGCTGATAGATACAGGTTGTACTCGGTGCATCGCACATGCGTCCTGCTGTCGCAAGTGGCGTAAGCAACGGATTGACGTAACTACTGTGAGTGGTGAGCAATTGCGATGCGTTTGCGTGGGTTCCGTCAAACTGCAGGCACCCGAAGGCAGACGGGTTACTGTTGAGGTAATTATCTCTGAGAAGAAGCCTTTGGATTTCGATTTCATCATTGGCATGAGTGGAATAGCGGCTCTCGGAGGAGTTGCGGTGGATGGCCAAGGGCAGGCGCGGTTTGGTCTATCCGCAACCACGATATGCGCTAGCGCTGATGCCAGTATTCACATTGACGAAAAGGATTTCATCGCTACATATGACCCTGCCAGCTGCTCGTGGACGACTGCTTGGAAATGGGCGAACGGAAAGGCGCCAGAGATCGTGTGGAACTCAAGAGAGGAGTACCCGCCTGCCGCAGAAGTCAGGACATCGTACGCAAAGGAGCTGGATTTGTGGATCCGAAACGGTTGGTTAATTCCGTATGACGAAAAGAGGCTCGTTCCAGCAAAGGCACTTATTCCGCTCATGGCAGTCACTCAGCACAACAAAGACAAAGTACGGCCAGTGATGGATTTTCGAGAGCTGAATTCATACATTGACGTGTTCACGGCAAAGAGCGAGATGTGCGCCCATAAACTACGAGAATGGCGCCGTCAGGGCGAGAACATTTCCATTGTAGATTTAAGGAAAGCATATTTGCAGCTGCATGTCGACGAGACTCTGTGGCCGTTCCAGACAGTCATGATAAGAGGCCGCAGGTACTGTCTCACCCGACTTGGATTTGGTTTAAACGTCGCCCCAATGATCATGCAAGCAGTAGTTAACCGCGTCCTGTCCCTCGCTCCTGATATTCAGGAAGGTACATCAGCGTACGTCGATGACATCTTCGTCAACGAGAATGTCGTCAGCGCAAGTCGAGTGATGCAACATTTCGCTAAATATGGATTATCGTGTAAAGCGCCGGTGCAGGCGACGCGTGGAGCCCGCATCCTCAGCTTAACTGTCAGGTGGGAGAACGGTGCTTTGGTATGGTCAAGAGGCAACGAGATTAAGGAACTGCCGAAACCTCTTACGCGCGAAGAACTGTATTCGCTTACTGCGGCAGGATTGTGGGCCATTACCCAGTATGTGGCTGGTTGAGGCCGGCAGCTGCATTCATAAAGAGAGAAGTCAATCGCGTGACTTCAAGATGGGACGATGAAATCCACGACAAGCGAATACTGGAACGTCTTCGCGAGTTGGCCGCCATGGTGACTGCTCACGATCCAGTGCGCGGAAAGTGGGCTGTCTCAGGCAACAAGGCCAAGGTATGGGTCGATGCAAGCACGCTGGCAATAGGCATCGCAGTGGAAGTGAACGGTGCGATTATTGAGGATACTTCATGGCTGCGTCCTGACGATTGTCACCATATCAACTTAGCGGAGCTCGACGCTGTGATTACAGGTCTAAACGTCGCCCTCTCCTGGCAGCTACAAGACATTGAACTAATGACAGATTCAACGACAGTTTATCGATGGTTAGACGAAGGTCTTTCCGGGAGATCGCGCTTAAAAAACTAAAGCGGCCAGCGAAATGCTCATTCGAAGGAGAATAGCAACAGTGATAGCGCTGGTGGAAGAATACGATTTGAAGCTCACTGTGACGTTGGTGAAATGAAAATCGAGCAGACGCTTTGACGCGGATACCCAAACGATGGCTAACACCGATCGACCTTCCAGAAATTCCGAACTGCGCCGCAGCAGCGGTAACAGAAACGGACCGGATGATTACGCAAATTCAGTGCCTATCCGGTCATCCCGGGGTAAAACGAACTCTTTACTTTGTAAAACGAAGCGACCCGACGGTATCAAAAAAGGCTCGTTAGCCAAAGTGGTCAACAATTGTGACGTCTGCCTTTCTGTTGACCCTGCGCCATTAAAGTGGAGACATGGAAGTCTGAATGTGGAGAGAATTTGGCAAAGGGTCAGCATGGACATTACGCATTTCAGAGGAAGAATCTATTTGACGCTGATCGACTGTGGACCATCCCGTTACGCAATATGGCGGCCACTGAAGTGCCACAGCAGTACCGCCGTCAGTGAACAGCTGGAATCCATATTTTGTGAAAGAGGAGCCCCTGAGGAATTGCTGACAGATAACGATACTGCGTTCAGGAGCAAGGTTTCTGACGACTTAGTCAAGAAATGGGGCGTCCGACTTCGATTCCGATGTGCCTATGTACCATCCGGCAACGGCATATTAGAGAGATGTCATCGGTCTGTAAAGGTAATTGCCGCGAGAAAGGAATGTGGAATCAGCGAGGCGGTATATTGGTACAACTTAAGACCGCGGGACGATTGCTCAGAAGCCACGGCGCCAGCGAATGCTATCTATCGGTATCCTGTAAGGGCTCGCGGAATTGAACTTATTACACATGACGTTCAAGACGTCAGTAATTCATTCGTCGAGGGCGATCTTGTGTGGGTGCGACAACCCGGTGCAAGATGCGACTCGCAATTCGCCAAAGGCACGATAACGAAGATTCTGTCCGACCAAACCGTCGAGGTAGACGGAATGGCAAGACACGTCAAAGATATTCGGCATCGTTCTTCCCATGCGGAATACCAAGACAAGCCAACAACCAGTAGAGACGAAAGTGACGACGAGATGCTCCTCTATCTGACCGATGAAAATCAGGCAGCCGAAACGGATTCATTCACGAGGACCGTGACGTCACCTCAAGAGCCCGAAGTCGTGGTAAACCAACAACAAGAACAGCCACAGGAAACAAAACCTCGGCGCTCGACAAGAAGATGGCTGCCGCGGCATTACTCCTGTAGTGATTGGACATCAGGGGGGAGAGTAAGCGACAGCCTTTGAACGAGAGGTAAGAAACTCGGAGCGACTTTTTCTGGGACGCGTCGCGGAGTGCCACCTGCACTGGCGCAGCTGTCAGCAATTAATGCGCGCCATCAAAGGTGACCGAAGTTATATATAAGCGGCGCGAAAATCAAGGAGAGGCTCTGTTGCTTTTGGTGCATGGTTCGAGTGGCTGATTTCCTCGTCGACGGTCGTGAGTGCTTTATATCGGTTGCCGTACTATTATATTTGAGTAAACGTTTGTACTCCCTATCTTGTCGCTACATTAACTTTTGCAATCGTTTCTTAATGAGCGAAGTGAGTCGCCGACAGAATGCAGATTATTTCTATCCTAGTCGTAGTTGGTCCAAAGAGATCATGTTCCACTTAATAATATTAGAAACAAGTGAACATGAGGATAGTTGTGCTATTCGTCGTACGCTTGTTCGAATACCAACGATATTGCATGGCAATTTCCCCACTGTTGATAATTTACCAGGGATGATTCACATAGATTTATTCCTATTTGGATTAGGATTATGCTAAGACGGCGTAGTTTCGCTGCTAGGCATCGTTGAATCGCAAATGGTAGCAAAGTCTCGCGAATTATCTGGGTGAAGTCCTCCCGGCGTCAAACCGGTGGGCATATACCCGTTCCTTAAAGCCTCACTAAGTAAGCTAGCTATGAAGGTACACCTTCCCGCTTGTCACAGGTGGTCGAAATAAGTATAACAACAAAAGAGAAGTTGACCTCGAGCGTGACTGTGCGAGTAATATCATTGCCCCATAGAGGGTGACAGACATCCAGTTTGCGCCGACTTGTAGGACACAACATGGGTACTGGCTATAAAAAAGGGATGCAAGACGATGGAGGCAGTATTTTGTTAAGGTATTCAGTGCATTGTGGTACTTGTGACACGGAGTATCCGGCAGAACAAACGTTACACTGTTTCGCTGTATCGTTGCGAGCATGGTCATCAGGCTACGGGCTACCGAGGCCAACATGGAACATCCAGCTGGTTACCGGATTCGACGGTTCTGTTCTCCGTGTAGTCCAGAGGTTGCGTATGGTTGAATTCATCTGCGAGTTGTGCAACTTTTGCGATCGTCGCTCTTGTCTGCGCTTGAGTAGTGCTGTATTCGATGTGTATGATCAGTTCGAAACTGAGGATAAGAGGAAGCTCGAGAAGGTTAGAAAGAGCCTCCTGGCTCCCTTCTCGATCGACCCTTTCATGGCTCAGAGGGAATTGGCGTTTCTCGCCGGTGGAAAATCGGAAAAGGTGCCGGCTTAGGATGTGACCTCGGGCATAGAAATGGCGTGGAACTCTTGCGTTGGGAGCTGATATTCCAACATGGTACCTGCCCAACCAATCTTAGACATTGGGGGATTTCGAAAGGTTCTTTTCGGATTGGTTGACAGGGAAACGTGTACGGAAGACCGCATCTCCATCCATAGACATGAGGCTAGCATGGCGTAATTTATGCCAACATAAGCAGGTTGGCAGTCCTGTTATATCTCCCGTGATGATGGCTAGCGAAGTTTTTACGCGTACATTATTGCCCTAGAGCTAAACGGTGCAGTTGTTGAAGACGGGTGTAGTCTGATGAGGCGCGCCACATCAACATGGCTGAGTTGTACGCAGCGATTAATGAGCTTAATCTCTTCTTGGCATGACGGATGAAGATGGTGGAACTCATGATGGACTCTACGACGTTCCACCGTTGGATCGACGACGGCGTAATACTTTGCCGACGTCGCTCGACATGGGACGCAATAGCAATGGTATCTTTTACATTGAAGAATCTGAAATAAATGGCCACGGATAACTGGCGTCTTATTTACGGATTGCCCGTTTGTATGAACAGAAATGTTATGCAGAGCCATTCAGCGACAGCGACACAACCACTGACAGTTTACTGCAAAATCTCCGTTTCTACGTCATATTTTCCATTCTTCAATAAACTTGTTTTTATTGGCATCTCGTTATCATGGAAACAGAACGAATTAAAATATAAAACAAGTACAATATTTAACGAAATGATCATCGTGCCCATAATCTTGAGATCATAAGCACATATGTGGTGCTGCTTTATTAACAGCAGACGGACGAAACATCGCTCCTTTCAACGGTTACCCACAATGGTACACTGTTGAGGGTCCAACGAGGGTTCATACTGCTAATTCCAGATCAGCAACCATATCAATCTGGACACTGACGGTGCTACGAGAAGTACTGAGGTCCATATCGTCTACGGACCCCAAAATATATTTCCAAGATAATTCCCTGGCACCGGTGTGCCCTTCCCGAAGGGGATATCTCCCCGATAATATCATGTCGTCATCCTCAACTCGCAACAAGTGATCATAAGTTCCACTTAACTGCAACAAAGACTGTCCAGCAATCCGCTCCAGTAAGAGCGGGTCCATTTCGTCATTTGCCATATTCAGTGTACGTCATTGAAGTTGTACAGCTGAAAAGCGTAGGCAATCGGACGATACACATTCACCAATTCGTTCCATGTCGAACAGCCACTAGTCGGACGCTGTGGTTTCCAATTAATCACTGAGTAAAGGATGACCCAACATTTGGCGATTGGACAGTGGACTGGATGCCGTCTTGGACCACTTGCTCAAATGCCATTGGCTCATCACCGTCCGTAGTGCTAACTTGGGCGGGCGATTCAGCACTTGGACGTTTGACGTTATGGGATGGCGATATCAAAAATTCTTCTACACGGTATTCCCCGTTATGGTAATAAGCTTATAATAGCAAAGCTTTCGGGCATAACCTTTGCCCGTCTTCAGTTCAAAAACTAACGGCCACCGCCCAGGTTGGTCAGTCAGTCTGCAAGCATGTCAGCAATGGGATGACGATGCAGAAATGAAGGGTTTCGTGGCTTCCGATGCGTCCGCGGCAATTCCACCACGATCAGGCGAGGTGCTCTTCCTTCCATGGACAACGTTTCCTTACTCCCATGACTGGCATGTAATATCTTTCAAAGTCTTCCTGTGCGCATGGAGCACCATATCGTTTTTGATGTCCCAAACACAGGCAAGTAATATCGTCCAACCGCCGTTTCTTGGGAGAAGGGCATATCTTTGTGAAGTCTTCGAACGTCGTCAGTGCTGGGTCCAAAGTAAGTGGGCTACATATTTTATACTTAACCCACTGGTGTGCACCATTTCCATTCGGCCACCTGTGATAAGAATTCCTGTCAATCACGGTGAAGGACTATGCATGCGTTCCACAAGTGTTGGAATACCATCTCTGCTCCTCCATATATTAATACAGTGGAGTGGCGACGTTCTGGCACTGCACGATTTCTTGAAACACGCATACATTTTCCAACAGCACGCACATCCACATCGTTATGGACAAACAAAAGAAGTGCAACCATATGTGAAATGGCATTCGTATGAACATGCCCCTTGTGCTTTTCCTATGCAGTCACATCTCCATATTAACTTCGAACCATACGCTCAGGACGTTCAACCACAGCTGCCTTAGACTACTGACTCGTCGACATCACGTAAGAACGTTTAGAAGCAATGAAGATCATAATCATCATAGCGACCATATACTGGGTCTATTGTCGTGCTTGTCACACTATGTAATTGCAGTTGCATTGAAAACGACACCTCGCCGTGCATTAACCGCTTTCTGGTATCATTGATCCATAAAAGTTTAACTAAGACATTCTATCAGTAACCACTACGGATATTGGGAATTGAATTCCTCATCTGCGGGCAACCCTTTCTATGGGCTGGACGAATACACAGTTCGCAGAAAATTGCTCATAGCGTACTGAATAAGCTTCTCACCCTTTCTTTCCATTAAGCAAAGCAGAATGACGATCGGCACAGAGTGACTATGCGCAATCATTCAAGCAGAGTACTGCGCACTGCCCATTGACGCCACCTGGACAGCAGTAAAATGTCGATTACACAGAACTGAACTGCGCAAACTGCCGATTTATATTGGGTAGCAGAGGAGAACGAACATACAGTATGAATAAATGATGGTCAAGTTGAAAATCGACAACCTCTGAAACAGTCTGTATTTTTCTTCCAGTACGCTAATTTTAACACCTGATGTTACTTCAAACCTAAACATTAATATTTGAAGCAAGGTACTGTCATAGTATAGAATCATTTGCCATACAATCGGACAAACACCATTAGAACCTGAACATCGTATATTATCTCAGTGCAGGTAAGTCGCATTGTTTGTGCTTGTGGATAATGTCCTTTTCAAGAAGTGTGTTGTGCTGTCGTTCAAAGAGAAAGTGGTGGTTGTGCAAGGTTTGACAAGAGGGAAATAAGGAGTCTTGCAACGAATAGCACGAGGTTCGCAAAACTCTTATTTCCAACTCGAAGACGCTGGGAGACGCTATGTTAATCTTCGCAAGTTAGTGCACCGATGACTCTACTTGCCCTAAAGGTAAAATTATGCGACCTTCCAAGTTTCAGGAAGTGAAGGCCCTTTATGTTTCCTTTGCAAAAATCCGCACCGTAGGGGAATCCAGTTAGTGGACCTTTATTATGCGAGAAAGCACTGTTTTTTTCTTAGGGCGCAGGCAAGTAACAGCGAACTGTATACATGTAGATAATTGTATTTGGTGCAAAACAAGTGTAGACTCTTTCAGCTCGCAGAACTGCGCGAACATCTGCACTAATCGTTTGCCGTTTCCTTTATTCGAACTAGACAAATCATTCAAAAAGTTGGAAAATCATGTGTATATCACAGCGAAGCTCTTGCAGGTAGTTTTTTATTTTAGCAACTGCACCTGAGGGAGTAAAGTTCAAGCTAGCCGTGCAAGTCACGTTTCTTTCGAGTTCAGTCGGCAAAGATTGATCGCGAAACATTTCAGTTTGAAGAATGCATTTTATCAAAATCGGAACGCTGTTTTGAAACGATATCTGCGCAAGTCATTTTGCATGCACTGTATCCACTGGAACGCATGGCAGCGCTGAGCAACATTCACGTACAACACATAATGCAATTGTTTGCTGCCGTCCAAAACTGAACAAATAGTTTCGCTCAGTTGTTCACAGTTACATGGAATCCAAGTAACCGTTTTCGTTCGTGGCGCTTTGACCATATCCTTTGGTCACGGATTTGCGGGACAGCCTCATTGCTGGGCGTTTGTCTTCTTTGGGCAGCTTTGTCACAGCACACGTCAAAAAGATTTTTGTGTTCCATTTTTGAATGGACATATCATTTCAGAAGAATGCGCGTTGATCTCCAAAAGGGGGTGCTTGCTTCATCCTTTGGCTCTTGATCCGTCACTCCCTGCCCGGCTTAGTACATCAGTTCCTCAATTCGTTTTCATGTGTTGCCAAAGGTGACAGGCCCCCATATCGTAACGTGCGCAGCACTTCGTCACTCGCTTCCATAACGGTGCATAACGCTACTTATTCACATCTGCATATCGTTCGCCGCTGAATATATTGCTTAACGTAGTGAGTAGCATTGCTGGGAGACGAGGACAGCCGGACAGGGCATCTGACCCTGCTGACAGTGACTGCGTTTCATACCAAGACTGAATTACATCATAAACTGATTGACCCGCAGGTACAGTGTAAAACAGGTCACGATTTTAAAGTTTAACACCTTAGACATTTCATGCTTTTCATGGAGCACCGTCTTAAGCAAAGACAGAATTGGCTAGAACAAACGAAAGGGTTTTCTTACTTAATTCCTGACCACGCTCGACGGTGTACTGGAGAAGCGACGTTTCTGCGTGAACGTACATTGTGACTGTTCAGAGGCTTTTCTTCAGATATTTCTGTCTTTACGTAAGCTTCACCGGAGGGATGGCCCTAATGTTGTTGGACCATTCTGTAATTGGTATGGAAAAGACGGAGACGCACTACGGTTTACTAGCCACAACGTAATAGACAAGTGCACAAACGAGACTACAAATCGCAACACGCAGCGTACGGAGAAAAAGGACACACAGAATACAGTATACTGAATTCTATACGCAGGGAAGTAGCTGGCAAGCAGACGTTAGTCGAGAAGAGTCGCCTCCTCCAACAAATGTGAAGGTCTAGGCTTAGGCAAAGGCACGAAACTTACGAAAGCAACGCGACCATAGGCATCGTTTGCTGCCGTGGTTAACATAGACTCACCAGGAATGCCAATTTCCGTAGGCAGAATTTTTCATGGTAGATTTCCTCTCAAGTGCGTGAATTTACAATTGCGTTGCAACAGAGTGAATCAGTTTCGAATGGCAAAAGGCATGAAAATTTGCACAACTGGCACCACTCAACAGCTACATTATCTAACCGGGTGGAGTGGCTTTTCCGACGTTTAAGCACTTTTCTATCTTAAGCTTTCGCTATTCCCTTTTTAGCATAAC
The DNA here is from genome assembly GCA_000612645.2 of Trichuris muris. Classification (NCBI taxonomy): domain Eukaryota; kingdom Metazoa; phylum Nematoda; class Enoplea; order Trichinellida; family Trichuridae; genus Trichuris; species Trichuris muris. The sequence goes on along the minus strand of CBXJ02000282.1, from coordinate 22,325,453 downwards.
ATAAGATCTCCACGAAGCTTGAACTTATTCCTATCAAAAGTGTTTCAAGAAAGTTGTTAACGGATAAAATCCTTGATGACTGGTTTTCTTGTAACGTGGTGGTGGATCATGTTGGAAGAGTACGGATGAGCACCCGGTGAGTTCCGTCTACCGTTCCCTGTAAGAACACTGAGGCAACCTAACCAATGGCTAGTTGGTTGGTTGTGTTAGTGTAAAAACAGGCATACAGTGAACGTACGATCGCCTTATTGTCGTAGCTTTCGGAATCGACTGATTCCATCGTTAGCGAGACGGTGAAAAGCTTCTCAACCAACCAACCAACTAGCCATTGATTAGGTTGCTTCGGTTTTCTTACAGGGAACGGTAGACAGAACTCATCTGGTGCTCAACCGTACTCTTCCAACAAGACGCTTGATGTTGCATTCGAAAATCTTGCGCGTTTAGTTACACTGTGACTCTGTGTCAGTCTTTAATTGGTTTACTATTTTTTGAAAAAAATTGGGTTATTTACAAAACAAAGCGCTAAAAAAAAGTTTAGCATAAAATATTGCCATTTAGTAGTTATTAGAGGTGCCAGGTGTGTCTTCGGCGACCACTGTAACCAATATGTTATGGAGTATCGCAAAGCTACCACCGCTTCGACAAGCAAAATCCAGTAAGTGGTCATTTTCGAACGGCACCAGTGTAGCCGATTCAACGTCACCATAGCGACAGTTTACATTTTTTATTCTCTCCATCTTTTGTTGCGTCGACTTGTCGCTGAATTGACCGCTTTGGTACAATGACTAATGGAGGCGCCCGATATTCGAAGTCCACGGTTCCTATTAAACGAGATATGACAAAGGGCGGCATGCCGTTTCATTCTACGTAAAACTTTTCGCAATCATGTGCATTGGCAACTACGTGTTGCAATCTTATAACATGTGGATATCATCAGCGATAACGAGTTGCTTCGCCTAAACGCACAAGGCAGTACGGAGACATGTGATCGCAGGGGTATTTGTCAGTTCCGTCGTGCTGACCTGTTTGAAGACCTTGTTTCGGCAAGAAATTTTACAGGTACATCTGCGTTTCCTGAAAGACCAGCCAATATTACGGTCCAGTTTTCGTATGTGAAATTCTTCAACAACCAACTACAGGCAGTGCTCGTTATACGTCGCTTCCGGAGACGACTAAGACGCTACAAAAGTCACTCAGGATCAGTGTACCAGCAATTGTATGCTGGAACTGAGTGGTATAGTTTTGCTGTCGGTATGGTTGTATGGTCTTTATTTTTGATCGCCATTATAGTGCCAGATATCTACTCTCATCTATTATTTTGTGAACACTCACTGCTTTATCTACGATTGTTGTAATGAGTGCTAAACGTATATTATCCCCCGTGCTCACCACGGAAAGGATGATGAACTTGAGAATGGAGAACCACAACGGTTTTTAACAGCAAACGACTTGTCTGAAACTTTTGACTTCCTAGACGGAGCAATGGCCATCCTTACTGAAAAGGGCATACAGAGGGGAAGAAGTTGCGAAGCAAAACAGAATAATAATGAGTGGATGCAAATGTTATAGAGAATTATATGAGCTGAAGAAAAACGCGTGCGGCAACAAACGTTGGACACGTTTTTGACATTTCCAACAAATCAGGAAATTTGTTCACTAAAACTTGGTTAAACGATTATCTAATCTTATACGAGTATCTTAAAAGTTCTTAAAAGCGCGTACTTGTTTCAATGTCTGAAATTAAATGTTAATTCATGCGCCACTGTTCAGATGTTAAGTAATTTTTTCATGGTCATACGTGTACAGACGGAACGTAACTCCCACGCATACTATGTTTCTAATTGCAGCAGTCATTTCGTTATATGTCGTTTCGTTATACGTCGTGTCTCCAGGAATGCATCTCTGACGTTAAGCGAGGACTGCCTGTATATAATGACGCGACCGCTCCATGATCATTCGCTTCCTTTGAACAGGTGGACCTTCGTTTGGCCGTGTGCAGCAACTGCGCGAGAGAAGGCAGCTGGTTCGCAACATTCTTTTACTTCAACTTATAAGATACGTCAAAATTGCAAGGAGCATAAATGCGATTCTATGATAGTCAGATTGTCCGCGTATAGAGCGTGACACTACAGCCCCAGCCATTGTCCTGTCGGACTTCGGAATTGATGCCCACATCGCTGTAGCGTTCTCGCCACAACAAACGAGACGCGCGATGTGAGCATTTCAACTTTGACGCATTCTCTGAAGTGGCACCTTGGGATGGGTCGCCGTACTTTCTCTTCGTACGCTTTCTCAGGAAGCGTTCATCGTAACCATTCATTTTCTCTCTCCAGTTGTCAACGAGTGCTTCAGCACGTCGGACACGCTTGCACTTCCTATGGAGCGTGTGAGTCTGTCACGCCGGTTTCTATTGCTCCTCAGTTGGTCGCAAATTCGTAGGTAACTGTTGTTCCGCTCACAGCCGAGCCAATATCTGGGGCCGCTTCATCTCCTGGGGAATTAGTTTCCCCACAAGCTCCAGTCACGATGGGGCTCCTTCTTCATCTGTACGAGGGCGGAGGCGCGGAAATCTTCGTTCCTTCAGTCTTCTTCCTCCTTCCTCTCACTTTTTCATTTACGTATGAAATGTGACCAAAGGAGATCTTTCCATGACCTCTGCCCTTGTTGGTGGCCTTACTCTTTGCATTTACTTTCCGCTTGGACTTCGACGTGGCTGTAGCCTTCGCGAGCATTCCTGGCCTCCGCTGCACCTTGAATGTCGTGTCATTTACCGTGACACACTTCATCTTTACTTTTCTGTAACGGCCCTGCTCAATTGCTTTCCTCCGCTTTTCGAAATGGCCAAGGTTCCCTTTCGATTCCATAACGAACATGACGGTCTGTTTTCTTCGTTATACTTTCGGAGATCACATCATTCTCATGATGTTCTTTACCAGCGCTCTGGTTCTCTCCATAATTCTCTGCGGAAAAAATCCGCCTTTTCTTGTTTCCATGTAGGCGGAAATCATGTTCGTCCAACAGCTGATGTAGGCACAAACGCCGTAGTAAGAAAATCGACGTTTCTGGGTGTTGGTGAACTTCAATAACTGAAGTCGATGAATAGTCTGCCGTAGCCTTGGTGCATAAATAGTGGGTGCACCAATATGGAGAATACATTGGGGCTGGGTTGGTGAAGCTGGATTGTCTTGTCTGTCCTTTCTTTGCTTGGAAAAATATCCAACAGGATACCAATTCTTCCTATGTTTATTCATTCTTTTGACCAACCCGTATCACTCCAATGAGCACAGTCAGTGGACGGCCGTCTGTACGTGGGTATGTGCCACAATTTTGAAACTAGCAGGGTAGGGGGCATGGCCGTCTGTACGACGGTATGTGGCTAGGTTCTAAGCGGAGTTAGCGGGTGTGTGCCACAATTCAATGTGCAGCACCCCGGATATCCACCATTCTGGCAAGGGTCGCATCCAATTAGCACTTCACTCGGCAATTAGCACATCGCCACCTTGGAACCATGACCGTGCTTTCGCCACAACTCTTCCACGCACTGTTTTCTACCGCAACGCCATTGCACGTCCTCAAAGTTTTCCCTGGGTCGCAGCATCATATGTGTCCCACACCGTGAGCAGATCGTTAGACCATGCACTAATCCACTTCCTTGCATGAAGTGAACAGTAGGCTGCTCGTTGTTCACGTCTAGCAGAGAGCTGCGCAAAGATCAACAGTTCTCTTCAAGTCATCATCTCGAATGAAACCATGTTCCGCTTCGAACGCGAATGGCGTGAGCAGTAGGCATGGCCTCCGGGCTGATACATCATACCTTATCGCTTTAGTGTAGCGTAGGCGAGAGCTGAAAGCATCGTCACCCCATCGCCGCCGGGCTGCCACATCATACCTTGTTGCTTTATCTAGCAAATAGGTCGTGAGAAAATGCAGACCCAGTTCTCTTCGGTCTTCGTACATTTGAAAAGTAAATATTGCTTCAGCTTGTTAGCGCGCCCACTCTCTCCCGCTTTGTCGTTCGCTTGTAATAAACAGTAGTCTCTTTCTCTACTACGGACTCAATTCGCGACATGTTTCCGTGACACACTTCTGCTTGTGCCCCTAACGAAGCTCGCACCTTCATACACAGTTAATGTTTTACCTTAACATAAAACATAGGTTCTCAACCTCTTTCGTGCCAGTGCCATTCCTCCATAAGGGGTGACGTTGCAGCGTACTGGCGGCCACAGTGATCCTTTTATAGTCAGTGTTGTATACGCTCCGGTATGCAGAACCACAATGCTTTCTAACATCAAAAAACTTGTCTGAAGCTTTTGACTTGCGAGACAGAGCAACGGCCATCCTTACTGAAATGGCCCCACAGAAGGAAAGAAGTTGCGAAGCAAACAGAGTAACAATAAGTGGATACAAATGCTATAGATAATTATATGAGCAGAAGAAAAAACGCGTTCGGCAACAAACGTTGGCCACGTTTTTGAAATTTCCAACAAATCAGGAAATACGTTCACCAAAACTTGGTTAAACGGTTATCTAATCTTATACGAGTATTATAAAAGTTCTTAAAACCACGTTCTTCTTTCAATGTTTGAAATTAAAAGTTAATTGATGCGCCAGTGTTCAGATGTTAAGTAATTTTTTTCATGGTCATAGGTGTACCGGCGGAAGGTAACTCCCACGCATGCTATGTTTTTTAATTGCAACAGTCGTTTCGCTATACGTCGCGTCTCCAGGAATGCATCTCTGATGTTAAGCGAGGACTGCCTGTATAAACTGACGATACCGCTCCATGATCAGCCGCTTGCTTTGAGCAGATGCATCTTCGTTTGGCCGTGTAGAGCGACTGCGCGAGAGAAGGCAGTTGGTTCGTAACATTCTTTTACTTCTACTTATAAGACACGTCAACATTGCAACGACTATAAATGGGATTTCATGATAGTCAGATTGTGTCCGCGTATACATCGTCACACTAAAGCCATAGCCATTGTGTCCTGTCGGGCTTCGGAATTGACGCCGACATCACTATTGTGTTCTTGCTACAATAAACGTGACGCGCGATGTGAGCATTTCAACTTTCACGCATTCACTGAAATGACACCTTGTGGTGGGTCGCCGTACTTTCTCTTTGTACGCTTTCTCAGGAAGCGTTCATCGTAACCATTCATTTTCTCTCTCCAGTTGTCAACGAGTGCTTCAGCACGTCGGACACGCTTGCGCTTCCTATGGAGCGTGTGAGTCTGTCACGCCGGTCTCTATTGCTCCCCAGTACCGTCGCAGATTTGTAGGTAACGGCTGTTCCGTTCACAGCCGAGCCAATATCTGCGGCCGCTTCATCTCCTGGGGAATTAGTTTCCCCACAAGCTCCAGTCACGATGGGGCTCCTTCTTCATCTGTACGAGGGAGGAGGCGCGGAAATCCTCGTTCCTTCAGTCGTCTTCCTCCTTCCTCTCACTTCTTCATTTTCGTATGAAATGTGACCAAAGGAGCTCTTTCCATGACCTCTGCCTTTGTTGGTGGCCTTACTCTTTGCATTTACTTTCCGCTTGGACTTCGACGTGGCTGTAGCCTTCGCGAGCATTCCTGGCCTCCGCTGCACCTTGAATATCGTGTCATTTACCGTGACACCCTTCATTTTTACTTTTCTGTAACGGCCCTGCTCAATTGCTTTCCTCCGCTTTTCGAAATGGCCGAGGTTCTCTTTCAATTCCATAACGAACATCACGGTCTCTGTTCTTCGTTATGTTTTCGTTGGTCACATCATTTTTATGATGTTCTTTACCACCGCTTTGGTTCTCTCCACAATACTCTGGGGGAAAATCCCCCTTTTCTTGTTTCCATGATGGCGGAAATCATGTTCGTCCAACAGCTTATGTAGCCACAAACGCCGTCGTAAGAAAACGGACGTTTCTGGGTGTTGGTGAACTTCATTAACTGAAGTCGATGAATAGTCAGTCGTAGCCTTGGTGCATGAGAATAGTGGGTGCACCAATATGCAGAATCCATTGGGGCGGGGTTGGTGAAGGTGGATTGTCTTGTCTATCCTTTCTTTGCTTGGAAAAATATCCAGCAGGATCCCAATTCTTCCTGTCTTTATTCATTCTTTTGAGCAACCCGGATCACTTCAATGAGCACAGTCAGTGGACGGCCGTCTCTACGGGGGTATGTGCCACAATTCTGGGGCTAGCAGGATAGCGGGCATGGCCGTCTGTACGGCGGTATGTGGCTAGCTTCTTAGCGGAGCTAGTGGGTATGTGCCACAATTAAATGTGCAGCACCCCGGATATCCACCATTCTGGCAAGCGTCGCATCCAATTAGCACTTCACTCGGCAATTAGCACATCGCCACCTTGGAACCATGACCGTGCTTTCGCCACAACTCTTTCACGCACTGTTTTCTACCGCAACGCCATTGCACGTCGTGAAAGTTTTCCCTGGATCGCAGCATCATACGTGTCGCACACGGGAGCAGATCCTCCGACCATGCACTAATCCACTTCCCTGCATGAAGTGAACAGTAGGCTACTCGTTGTTCACGTCTAGCACAGAGCTGCGCAAAGATCAACCGTTCTCTTCAAGTGATCATCTCGAATGAAACTATGTTTCGCTTCGAACGCGAATGGCGTGAGCAGTAGGCATGGCCTCCGGGCTGACACATCATACCTTATCGCTTTAGTATAGCGTAGGCGAGAGCAGAAACCACCGTCACCCCGTCGCTGCCGGGCTGCCACATCATACCATGTTGCTTTATCTAGCAAATAGGTCGTGAGAAAATGCTGACCCAGTTCTCTTCGGTCTTCATACATTTGAAAAGTAAATATTGCTTCAGCTTGTTAGCGCGCCCACTCTCTCCCGCTTTGTCGTTCGCTTGTAATAAACAGTAGTCTCCTTCTCTATTACGGACTCAATTCGCGACGTGTTTCCGTCACACACTTCGCTTTCTGCCCCTAACGAAGCTGTCACTTTAATTCAAAGTTAATGTTTCACCTTAACATAAAGCATATGTTCTCAACCTTTTTCGTGCCAGTGCCATTCCTCCATTTGGGGCGACGTTGCAACGTACTGGCGGCCACAGTGGTCCTTGTATAGTCAATATTGTATAGGCTTCGGAATGCAAAACCACAGCGCTTTCTAACAGGAAAAGACTTGTCTGAAGCTTTTGACTTGCTAGACAGTGCAATTGCCATCCTTACTGAAATGGACCCACAGAAGGAAGAAAGTTGCGAAGCAAACAAAATAAGAACGAGTGGATACAAATTGTATAGATAATCATATGAACAGAAGAAAGAACGCGTGCGGCAACAAACGTTGGGCACGGTTTTGAAATTTCCAACCAATCAAAAAATGCGTTCACCAAAACTTGGTTAAACGATTATCTGATCTTATACGACTATCTTAAAAGTTCTTAAAAGCGCGTACTTGTTTCAATGTTTGAAATTAAATGTTAATTGATGCGCCACAGTCCAGAAGTTAAGTAACTTTTTCATGGTCATAGGTGTACCGGCAGAACGTAACTCCCACGCACACTATTTTTTTTAGTTGTAACAGTCGTTTCGTTATACGTCGCGTCTCCAGGAATGCATCTCTGAGGTTAAGCGAGGACTGCCTGTATATAATGGCGGGACCGCTCCACTGGTCAGTCGCTTCCTTTGAGTAGTTGCATCTTCGTTTGGCCGTGTAGAGGAAACGCGCGAGAGAAGGCGGTTGGTTCGTAACATTCTTTTCTTCAACTTATGAGATACGTCAACATTGCAAAGATATTGTGTGATGTGACCTGTGATAATTCTAATAATCGCCCATCCATCCGCTCGTATGGCATTTGCAGCTTTATTACAGGTACCATCCAAAAAACGGGAAAGCCGGAATGCCATCACAGTGACATTGCAACCACTATAAATGCGATTCTATGACACTTAGATTGTGTCCGCATATAGAGTGTGACACTTCAGCCGCAGCCATTGTGTCCTGTCGGCTTTCGGAATTGATGCCCACATCGCTATAGCGTTCTCGCTACAACAAACGAGACGCGCGATGTGAGCATTTCAGCTTTGACGCATTTACTGAAATGGAACCTTGTGGTTGGCCGCCGTACTTTCTGTTCATACGCTATAAGCATTCATTTTCTCTCTCCAGTTATCAACGAGTGCTTTAGCACGTCGGACACGATGCTTCCTGTGGAGCGTGTGAGTCTGTCACGCTGGTCTCTATTGCTCCTCAGTACCGTCGCAGATTCATGGTAACGGCTGTTCCGCTGACACCCGAACCAATATCTCGGGCCGCTTCATCTGCTCGGGAATAGTTTCCGCACAAGCACTGGTTAAAATGTGGCTCGTTATTCTTCTGTACGATGGCGGAGAAGCGGAAATCCTCGTTCCTTCATCCGTCTTCCTCCTTCCTGTCGCTTCTCCATTTACGTATGGAATGTGCCTACAGCAGCTCTTTCTGTGACTTCTGCCCTTGTTGGTGGCCTTATCTTTGCATTTCCTTTCCCTTGGACTTCGACCTGCCTGCAGCCTTCGCGAGCATTCCTGGCCTCCGCTGCACCTTGAATATCGTGTCATTTACCGTGACACACTTCATCTTTACTTTTCTGTAACGGCCCTGCTCAATTGCTTTCCTCCGCTTTTCGAAATGGTCGAGGTTCTCTTTCTATTCAATAACGAACATCACGGTCTCTTTTCTTCATTATCATTTTGGAGGTCACATCATTTCTATGATGTTCTTTACCAGCACTGTGGTTCTCTTCTTCATCCTTTGCGGGAAAAATTTTTCTTTTCTTGTTTACCTGTGGGCGCAAATCATGTTCATCCAATAGTTCACGTAGGGACAAACGCCGTCATAAAAAAATGGACGTTTCTGGGTGTTGGGGAACTCTGTTACCTGAAGTCGATCAATAGTTTTCCGTAGCCCTGGTGCATGAATTGTGGGTGCACTAATATGTGGAATATATTGGGATGGGGTTGGCGAAGGTGGATTGACTTGTCTATCCTCAGTTTGCTTGGAAAAATATCCAACAACGTACCAATTCTTTGTCGTTCTTCATTGTTTTGATCAACACGTGAGCGCAGTCAGTCAACGGCTGTCGGTACGGGGGTATGTGCGCCTATTCTGGTACTAGCTGGCATGGCCGTCTGTACGGCGGTATGTGGCTAGCTTCTAAGCGGAGCTAGGGGCTATGTAGTACAATTCAATGTGCAGGACTCTGGTATCTGCCATTCTGGAAAGTGTTGCACCTAATTAACACTTCACTCAGAAATTAGCAGATCGCCACCTTCGAACCATGTCCTTGCTTTCGCCACAACTCTTTCAGGCTGTGTTTTCCACCGCAATGCCATTGCACGTCGTCAAGGCTTTCCCTGGATCGCAGCATCATATGTGTCCCACACCGTGAGCAGATCGTTAGACCATGCACTAATCCACTTCCTTGCATGAAGTGAACAGTAGGCTGCTCGTTGTTCACGTCTAGCACAGAGCTACGCAAAGGTCAACCGTTCTCTTCAAGTCATTATCTCGAATGAAACCATGTTTCGCTTCGAACGCGAATGGCGTGAGCAGTAGGCATGGACTCCGGGCTGCCACATCATACCTTATCGCTTTAGTGTAGTGTAGGCGAGAGCAGAAATCATGGTCACCCCATCGCCGCCGGGCTGCCACATCATACCATGTTGCTTTATCTAGCAAATATGTCGTGAGACAATGCTGACCCAGTTCTCTTCGCTCATCGTACATTTGGAAAGTAAGTATTGCTTCAACTTGCAAGCGCGTCCACTCTCTCCCGCTTTGTCGTTCGGTTGTAATAAACAGTAGTCTGTTTCTTTATTACAGATTGAATTTGGGACACGTTTCCGTCACACGCTTCGCTTTCTGCCCGTAACGAAGCTCACAGCTTAATACAAAGTTAATGTTTCGCCTTTACTTAAAGCATAGGTTCTCAACGTTTTTCGTGCCAGCACGCCTCTTCGATATGGGTCAGCGTTGCAACGTACTGGCTGCCACAGTGATCATTGTGCAGTTAATGTTGTATACGCTTCTTGATTGTTGTATAGTTATCGTTGTATGTGTGTGTGCTTTTCTGTTGTATATGAGTCGTTGTGAATAAGATCATTCATTCATTGCCGCTGTTGTTCAATTTGCGCACTGACCAAAGGTATGTAGGTGTGATGAAACAGTGTGGAACACATACGCTGGCAATAACAATGTGTGCGTGTGCAAATCGCAACTACAAGCGTTTTGGTGTACGTTTTCCTTCCAGTAGCGCATACGATGCCTACGGATAAATCGGTATGGTCAACTAACAGGGTCAAATGAAGCCCTCCAAATATTCTGTGCCGTGTAAGAGGGCGCATGTAATTTTTTACAAGTTTCACATAAGGAAACGTCGCACCCTTCTCTTCGATCGCTGCTTCAGAATCTGAGATCTCCTCACTTTGGAAGCATAAACTGTACGCTCGGAATAGTGGTAGCAATTAGCAGTGAACCATGCCCGACAATGTTGAAGCAGAAATAGAACTCTGTTGCCTCGTTTAAGCTGTTCTACTGGTAGTGGGGCCGTCCGGAACAAGCGGCCATCCGTATTTCCGAAGTTTAGTGTCGGCATCATCCCGCAAACGAGGACGACGCCTGCGGCGCTGCTGGTGTTTTGTTCTGTGAAAATACCTGCATTCCGTTGTTTACGATTTTCCGATTACTGTAGAAGCAGGGGAAACCCGCAATGAGACATCTTCATTTCAGCTCTCACCACCGGTTGTCGGTGAGGAGAGGTATAGCCACTGGAATGATACACAACGCCCTCTCGATTTGTGATCCAAAGTTCTTACACTCAGAACTGAGTCATTATATCGGCTCTTCAAGCGAATGGATATCCTATGCCATTGGTCTCATCTATCATTAGGCGGAGGTTTCAGCAACAAGGACGAAATAAACAAAACCCGGACACGACTACCGCTGTAGTCATTTTACCTTATTTCTTGGGGATCGGTGAGCCGATACAGCAACTGGCACGTCTTCACTAGTTCCGGGTTTTCTACAAATCTTCACTAAACCTCAGAGCTTTGACCAGGAGCGATAAGGTCGAAGTTCCTCCAGAGCAAAGACCCGGGGTTGTTCACAACGTAACGTGCCGTTGACACGCCTCCTACGTGGAAGAAATTGGCAACACTACTTCACAGAATCAACGAACACTAGATGGCGCTGAAGACTTACAAGAACGCGGAGCGAAGGCTACACGAAAAGCAGAGACCAGAAAGAGGCCGTCCCCAAACGCTAGACCTACGTAAGGTTATGGAGGAAGCTCTGGAAGCTGCAGCGGTCGTAGAGCACTCCTCTCAGTGCTCACTCGACGTACTACCAAAAATATTATGTCGCGAGAGCCAATTCCACCTCAGGCAAATTAAAGAAGCCTTATATATTTAGAATAACAGCTGCATCAATCGTGACAAAGGAGCGGAAGCCAGCTAGGTATGGAGTTCTCCTTTCAGTGAAGCCAGACGTTGCACCATACCGCCTGATCCCGTTCCTGGGCCTATTAATAACCCCAACATGGGCGAAATCTACCATTCCAAACTCGCTGAGGACTGAACAAGGCAGTTCCAAAAGCTTTGGAGTTTACAATGGTGTTCCAAAACTTTCCTTATAACTATCCATCCATCCGTTGGTATGGCGTGTTTTTCAGTTTATTTTAGACACCAAGAAAAAGTTCGAACGGGCAAACACAGTACCTGTACTTCAATTAAAACTATATCAAGCAGAACGTGAATACTGAAAGTAAATAAGCGCTACTCCTAACATATAGCGAAGTTGAAACGAAGTAAAAAGTTGCTCTTGCTCGCTGAAGACGGAACTCGAGCGTTCCGAAATATCCGAGACGAAACCTGTACGTCGTTTTTGACCGTGTCTTCTTATAACCACTCTCATCCATCCGCTGGTAGGGAGACCGTGTCAGTTTACTTATAGATCTTCCAACGTACAAGTAGCAAAAAACGGGAGAAATCCGTGAAAAGACAACTTCATGAAGATCTACGCCCCCGTTAAAAGACATCCTGTCTTTCGAAGTTGAATACGTATCAGAAAGGCCTGCTTAATCTTAAGCAAATCAATAAGACCAACTCGCATCTTATAAGCGAAAAAGGATTTAGAAGCGACCATGTTTGATGAAACGAAAACGGAGAATTACGTTTAAATAAAATTTGGGTGAGCATAGGAAACAACAAAGATGGCGGCTCTTTCCTGTTATCTATAGGAGAATATGATAAACAGGTTGCAATGTTTCATTCTCACTGATTGCACATCTATCATACCACACAGGAACATAGTAAATTTGCTGGAAGTATCCTACTTTAGTACCTACGCTTGAGGTAAGAACGGAAGCCGTTTGTGACTAAACTTAATAAATTGAAGTACGTGACTTCTTACAGGCTCTTCACACTTCATGATGTCTTCTTTTTCTTCTTTACGTGTACGCCTGTGTAAGAACAACTTTAATGAAAGAAAAGGAAAAAACGAAGCTTTCGGGAGAGGCAACTCCCGTCGTCACCGTATGTTGAAACTTAATAAACGTATGTAAACTTAATAAACGCTTTTGTTGCTTCGGCCAAGCAGGTACAGCGCAGGCAAGTAACTGCGAACTGCCTATAGCTAAGAGCAGGTTACTTTTTGGGTCTTGTGCCGAATTGGCCCGCAATTTCCTTGAGCCCCGCGGAATGTACAGTAATCCACGGACGTAAACAACGAAATTCATGTACGCCTCTCAAGCGGCAACAAAACGACGATGACGTAGTTTTCGCACTGCAGTGCGCCCCGATGCCGCGTTACGGACACTGGACTGCCTTCCTGGAATTGTATGCCGTAGAAAGCAGTCACATATAATGTTAGTAAGCGGCTACATGATAATCGCTTTCGGGCCAATTCGCTACGAGACCCACATTTGCATATCACAGTGAGACGTCAGGATTAAGCCACCTTCAGTTCAGACGCTATCAGTGGCAGCACTCCTGTGAACACGCTTACGTGCAGACAACAACTGGTATTGGAACTGGCAATGTTCGAAAACTTCTTGCTGCTCTCTGCTGCACACGTATACCAGTGAACAAATAGTACAGAACGCATTTTTCTTTCATTGTTTTGTCAACGACGCAGAGAATATTGCAGTTATCCAGTTCTTTTGCAATTCAACCCTGTAAGCCGTATCAGAAACAGATTCAGTTACGCGTTTGGGTCTTGTAGCGAATTGGCCCGAAAGCGATTATCATGTAGGCTCTCATTAACATTATATGTGACTGCTTTCTACGGCATAGAACTCCTGGAAGACAGTCCAGTGTTCGTAACGCGGGATCGGGGTGCGTTGCAGTGCGAAAACTACGGCATCGTCGTTTTGTTGTCCCTTGAGAGGCGTACCTGAATTTCGTTGTTTACGTCTGTGGATTACTGTATTTTTTGCGGGGTTCTAGGAAATTGCGGGTCAATTCGGCACAAGATTCTATTTTTTATACTCTCCCGTTAACAGTGCTCACAGAGTATGAGTTATCATTTCATGTAGATGCAATGACGACAAATGCTACGGTATATATGAACTTAATTATCTTTCTTAACCTAGGGTGTGAGGCGGATAGGAAAAATCCTCAGTTTCCTGGTGGGTTGGAACGTCGGAACGTAAGTTTTCCCTCCGTCTTCCACGAGTCGATTGGGAATTGAAATGGAACAAACGCTTGATTTTGCTGAACTTCGCCTGCTGAAGTACGTCAACGCCTCGGCGCCTTTAGTCGTTCATTCGACCATTCATCCGTACGTAGGCACAAAGAAAGAAGAGCCAAGATCAAGGGCTACAAGCGCAAGATGAAACGCCGCGAAATAGCGTTGGAACATTGCGAACGACTTCCGAACGGAGAGCTTTGCGCAGTCGATGTTTGTTCCGAACCGGAGTGCAGAGTACCTCCCTGCTGGCATATGGCGTTCACCTCCGTCTTGCCTGCTCTGCGGAACGAGTTAGCTTTGGCCGAATTCCAGCTGACTCAGCTTACGAAAAGTGTGCAACATGCTGCCTGCAGCAAGCCGGTCAATGAGGAACCAAGGGTTGGCGGTCCTGCAAAGCCGACTTTAAACAAACTCTTGAATGCTTCAGCAAAACTGCTCAGCCATGGCGGCATCTGGTGACTATAGCAGTACTATTGAGCAAATATCCTGCGACCCAAGCGAGGAAGCTCCGAACAAGGCAGACCTCATCGAACAGGTAGGCGCTTGCTTACGTTAAGCTTAAGTAGATTTCATTAGCATGTATTACTGTTTTGTAATATAACAGCGCTGTAAAGCACTACGTTAGGCGCTTAACGTCGATCAACTTCCTTGTACGTTCGCTGTTCAGGAAAAGCCGGCTGCAACCTTGCTGGTTGCTCCCACTCAGATCAACCAACGGCATTTGCGTCCTGTAGAATGCCCATATTTTCTTCGAGTTGGTTGTTGTCCCAACGCCTTCATTAGGTACCTTATTCTTGCGAATAGGACCGTTCGCTTCGACCGCTTTTTAGATGTTCTTTTAGTCACACTATGGTTGATGCATCGAGTATTGTCTTACTGCCCAATATGTATCGCCGATTTGCGTTAGTCGAACCCTCCCTTGGCGAGTTAACGGACGAAGACTTTTGGCTTACTTACGACGAAGCTGAGATATACGAAGACTTTTGCGATTTTTATCTGGACGCAATATCCGAGCTCAAAATGTATGGCCGTATAATGAAGACAGTGGTTTGCAGAAACGCCGTACATTACCTAAGAGGGAATGTCTACGTGGAATACAAAGAGTGCGTATCAACTTTCCGCGGCGTATTAGGTAACAGGCGAGTTTCAGGTGTACGGAGGCGTTCAACGCGCTCACCAATCTTTACAATCGTTGGTACGACCGACAACAGTTGTCACCTCGCTTCGTTCAGATCACTTGGAGCAACGCGATATGTGGTCCGCTGTGGACATCCATGGTTTTGTATTAACGGTTTGCATTCAGAGGAATTTGTGCGATCGAAATGTACGCGCCCCAGTACTTGTGGCTTGTTGCACCCGTTCAAAAATCCAAAATGTCCAAAACAGGCACAACGATTTGAAGGTAATGTTGAGCAATTTGACTGGCCAAATCGCTTAGCCAAAGTTATGGGACGCGAACGCGTGCGGCTTGTTTGAACTGGATTAGGTAAGCAAAATTGCCCATTCGGGCAAGCGGGCATATCTCCCGGAACTGATGCGATCATTATCGAATTCATGGAAGCGTTGAATGTCAGTTCCAACTTCATTGACCAATTGTCACACTCGATCGTGGAAGCGATAATGAGCAGTTATTATTTTCGCCGTACAGCGTTTGCATTGAATTTAGTTGGTTCTCGCCAAAGCATGCCGTTGGGGTTTTGCACGTTGGGCATTGATGGTGATCGGCCACCGGATCGTCCCGTCTACGAAAGTGGCCGCAGGTGAGCAACAAGTTCATTTTTGACATACTATTATTGCCATTTGGGGAATTCGAAGTCTGTTAATCAGGACGTTACTTTTTCTCTGCGGAGGTTTCTCATTTGAAAGCTTAAGTACGGTTTTCACTTTACGGAAACGTATAAGCAGACAAGAAAAATGCTCTTATCACGTCAGTATTTCTCGATCGATCCTTATGAGGCAGTATTTAAGTCGTTCTTTTAAAACGTAAGTGAACAAATGGAACATTTTAGCCGCAGATTAAAACCGTATGCTCAAACAAATGCCCTTATTACGACGGGAGGTTTTGCTGAATTATGTTTCACCCAGCTTTGTCATAAAATGAAGTTAATTCTGGCTGTTCAAGGGAAACCGCGTCTTTATTAATAAACTCTTTTCAGGCATCACTGTCGGCTGTGAAAGAATTAAGGAAATAGAATGTTTACTAACGGTGCCGTTGATCATTACCGTCTCAGATGACTGAACGCCCTTCTTTAATAACTGCAAGTAGGAAGCGAAAGTGGTTTGGGTGATTGAAGATAATTTAATTTGGAAAGAGACTGCCAGAACTTTCCGGGAAAGAATTCTCTTTGCCCATTCCGGTTACGGCAGGTATGTCGTCCCCATACCTTTTTGAATATGACAGCGCTTGCATTATTCGAACTCCTTAAAGCGCTGAGCGTCCTTTCTTCCACAGATATCTCAGCCCCGGAGAGCAGGACAAAGTGGGCCAACCAAAGGGGATCTATTGTGCTGCGAGTGGAAATGGTTTGCTTTCAAGCAGGCCTAAGCAAAAGAGCCGTTGGTACCCATTTCATTTCGTAACAACAAGCGAAGCAATAGCATTTTGGAAGGCGCAGTTTCGTTACTTGCAAATCATTTGAATTGCAACCGCTACAGATGGTGCCGTTTCAGAAAAGCCTAGGCGACTGTAGCCAACTGGTTGCAAGACTACGCTACTGTGCCAGCGGACGACTTAGGTCGACAAGAAGAGCGTCCGTTGGAAACCATCTCACTTGGTTATCCAAAATGGAAAAGAAAGACGAACAACCGGCAGCACGATAGGACAGGAAAGTGGGAGATCAGCGTTCATTACGCTCAGGTCAATTGAGCACTTCGAAGTCATCGTCGCTTTCAGCAGTATTATCCAAGACAAGAAAATCTAAAAGACGCAGTCTCATACGCTTGCTCTAATATTGTTCAGTCAACGACGACGCCTACCGGAAGTTTTAGCTGAACTGTCTTCGCCGTAGGGGACGAAGGGTGGCCAATTGTCCGGACGAGAAGGCATTATCTCGAACATTGTGCAGGGCATCTTTGCGTGAAGCTACAAATGCAGTCTCAACTTTTTTAACGCCTACGGTAAATTCGTGTTTTTCGCAACTTACAGTTCTGACCGTATCGCAGAAGTTGTTGAACTCGTTTTCTGTCGCGAAGAAAAACGCTAACGCAACAGAGGGATCAATATCCTCAATTGGCATGTGAAGTATAGCCAACGTGTGGTAGGACGAATCGTCAAGCAGGTCTCTATCCACGTTCAGGTCAGCAACCGACTGGCACTGATGCGGATCTAAGTAAAGTAGATTTTCGCCAAAATGACCAATAAAGTAAAGGGCGTGATTGGGACGACCGCCGAGCATGCCCAAACTATTTGGACTCGTGAACAATTCCTTAAAAAGATAAGAGCATCATAAGTGGACATTCTGCTTTGGCAGCGAACGTTACCAGAAGCGCTGGAATGTAGCAGGAATTGAGTTGGGTCAGTCCTAGCCGAAGGGGGATAAGCAGAAGCAACGGTCGCCATTCGACAACCGGCACAGAGTCATGAACAGAAGAACTTCCATTTTCAGGCAATTCATTGTTGCCCATTTTATTATTGGGATTCAGATGCCCATCAGCGGTACCGTCTTGCCGCGAAGCGAACGACAAGCATGTGCGCATAACGTCGTCCAGAAAGATAATATTATCCATAGCCACGTGAACTGCCAACGAGGACCATTCGTCGTGTACTGCTAGCTTTTTCATAACGTGCGCAATTGTGCTTGGCCCAAACCATTCTCCAATTGCTTTTCCTTCCGTTTCGCCCATTTTGGCTGGAATAAATTATGCCTATTGCCATGCGGGTAAACGATAGTGGAATTCGGGGAACGTGCAAAGAACATTATTGTCCAAATATTCCTCACCACTGGTAAGTATGAAATGGGAAGTTTTGCTATAAGATAATAAAAATTTGCCATTTCACACCTACCAATCCAACAATTAGGGGTGAAAAACAGATCGTTTTGCAAAATGGGAAGCGATATACGTGGCTTGGTGGCCTTTAAGAACCACCGACGCACTTCGCGAACCAAATTTGCATGAACAGAACGTAAAGGCCATTCAATGGTGGCCTGCGGTCGCCGCACATAGAGTTTATGCAAATATGATTCCTGAAAACAACGCAAAATGTGTCCGACGTTGTTCATTGCCTAAGAGTACTTGCCTATGTATGGTTATTCATTATTCTTACGTTTTAAATGAACCATTACTTTTGCAAGAGCGTAGTCATACGCAACATGTTATTCGAAAAATATGCTTTTCGGTGGGAGCAATTGCTTAGGTGTTTGGAAAGAAGCTGAGGTGAACTACCGATTTGATGTATGGAGTAGCAAGCATTCTTGTTATCTTGAAACATGCTCAAAATTTTGTAGTATTTTGGCTCCTTATGGAACACGTCCAAGCACCAATCTGAATAACACGAAATTGAGTAAAGTAAGCAATTGCGTATCATTGCCTAACCTCTTCCGAGATGTCTGTTAATCATCGCTTGCGCAAGCAACATCTGACCACAACGAAGCATGCATCCCCAACCTTGATCCGTCGTTGGGCCGGTTCCTCCTGAAAGCAAACATCTAAGGATGAACTGCACGAAAAGTACTTGTTACGGATACAAGATCGCTCACACGCTATAGATACGGCAGAAAGAGAGCAACTGAGAATAGAAATGTTCCCACCTATTGGAGTGAAATTTTTTCGGTACGTAAACCAAGTTTTGGAATAGAGGTCCTTGCTGATCCGCTCGAAGTCTGCAAACGTTAGAATTACGAAACGGATGAGTACGTCGGCCTTGAGCAGACAATTTGACAACAACTTTAGAGCAATATGCCGCCGGAAATGGAAAGAAAAGAACTTTAATCTGGCAAAGATTAGCAGCTTCAAGTGCTCAATCGAAAGTGCTTAGAACAATGTACTCCGTTAAGACTGGTCTAGCAAAAAACCCCACGCCATCCGATTTGGCAATGACGTCACTATTGTAGCAGTTCACAATTAATTTACCGAACTATTACGCGAAAATTATTGCCCCATTTAACGCGGTAAATATGCTTCCGTTGATGGCAATACTGAATGCTGAAGAACTTGCATCAGCACATGGAAAGCTTGGAGAAAAAGCGCAATTACTAATAATGCAATTCGCGAAACTCCCATGTCGAAAATGTTAATTCTGCCAAACGTTATTTTCGAACGAAAAGCTGAACAGATCTCAAGTCACATCTGTCGAAATGAGAGCATGCAATAAAGGATGGCACGTAAGTTCATGTGTGCACTGCACATGTGCTCAGGTAAGCAATGCCCACCACGAGATTTGTAAATCAGCGAATTTTAGATTGCTTTTTAGCTTGGTCCTATCTTTAGTTAAATGATTTTCACTTGCACAAATAAGTGAGAGCTTGAAGAAATACATCTCAATTCGTAAACAAGAGCTCATTAACAGCCAGAAAAGAAAACTTTAACGTAAAGAGGTGCCAACTGGTGTACAAAAACGCATCCCCGTGCACAAATGGCATTTTAAAAAAAGCAAAACTGGTTCTGGCTATTTTTCTCCTCTTCTATCTCAATCCCTGCACGGCCACGTGATCGCTTGCGTAGCGCCCGAAGTTGGCCAAACAGACGTCAACACGGAAACAATTTTGGCTTACGTTTTACGTCCTTGTTAGTAATACCAGTTACGAGAAATAAAAAGCAAGCTGAAACTCGGACATGCATCAGTTTTAAAAAGTTGAATTCTAGTTAGTTGTGGAGACTACGAAGGAATTGTTAATGCTTACGAAAATCAACAAGGCATTACAAAACATACAGACAGCAGCAAGGAAAGCAGGTAAGCGGCTAACGGAACAAACTCATACAAGAAACGTTGTACTAAGCTCGGTTGGACGGAAAGTTTTGCCGTTCTAAAACCTTGAATGACAGGCATGCTACCTTTCCAAAATTAATTCATCGTACATCCAATAAATGCCAATGATACGCTAACACTAGCTACAGACTATTTATGAAGAAACTTACGCCCAATCGTTGGCGGCGCAATGGTCTGCCGAATCGCATTGTTTCAAATCTCAGCAGAAGGGATCCTTGAAATAATCTTGGTGCTTATAAACTACTCTGAAACTTGGCGGCCAACCGGTAAGACTTTTACAAAGACACGCACATTGGACCAATGTAAATGGGGAACTCAAAAGAATAATTAGTTTCTTTAATTAACAATGAGAGAGAAAAAAGGCAAACCGCTAAGATTCAACATGTCCAAACGGAAAAACAAAAGAGTAAGTTCGGAAGGACGATTCAAGCACACCTGATAAATCAGGGTCCCCATGCGGACTTACCGTTGGACTTAAAGCAACGGCCTAATATCCATACGCAATCGTGCCTAAGAAGCATTTCTCTGTCTTCAGCTTCCAAGAAACCGTGCTCAAAATTTATGCACCATGGATCCAACATGTCGTCAACGTCGACAACCTATAGTGCCACCTTCTGCAGGTGACCTTCTACTGGGGCAACCCACCGCAACGAGAACGGAACTGCAAAGTAAAGGCCAAATGGATACATTTAGACACGTCAGAACAAGCGTACGTCCTCTAGGTAACGCCGGAAACGTTATTCGAAGTAACGTAAGCGAATACCAAGTGCGCGAACGCTGCGCACCATTGGGGAAACGTCCAGTGTATCAAAGGTTTTCAAGTTCAGTTGAGCAAACACATCTGGTTGGAAAAGAGGCGGCTCGTTGCGATCCACTGGGTCGCAGATTTGCCGATTATACCTTATACAGTAGAACCTCCCGTATCCGAACCTCCCTTATCCGGAACCTACCGTATCCGGAATCGTCCGCGAGAGCAATAGACTGACTGTATGCAGTAAAGATATCCAGGCTACCTCATCACCGGCTATCGTTATAACGTATTTTCTTTTTTCTAGTAATTTTTCTTTCGGTTATGGTGCTAAATTTGAAATGCTGCTCTTCTTTCGAGGCTAAGGTTTGCTGATCAGACAAACCGTTTTGGTTCGTCTGCTTAGAAGCAGCATTGACGTGGTTCGAAGAACAGTTAGAATGTGACACAAAAAGCCTTTTATGTTTAAAAAATATTCGTGACTTGGGGGCTAGTAAACGCAGAAGCGTGTTCAAGCAGACCTTGCTAACTAATTTTCTAAAATAAATTTGAGATTTTTCCTAATATCCTCATGCACTTTACTGTATATGCACAATGATTCGCTGGAACGCAGGTGGAATTCGTGGAAAAAATTAATGCTTTCTTGGAAGTAAGCTCCTGTTGTTCATGCTAATTGAAGGCTGTCTAAGCATAATCCAGAAGCTAAGCCTTGATTGATCAAAAGGAGTATGTCACCAACAGGAACAATTTCGTCCAACCATTTCTGAGCATGCTAACTGTAACCCCTCAGAAAATCAGCTGCTGTTGGTCGCAGTCTGATGTTTGTCAACCAGAGCTTAGGTACTATCTCAAGTTTATGCAGCCTAAACTCATCACGACCACAGGGGTCAGTGAGCAACAGGGACGCAGATTGCACCTGCATTCCAACTCAAATACAGTAGGACCTCTCATATCCGGAAACCTCCCATATCCGCGCTAACCCCGGTTCCAAGCTATCCGGATAGGGAGGTTCTACTGTACTTAATTAATGCGGTTGAAAGGAAAGTTATTATTTGCTAAGGGCTCCTACGTCGGGACTACGTGAACGTTACGTCTAGGATAGTTCTCGAGGGGGACCAGGGCTCTTCATCGGCGAACCAGCGGCTCTGGAACGTCACGGATCCACCCCACAGCGCTGTTGGGCGGAACAGCCATTCACCCACAGTACGCCTCAGATGAGACACCAAGCGTTCCGAAACCTTAAATGCCCAGTTCAACTGCAAAACATCTTCAGCTGCTATTTTCGAATCGCGGTTTTTCTTGACCTCCGCTAGTAGCAAACTCTATCCTCAAATATGCCACTTTTCGGCGAAACGTGCCTGTCACACTGTAAAGTACTCGAAAAGTAAAAGACAAGAAAGCCTGCCGTGAAGACTTAACAGCCGAGAGTGCTTCTCCACGCATCACTCATCCTGCTCTTTCGCCTTAAGCACCCCGTCGACAAGCGCAAAAGTGGACGATGCGAATTTGCATGCTCCGAGGCGCGTACTGTATACTGTACGTACCTGCATTCCATAATTTGTTCCAGTTGTTCCGAATAACGGTGGTTGTGGACGTTTTACTCCGCCCAAGCCTGTTTTCGCGTAGTGGTCAGCGAAAATAGTTTTCAACCTTTTTTCTGATTAAACTTTATAGTTTGTCGGTTGAATTATTTAATCTCTAGCTTTTCGAACATAGCGAAATTCCGCAGGACAACGTCTCATGAGACGTTGCTACAGGAGTCACCAACTGCGTAGCCATTATGCTTGAACCGTTTTATTGCTGTAGGTCTTGTTTATGCAGCAGTCGTGACGGATAATCTAGTGGACGGCTGGCCTCCAAAAATGGCTAGGACATTTCTCCTGATGGTCGTCTTGTTTAACGCTTTTTCTCCCGATCGAGGATTCTACATTCCTGGCGTTTTGCCCGTCGAGTTTAGCGAGAAGTCTACCGTTGAAGTGAAGGTATGCAATAATCAATGTGCGTTCTTTTATCCCATTGTCGCTCTTAAGGCTATTAAATTGACGAGCGTGAAAACGCAGTTGCCCTTCGATTATTACTCGTTGGGCTTCTGTCGGCCCACGGATGACTTGCGTTATAAGAAGGAGAATCTTGGTTAGTCGGCTCTTAGGAAGCTTCAACGCGTTTTAAATTACATGCCAAGTAGCTGTTCGCCTTTGCAGGAGAGATATTGCGAGGCGATCGCATCGTCAATACTCCGTTCGTTGTGCGTATGAGGGAGAACGAAAGTTGTCGTCTGGTCTGCGCGAACGAAAAGGAAAAGAACACTTTGTCCATTGAAGAGACAAGATTAATGATTCAACGTATCAAAGAAGAATATCGCGTTCATTTGTAGCTATTTTACTCGCGATTTCGCTGTTACACTTCCGCGATTTTTCTTTAGGCTTGTGGACAACTTGCCCTGCGCCACACGAGTCAAAGTAGGCAGCGACGAAGAATACACTTTAGTTCGCGGATATCCATTAGGCTTCGTGATCGGCGAAGAGGTCTTCGCTCCTCTGTTCAAGCTTGCTGCTTTTGCATGCTGTTTATGCTTCTAGGCGTTTGTAAATAATCACCTAGTTTTGTTGCTACACTACAACAAAGTCGGGTGAGCCGCTGTTCATTGTGCAGTTGCGAAAATGAGCCCAGCCGTTGCTTTATTATAGTGCCAATGCTTACCGTATCGTCGGCTTCGATGTGGAGGCGCAAAGGTTAGGTTTCGTCTTTGTTCTGCGAAGTCTTCTTTAGCCTGTTTACTTTTAGCATGGATCATTCCACATACAATGTTGCCGGGAATTCCTGCTCAGTTGCCAATAACAAGCTGCCTCAGCGTCTTGATAAATGTACTCGCTTTAGATACTAAGCGTCACCCGTTTTAATTGATAGTGGCTTAGTGAATGATGGATTCAGTGAATGAGTAGCGAATGATTTAATTGATAACAACTTTGCTTAGTTAGGTTTTACACATATTAATCAGCGCGCATTTGTTTAGCTTCCGCGAATACTTTGTACTGGTCGTATAGTGTTCATTGGCGAGAAAGCGACATTCAGTGGACAAATCGGTGGGACAAGTATCTTTCCATGCACAACACTCAGATACATTGGCTAAGCATTGTGAATTCCACAATAACTCTTCTGTTTTTGGCAGGTAAGCGTTGTCAATTCTTGCTGCGTGCCGTTCGTACAATAGCGGTCTTTAGGGGCTCTCGGTGCAATAATCATACGAATTGTGCGCAAGGATATCGCCCAATACAACAGGCTACAAGAATCGGTATGTCCAAGTTTAACCTCCATTTCTTGACAATGCTGGTTAAGGATGACGCGCTGGAGGAGTCCGGATGGAAGCTAATCCATGGCGACATCTTTCGTCCACCTCCGAAATCATCCCTGCTGGTAGCTTTAATTGGAAGCGGCATACAAGTGTTCGGCATGACGTTGTGCACCATTGGTATGATCGCTTGCTTTAAGCTCTTCAGTGATTAGTTGGCAAAGTTTGTCAGAATCAATAATTTGCTGCATCAGGTAAACGTATTGCTTTCCGTTTCCAGCTTAGCTCCTGGCGGTTTCTTTGAATCATAGGGTTTTATGAACCACTTAAACTGCACTCTCGTTTTGTGTAAGAAGTATCAGTAGGTTGCTAACCCTTCAGTAGGCACTTTACCGTAGGGTATGATGGGCGCCATGAAAACGACCATTTGTTCCCTTGCAATCTTCTTAGAGCTTTGCAGAACTTTTCCTGTCTGCGCATTGGTAAACTTGACACATTTGCATTACAACGGTAAGACGGTAGCGCCCAGCAGTTTTCAGTTTTGCTTTGATCTACCGCAGCCCCGTGTAGCTTTCCTCTATTCATTGTTTATGCTCAGACACTTTGCCACGCCAACGACGGAGCAGGTTAGCTCTGGAAGCTTCGTGTAGTCAGTTTGGGAATTAATTGACTTTAATAACCGGAATGGAACTTTGCTGGGAAAAAATAGAATTAAGATGTTCTTTGCTCAAGATATTAAAAATAGGATTTTTTATCACGGGATATGTTCTCATCATTCTTTATTCTATCATACGGCTTATTTCCCGTTGAAAGTAAATGACCATACGAAGCTCAAGAAACACAAGTTCTTCAACCTATGTTGAGACAGTGAAATAGTCATTGTACACGCTGTAGACGGGACTAGGTTGTGTCCCGAAAGCTTCGTGTGGTCATTGACTTTCAACGGGAAATAAACCATATGATAGAATAAAGAGTTCTTTGCTCAAGGGAAGACCTGCCGCGACTCTTGTCGGTCGAACTGGCTTCTTTGTCCATCTGTTCGGCAGAGAACGATGGCGCATTATTTTAGCAATTTATGCTTCATTAGAGATCGGCATGTCTGAATGAGGAATGAGGAGGATCCTTAGGGAAGCTGTGCTGCCTGCACTCCTATCAAGTCGCACTGTGCGAGCCTAACGTTGTCCATTTAGGAGAATTGGTTAGATGTGCACTTGCATTTCATTAGATTAGTGCTTAGATGAATCGTGTAGCTCAGCGCCTTATTAGTATGTTCACATGCGTAAACAGGAATTTCAGAACTGACCAAATAGTATTATTCTCCGGATATGATTCCTTTTCTTCCCTGCTTTTCAGTTTCGCAGTCTCTGTGAAGTTCGGTCTTTGCGTCTGGCGTGTCCCACATGTCGACATGAGCCCTGTGTATCCTTTGCACAGTACGGAAGGAAAGGACGGCTTGAGTATATTATAGAAAATTCCGCTAATTAAAGCACATTAAGCCCTCGTTATGGCATTGAGCTGCAAATAAATGTTAGCGATTGCCGATGGGATTAAATGGGGCCACTTCTAGTAATTTTCAATGCTGAAATGGCGCTACGGCCATATTTAAGAGTTATTGTTCACTGTTGTGAAGCATCCGTTTGGGAATGTACGAATATCCTTGTATTGCTTCACTTTAGAACCAATTGTTCTTAGCCAGTCAAGTTTTGACTAAATTCTTCTGTATTAGTTCTAGCTGCGATTGGAATGCTCTCACCTTCCAGTCGAGGAGCACTAATGTCATCTGCGCTTTTCCTGTACTGCTTCATGGGGTATCCTCGCCCGTTTCCCTCCGTGAATCCCGTTTGCAGTGTTTAAAATTTCAGCTTGTTCTCCGGCTATTTCGCTGGACGCTTGCACAAGACCTTCCGTCTGACCAACTGGAAAAGGGCAGCGATTAAGGTGAGCATTTTGAGCGTCTATTGGCGCGGACAGTTACGGAGAGCATACCGCTCCCATCCGTACCGCATTTATTGCTTAGTCAAAACTGTTCGTTATTTCAGACTGCCTGCTTGTTCCCATGCTTCCTGTTCGTGACGGGCATTGTGCTGAATCTGCTGGCATCCAGTCAGCACGCTTCAAATGCCCTGTCCTTTTCGTCAATACTTTCGTTGCTGAGCATGTTCGTTTGTATAGACATCCCTCTGGTCTTGATCGCATTTCGATTCGGTTTCCGAAAGCAGGTAGAGATATTTCGCGCTTTGGGCTATGCGAATTTGACTTTGCCATTTCAAAGCCGTACGTCAGTCCCGTCCGCACTAACCAGATTCCTCGACAAGTTCCGGAACAGCCCGTATACCTTAATTTGCTGTTCAGGTGGGTGTCGTACTCATCATTGTGGGCGCTTTGAAATGACAAGCTACCATTTCAGCATGCTCTTCGCCGGTATAGTTCCATTTCTGGCCGTGTTTTTGGAGCTCTTCTTCATTTTTTCGGTTTGTACATCCATGTCCAGTATTTCCTCTTGTTCACTGCCGAATTATAGGCAATGTGGCAAAATCAATTCTACTATTTGTTCGGGTTTTTGTTTATTGTATTTATTATCCTAGTCGTATCCACAGCTCTGGTATCCGTGGTGATTGTGTACTTTTTGCTCGCCGCAGAGGTAACTCCCACTTGTTGGCGCGCGAACTTCGCCGTCCCTATTCCATTGTTTGATAGAATTACCATTGGTGGTGGAGATCATTTTTCATCGGCGGTAGTTCGGCCATTTACGTTTTCTTGTATTCCGTGTACTACTACATGACAAAGGTAGAAATTGAACTGCCCCTTTATGGAATGATTGTGCCGTTGTTTTTCAGCTCGAAATAGTTGGATTCACTCCGAAGATACTGTATTTTAGCTACACGCTCCTTATTTCCTTAACGTTCTGGCTGCTCGCAGGTACTGTCGGTTTTTACGCCGCCTACGCTTTCGTGCGCAAGATTTACAGTGCCGTCAAAATTGACTAAACTTACGTCAACCTTGCAAAGGTGAAATCGGTTTCGCTTTTTCGTCAGCGTTTGATATGTGTATCCACTTTTTTGTTGTCGCTAATTAAGAGGCGTTTTTCAGATCGAGTAAAGCTTGCGCACCTCCGTATACTCTTCTACCTTCGATGTTTAGTAGTCCGAATAAGTTACGTGCACTCGAAAAGTCAGCCCGCTCCGCTTAATTTTTCCTGGCTTACCCAGGCCTTTTCCAATGCCTTCGCTCGCGAAAGTACGTATTCGTATTGCTTACTTCACAGTTTGTATTTCTGTTTCGTGTAGTGCGTGCCTCCGGCTTGCTAATGCTAGTTTTATTTTGTTTTCGCGTTAATTCTCCTGTTTTCTATTTCTTTTGAGTGTGTTTATTAGGACCAAATTTATTCCTCGTACGCCGAACATAATGCACTGCCTGGTGAACATGAGAACTACCGTGAAAACAACATATAACCAGAAGATTTGGTCGTAAACTCCATCTTCGTGCTGCTAATGCTAATATTATCGTATATACAGTTTAAGGCACCTTTCCTAGACGTAATTTTTTGCGAACTTTCGTGATTTTTCTATTGCTGCATCTAGCGTCGTTCTCCCTATCGACATTGTCATCCAGGCAGAAATTTTGCATTGCTAAGTAATTCATAGACGGGCAAGGCTGGTCATCTACAATGTAAAAAGCACCTTTTCCTGGGGAGACGTAAACCATTCTTGTCATCAGCGTTTCGTCAAAATTCGTTAGCCTTTGGGAAAACAGTGTAGCATGCGCCTTTGTAAGCGTGATCTTTAGGTGAACAGGTCAGCAGTGTGAAGCAAAAGCGCGAGGCACTTACATGGTGCATCACGGACGACCTTATTGTATTCCCAACACTTAGCATCTCTCTCTGCAGAGGAATGCGTACGAACGTGTCCCGATTCGATGTGCTCTGAATGGCTTCCATTGATACGAACGGTGGTTCCGAAAGTCGCAGGTGAATTTCGCCCTGGAAAGTTGCCATTGTTGCAATTTTGTCGTATGTGAAATTGATTTCCATTTTCAAGTGTATTTGTCCGCTGGTGCTCTCCGACGATTGACGAACAGTGATGGCATATTTTACTTCCCTGCAGCGTGACAAGAACTGGCGCCCTTTAGCCCGAAAGTTGCGTACCGTACCTTTTGTAGTTGGTTACCTTCAAATAATTAGAGCCTTGGAGTTCGGTTGTTCCAAAGTAACATCCTCCAATCGATAGCGACTGCAGTCGGAAAAAGCGAGGTCTCAATTCGATTGGGATCACTATCTTTCTTCTAATCGTCAAATGGCTTCTCGTACGAACCCCTAGAATGTACCTTGAGTGTACTTCTTGCGAAAAGTTAAAAGTTGACTGCAACTTGGCTGACATCGAGGAATTTGACATTTTAAAACAGTGAAATAGCTATTCTTGATTAGAGCTAAATCTGGGCTCATTTTTTCAATTCAACCTCGTATCCGTTCCGGGTTCGTCCCAAGCGAAGCTGCGTCCTCTGTTGTGGATTGTTCTGTGCAGTCAAGTTGGTGTGAATGATTTGTAACATCAGCAGTGCGGCTGGCAGAAGGAAAACACGCGAAGTGTGCCTCGATCGAGTCGCTGCTTCTCAGGCGCTCAGTTTGGGGCAGTGGTATTCCCGGATAAATTCCCGTATGGACACATTTTGCTGGTAGGATTACTTGCGCTTGGCTGAACATTACGTAGCACGGTTTGTACTCTTGCGCGTTTGCTAACTGTTGAATTCCTGTGAAACGAACACAATTGTTTTGTTGGCAAAAAGTAAGAAAGGGTTAAGTAATTGTTTTCACCTTCCTGGCCGATTTGTTCAATGATGGCAATGTTTGGATCGCCAACATCGTCATTCGAGTTTGGAAACTGACAACGAACTTGGCCAGTTAGAATGTCGCCAAAGTCAGAGCACAGTACAGGCGGGTGCCTTGGTATGAACGAAGCTGTTGCGAGTTCTCCTTTCTCTCTTCGACGGTTGCTTTCCTCAATCATGCTGTCTACCGAAGAATTTCTGAATGAATATGATATATAGTTTCATTTCACGAAGCGGTCCGTTGCTGCTACCGCTACACTCAATCTTTTGAATATACGTTGCTGAACTTAGCTTAGATGTGCTTAGACGGACGTTAACGACTCACGACGTCAAATATTTAGACGACTTACGACCAGTGCGGAATCCAACTGCCCTCCCCAACACATTTTCTTGCTGCAGTTAATTGCGAAGTTTAAACTTTCGACTTTAAACCCATAACTCTTACGTTCAGCTACCTTGAGAATAATGTTTGCATTTAAGCATTTCCTTTAGCATGTTACGGTTTCGTAATGGTGCGCAAGTGCGTACATTTTCAACGGCGTCAATGAAGCCGCCAGAATTGCTGTTTGCATTAACTGGATCAAAAACAACGATAAGTCGTTAGCCGTTTCACGCCAGTGACTGGGTTCGAGAAACCCTGATGGTTGTGGAACTGATTTTTAACAACACTTGCGAAAATCGTTGTTAGAAAAGAAATAAAGAGATACGTTGAACTAGGCGCTCAACTTGTTGGATGCTAACTTTATGCTTATTTCCGTAACGTGCAGCCGGGGAAAGAACGATAGCTGTTTGCCCTATTCGCGATAGCATTGAATGATCACACTACGTTGCTTGCTTATTCTTAATTACTGTATGTATTTGCTCTCTGAATGTTTTCGCTATTGCTTCTGCCCGACACAGGTCGAAATAGTTTATCCTTCAGGATAGGACTATTTCCGTCGTGAAGTTTATTAAAATTAACAACTGATCCGCTTTGATAATTTGTCACTCGTATACATGACAAGCTTGCAGAGTTTATTGAGCACCCAAACGCGATGGCGTCCGCAAACCTGCCAGTCTCGTTAAGTTTGCATGGTTAACTTTCACCAAGACAAGCCAGTACGTCCATTCTCATTTGCATTTCTTCAGAGGTGGTTCGTTTTGGAGTGCTTTTGTAAATCTGCTTGAACAGGAAACCACTTTATTATTGATGCAATTTTCGCTGTATATTGCTGCTTCCCTGTTTACTGCATTTCAGAGCTGCTTCTCATTGTTCCTTTTTTAGATAAAACAAAGTCAAGCAGTAATTTTCAGTGTTGTTGTTGAACAAATTCGCCGAACAGAGTGCGTGAGAATTCTATTGAAACAGTAGTTTCGGGAGCATGGCTTCACCATCGGAGATTCGTGGCCGTTCGTCGGACAACGTTAGGTATTCCTTCCAGTTTTGCTGGCTCTTCTAATAATGTTATGTTGTTCGAGAAAATCCTCAGAAAAGGGAGCTACAAACGCGTCGGTACAAAAAGCATTGAACTTGCATGACACGCTTGCCCATATTGTTGCTGTTGACGTAGGCTGCATTGGAACAACTGCGACAGAAGACGCGCGAAGCTTTACGATTGGCATCTGGCGTTGAGGCAAAGGAAGATGCAACCATCCCATTGGCCCGCTTTGAAGAAATTGAAGAAATAAGGGGCGAGGGTTTTGCCCCGAAGACATTTCGCTCATCCAGAAATCAGAAAGTAAGGGAAGATTTCGTTCATTTTAAGTAGTACTGTGTTGTGGCTTGCAAGAAGTCCAAGTCGGATGGTTCCAGTCAGCAAAGTTTATCCCCTCGCCAAGAGCCTGTCCAGCAGTCGGCATCCGTTGTCCATACGCATACCGCCGGCTCAAATCAGCAGCTGCAGAACGAACTGCTTGATGAGACGAAAGATGCAGCAATGCACTTGCCGGATACGGTTAGTAGCGTATTTTAAAATAATTATTCAAATCAAAGATTTCCATTTCAGCTGACCAAGAATAATGAATTAAGAATGGCTAGGTGGAAAGAGATTTTCTTATCGCAGCGAGAGAAAGCGCTGGCAAAGCCAGTCAACGAAAATGGATACGACACTAAAGTATCCTTTCTTCCGTCGTTCTTTCCTAACAACGCTGTACATGAGCGGAATTAGCGCTGTGACCCTCTTTATGTCATTAAATTCAACTGTACGTTTTTAAAATTCGATGCTTTGTAACGCTGTTAGTGCGAATATCGCGTTCGTAAAGTAACTTTGGCATCCTTTTCTTATTGTCCATTCAAAATCTCCCGGAAGTTGCGGAACTTTTGGATAAGCGGTCAAAACTGTTTCAAGTTGTCATAGGACCGCATGGAGTAGTTCTCAAAGGTTTTGTCGGCAGCCTAACTGCCCAGTGTACAGCAGCCGCGGCTGTTAGGAAAGCTATAGACATAGAAGGGTTAACCGATCTGTTTGGTTACCATTTAGGTCCCGTCTGGCAATTTCCAATATTTGTCTACCTCAAAATTTCGGTTCCCGTTCACGAATTATTAGATCCAGTTATTCTAATCATTGAATTTGGTGGTATTCCGGTTTTCCCGTGTTTTTGATGATGCGTGTTGTAAAACTGCAAACGACCTATCAGCGGATGGATTAGCGATTATTAGTAATATCACAGGTAAGATGTCTTATCGAAGCTTTCGGAACGACCTGGTTCCGTCGTCAATGATGGCGAAAGGGAATTGGTTTACTTCGATCGGGGATCTTATAGGCACAAAACGGGGTCAAGGCGGCAATCAGCTCGGTATGGTGCAACACCTGGTTTTATTAATAGCTGCAGTCCACACCTCGCCAATCAACACCTTGCTCACCATTAATGGTGCTATTGTGACTAATATACAAAGTTTCCTTAATCCGCCTCAGGTGGAACCGGTTCTCGCGGCAGATTATGTTCGATCGCTGAGCAAGGGAGCAGTCAATGGCATGCTCAGCGATCGCGGAAGCTTTGATGGCCTCCTCCATGATCTTCTTTGGAGCTCGGGTGTGTGGTCGGCCATGGAGGCTGGTCTGTAACCCGTTAAGTCTTCCTTCCGCGTTCTTGTATCGGGTTACACATGCCATCTGTTCACGAAATATGTGAAGTAGAGTGTTGCCCGTTTCTCCAATATAGGAGGCGTGGCAATCACACTTGATTTCGTAAACGACGCCAGGTCTGCTGTCGAATGGAACCATGGTCTTATCCGTTCTCGCGATCGCACGAATATTGTTGGAAGATTTGAAATGGACTGTGAAGTTTAAAGAACGA
Source organism: Trichuris muris (assembly GCA_000612645.2). Taxonomy (NCBI): domain Eukaryota; kingdom Metazoa; phylum Nematoda; class Enoplea; order Trichinellida; family Trichuridae; genus Trichuris; species Trichuris muris. The sequence goes on along the minus strand of CBXJ02000282.1, from coordinate 22,293,710 downwards.
CCTAAGCGTTTTATTCTTTCACCCACTACACTAAAGTATGGAAGAACTAAAATGGGTCGTTCGGGAATATCGATAGTGTCCGGGATTGCCCGTTTTCTCGAGAAGCATTGCTTTACAATGGCTTCAATGAAAGAATTTGGGTAACCGTTGTTCAATAGTCTTTTTTATATGCTTTAATTCTGAGTTTAAGTACGGGGGAGCGCAAACCCGTATGGCACGATCGACCATTGCCTTTTAGTATATCTCTTTTAACAGAGATCAAATGGTGCGAGGAAAAGTTTAAATGTCTGTCTGAATGAGTTGCCTTTCTATAAATTGTAGTTCTAAGCGAGCCTCCTTCCTTTATCACTAGCAAATCTAGAAATGGGAGTCTATTGCTACTTTCGTTCTCAATGGTTAACTTAATTGATGGAGAAAGACCGTTTAAGTGCTCCAGAAAAGCTTCCTCCTTTCCTCTTGGTGTTATTGCAAAGAAAGATATTTCTTTGCAATAACACCAGGCAGTTATAATGAAAAAATATGAAAAGATACGGTATCTTTGTTCAACGAGCTTTAATAGGCGAAGCTGTCGGAACGTACGTGTTCCGTCGTCAGCGCGATTCGTCATCAGCGTGACGGAACACGTACGTTCCGAAAGCTTCGCCTATTAAAGGTCGTTGAACAAGGATACCGTATCTTTTCATATATTTTCATAAGTATGAGACACCTTGTTACTAATTCCTCTTGCTTCAAGGCAGTCATAATGTAGGTTCGGACGCAAAACGTCACTTCTACAGTAGATCGTCCAGCGTGGACGGGGAACTAGGTAAGAAGATCCGTCATTTTCATTAATTCGACAGAAATAATTGACGCAATTAATAATGCGCATTCAGCGGCCACTTGCGCGAATGTCTTTACACATTATCGCTGACTTTAAGATAATTTTAAAATGATGCGCAGGTTGAGTTGCCATCCCGTCAACGTTGCGCTAACGTTAGAATCATTGTTCGCTTTTGCTTAACTGTCGGTCGGTTGATCTCCAACTTGCGACATGTTTCGTCGCTTTATGACTTTGGTGCGGGCGATAATTATCGCTTACCTGGGAGTGAGCATGATACGTTATGCTTTGGTGCACAATTCCTACCTGTTCTCGCCGAGGCACATACGTTCGCTTGGAGAAAAATACGCGGGTAAGCCTGGCTTGCTCTTCAGTTTTTCCGTGGGGAAGTTGCTTGTTACGGCCGACCATTCCTGAACGGCGCAGCGCGCTCATCAGTTGTGGTGCGCTTTTAGTTCTATGCCTGCGTTTGCGTCGCGGCTCCTTGGCACGCGCCTGCTTTTGATATGATGTTTGACTGCGTGGCACCCATTGGCAGGCGTACCAGCAGAGCGTATGTCATTTCGCGGTGCGACTGCTTTCACAGTTCAATTGCAACTTCTTTGCATGACGTGGCCAGTGGAATCACGAAAGTGTGATTTGCACCTTTTAGGACAGCCGTTGGCTGATTCAGTCATGGGTATTCACCAGGACCTTAACTTGGAGTACAGAAAGCATCTAATCAAGCCTTGGTCCAAGGGTTTGCTTGATCATTTCGAAAAGCAGACCTATTCTCGATCCCGTGGTTTGGCAACCGGTTTTTGGCTTCCGTTCAATGGCGGTGGTTTGGTCGGGCGCATCCATTTCATTCATATTTCCATGTTCGAGTACCTTGCTATAATTGGCTCGCCGGTAAAGACTGCGGGAACTTCAGGTCGCCTATCGCCAGTGTCCAGTTGGGCATAACTCGACGTTTTGTCCATTTCAGGTTGGCTATGGATGAACCAAACTTGCGCCGTGCTCAGTGGGTCGGTGGAACGTTCGGATGGCTTCCAGCGAGAAACGTTTGAGCCTGGTAAACACGTTCGTTTGGGGCAGTTTCAGAGTTCCATAGTTGAACTGAACGAGGATACATGGCTGTTTTGCTATGGACGAGGTTGGATTTCTAGCCGATAATTCCAGCTGATCGAGCAATCGTTTTAGGGTTTACCCCAACTGCGATACCGTATATGATGCTTCACATGGTTGGCAATGCTGACTTCTTGTCAATAATTCAGTTGACGTCGATTAGCATGCAAGCAGTTGGTTCCGAATGGTATAATTCGGCGAAAATGTTAAGTGGCCAAGTGATGGACAAGTTCAAGTGGAAGTAGCGGTTGCAGTTGTCCTTGAAGTCACATTGTTGCGTTAGTAAGACTCATGTAGTATTAGGTGTTATGCAGTATCCATTCACTCGAACAAAACAGTAGCATTATTCCATTGTTGTCGACTCTACAAATACATATGGCTTTCTCATGCTGTTGGTAATCCATTGTTCAATAAATCATGTTATCAATCCCATAGCATTGCCGTGCTGGTGATTCCCCTATGCTTTTGAGAGGCAGCAGTCCGTCAGCTGTGCGAGTGAACAATAAGCCCGGCAAGTTCGATGGGGTTCCTTATTAGTGTTGCTTGATAGACGCGAAGGCAACTGCTACGTCAGGCTGGTGCTTGGAGCTGAACTTCTTATGTGCCTCCACCAATCATTTCTGTGAAACTGTGCAAATTGTTTCCTGCCTAAAAGTGAGGAGTAAAAGTCTTAATTTTGAATGCGCTGATCAGAACTTCCAGCCATTCAAAACTGGATCTGTTGTGTTATCTGACCACGTACAGTATAATCTGTTGCTTGCTAACGCGATCTTGATACGGTGTTTTCTGATTTTTGGTCTTAAACCGAGTTACTGGCTTTGGATATTTCTGGTACATTTACTCTGCTTCAGTGTGAAATGATCTATGCCCGTTGAGCAAGAACGAAATGTTTCAACCTGATTATTATTATACTATAGTGGACAGATAACAGAGGGGACCCCAAAGGTTTAACAAGTTTGAGGAAAAGAGCGGGCACAAAATCCACTCAAAAAACAGATGTAGTCTTTATATTGCCAATTGCCGTTGTACGCAATTTCTTCCTCTAACTTTCAAGGACAAAGTTTACGGAGCTAGCAAAAGTAAGCTAGTGTTCCGTTCCCTCTGCTCAATAAAGTACACACCACTTTGCTTAACAATGGCATTTCGGGGCTGCTGTACTGTTCACACAACTACTGATAGTCAAGTTAGTTTCTCGGCTAGGCAATGTCCACTAAGCACATTGTTCACAATGGGGTTTCCATTTTGCCTGACCAATGTATTGCCGCAGCTCGTGTAAAGCAAAATCCCTAGGAAGCAGAGATTTGGCAGCAAAAATTGACTGCCTGACCTGTTGGTTTCTACTCAAGAAAGAAGCACGCATGCTCCTTTCTTTTTACTTCGCAAAACGCAAAAGCTTGTTTCCCTCCAAAATTGAACAGCGCGGAGCTGCTGAAACTTAGATGCCCGGGGAAGAAGTACGATAATAATTTAATTTTCAATGCCACTTTGCAAAGCATGCAGTTGCGCAGTTTTTGGATTTTCCTTTGCCGTTAAAATCTCACGCAAAGCAAGTGTGCCACCTTCGACAAAGGAACTAATTTTGAGATGAGACAGGCGTTGGTGAAGCGCTTTAGGTTTCCGTAAAAGTTGCTCTAAGGTTTACTAAATTCAATCCGAGGAAAGAACGGGCCACGAGGCTGCTGCCTTTGAAGCACTTGTCACCAGACCCTTTTGCTTACCTAAAAATCGCTTTTATTTCGCTACTGGATTACTGTACCGTTTTAATTCTCCATGGATCTCCACCATTAGTCCCTGTTCCGACACCCATTTCAGCTTTATCCTAGCCGGAATGGCAGTATACTACTCGATTGTTTTGGTCTTTATTGAGTGCATCATTTGTACTTCCCACAGTGTTTGTGAATGTACGTTAAATTTGCATCTGAACTCATGGCTGACCATTTTCTTTGCATCTCGTCTATTATCTTTCATGCTATCCGCTAATAAGGGACCTTTGGTATGAGATTCGAAACGGAGCGGTATCCCTTAATTGCATTTCATTTATCGGATATCCTGTGCTGCATGAACTACTCCGTTTCGCTTTCCGGATTTTTGTTGGCTTTCTTCCGCGGAGTTAACTGTTTACTCTCTGATGACATTGAATCATGGTGCCCGATGATGACGCTCTATCACCGATCGCTTCGTAAAGAATTGCTCTACTGACATCCGTAAACTTTTCAAGAATGACAGTGTTTTTCGTCGAGCATACCTACTTTTGCGTGCGCATCTTCTCAACTTGGCCAACTGCTAGAGTAATATGGTCGCGATCCCATCGCGGGTTTCTGCCGTTTAATAATGTTCACTTTTTTCAGCTGCGAAGTAGTTGCTCAGGCACAAGATTTTGAATTGAGCAGATGAAGAACGATTTGAGGAACGACGTTAGCGCCCTTGTTGGCTCCAATTGCAACGGCGAGCAGGTCTCGCAGTCCCCAATTGTGACGTCGCCGAAAGTCTGTGATAGGTACTTTTCCTTCTTACAAATTGCAGAACAGGCGTGTGTACTAATCGGATTATCGCTATACCTATCGTTTGGGACATGTATTAATGACTGGCGGCTGCCAAAGTGATCCTTAAGCACCCACTTTTAAACTCCTTACGAATTGTGCGATTTGGCGAGCTACTTTTGATCCGGTTAAACTGGAAGCGGTACAGCTGTGAGGGTTTGAAAAGTGTCGCTTTTTAACGTCGTGCATGATAGACGCAATATTTAGTCGTTTCGAGTTCATCTACAAAGGTGCACAGGTTACCGAAGACGTGCGATAGTAAAAACAGGTCCGTTTTCCTGAGCAGCTATGTTGGTAAAATAGGTTACTTTGTTAATTGCTGTTCTTTCTTGCCCGTACGTATCCGAACTTTTTCTTTGCCATTGAACCAATTCGGATGACCTATTGTGCCCGACATGGCCAGCACGCTGTTTGACCCGTTCTTTTTTGGTTCGACCCCAAGCTCCCTCGCGGAAAGTGGCCTCGGTACGCTTCCGCCGCATTCGGCGACTATGCAGCAGAACCCTTGTAGACTTCCAGCCTGCCAAGTCCAGTAATGCAAAATTGGTTTCCATCCGTGCGATCGATTATCGAAATTCGCGCTGATGTTCTCATTTGATTTCAAAACGAGATTACTCGTTGGCAATCGATCAATTGCGCCAGCTTGCGACAGCTTATAAAATCACCGCCTTAGATTGAACTTGGGCGTCCAATTTGTTCGTCCGGTCGTGCAAATTTGCTTTGACTGTACAACCGCAGTTAATGTAACTGAATTTTGTTCTCTATTCCGTTTCCTTCCTGGCATGGTTTTAGATTCGAGTCTGAACTGGCTCTGCGTTTTCGACTAGCGCTAGTCGATTTACCGAATATTGCGCGTGCATGCGCAATCGCATGGCTACCGTATGCCGACATGTAGTACTTGGCGATCCTTTAATCTGGAAGCGAAATATACAGTAGCTTGCCGCCATGGCTACGAGATAGTTTCTGCAGGAATAGTTGCTCGAAAATACTTTCGAAGTGCCGCAAAGATAGGATCTGTAGCGTGGACGTTTCTCCCGTTTTCAATGAGTAGGACTTGTAAGGGTACAGGACACCTTACCGCGTCCGCCGGAGCGCCGAGCAGTAGTCTCCGCTCGTTGACTGGGTGATCAGAATTCTTAGCGGTCATTGCCCATTCGCTTTTTACCATCAACCCCTTTAATCTGCTTGAGTTTATCTACCCTGGCCGATTTTAGCATTTGATCTGTCACCGTTCAATCCTCCCTCGTTTAACCGGCGACCTTGTTCTACCCAAGGAAGGTAGTCCTTTCTATGGGACCATTTTATCCTTCGTCAAATGATAGCTCTCGTAGACTAGCGACTTGATTGCTGGGCGAATTAGTCCTGAGTGCTAAGGATTCCGATCGTCCAATGAGCGAGAAGCGACTACTGACCGGCGGTCTCGGTATGGTGTCCCTGCGGTAGGGTGTCCTCTCGGTAAGGTGTCCATGCCCGACTTGTAATTCTCTTGTACCCGTTTCGCTCAAGCAAGAGCTGAAAAAAGCAATTTTATTAGCAGTAAAAAATACTACATGAGTTGAGCTTTTGGCACATGCTGTCCCGCCGAGGATGGTCAGTATATTTATTGAAATGTTTCTTCAGACCCTATTCTACTTCCGTAGTCTAGGCTGTTAGGCACAAATACAGTTCGGCATTGCATTATGTGTAACGTTTGCGTAATTTTAACTGTGGAATCTAAGGGTAGAATTTTCACGAAAAGAAAGCGGTATGAATTTCAAAGCGCAGATTGAGCATGCGATTATGCTGCCGCTTTTTGCGACAGCCAAAGGGCGGTTTCTTCACTTACCTGACCTATTCGTCTTGATGATCAGCAGGTATTCCTGTACGTGGCACCCGCGCACTCGAGCGCGTACTAAATATGTCGCCTTGTCTCTATTTCAACTAAAAACATTTGAATTAAATATTGGATGTTTTGTGTAATGGGTTTCATGTTTGATTGTGGTGGTGTTCCGGCTTTACCGTTTTTTTGATGATACCTGTAATAAAACCGCAAATGTCCTACCAACGGATGGATGGGCGATCGTTAGAAATATCATAGGTCACAAACACTTCTCGAAGCTTTCGGAACGCCCTGGCTCCGTCGTCAGCGATGTTGAAAGGGCTAGGGTTGAAGGTTTGAAACCTTTCAACATCGCTAACGACGGAACCATGGTGTTCCGAACGCATCGAGAAGTGTTTGTGACCTGTGATATTTCTAACAATCGCCCATCCATCCGTTGGTAGGACATCTGCGGTTTTATTACATGTATCATCAAAAAAAAAGGTAAAGTCGGAACACCACCACATTCAAAACATTTGCAATTATAATAGCTCATTTGCGTTTTAAGTTACTGTATGCGTTTGCGATTGTATGACGCTGTGAATTGTGCGTCTTCGTTCACGATTAACAATTGGTAGCCTGAGTTTGTGTGTACGCGTTTCTCCATTAATATAACGGCCTCACAGTAGGTGCTGTCTGGCTTAAGTGCCTTCGCATTTGTTTAGCTTTCCCAAGGTGCCATGACATGTCGTTCCGCGGCTGTGCGCAGCTTTGAAATCGCGTTGGTATGTTAATTCTGCTTGCGCCCATAACTGACACGAGGACGCATTCTTGGTTATCGCGAAGTCACGTTAATGTGTTCTCTTGCCAAAGAAACGCTTTTTGCCCAGCCAGCGTCACGATCGTTTAAGCGAACGAAAATCATTGCCACTTTTCCTCGTAAAGCTAAGCTTGCGCGTTGTGCTTACGGAAACTTGTGCGCGTAAGCATTTAAATGAGGGAATTCCTTACGCACATTATTGGCATAATCTGGCTGGAAACTTGAGGAAGAGCGCCTTAGTTGGAAGAGCCAACGTTTTCTGGCAGTGTCTTCACAGGAAGATTTTCGTTTGCCGCCGTGAGCCTAAGGTGTGGAAATTAGCAGGTATTCGCAGGCTTTGACATGTTACCTTACTGTATAAGAAGAATTCAGGTACGGTAATTGTTAAGCTACTCGGGTAAAGACCTGCGATTTCGGTTGCATTTTAATTTCCTCGGTGGCTCTCTCGTGCTCTTTACGATTTCTGTTCAAATGGGTAGCGCGACGATCGGCGCTGTGGGCGATTCGCGCAAGGCGAAGATGTTGATCAGTAGTTGAAATTTGTTCAGCGGATGGTTGTCCATTTGCGTTTAAGAAAATTGGCGACGCATTCGCGCAATTCATACTTCCAAAACTTAAGGATGCGAAAGGCCAAAGCCGTTGCGTATACCAAAGAATGCTGATTGGAAAGTTCATTTTCCCGACCTTTCTCCTCGAGCTATTCCGCCGAGGCATTCGCCAGTCTGAGGTTGTTGTCCTTCGTCTAATTGTTCTTGAATTCTCCCTCCGCAGCCGTTGTTGTACAGACAGAAGTGCATTGCGTGCGGAGGGGTCAATTGGCGCATTCATTTTGTTGTAATGTGGCAAGTTGCAAACGTTTGACCATCCACCTTTGTTTATCTTTGTCACTTGCGTAGTATAAAAGGTGTGCTTACTTAAGAGCGGTTGGCGTTTACGAAATGGGTGATCAAATAAAATGAAGCACTCATTCATAATGTACCTTATTGTGGTAAAGTGACGCGTTTTAAATTTTTGCAATCGAGTTTGCCAATGTGAAACTCCATTGATAGGTACGGTGCTTGCGTTGTCTAGTTTGTCGACACTTACGATTTGTCAGTTCATGTATTGCGCAAGAGATTTCCAGCCTGGCTTCAACGATGATGTTTGGCAAACCCCCGCAACATACGGAAAATCATCTGCGCAACGCTACGCGGTAGGGATGTTGCCTGTTCGCATCGAAGGTCGGGCGGCAATCACGCGTTTAAAGAATGGTAAACTTTGGATTTTTGCTCGAAGAAAACGGCATTGATCGTTTGATCAATTGATGTCACTTGAAGTTGGGCTTCTTCTTTCCTCCAGTGCGCTTGGGCAGATCTCGCTTCCAGTTTGCGCCGAACGCGAAGTTGCTGCGGCCATTTTCTTTTGCCTGAGGGCTTCGGTTGACCAACAACTTTTTTCAGCAAGTTTCAAGTTTTGTGGTCGCAAAATGCCAGGGACGATGGGAGGCTTTGTATGGCCTTAGCGAGTCGGTCTAAGCTTTGTAATAGGAAACCTTACGCGTCATATACGCAGATTGGAAAACGGCTCTTTATTTGTAACTAGACGGGTTTTATCTGCAGAGTTATGCAAAATCGCACGTATGTCTCCCAAGGCGAACAGTCAGTGAGAAATGTGATTTATCGCAGTATGCAGTAGTGTATCGGCTGTGTAAGAGTCCAATGTTCAACATAGATTAAGCCTTTGTTGCCTTAAGTGGACGACAAATCAGGTTGTTCCGTTTCATTACCATGTTGGCTGAACGTTGACGATATCTTTCTTTGGCTTCTCGCACAGTTTCCTTGAAAGGCCGTGCTAATGCTCTCCCATAGGTGGAGGGTTCCCCGCGTTTTTCAGTTCATTTCTGGCTTGGGCAGCAGCCGACCATTGTTGTTCAATGTTTGGTATCTCCAATGGGCGAACTTTATTCGGAGGTATTTACCTTCCGAGAGAGGTTGGTGGCGCGAAGAGTTGCTTTTCGAAACATCATCGCATGGGCGTTGGATCCCCATAGCATTCTGCTGCAGTCGGTTGACCGGCAAACGGCGGAACCATGATGTAACCTTTGCTTGAGCACTACTTTGCATTCTTGTGTGCTATCCGGGTTTGGTTCCCCTAATTGCCTGTGCGGCTGCGTTATGCCTGCACAGTTGCAACGTTAGTGAAAATTTAAAAAAAACTGAAAGTCGCTTGCCGCTGAGAACCTTTCCTGAGATTTGCCTGTTCCAACTTTAGGCAGGTCTGTATCGATAGCAAAAAACAAGATTGATTGCCGCGTTTTTGTGACGTAATAGGGTTTTCAAAGTTTGCCGACTTAGGATAGTGGCGACCCTACGGCAGGACGCTGTCCGTACTCCATAGAAACGCCGTCGGCCACGGCGCGCAGCTTCATTGTTCGTTTCTTTGGTGCATTGAAGTTGTGCCTCTGCCGTTGGCGACCTCCACTTCTTCGCGGACACTCCATTAGATCGACAAGCCGACGGGGCCTCGTTAGACGGTTCGCTTTGGTGCTTCAGTGGTCTGGCGCCCATGGCAAAATTCATTAGGACTCGTTTGTTCTTTCGCCAACGAACGTTGGCAATTCGATTTTCGTACCCTTTGCGCTAACGCGAACGAGTGGGCTCCTGATCGGCAGTCCGTGTTTGCTTTGCGCTCATTGCGATTCCCGGCCGTATTCCAAGTGACGCGGTGCGTATATTTCAGAGTTCACAAACCAACTGAAAGTGCCAAAGGACCACCCTCGGACGTGCCTCCGAAGCGTCCAGCCAAGCCGGCTCACATTGACATGGAAATGCTCGTGGAACCCGTCGAGGAACAAGTATGCACCTCTTATTTGGGCCTTCCCAAGTTGATTTCCCGCGTGACAACTTCGCAACAGCGGTGTGGTACCATCCACCTTCAACTATTCAACGAGCGACGTGGCAAAGAGGGGAAATGGTGGAACATGCGCTCCACTCGCTTCCATTTATCTTTTTCCGTTATTGTTTCTTGGAAAATCAATGGGTTCGCAGCCGGGATGTGTATCCCTCGGTATACCTGTTCAACAATTTAGGCCATTAGCCCAATGAGCTGCAAGCCGAAATAGCCCCGTACCAATTGTCCTCCTCAATAGGCTACGGGTGTACAATTGAATTGACATGAAAATTTTATCTCCCCTCTTGCGTTGGGTAAACAAGAGTGTGTAGCTGCGGTGGTTTCATTGTCCCCTTGACATAGGAGCGACGTATGTTTGCTGCCTTCCTTCTAATGCTTACCAGTGCCGGCCAATGTGCGCCCTTTGCGAGCACAAGCGAATTCCATAGGCGACCAGGCACGGCGTTGCGCGCACTTTCCTGTGACTCTGTGGTACTCTTTGTTCCACGTTGTTCCGTCGCTAAGTTAGGATGGATCACTTTTACATAGTCTTGTGATTGCTGTTTTTATGGTAAATTTCTGTTTCGTTTATTAGGACTCGATTAGTTTTATTAGAGCTAAGTGGACTGCATGAAGCTTTCGATACTAACCTGTTTAGTCATTAGAGCTCCACTACGATTCACACATTGACACTCTGGTGAAGTAACGTGATTAGCTTTGAATGTTTTCTTTAGTCAGTCTTGTTCTAATGAAAAGTACTGGACTTTTAATATATGGAATTGGACTTCACTGAAAAAGTAACGTAAAAAGAGATAAAAAAGAATTCTGCCATATATATATATATATATATACATTTGAATAATGGATTTCTCACGGGTTTCAGTTTCATATTGTGAGAAAACGGCAGAATACCCGTACGTCAATGTTTTACTTCAATAGCGTAGCTTTCGGGACCTCTCTTGGTCCCGTCTTCAGCGCAAATTCTGGACGCAACCTATCGTGCGAGTATAACAGTCACCTGTTAGCTTTAATTTAGGTGACCACAGTCACCTATTAGCTTTAATTTAGGTGAATTTGGTTTTCTCTGACCGTGTCTTCTGATAACTACTCTCATCCATCCGTTGGTTGGGAGACCGTGTCAGTTTACTCATAGATCCATCCACGTACAAACAACGGGAAAAATCCGTGAAAACACTATATATATATATATATATATATATACAGTGGAACCTCTATAAGTTGACCACTTAAGGGCGGTAAGAAATTGGTCAACATACAGAGTACTCCCTTGAATTCAGTCGTAAACACGCCATAACCCTTTCAAGCACTTTACTGAAGAAGGAATGTAGTAATATATACGAAGAAACGTTGCGAAAGTAAAATAATAAAAACTGAATTAGTATTAAGACAATGAAAATAAAATTGTGGTAAAAGAGTATTACAATCAGTGCATTTTATGGCCCGATCGTTGCACATCTAAAGAAAGTTTATCGCTGTCTGCTTTGCTTTCTTGCTGCAGACGTAAGTGGTTAACTATTGCGTTAAACATATCAGGGCACTTTTCAGCAATAAATAACTTCAACTGATGTAGTGAATGGCGAACATCGTCGGCTGTTAGTGTCTTTTCGAATTCTGTATCTCTATCGCTTTCTTCTTCTTCTTCTTCTTCTAAATCATCAGCTGACTCATGCATTTACCGCACGTCGGACAGTACTGCTTGAAAAAATAAGGTTCATTGCAAGTCACCAATTCATCATCCATTGTAACGATTGCTTCGAAGTCGACTCCTGGGAATATTCCCATATTGGGTGTACTGTCTGAGGAGGTCGTAATGACTGTTTCTCGATTTGTAACAAATCCAACTTTTTGGAAGCATTTCGTTATTCTTTCTGGTTGTACTTTGATCCACGCGAAACTGATGCGTCAGTTAGTCAAACGAAACCAGGTTAGTCCTTTGAGTTTTGGAAACGATTCAGTCCAATAGCTATGCCCGGTAGTGCATCCTTAAACGCTTTGATGACGCCTTGCTGCTGTATGCACAAGCAAACTTCACTTTGTAATATTCACGGCATTCTGCTGGTCAACTTGAGGAGGTCAAGACATGTAGTAATTAATAGCCAGTGTCTCAGCTATGGTGATCAATGTACAACTTACGGAGGTGGTCAACATATGCAGCTAACTCTCCTATGCTTCACAATGGCGGGTCAACAAACCAAAAAAGTGCGGTCAACATGAGAATGGCTGTCAACTTATAGAGGTGGTCAACTGTGGAGTAAAAAACTTCTTTCACCCCGTAAAATTGAAAAAACTTCTTTCACCCCGTAAAAGAAGTTTTTTCAATTATATATATATATATATATAAAGTTTATGCACGGTATACACCCCGTCTCGTAAAAAACCTTTTACTTGCGCAAGCTTTCGGGTACCACTCATGTACCCGTCATCAGGCGAATACAAAAATGTGTACACTGCCCTGCCGGTCAACGGTTCAGCAAGCTCCTCTGCTAGACCGTCCGGGCTGGCGACATCAGCTATCAGGTACTACTCCTGTACCCGTCAAGCGTCCGTCGCTCGCCCAGTCAGTCCTGCAGAGAGCGAGCATCCCCACCGACCGACCGGGACAGTGACACGACACCAAAATGAACAAAACGACAGTAAACATTACGCCCGTCGGTGTCTTCTGCTTTAAAGCAAACGGGTTTTTTAAAGTCACGCTCCCGGTCTTCTCCAACTTTCATCTTTGTTCCCATCCGATGAAGAAAAGAATGAAGATTTTATATATATATATATATATATATATATATATATATATATATATATATATATAATTGAAAAAACTTCTTTTACGGGGTGTTGTGCACATATGCGATCATCGATAACACGGATTTTTCCCCGTTCGAACCTTTTTATTCCAAAAAAGGTAAGATCTCCAGAGCTTTCGGGCGCGTACCTTGCGCCGTCTTCAGTGGGAAAATAAAATATCATTTCGTCGACTGCCCAGCCAGTCAACGGATAAGCAAGCTCATCCGCTAGACCGTCCGGGCTGGCAACATCTGCTATCAGGCACTACCTTGTACCCGTCCAGCGTCCGTCGCCTGCCCATTCAGTCTCGCGGAGAGTGAGCTTCCAAACCGACCGACCGTGACAGTGACGTAACACAATATATATATATATATATATATATATATATATATATATATATATATATATATATATATATATATATATATATATATATATAGTGGAACCTTTAGTCCGTGTGTTGTTCGCGTTCCACCTTCAGCGGAAAGATATATGCAGGTCGAAAAATTCCGGCTCTGTCGAGGAGTGTGTGCAGGCCCCTCCTGGTGTAGCGCGAGTCATCTGCTATAATCTGACGTTATTCGAGACATGTAAAACATAAGAAAGCGGAAGTTTGGCCTGGACATCCTAACGGCATGCATTACGCGAGGACAGACCGTATGCGTATGTGCAAGTCGTTCTTCGTATAGCGCGAGTGTCCTTTCCTAATAGTAAATAAAGATGAGCAAACAATTGAAGAAGTAGGAATTGCTTAATTAATAATTATATGCTACAACAAAGGGGACATTTGGCACTGAAGGCATTGGCATTTTTTGTAAGTTCAGTCATTTATTTTCATGTTCTTTAATTTGAATTTGGTGATATTACGTCAGATGCATTGCGCACTATGCGCCGTTGCTGATTGCTCAGATCCCTTATCAGTATTGAACATTTTCTGACGACTGTTCACGCGTCCAGTTGTAAAATTACGAATGAGTAAAATCGGTATCGCATTAGTGAGGTTGGTCCTGGATTTGTGAGTCGCGTTTCACAGGATCACGTTGTACTAGGGAGACGAGAGTTATACATCTTTTAATGGACTGTTTCGTTTGTGAACCTTTCGGGGACCTATTTTGTCCCATCATCAGTGGTTTTTGTTTATGCTTTGTTGACAGGACAAGGTATGGTGTTGCAAGAACTGCTGGTCATTAACAACAACAGAAATGCAAACGCACATGCCCTTTACCACATCATTTGTCTTCAATGCACAGCAGATTCCCCGTACCCGCGGTGAACCTTAGAACCGAACCGTTGAATATAGGGAGACCTACTGTACATATGCGTATACGAGGGAGTAAAGTTTCGTTGTGTGAAATCGCGTACAAACGGGACATGTTTGACATAATTCTTTCTCTCTCTGTATATATATATATATATTTTTTTTTCATGAAGTTGTCTTTTCACGGATTTCTCCCGTTTTGTTCTTGTACGTTGGAAGATCTATAAGTAAACTGACACGGTCTCCCTACCAGCGGATGGATGAGAGTGGTTATAAGAAGACACGGTCAGAAAACGACGTACAGGTTTTGTCTCGGATATTTCGGAACGCTCGAGTTCCGTCTTCAGCGAGCAAGAGCAACTTTTTTACTGCGTTGTCGGGTTAAATACGAGTCAGAGACAAGGGTGGAAGTAATTACAGGTCAGCTCGGTAGGATGCAACATCTGGTTTTATTTATAATGGAACTCCAAACTTTGCTGACCTGTACACCCTTGTCGCGGTTGATGCAACTGTTATGTCTTATGTAAAAGGCTTCTTTAATCCGCCGCAGGTGGAAACGCTCTTCACGGCAGAGAATGCGCGGTTCCCTGTTGCGAAGTGACAAGATCAAGGTTCCACTGGATAGGAGACCGGGCGTCGTTTATGAAATCAAGTGTGGTTGCCACGCCTCCTACATAGGAGAAACGGGCAAACCTTTACCTGATAGATTTCATGAACACACGGCTGCGCTGGTCCGATACAAGACGGCGAAACGAAGACTCAACGGATTACCAACGCAACGCCGTGGACGACCCCAAACCCGCGATCCAACCAAGATCATGGATGAGGTAATAAAGGCTTCCGCGGTTGTTGAGCATGGCCCCACATGCCCACTCGACCTACAACCGCGCATTCTCTGCCGTGAAGAGCGTTTCCACCTGCGGCGGATTAAAGAAGCCTTTTACATAAGACATAACAGTTGCATCAACCGCGACAAGGGTGTACAGATCAGCGAAGTTTGGAGTTCCATTATAAATAAAACCAGATGTTGTATCCTACCGAGCTGACCTGTAATTACTTCCACCCTTGTCTCTAACTCGTATTTAACCCGACAACGCAGTAAAAAAGTTGCTCTTGCTCGCTGAAGACGGAACTCGAGCGTTCCGAAATATCCGAGACAAAACCTGTACGTCGTTTTCTGACCGTGTCTTCTTATAACAACTCTCATCCATCCGCTGGTAGGGAGACCGTGTCAGTTTACTTATAGATCTTCCAACGTACAAGAACAAAACGGGAGAAATCCGTGAAAAGACAACTTCGTGAAAATCTACGCCCCCGTTAAAAGACATCCTGTCTTTCGATATATATATATATATATATATATATATATATATATATATATATAGAGAGAGAGAGAGAGAGAGAGTGTGTGTGTGTGTGTTGTTTAAGTAAAGTAATGAGATCATACCCCGTATTCAGAAACTCTCTGTTCAATATATATATATATATATTTATATTTATATTCTGCTCTATCCAACCCCGTGAATTATCCTATCTTTTAACTTGATTATACCGCTAGGCCATCTCTGTAAAGCTCTCTTTCGCGATTGTTCGCTTTTGGGGCTTAGACCTTTGTGGTCCCTTGGGAATGTAGTTGTACTCCAATGGAACACTGCGAGGCGACGGAAATTGGCAATTCATGGTCGCCTGCGTTAGCGCAAATCTTCCGGCAATCAGTTGGGAAACGATGACGAGTTGCGAAAGCGAAATTGATTGCATATGCTCTCTCCTCTATTTCTGTCTCTCCCTCTCTCCATCATCGCCTTGGAGCGCTTAAGTTGCGAATTGGTCTGTCGCGATCGCTCCATCGTTCAAAACGTGTAATCTGGCTTAGCCGGATGGACAGATATCTGACTTCCATAAAAGGTGACCGTTGTTATTTTCTTCTTTCGGCTATTTTTACCCGGACGGATGGCCCCGAAGGCTAAAAGGCATTCCGTTGGACGCTTGAAAAATGGTCCAATTGGGCCCCTCGTACTTTCGTAGCGGTTCCTCGTCCATTCAGTAGCGTGCTTTATCAATTCCGAGTTGCAGATTTACGTTTGCCGGAAGATGTCAGCTGTATTTTTTCCAACCGTCAACGTGGGCGTCGTAAAAAGAAAGCACATGTATAGCATTCCTCCGTAGGCGAGTGTTCGTTTTCTCAGAACAACCTCTTTATGCCAGCAGCTTCGCTGCCGGCCGGAACGTGGCCATCAGTTGCCAAAGGTGTATGTGAGTCGGTTGGTCACCAATACATGTTCGGTCGAACGAAGCCATTGTGCTTGACACGACATGCGGCCCTCCTCCGACCAACGGTTGCGTGCCCAAGTGGCTACTCGATGGGCGAAAGGCGAGCGGCGGAAATCAATTCCCCACTGCTTTGTAGCATTTCAATTTTCTGATTGCCCCTTAATCGTTCAGCCTTTGTGGATGGCCATTAAATTTCCAATTTAACGTCGCGTTTAAGTTTGTAGTTCCTGTACGATTCTATAATTCCCAGAAAAAGAATATATATATATATATATATATATATATATATATATATATATATATATATGGTCTCCAATTATTGTTTGTGATTAACTTTGTTCCTTTCTTCTTCTTCCTCTTCTTCTTCTTCTTCTTCTTCCTTGGCCCTCCCTTTGGACGGCTGCTCAAGGGAGAAGTGCTCTCCAGTCTTGTTGAGTACTAGAAAGCAAGTTGCTTGTTTGAACAAATCTCAGCTGGAATGGAAAACAATAACCGAGCCGTTCGATGGGTAGCCTCTGACTGGTTGGCCACCAGACAAAGCAACATCTGCTGCGTCCATCATTTTCGCATAGCTGGTGCTTTCGTGCCATGCTGGCAGCTGACTGGCAAGAGTTGTTCGCCCCTTTGCCCTTTTGCCATTTGCAAACGTCTCCATAAGATCGGTGCCATTGGATACCTCGTTGACCGTCGGTCAGATTCGGCTACCTTTGGTCAATCGTTAGCGCGGTGCAACTTCATGTTCAACAGTGGATTCACCTTTACGCGCGCGCGCGCGGTGATTGTCGTCCGTGGCGGCAGCATCTCTTATATTATCTAACATTGCAATTCCTCTTACGCACATTGACCAATCAACCGTTCGCGCAGACGGCGCTTTTGGCGGATGAGCCTTTGCCTGCCTACTTCGTTCTCGTATGCATACGCCTTCCTGCAAACTGACCCCTTCTTTCTTCAGGACCTCGAACAGAGCACGTGGACTTACCTGTGCGTCTCGTTGAATAAGGTAAGCCTGTGTGCGCCCTTCGGCTCCTTTGGAATGTACCCTCCGGATTTGCCGTGTGCTTTACGTCCCAACGTAAGCGGGTGCCGGTGGGTGGACGAAAGGCTGCACAGACTGAAGGCAGTCACTCACAGTACCACAGAAAGCTTGAGCAGGCGCTCTTCCTGCTTTACGAACAGCCGAGGCAGCTTTGCCACCCCAGTATCGTTTCCGCTGGCGTCAAATTGACCGGACAATCGGGCCTGCCCTTCCAACGGACTCAATTCTTGTTCGGCGATGCTACCGGTCGTGTATTGATAGATGATTGGGCCGCTTT
The DNA here is from genome assembly GCA_000612645.2 of Trichuris muris. Lineage (NCBI taxonomy): Eukaryota > Metazoa > Nematoda > Enoplea > Trichinellida > Trichuridae > Trichuris > Trichuris muris. Next base: position 22,276,116 of record CBXJ02000282.1, on the reverse strand, counting down.
GTGGTTAGGGGGGTCAATTTTGTCGAAAGCGGCGTATACTCCTGCTTCATTGATCCTCCTTTGAACCGTGGTCGCTCTGTTGGGCCTTTCGGTTGGCGCTAGCCTGAAGCCACGCTTGTCCGATCAACTTAGTTTTGCGTAAATTGAATGCAGCAACTTTACCGCCCTCGAACATGACCGTCGGTCGTTTCCGAGGCGATTTGATAGGCAGTTAGGGGTAAAGTGCTTCCAAGTTGACCGCGCGTCACCCCTGGTTGGTGTTCTTGAAGAAAGAGGTTCCAGTGGAGCGCCTAATGCGCGTTTTTAGGTTTGGGCACTTTTCAAAAGGTGGGAGCGATCGTTTTCCGTGCGCCACTTCGACGTGGTAACCCTTAGCAGCTTCGGAGCTTGCCCTTCGCTTTGGACCGCTGCAGCAAAGCGCCTATTTATTGTTTTTGGCAACATTCTCTTCAGTCTACGTTCTTCTGACTTGGAAGGCACCCATGTTCCGTTTGGTCACGGGCCAGCGAACCAAAGGCAAGCTATCATGGCCAAGTATCGACCCACCACGTTGGACTTGCTCGAACTTGCGACAGCAATGGTTGTCGTTTGCTGCACGGAGCATCGTTTGTCTCCTTGGCGTATTTTTCATTTATATTGCATTATTCGACTGGAGAAGAGCGGCGCGAAACGTCTACATGAATGGCGAATGATTGCCCCTTCCGTCTGGACGTTCGGACGCTGAAGAATATTAGAAATTGACGCGCGCTTTATTGTTCATTTCAAGTGAAATCGTCTGCAAGTTGCGGGCTTTCTCTTCATTCATTCTCTGCCCAACGCTTTGAATGGAAGGAGCCGTCTCGGGGCGAAAGGAACCTGCAAAGCGTCGTCACCTTCCGCCTGGGAAAGTGACATCCGGCCGCTTCTCTTCCTTGATCGTCGAGATTCCACATGTACCATAGTTGCTTGTATGCAAGTGTCAGTGTGCCTTGGCAGCCGTAAGATGCGTTTCAAGCGTTACGTTTCTGCCCCGCCGTTGAATGCAGTTGAGCAGCTGGGCGGTTTTCGCTTGGCCACTCAAGAGCTGTTCACTTCTCCATTGGCCATCTGAATGGGCAAAGTTTTTTAATATTTTTTCATTGATGCAATCTCCTGAATGGCGCGGCCCCCGTTTCTTCGTAACCCGCCCGGCCTGCGCAGGCGCCATTCGCTAGCGTCGGCTCATTACCGTATGGCTTACCGGCTGTCACTTGGCAGCGTTTTCGCCTGCAAAATTCGCAATGGAAAGTTGGGGCACAGTTGTTCCCCTTACGCCGACTGCAACGTGGAAAGCGGAAGTCGTTGTGACGAGATACCAACGTCTGTGGCCGTTGCGCAGCGCCGCGGTTTTTAGGCCCTTTTCCCATTCCTTAACATGCAAGCAGCGGCACCAAAGCGTAAGCCGCTCCGCCAAGCGAACGCTGAGTTGGGTTTGGTCTTCGTTTGCTTTTTGCGGGTTTTCAAGTAGTCCGACCTTTCGCCCCGTCTTGTCTGCCACTTTGGTCCGAATTGCTGACGTGCTGTTATTTGGATTTTCAGATTCCCGGATACGGCTTTGGCATAGCCGTTAGCGGCGGCCGCGATAATCCGCACTTCAAGAGCGGCGATCCTTCCATCACCGTATCGGACGTGCTGAAGGCTGGCCCTGCCTGGGGGATTTTGCAGTAGGGTTACGGACTAATAGGCTGTTTTCTACAAACGTTGTGCCTTTAAGGGTGAACGACCGTATTGTTTACGCAAACAGCGTAAATCTGGAGAACGCCACCCACGCGCAGGCTATTCAAATAATGAAGGACAGCGACAACTTGAACTTGGTATATTTTCACCTTTTAATAATTTCGAATCCCCATACGCCCTGCGTTGTTTCATTGTAACTTGTTGAGGCTATTTTACCTTTCTCCTTAAGACTATCCGAGCGGCGGGCATCCGCTCGTCTGCCAGCCGACGTGTAGGGTAGCTGTCGAGGTAGACCAACTGTCGATCACTCAAAACGTAACCAATTTGATTTGCATCGGCCAAAGCGAGAGGCCGCCTGAATGGACCCTGTGGAGGAGTTTGCCAAAAGCTTCCTTGTGAAATAGTGCCCTGCTGGTCGAAGGATTTCAATCTGTCCTTGCAAAGCGGCGGCGCCCCCGATTTTGGCGACAGCGGTTTGGAATGGGCGCAAGTTTACTGAATCCTTGTCGGCGCCCTTGCGAGGCGAGCGTTTGAAAAAAGTTGGAACGACGCTTGGTATGCTGGGGCAAAGCTGCAATTTGCTCCGAAGCGTTTCCAACTTTTTCGCCGCCATTTCGGAAACGATAATGTGCAAGGGAATTTGCTAGCGCGCATTCGGCTGCCAATGGAGGGAAGGTTTTTCTCCGTCGGCCTTCTTCTTGAGCGCCACTAACTTATTCGCTTTTACGGCCTCCATACATTTGCCCCAATCGATTTTGCCCTTCGCCGGCGAAGCGTTCAGCCTAGAAAAGGACACGTGGACGTAGCTCGACGTGCTTTCGCTCACTGACTGATTGTTAGGTTCGTTGGCTCCGCAAGCGGGCTCCAATTGGAAGAACGAAAAAGGAATTTTCAATGCTGCCTCTGGCCGCTTCGCTGCGTGCACCTTTTGCGCAAGTGCAGACGACGTAGCATCACTGTATTCCAGTTTCAAATGTGGAGCGTATAGAGTTTCAGCTATTATTCCAAGCAAAGTGGCTTTCATAATACATTGAGCCCACATTTTCCTACTTTTGTGGCTACCGACAACCGGTTGAACGTTGGCAGACGCTCAGTAAGGGCAGTCGTTCAAAATCCCGACGGGTCCAAGCGGTAACATGTTCAAGGATCACGTGGTTATAAACTTGGGCTTTGGGTTAGGCATCTATTTTTAGTCAAGTAAATGCGTTCATGATGATTTGCCATAACGGCGTCAAAGTGTCGTAGTAGGCAACCTCTAGCATACGTTTTCGGATGTTAACCTGTCGGGATTGTGACCTGTCGGAATTTCGGCTCAGGCCGTTCAGCAAGGCATTGCCATGTTGGAATTCGTTCCCACGCTTGCTCGTGAAAATCTTCTTCGGCACTTTCGTGTTGTTTAGCGTATGCTTCTACGCTTTGTTGCGCCTCGTACGTTTCCGCGCGAGCGTTCTTGATGAGTCGACGTGATCTTTCTATCTATAACCATTATTACTTCCTCGTACAAGAAATTCGAGCAAGGCAACCTTAGCGATAAACCATGAGAAATTGAGGGTGCCTTTTTAAAATGAACAAATAAAAGTGGGGGCTGTAAGAATGGCGTTCCTCAGGTATTTCTAAAAGCAGGGATTGTGACCCTGTTCTTTTGCAATGCTAACCAAGAGCTAATGCAAGCAAATTTATTGGCAGTGAAAGAGCAGCGTGTGTAAATGCATCTTTCAGAACAGACTGGTTTTGATTGACCGTGCAAACGGATGGTACCAGTTTTTGCGTGCTATTCTTTCGCTGCTGGCAAAGTTGCTCTTATCGAATCTTGTCTAGCATTATTGTACCCTAACGGGATCACGTGCCTCTTTTTTGGTTATACAAGTAAACAGATACGTATACGTGAATGGGAGGCCGCTCTTTCCGTGGAGCTTTCGTTTCGGCACTTTTTGCGGAAAACGAATACCCCAGGTGACAGTGATCAGGATAGGCGCAATGAACTTCCGTATACGCAAATGTCTGCCGTAGCAAGGTAGGGGTGAACGCCCGTTTCAAAGTGCGATTGCTAATTCCGATGCTGAAAGGCGGGGCTCTTCTGGAGCTGTCTGATTCCGCCGTCATTGTTGAAATGAAGTATTTAGTTTCATCATGGACGACGGAATCCAAGCGACTTCGAAAGATCCGTTCTTCGGCTTCGGAATTAAATGGTCGCATTTTGAAACGGCTGCTATCATGTATCGTGCTGCTGCTGGCCTAACCTCGCTTGGTCTGTGGAGCCGCAATTTGCGCGCATAGATTCTAGCTGAAGTTTATTTTATAAGTTGGGCTCAATAGGAGATGACGGGAATAATTGATAAAAGAATAGATTAATTTTTTAAAAGTGTAATGTGGTGAAAATTATGGCAATATCGACCTATTGTTGCGATGATGGAAGTTTGCTTGCACGGATAGGTTCAACGGGATAGTATTATTTAATGTTGACCTAGTGTTTGCCAACGTGACGCTGTCAGGAAGTCGGTCATCAAGTCACGTATGATGTCGTTCCATAAGTGTAATCTGGCCATGACGTAGCTTCACGGAATAATGGTTCTCCGTGGCACATCAGAATGTAGTGGCGGTCAGACTGAGGTGCTGCCAAAGGACTAAGCAACGAATGGCTAAAATTGTATGCATAGCTTTGAAAAGCTGTATGCGTAGCTCTTCTCTTAGGCGGAAAGGAACTCCAACTTTCATCATCCTATTCGCGACTGAGCTCATTTCAAGGGCTGAAGGTCAGCGGGGCTTGAAAATATGAAATGGAAATTTCCATTTCATATTTTCAGACGACGCCGAATCGCAGTTAATATAGGCTGGAGATACAGTAATCGCTATATATATATATATTGCTTTATTTGGGATAGTTTGATGGGTACTATTTTAGGAGGTTCTCTATTCGTTTTGCCAAAAGGTAAACTATTTCTGTTTCCCTTTGCTGCGTTATGAGCGGTGAATATTGCGACCAATGGTCCCATGTCTTTGCGCAGGAAATTAGGTTCGGCCACCTCACGCTTTTCGCTTAAAAAACTGACGTGCAATTTGGGCCAATGAATCTTCATTCACACATTATGGTCAATGACGATTTGACAAGTGTCACTTCCGTTTCTGGCCAACGGAGCGTTGCGCAGTTGCCAAATTTATTGCATTCCGCGTCATCGATGTGTTCGGCTAGCAGCATGCCATCCATGCTGCCTGCTCACTCCTTGGAGGTTCGACGACGAGAAATCGTTGAAAGCAAAGGCTGAAAATTGCAAGGCGTTGTGAACTCACCGAAGAGTCCATTGTATGCACATTCGAAAAATGCTGAGCATTTGGCGATAGGTGCGTACCACCTGTAACGTTCGGAGAGCAGCCGCGCCGCTCTTAACAAACCAGTATTCATTGGGGCACGGCGCATTAGGTTTGCTAGATCGTGCGTATGCATCGGATGTTGATTTGCTGTTGTAGCTCAGCGTATATGAATGCGAGTAATTGAACAAAGGAGTCACAATGAAATTTGGTATGCTGCATTACGATTGAGTGCTCATTTTCTTTTTTTAGCTGCCATTCAGCTGTCACAGCCGTATTTTAATAAATCGATCGAACATCTTGACATTTTGGCCCACCTTTGCGAGCCGTTGTTTTCATTTTGCATTTGAGACTGTTCACTATGAGAGGTGGCTGTCCGCCCTGAAAGTGCACGCGCCGTATTAAGTATTTAAGAGTGAACGCGTAGTGCGGTTTCTTGTTCATAATTTCGCTGGCCGAATGATATTGCGGCAAATTGCGTGATCCCTATTGGCAGCATACAACGGCAGTTGAATAGTGAACGTCTTTCCTAACTACCTCTTCTTTACAACAACGCTTATGCAAATCGATACTGACTGGACGTGTTGGCGTATTGACTTTCGCTTCTCTGCTTCCACTGGCAATTGCTCATTTTGCCTCAGGGGATTTACGGGAGCCGCGGCGATTATACATGCTTGTCTTGTTCGGCGAACAAAACGGATTGCAAGCATTTTTTAAATAATTCGCTAAGTAGATTCCATTCTCATGATTGGACATCGTTCGTTCAAGTTCATTGGCGAGAACCGTTCAGGTTCATTGTGGCCTACCGTAATCCGCGCTTCCGAAGACCAGCGTGCTTTGCGATATGGCGCTCTTCGTCATATGCGCAGGCGGCAAAGGATCTATTAGAATACGGAAATATTAATCATTTGGGCTCTTTTTGAAATTCCTCCGCGCGTTTGATAGGTGCTTCTCAATTCTACTTGATCAGTCAATAAGCAGTTTGTCGAATTGCACTCAGACATTCTGCATGCTATTGACAAACTTTGAATTGCTTAGTTTGGGTCAGATTTTAACGCGAATAATTCTTAGACCCTTTGACGCCCACATGCCTTCAAGTTCCGTAATTGCAGGTGATAAAACGAAGGGTTCCGGTGCAAGTGTTGGAGTACGATCAGCGGACGTTGAAGTTCACACTCACCAAGTCTAGACGCAAGGACGGTAGGATGAACGTTGGCTGTAGCGGTCGACCGACTTGACCTTTCATTCCTATAGACTTTGGAATCGTGTTGGGTTGCAAATTTTTCATCAAGGATATTACGAACCGCCGTTTGGCCGAGAAGGATCCGGGTCTCAAGGAGGGCGATGTCGTCTTAAAGATCAACGGGGAATGCTGCGATCAAATGACCCTTCTGGAAGCTCGCCGCCTGCTCGACCGTTCCAAAGACAGGTTGTCGTTGGTAATTCAGCGGGATGTTCCCAGAGGTGCCAGCTGGAAGTGGTCCAGCCAGGCAACGCTTTACGAAAGGGTCGGCTCAGGTTGGTCTTTCCCGAACTTTCGCTGCACAGGCATTGGTCAGCGGCAATTTCGAGTTGCAGAGACGCCAAGGCAGAGCCCAACGCCCAGGCAGAGCCCAATGATATATGCTCGGAGTATGGATCCGGACGGCAGGTTCGCAATGGGGCCGAGGTGTCTTCCTTGAAGCGTCTATCTTTCTTGTTACCGTGTTATGGACGTGTCTGTCTAGGCATCACGACCGGTTGAGTCGTCCACCTTCCGAAGACCGAGCCGTCAGCCCCAATCGTCACAGCACTTGTTCTCAGCTGTCCTTCGGTTCTCGACAAGTTTTCTACGAAGACAGCAGCGTCTTCTCGTCGTGTGAGTTATACTCCTTTTCGAAATGCGAGACCTAGGTCCTGACGCTCACGACGAACTTATTTACGATGTTGGGTCGTCTTGTGAACGCACTGCTCAGCAAAACAGTTGCGAAAAGTCTAACTTTCAAGAACTTGTTTCTGTGTAATTAGAAATTCGGTTTTGACAAATGAGTTGAATTTCTGATAACCATTTTTGAATAAGTGAGTTCCCGCCGCTTTGAGCACTCGCTGCTTTCTTTAAAAGTGCGGTAATTAACCCGTTGACAGTTAGTTTGTAATATTTATAAAAATCAGAGCCTCAAGTATTTACATGCTCCATCTTCTGCGTGACTGTGGGGAATAATAAGGAATCGCCATACGTCACTCATGGGTTCATTATGGCTTGTAGAAGTTGGAACCAAATGTAGAGGCTGCCTGCTTCACCTGGTCGTGTGACGCTTGCGTGAATTATTGTTTGCATATTCTGCCTTTTTTACATTTTCTTCATGCAAACTGTTTTGTGATGCTCGCGTGAATTATTATTCGCACATTTTGCATTTTCTTCAAGCGAACAGTTTTGCGTTAATGGAAATGCGACACTGTGGCGTCAAAGCAGTTTTCCAGAAAATGCGCCGTAACTTACGTTTTGATAGTTTGACCTGTTGGGATTTTTCCCCGTCCGAACTTCACTCTGTCCGGATTGTGGCTATCGGGATTTTAACCTAATACAATTGCGCAAATATCTCAGCCAGGATCAGCGATAGCAAGTTCGCATGGGCCTCTCTCTCCCTTCGGTTGTGACAAGTGTCATTCTTTTCACTAGAAGCAGTTGCCTTCGTCCATGTAAAACGTAGTAAGACGACAAGGGCTACGTTTGCTTCTGTCTTTCACGGAATGTCCGTCAGCAGTGATCTGAGGATTATCTAGTCTTTTTAGTCCAGTGGAATGCTGGTTTAAAAGATTCTTTATTGCGTGTCACCAAAGTGTTGTTACCGCTGCGAGATTGCATAATTCGTTGAGTTCTCTTTGTGCATTCTCTTTGCATCTGTCAGCAATTTTAATGTTTTGGCCAGATAACGCAAATGTACAGGTTGCTGGTCACACTTCGCTTATTACTGCTAATTTTATTTCAGAATCATCTTTACGGAATTGTGGTATATGCAGAACAGTTCAACACGTAAGGAATTGGCGGTTTGCCAAAGATGTTCAGTCATCGAACGATTTCAATCCCTTTGTTGCGCTTATCTATAAGCAGATCTGTCAGTTTATCTATTAGCGATTTTCTGATGTTTTCAGTTGGACCTTCTCAATGTAGCCTTCGTTCCAATGCGCAGTTGCACTGACACTGTTGTCGTATACCTCTGATAAAACAACGTGTGATCCCTAATGACCACAGCATTGTTTTTTCAGCTCTTCTAATGACAGTTGATTACTCCGTTTCTAGGTATATATTGATGCTTAGTAATAACTCTAGTCTACACTGAGGATGAGTTCATTGTTGGGCGGCATTTTCGTTTGGTGAGAAAATTCGTGGTCGCCAGCTGATCCCGTTGACTCTCTTTTCAGATCCCTAGTTCAGCTCTGTTGACCAAGTGCAGGCTGTCAATTTTCCTTGATTTTGGTACGAAATTGAGCGTCTTTACCAACACCTCTTTCACAGGCGGATAAGGGTTTGCAGCTCGGCTGTTTGGGTTAACGCCCACTTTGCCCTACGCATATTAGTGCTCTACACTTTCCATTGTTTTCATACTCCGATAATTGTAAAGAGACTGTTTTTTCCAGAAAATTTTAACTGCTTGATATACTTGCCGTACTTTTGAATAAGCTTTGCTTAAATATGAATATAAATGAGCCGCAGCTGCGGCGCGACCTTGGGTTCATCTTTCAAGGGTTCGCATGTGTTCACCGTTCCGACCTGCTGCGATTTCGACTTTTAATAAACTGTTGTTGCAGGCCAATCGCATTCGCGAACGATTTCACCAAGTTGCGAGAGTTCGCACGCCTCATTAGGTGGTGTCGGCGGCGGCACTCACGAAGCGGTCATCCACTTTTCCCATCAGAAGCCGCCTTTGCCTTCGCCGGTGACCCAGGAACCACGTCACGTAACATTCCGAAAGGAGGGCGGCAGCGTGGGCGTTCGAGTTATCGGAGGCAACGAAGTTGGTATATTCGTGTCGGCTGTGCAATCTGAGTCGCCAGCGGCGCTTAGAGGAGTCAAGCCGGGCGACAAGCTGCTCAGGGTTCGCTTTGATTATTCTTCCTTGAAAATTGAAAATGCAATTGCAATAGGTGAACAATAAGAGCATGGTTGGCGTCACCCGAGAAGAAGCGGTGCTCTTCTTACTCGGCCTGCAAGATCAGGTCGACCTTCTGGTCCAATATAGGAAGGAGGAGTACGAGCAAGTGCGTTGTCAAAACATTGGCGACAACTTCTTCATCAGGTGAGATCTCTCGTTGGCCGCTTGTCACCTTCTAGAGGCTTATTGCCTTCCTTAGGGCTCACTTTGAATACGACAAGCCTGAGCATGGGGAGATGAGCTTTAAAAAGGGTGATATATTTCAAATTACTGATACGTTGTTCGGAGGAACCGTTGGATCGTGGCAAGCGTTGTGTGTTCTGTCGCCGTCCAGTTCGGGCAAGGTGGACAGCGCCCCAATAAAAGGAGTGATACCAAATATGGCCAGGTAGGAGCAAGGGCCGATTGGTGATTGTGCTGCTTTGACGGTTTTCTTCGCTTCGTCAGAGCGAATCGGCTGGCCAGCGCGGATCGCAACCGTCTACAGGGCCGATCTCCAAGCGAACCAAAGTCTTCTACTTTACTTCGCAAGAAGGTGCTTATGGGCAGACGATCCAAATCTTTGACCAAAGCCCATTGGGACGAGGTGATCTTTTCTCACGGTACGGTCGACTTCGCCGCCTACGAGCGTGTCCAGTTAAAGCATCCGGGGTTCTTGAGGTACAGTTCAGATGGATGCGTACAAGTGTTGTTGCTATGCTATATCCCGTTGCCCCTTTAGACCGGTAGTCATCTATGGAACGCTTGCGGACATCGCCAGGGAGCAGCTGTTGCGGGACTTTCCTCTCGCCTTTTCCTCAGCGCAGATTGAAAGCACGAACGGGACGGAGAATGTTACCAGTGGCATAGTTCGTCTTGCCGCCATTCGTAACGTAAGCTCTTTGACATGCCCATACATAGGTCGAAAAATTTCATCGCCTTAATCAGATTTACCGTCCACCAATTCTCATTTGTGTTTTAATTTTTTGTCCCGAATTTTGGTCTTTTGTACTTAGCTAGCTGAAGTGCAAATCTTTGGGAGCTCAACGTTCCACCACCGTATCTTCGCTGTTCTTCCCGGTTGCTATAGTTTTGTTCTTTTGTTTTTTTATTAATATTACCGTTGTGCTTTTCATCAACTTTTACGTTTATTTTTCTCCATCGAGAATCAATAAGTTTTGCTTGAACAAAAATTGGTCAAGTACTGACGCGCTGATGGCGGATCAGGTTTGCTTCGTGGGCTTCGTTTTGACCACGTGGTTCTATTTACTAAATGACGAAGAAAGCTTTGACCGTTTCGGCTCCCAACTGTAAATCTGTAACCTGAGCCTGTAGTGAAGTTTACTGGTCAAAAGAGGGAGCCAATGGAATCTACACGTTTTTGCCAACGAGAGACGTTTCCATTAATTCCGTCAGCACCAACCCTGCTGTTTCCCTTTTGACGTGATATTGGTTGTTATGTGCAAAGCCACGCAGTCGTTGGCTATTCGCGATGGTGACGTTCGGGACACTGAACGACTCCCCTATCGATGGCATTTCCATTTGCCCAATTTCAGGTTATGAAAAAGAACAAGCACTGTGTTCTGGACATAACGCCCAGTTCGGTTGAGAAGCTGATCTACGCCCAGTACTGCCCCATAGTGATATTCGTCAACGTAGAGAGTAGGTCCCGCTTGCGCGAACTGCGCAAGAGGTACTCGAAGGCTGCGGCAATGAAGAGCTCGAAAAAGCTGCACGATCAGGCCGTTCGAATCCAAAAGCTTTACAGCTACCTGTTCACAGGTAGAAATTTTGTTTTTGACCGCTTCAAGTTTTCTATGCAACGCTGCTGTTGTTCTGCAGCCGTCATCGATGTTACCTACGAGGACAAGTGGTTCGAGCTGCTGCGCAATTTGATTGCCCACTTGCAAAATCGCCGAGTGTGGATGTCCGAGACGAAGCCGTCAGAATTGCTGGACGACGATTTCTTGTTTCCGATGGCGAATGTCAAGTACGGCAGCTTTGGGGGCGGCGATTCGGACCTGGACTCAACAACAGACGTAACATGCTTCAATAATTGCTCCTTTCAATATATGGGTCTTTTTTCTAAACTACGCAGGAACCGGATTATGGTAGTTCTCAGAGGCGCCTGATGTCCCAGGGCAGCAATGATACGCTAAGAATAAACGCGCCATACATGGATGCCAGGCGTACTTTGTCCGACTCGTTGAACTCCCCTCTTAAAGTATAGGAGTTGTTTTTCAGCGTACCATTGCCACCGTTCTTTTCAGGATCCAAACCGTACACAGTTTGATGACCGCTTTGATTTGGCAGCAAACGGTAGGACTGGAGTTTTAATCGTCCTTTATGCCCGTTCCCTGGGTTTCCTACAGCTGATGTTGTATGCTCTTTCCGACCACAGCGATGGCCGGGTAGAAAAGAGGGCCGACAAGTTCGGTGGTCTTCCTTGGTCGCATGCCTGTCCCATTCCTTGCCAGTATATATGTAACATGTATATACATGCCTGCCGTTTGTTCCACAGTAAGGCATCCCGACCTCGCATGTTCATACTGTGTGCAGAGCTTTACGTGCTGTTCCCAACAAAATACCGTTGCCTGCTTTTCGTAGTAGAAGCGAACGTTGCTGGCTACGAGAATCGCGAGTGCATCATATCGCATCTGGCCACGATGCAACGCAAGCCGCCCTTAGTCAGGAAAGTGAAGCCGCTTCCTCCTCCAAGATCGGATGCTAATCGTATGTTTATCCTATACATATATATATATCTATAGTTTTGCTTGGGCTTGCTGCTTTATTGGAGAATTGCCATGTTGCAATTTTTGGGCCGACCTAATGGCTTCATTAACCTGTGTTTCTAGACTCGTCGTTCACATCCCACCTGCCTGCTTCGTTGAATTTTACCGATGGCAAAGCAGGTTCCGTTGCCGTTTCTGCCACTTCGGCGGCGACGGTTCCTGAGTCTAGTGACACTGTAGCAGTAGTCCAAAATTCGCTCTGCTCATCGCATGCTGATAAAAGCAGTAGACGTACCACCAAGTCAGACGGTGATCACTTCTTATTCGACTAATCGCGAGTCGTGCGTTCGTAATACTAATCCGCTCTTTGGCCTTTCAGAGCCCTCCATGTCACCCTATCCGCAACGGTATTATTCCCATGGAACGGATACTGGCTTTTACGATGTCAAGCAGGTTTGTTGCGCTTTTCCGTCCTTAGTTATTTTAGAGCCTCAACAAGCGTAACGTTCACTGAGCAGAGAAAACGGTTGCGAAGAGCGCAGTTCTCCACCGCATGCGTGGAATTATAGCCGAATGGGCGGGGCTCTGAATGCAGTTGCGAACATGTGCACGCACTTCCCATACGGTAGCGGCTTAGTAAAAATATGTGCAAGTAGTCAGAGTTGTAGTAACAGAAGTGAGCTATTTGAATGGGCTCGGCGATATTGGAATTTTTCCTTGATCAATTTTAAGCAACTCACATTGACTCTGTTATCATTTCAATATTAATAAAATGACGTGAGGGTATTTAGTGGCCGTAACGCCGCTTCTTCGGAATAGTCATCCATTAAGGGTTTAGTGCATTTGAAATATTTCTAATTAATGTGGTGCGAACCGATGTGTTCCACCGCAATGATCTACTGCTATTACTTAGGCTAATCTGTTGTAGCTGTTAGCGTCAGTAATGCGCGGGGTAATTATTGTATCATTATAGCATGTCAGCATGGTCACATTTCATTGCTTATAGCTCTTTTGCTTAAACGCCAAGCGAGAGTACAGAACTTGCCGAAAATCGTGTTTGTTGATGAGCAGATATAACCTTAATTTGCACTGTCACCAAAGGCTTTCCCTGTCGTAAAACGTCCAACGCCTTGTGCAGACAAACCTGAGCGTTAGGAAACACAGTTTTCATGGGGCTATTAATTTTATTAGGATGTTTAACCGTAGTTTACAGTAATTTACACATTTTCTTGATGTAGCTTAACCATTTGGGAAAAAATCCTTATTGTTCCATTGTGTTGTTTTTATTAATGTAAGTAATAGTTTTTCCAATTCTTACTGTTTCTGGGAACAATCCCGTTCGCTAACGGTGAACGCTGCGAGTGGTTACTGTCCATTCTGCAATGTACTCCTTAATCCAGTGTCCGGTTGGAGAAACTTCCATTCTCTTTTGTTACTTTGCTTGAAGCAAAACAACAAACAGTGCGCATGACCCTTCACGGTTGTACTATCTTTATGGCCCAGCGCTGTTAGGGAATTGGGCAGAATCAGTAAACCGATACTTTTGACGTATATATGCTGAAGACAAATTTTCTACGTTTAGGTATTGGAAGGGAATCTGGATGACTACGACTCGCAGTTTGCATATCCTTCCGGCGTTTCCAGACGCGTGATGTCCGCCGAGAGCACCTCGTATCCTCCCCCAAGAATCTCCTTGGGAAATTTGTCAACGTCCTACTACGACAATTCGGATCGATTGAAGTTGGCTAATCGTTGATGTGCTTTACGCTAAAAGGTATATTTTTGTAGCCGAGTGGATTATCGGGCGCTGTACAATTGCCGGGACGTTTTGGAAGGTGATTAGCCCTGGACAGTACGTAATAAGGCGTATGCATCCTTCTTCGTAGGCTCTAACGTATATTCGCACGCCCAGCTGCCACCCCGCTATTCGCCTTACCTACATGGATCTAGGTAGGCTGACTCGCCAAGTGTTCTTTTCTTACTATGTCGTTTGTACGCGTTATTTAGGGTTTGTCCCGTATCGCCGACTACAGCAGAGGCTGCCTCCTGCCACGCCGTAAATGGCACCTATTCCCATACCAGTCAGGCGCAGCACGGATCAGTGTTGGGCGAATGCTACGCGACGGGGTCAACGTCTCGACGGCCTCCTTTGGTGCCACATAGGTCGCCGGTACCACCACCAGCTCCACGTTCAAGCCACGGCAGTTCGAAGAGCAAGGTTGCTGGCATTGTACAAGCCGAACGACTTATGGCCGAAGACGAATTGTCTGAGCTGACAGGCACATTGACGAGAGGCAAACCGCCGCCTGTACCGCTTGCAAGGTCTAGCCTGAAAGGTCCTTTGTCCCTTTCTACTTCTGGAAGCTGCTCTACACCGTCGCCCCAGGTTGACGAGCCATCCGGTAGCACAGCATCTATGAAGGAAGGGCTGCTGTCGGATAGCGATAGAAGCCGTAGACGACCTTTGGAAGCTCAGTCGACCGAATCTCTCGGATTTAGCCGTCTTGACTCGTCAGCGAACTCGCTGAGCAGCGGAGGTCAACGGCCAGTCATTGAGGTGTTCGGTCCAGTTGAACAGAGTTCGGAGTCGACCACGGCTGACCATTCCGACCAGACGGACGCTGTTCAACCATCATCCTTGGTATGCCAGGCCGGAACATCAGCTTCAATAAGCAGTCAAGGCGGTTCCCTTACGTTGGAGGGCACCGGCGTCTGTTTGAAGGTGCCAAGAAATGCGTTGTCCTCCTCGGCGGATATGTTCCTAAAGCTTTTGTCTACCCAAACAATCGACAACAATAGCAAAGGTGAAAATTTTTTTGTTCCTACTAAGGCGTCACCTGCATGCAGCAAAGCTTTAGAGCACAGTATGGTATTGGTCGCTGGTCCGGCCGGGCTCCAGTTCGCGTCGCCCGTCGAGCTACTCCTTCCGCTTTGCGTTTTCTCCGAATTGCACCGTTGGTTTTTGACCTTCCAAGCTACCGCCAGCGGAAACGACTTGACCATTGACTCTTCCGGTGATTGGCAAACGCTCAGTCCGAACAGCGAAAACGTGAAAAAGGATGTCAACCCCGACAATGTGACCTTTCTTATCAATAATTTCTAAATCGAATGTCGTACCGCGCGGTCCGACATGCCATTTAAGGCAGTTGTATCCAATAACGTCCTGCGTTTACGTAGCATTTATTGTTCAAACGATGATAACCAGACTACAGTTGATGTTTTCTACGTTGCCCCGCTATGCTAATTGTAACTCATATTGCACTTAACGTAATTGCGATGTCTTTACAAGGAAAGACAATTGGAGCAGCGCGAATGAAGCGTCATTTAATTAGTATTCTTTCATCTATTTATCACGCATATTCTGAATGCATTGCTAAGCTGTCCATTCGATTGGCAACAATGCGCAGTTCATTTCAAGACTAATCGACAATATCCAGTCTGTGAGCAGGAATTGTTCCATCAAGAGGTACATCCTGTGTAATCGGATTATGCAGTAATAGGTATAAGAGCATTCAACGAGCTCATTTGATCATTTGAACTTCGATTTTACCATATCTTTTATGCAATTTGTTTTTTCGAGCAGAATGGACTTCAAAACGAAACTGCGCCATGCCTTGAGCTTGCATTCATATGTTAACGCAATTGTCTTGCTCAACAAAGAAAAGTAAGCTGCACTAGAATCAATTGGATGGGTTGAGGTCTCTAGACTGACCAACGCGACTGTGTCTACATTGATGTATTAATAGTTTCATTCATCTATGATACTTCGCAAAACGATCAAGATACGTTCGATTGAACAAAATATTAGCAACTAGTCGATGGACAGCGAGGATAAATGTTCTGTTAACAAAGTACCAGATGGCACAACTTATTCAGTAACACGAGGTAGAAATCCTAGTACAAAAGCCACAATACATTAAGTCATTGGGAATGTCTTGAACCATTACAATTGACGGCTGCATGCTAACTTATCTTGATGATTTGGCATCGTTGACATACGGTAGAAATTCTGTAAGCTGGTCACCTAAGGGACTGCAACAAACTGATCAACATACGGAATTAACCTTTGGCACTAATGTAATTTGCTTCCTTGCGTACCTTTCACTACAGAATATTACGCAAATTTTACACGGTCAAAACAATGAAGTCATAGTTTTAATGCTGTGCAAAATTAATACATTTGCTCTCCTCTCATGGCTTAATCATTCTTATTCTTGTTACAATTGTAAGTGGAAAAACACTCAACGGTGACTACGGTTTACTAGCAAGCCCTTTACAATTAACGGTATATTAACATCGACGGTACAAAACGGCTAAACGATGCAATAAGGAAGAATGAGAGCAGCGTTTCTTACCAACAAAGTCTTCTCTGCCGCCAGAAGACCTACATGCCAAAGCGGAACAAAACAGTTCCCAATTACGATAAACGCCAGGACAGCAGGATACCACATGAGATTTAGCTCCTAGTGCTGAGGATTTACTCCCAATTTTTTGGCTTTGCTCCCGTTTACGTGTCTTCGCTTTAATCTGCCCGTTTATGACCCTAGTTTCGAGGCTAAACTGTCCAGTTACGGAGTGAAACCCTGCAGTCGGACGGCGTAGCATCGTAACTACAGTAGAACCACCCGTATCCGGACAGCTTGGGACCGGGATTTGCGCGGATATGGGAGGTTTCCGAATATGGGAGGTCCTATTGTAGGTGAGTTGAAATGCAGGTGCAATCTGCGTCCCTGTTGTTCACTGACCCCTGTGGTCGGGATGAGTTTAGGCCGCGTAAACTTAAGATAGTACCTAAGCTCTGGTTGACAAACATCAGACTGCGACCAACAGCTGCTGATTTTTTAAGGGGTTACAGTTAGCGTACTCAGAAATGGTTGGACGAAATGCTTCCTGTTGGTGACAGACTCATTTTGATCAATCAAGGCTTAGCTTCTGGATTATGCTTAGACAGCCTACAATTAGCATGAAACAATGGGAGCTTACGTCCAAGAAAGCCTTAATTTTTTCCACGAATTCCACCTGCGTTCCAGTGAATCATTGTGATTTTTGTGTCACATTCTAACTGCTCTTCGAACCGCGTCAGCGCTGCTTCTAAGCAAACGAAGCAAAACGGTTTGTCTGATCAGTAGACGTTAGCCTCAAAAGAAGAACAGCATCTCAAATTTATCACCATAACCGAAAGAAAAATGTCCACAAAAAAGAAATCACGTTATAACAATAGCCCGCGGTGAGGTAGCCTGAACATCTTTACTGCATACAGTCAGTCTGTTGTTCTCGCGGACGATTCAGGATACGGGAGGTTCCGGATAAGGGGGAGGGGATCTGGATACAGGGGTTCTACTGTAGACAGTTTAGCCTCGAAATTGGGATCACCGACCGGTAGCTTGGAGCGAAGACGTGTAAACAGGAGCAAAGCCAAAAAATTGGGAGTAAGTCGTTAGCGTTAGGAGCCAAATCTCGTTGTTCGGCAAGCTAAACACAACTTGAAGTAAAATCTCACAGTTCATTTGCAGCATCGTTCTCCTACAAATCCACATGCATCGAACTGTGCCGCACCAAATCTTTGACGCTAAATTGTGGACAGAAAATCGTTAAATGCTCCTTTTGCCCAGCTGCCAGGTAACCTTACTGTAAAATAAAACTTGATTACTATAATAGTCCTTCCGACTGTCACGCTGTTCTGGTCTTCTGTTGACCGTTGCACCTTTCCCTCTTACAATCTAGACGCATTGGGCACAATTCCTTTATATTTCGGGTAAAGCCTATATACTGGCGGTGGCGCTGTCTAGTTAGCTATGACAGTGTACTTGATAATTGTTACATATTACAGAAAGCTGCAGAGCAGATGAAAAAGGCCCTCAATATTGTACAGTGAAAAATTTGCTCCACTCGAAACTAGACCACTGGGCACTCTAATCTCAGCCCCCCCTCGGCGGCGCTACTATCGCTGCCACTGATTCGCCGACTTCAGATGCGCTATGCTAATGGTGATTGGGTAAAACGTTGCATATAGCGAAGTCGTGGAAAATTGAAAGTGGGGATGCAGAAATGGATGACATCAAGTCTGAAACCACTACATATCCATCGGAGTTCTTCGCTGCTACCCCCAGCAGTCGGCGAAAACTGCAGCCATCATCAGTCGATGAGCACGGGAGCAGAGAACATAGGAAAGATCGGTTGTGTTTAAGTCTAGGCTTAGGTATCGGCGAAATCGACAGCCATCGTCAGTTGACGAGTACGCGAACAGAGCTCACCGGAAAGATTGGATGTGTTTAGGTCTACGCTTAGGTATCCTCGAAAACGACAGCCATCATCAGTCGACGAGTACGCGAGCATAGCACACTGGAAAGATTGGTTATGTTTAGGTCTAAGCTTAGGTTAACCATTTACTGTTACGTTGGTGATGTCTTACTAACGTTCGTGCCAAGAACACCGTTCAGTCGACACAGTTTCCCTATGTTTCACCTTGGCGCTAGGCGTAGGTATACGCGTAGGCTTAGGCTGCAGTTTCAGCGCCCATCGATGCCTGCGTGACATCAGCTATCGCAGACCCCTGTTGATTAGGAGGTGATGGCGCAACAACCGCTTTGGCTAATTGGGCTGGCGCATACCTCACTGGTATCGGCACCATTGTCATGGTTAATAGCGGGATTATGTCTGGTGTGGAGGCCCTCCTTCATCTTTTGGGCATGAGAATGGCTCTCGTGAGGAAACATGGTAGGCACAGTCTCAGCCGAACGTAGGGACTAAGGCTCGAGTACCGCTGAGCTTGTTATCACGTCTTCGATCATCTACCGTGCATGTTTGATCTGCGGTCTGCGTCGACGTATTCATTGTATGCCGCTAACCCCTTCTCTAACATTTCTGTACCGGTATGCACTTGAAATGGGCTCCCCCGACATAACATGGTAGGCACAGGGTCGGCTGAACGTTGGAACTAACGTTCGAGTACCACTGCGCTTGTTATCGCGTCTTCGATCACCTCCCATGCTTGTATGCTCTGCGGTTCGTTCGACATGAACATGGCGGCCGTCAGACTAAATGCAGCGATCAGGCGTGTCGCAGAGGAATGACTGCTGAAGAATCCGGTGCCTGTGGGAGGGCCCGGCCTTACGGTTGAAGTGGATGAAAGCTTGTTTTCAAAGCGCAAGTACAACCGGGGCCGGGTGCTTCCCCAGGCGTGGGTCGTCGGTGGCGTATGCCGGGAGACGGGCCATTGTTTCCTTACCCGTGTTGCAGATCGGTCCGCCGCTACGCTCATCTCTGTCATCAAAGAGAACGTAGCGGGCGGATCGACTGTAGTCACGGATGAATGGCGGGGATACTACCGTCTGTCAGATGAGCACTACGTGCACTTGCGTGTGAATCACTCGATGAACTTCGTTGATCCAGTGAGTGGTGCTCATATGCAGACGGTAGAATCTCTCTGGTCCAACGCCAAGCAGGGGAACAAGGCCCGCCGCGGTACACAGCGCACTCAGGTGGACTCGTATTCAAGCGAGTTCGTCTGGCGCCGACGACTCAGCCGGGACGAACAGCCATTCGACGGAATTCTCTGCGCCACTGCTGAGCTGTACCCGCCCCGCTAGGATGGCACGGAGGTATGCATTTGTCGCAGTTGTGCAACATAACTGTTCCTTCATTTGTACAAGTTCCGCGGGACGCAGATACGCAGATACGACGGGCGAGTTCGTACACTTGTCTTAACAATAAACGGCAGCCTTCATATGAGAACGGCGTTTGGCTGCTGTCGTTCAAGTGAGCTCAAACATTAGGCTATTTTTTGCTTTTCGGCCGTTTTGCAGCTAAGTCTTTTCTGATTCGCGCTGGGAATACCATGACGACGGTGGCGCTACCTACACTACAGGGGGCTGAGATTAGACACTACTGATCACTGATCCAAATAAATGGAATGATTTTCATGTGCTGGTGAAACATTTCAAACGTGCTAACAAATAATGTACAATCAACAGATAAACAAGCAGAACAGTGCGCGTACTGTACCTGCACATTGTTTAAAGACATGCATTAGCAGCAGTGCTGAGCTCTTGCAGTCAGTCGATGGGTTGCTCTCGTGGAATCAAGCGGGGCGACCAATGATCACCTTGCCTACAATGATCCGTTCATTTAGTCGATACGATATGAAGGACGCAACCGAACTTATCGATTGCGTTCTTTTGGAATCCAGGCAAGGTGTAGCCAGTCCTACTCCATGGCCCAACTGAACGTTCCAATGGCCCAACGTTGAATGGAGAAGAATGAAACGGACGAAATTGCAAGCTGCCTTAAAACGATATGAGCAGCTTCTTATTGGTACATACGGCCCCCTAAGAAACGGTGGGCGTTCGTAAGAAGAAACAGTGATTAATTCCACTGTTAAGAAGAAGCATCCTGGAATTATAAGCTGCATATTCAAAGAGCTGCTGGCATACCCATCAACAAGTACCCAACCAGGCAAGTGCATCGACGATGATATTGAAAAGGAGATATTTATGCTAGCGGAGCAAAAGTGAAGTATGATTTGGAAAATGTTTAACTTCGAGTTAAAATGTAGCATGCAACCCTGTGGCTGGTTATTATCATAGGAATGATATCGCTTGCCTGGAAATGCTCCGAAAGCACCACGAAGTGAACCACTTCATGCACGGACAAGTAATCCGTGTTCCATTCCGTCGGAAACCGTTGTTCCTCCGGAAAAGTGCTACGCATTTCAACAGGGAGTCACAGAGCCGTGAAGTTCAGCACAGTTAAACCCGTTAATGGACACTGGTTCGCACAGACGGTATATCAGCCACAGAACATCTTGTCTTCCACTACGTAGGCAGAAGACATTTGCCTTTCGGACGCCCAATGTATCTGGTTGTTGTGCTTGCCAATAAATGACGACATGCGAGCACTTTAAGGTCGGTATATAACCTGCAAGCAGACGGTATACCGAAGCCGCAGTCAGGGCGAAAGAGGAATCGAGTATGGATGGCAGGAGATTGTGCATACATATCCTGCCGGTGCCATTGCGGCTATCGTGTGGAATCCATTTTTACTTACTGTGGGAAATTGCCCAGCTCCGTCCCAGCCCGGGAGTTGAGGGAAGGCGGCGAAACTATGCATGATGACGCAAGTCGACAGTTGGCAGCTGCGGGCTGCCCCTCAGAAGTGGCCGGTGCGACTCCGTCGTGGTCGAACACCTGCAGACGCCGGTGTTTGCAGAGGTGCCGCCAATCCGGTCCGGATGAATGCCTGCAGTGGCAGCCCCAGGTGCTCACAAGTGGCACTAATCCCCTCCGACCAGACACCTGTGACCCTTAAGAAGGTGTTTATAAACGACGCCGAATCCGGGGACAAGAAGGAGACGAAAAGAGCGAGAGAAGAGTACGTCGACCCGCTGCCTGTTTGTTAGCCAGCTCTTTTCCCGTTGTGCGTCTGTCGTTATGCCGCGTAGGCCTACTCCAGTAAACATTTGTGCCAATCTCCGAGAGATCAGCAACGCAGTCGAGCTCCCCTACGGCAACTATCACCCTCAGGATGCTATATCTACCCAATACTTCATGTCTTCTCGTCGCAAAATCTAACCACAGCAGCTGCACCAACGGCAGCGGTTTAAATGTTCCTGCACACACTTTAACGTGCTGCCAATTACGGTAGTAAGCTGTGCGCTCCAAACAAAAGCTGGCTTAGCTGGTGTTAAGCGGAGTGAACGTACAGCGAACGGTTCGCTCAGAAAACATTAGAAAGGCGTTCGGAACGATGTGCGAAGGGCGGAATGGAAAGAGTCAATTGTCTACTCGTGGACTACTGTCAAAGGGAAGCCGACGTTTCCATTCAGCTTCAAGTTGTTTCCATCAAGGATACAGCAGTGGAAAGATGCAGGTTAGCATGCTTACAAATGGCAGGTGGGTCCTAAACGATATGAGCCCTCTGTGATAACGAATGCTAACTTTCACCTGTGTGGCAAATATAATTGAAAATAGGATTTCCTGGGACGGGGTAAATTCTCATAGCTTTATTTGTAGATATACACGGCAATTCCCCGTTATATTCTTTTTTGTGTAAAAATAATGCGGAGCTTTCTTAAGTTCCTCTTCCGTCATCAGCGCAAACGTCAACAGTGTAAGGTTGGGCGGAATGAGACATCATGTTTTGTGTTTAAAGTTTAAAGTGAGGTACGTGGGGGTTTTAATGTAACTTAGCTTCGGGGAGCTTAATGTAAAATTAAGGTTAAAAGGAAAAAAGAAAGAAAAAAATAAGATAAAAATTTTTGAAAAAAGAAAATAAAATAAAAATAAGATAAAAATGAAAATTAAAAGGAGACTAAAAGAATGATAAGGAAAGGAAAGGAATGAAAATGGCATAAGTAGGTAAAAATTAAATGAGTGGAACGGATAACAAGAATGATATGGGTATAATCGGTGGAGAATGTTAGGGAAAGAAATTAATTTTGTGGATCAAAAATTCAGGAAATTCAAGTGAGGAAGGAATACCGTTGAAAGGAGCAAATAACTTAAGTAAATTAAATAAATGAATAAGTAAAAAAAGAAAAGAAAATAAAGAAAAAATGAAAGTTCTGAAGGATGTTAACAGGGAAGGGGAGGCGGATTGAGTGTGGGTGTATGTTGTATTACAATGTTCTCATATTTTAATTGGCAGCAATTCGTTCGAGCTGCTACCGAGGACCATACTTCACTGACTTCTTCTCCGTCGTCTCTGTTTATGCACTGGTTGTGACGTATGAATAATGCTTCTTTGATCTTTCGAATTTTGTAATTGGTTTCGAAGGCCAGTTTTAAGACCTTGATTGGATCTTCTCGTTTAGGGCAGGTCACAACATGCCCAACGAATGCTGAAGCATTTATGGCGTCCTGTTTGACTCTTGCTGGATCATTGGTTTGTCTACGTCCTCTCCTCCGGGGGCTTTCTCCACGTTCCCTGCTTTCTGCTACTCTGTATCTTTCTAAAACTCCCAGGTGTTGTTGGAACCTTTTTTTAATGCTGTTCCCGGTTTCCCCTATGTATTTCGCTCCGCAACCACATTGTATCATGTAGATTGCCCCTTTCTTCAGTTCTTTTGGGGTCTTGACTTTGTCTGATCTGAGTATGGCTCTCAAATTGTGTTGACTTTTGAAGATGATGGTGACTCCCAGGCTATTTGCCATGGTTTGTAGTCTCTCACTGAGAGTCGGATAGTATGGTAGAATAAGTTTTGTGTCGAACAATGGAGTATTGCTCACTCCACTTTGTTGGTTTTTCCATTGGCTGAGTCTTTTTTTGATGCAATCTTCAATCATCTTTAGGGGTTAATTATTCTTCTTTAGTATTCTTCGTATGCAGCCGAGTTCTTCTAGTAGGTATTCTTTGCTGCAGGCTTAATAGCTCTGTCAACCATTCCTGTAATTATTCCTATTTTGACGCTTTTTGGATGGTTGGAATGGAAGTTGAGGTATTTTGTTGAATTTGTCGGTTTTCTGTAAACCTTGGTCTTCAGTTCGCTCCCTTGTTTAAGTACTAGAGCGTCTAAGAATGGTAGGCGATTTTCAGTTTCTTTTTCGATGGTGAACTGGATATCTTGTGGGAAAAGACTGTTCAGGTGGTTCAATAAGTAATCTTCTTTTCCCTTCTTCACAATAACGAAAACGTCATCCACATAGCGTTTGAACAACTTAAAGTTGTATCCAGAAAAACCTGATGGAAAGGCTTTCTCTTCTAAATGCTCCATGAATATTTCAGCTATAATGGGTGACAAAGCGCTTCCCATTGGCGCTCCTTTATTTTGTGAGAAGTACGTTCCTCCCCAGTGGAAAAAATTGCCTTCTTCCATGCAAAACTTCACCAGCTGGGTCAGGTGGAAAGGATTCAGTTTTGTACGATCTTTTAAAAGGGTGTCTTTGGAGAGGGAATCAAGAATGTATGTGTAAGTTTGGTTTAGTGGGATGCTTGTAAATAAGTCTTTTACATCATAACTGACAAGCATGTCATCATGATCAATTTCAAGTGTCCTGATCTCCGCTACGAATGACGCTGAGTTTAGCGTGTGTGAAATCTTTTTTCCAGTGAGTGGTTTCAGCACGTCGGCTAAGTATTTGCTTAGGGTGTTCGTTAAGCTTTTATAGCTGGAGACCAGGGGTCTTAAAGGGATTCTTGGCTTGTGGATCTTTGGAAGGCAAAATATTAATAGTTCAGGACAAGTGTAAGTTGTTGAGAATTTTAAGTGTCGTACCATGGTGGAAAGTTTCTCGTCTTTGGTTTCATCGTACATAGATGTGAGGATCATTTTGAGTTTCTTTCTCACATTTTCTGATGGATCTTCACGTCGTTTTTGGTAGGTATCATTTTGGAGAAGGTCCACTACCTTGTTGTTGTATGTCTCTCTGTCCATAATCACTACGGCATTACCCTTGTCAGCTTTTGTGATGACAATTGTTTCATCGTTCTTTAGTACTCTAATTATTCGTCTTTCCTCCGCTGACAGGTTGCTCTTTGGTTGGTAGGTTTGCGTGTTTAGACAGTTGGCAATGGTTCCTCTGAGTTGGTTTGCTTTCCAGGAAATTTCATTTTTTGTGCCCAATTCAACTCTGCTTATTAAGTCCAAATAATCAATTCTGCTTGGCGTCGGCACGAAGTTTAATCCTTTAGCCAGAATCTGTTTCTCTGTCTCAGTTATCTCCCTGGAGCTAAGGTTTACTACGTCGTTTTCATGGTTTGTCCTTTCCCAGTTCATAGTTTCGTGCCTACGATCACGTCGAAAGAATTCTCTTGATTCTGAACAAATAAGATTGTTAAAATTGTTTGTTAATCTTTCTTCTTCTTTACGTGAGAGCAGTAAAGCAGACCATTGAGTTTGTGTTTTCAGTATGGAAGACAGGTTCTCACCAAGTTGCAATGTTAGTATTTAATCAATCCTTGGTAAATTATTGCGTAACCATGCTATTTCTTTTCTTCGTTCCTTTATTGCGTTCCTCAGTAAAGAGAAACCAGCTCATCGAAGGATATTTTCAACCCGTGAATTTCTTGTTTGACCACTACGTATATATAACGGGGAATTGTTGTGTATATCTACAAATAAAGCTGTGTGGCAAATAATGAAATATCCTCAACATTCACGACCCACCTGTATTACGAAGGAGATTTGCGGTACATAGGAAAGCTGGCAAGTCATAACTATTTGCATTCGGTTGTTGTGTAATATCAAGTTAATGAGTAAGAGACATTTCAATGAACGGAGCTCTCACGCTGAGAATACGATGTCTCTTGTCCAGTAGCGTTCGGATGTACCTTATCAGATTTATATGGCATACGGGTGACCTGTCCATTGGTTCCATTCCTCGCAGGCGAATGATCCCTGAACCATTTCCAATATACAATGAAAAGAGTGCACTATATGCCAGATGGCCCTATCAAAATAATGGTTCTGTGATGTGAAAAGTTGAAAATGCATAACGGGCGCACTTTTTTCATGAATACCCAGGGTGATGTCTTATCAGCATGCGTGTGCATGCAGATGGGCAGGGAAACTGTTGCAACTGCTGGTGGCCAATATTTCATTCCCCGTCATGTTCAACAAGAATTAACGATGTGTGAGCACTCCAATGTTGGTGACTTGCAACCAGGCGGCGCGTCGCCTGCTTGAAACGACTTGTCTCGTTCCTATGAAGCCGGAATAGGACGGTATACTGCATTTCTATACGTGATGCATCACAGTTCTCTCTGGCTTGGCAGAGTTAACGATATGTGAGCGCCTAAATGCTGGCAAGGTTCATCCAGATGATATACTGAAGCCACTGCCTTGATATCAAAGTAGGTGATTGAACGAGTTAAAACTGCAAATGCCCTACCAGCGGAACGAGTTAGGCTGTTCCATATGCACGTATTACAAAGCTCTTTCTGTCTGGCAACACAAGTTACGGCTGCAGGCCAACGGCAGTAGCTTTGAACCAGTTGACATGTCGATGCCTTGAAGCAAGGGCGTCAACGTGAGGGCTCTACCATTGTTCATTGATTGTTTTTGCCAGCAAGAACACTATCGCTCTGGCATAGTAATTCACATGTCGAAGCGTATACATTTGTTTTAATAGGTTGCGCTTATGACAGTTATGAAAATAAGTTCTTTCATAAATACGATGTGATGTCACTTGAAAACAAAATATGGCAAATATCAGGTTCAGCAGCTCACCTAAACATCAGTCTTAACTGAACTATTGCTTTAGCTGAAACATAAGGGAAAATTATAGCGCCTGAAAGAGGGCAATTTGCTATGAAAAACTGTCAATACTACAATGGCTTAGAGCTTGCGAGTTGGCCAGATTTTGACTGATCATTTTATTGTTTCCAAGTTCAGACGAGTATTTTTTGTACAACTTCCGCCAATGGATAAACATTTGAAAATTATTGATTTAGGATGCAAGCTTAGGATTAACGTAGGATGTAGGATAGGAAACCGGTTAGGCTCTCGTAGGTCACTATGGTAAAATCTGCACAGTGGGCGATGGAGCGTCTAAGAAGGTTGTTAAGCTCTGTTACTAAGTGTCTAACCTGCGACTGTCCTTTATTTATAGACTGTTGGTAACGACCATTTGAAAGTATAGGTCAGTGATTCTCAAACAGGGTGGTATGGCCCACAGGGGGCGCTGGGAGATTTCTGGGGGTCGATGGAGCCAGGTTGATGGTGTCATGGACAGTGAACAAAGCCTCTTTTATTTTCTTCATTGCAAAATTAGTTTCGTGGCATAGGATTCCGGTGTCTTGGGTATGTGAAAATTCGTATGTTCTATTATACAAACCGCAGAACTTCTATCACTTCTGGTTTTGTCACTTCTGCCGTCTGTCGGAGGGGATGCTCACACTTCCGCATGACTGACTATGCAGTCGATGGATGGTTGACGGGTTGGAATAGACCCGAAAGCTGATGTCTATAGCTAAGGTGGTCGAGCAGAGGAGCTCAATGAAACAACGACTGAGCTGGCAGTGATCTTTAAGCGCTGATGATGGACGGCGCTATGTCCGAAAGTTACGCGTACAAAAACGAGAAAAATAAAAAATTACACAACGGGTAAAAGTTCGCGAGAAAGATAAAGGAAATTACAAAAAATTCCCCTTACAAAGAACAAAGTATTACGAGATAACATAAGTTTTATAAACAGGCACTCACAGAAAAGCCCAGTAAAACGAAACGCACGAAATAATAAGCATACATTACTTTGGAACACGCGCACGAACAGCCAGTTTTCAATGGTGTAAATGGTATGCAGACATTACTGTTAGCATTAGGAGACCAGCAGTGCAGCTCCAAACCGGCAAGCATAAGATCATGATTTAATCAAGCATGCATGAACTAGAATTCACGGACGAAGTTAATTACAAGTGAAACAACAGCTTAATCTTAAAAAATTCCCTTAAAGTGGTTCACTGCTTGCAACCGCATGGTTCGTTGTCATGTGCACCTGGGCCTCCTTTGATCAAGACTTCCTTCTCTTCGGCAACTGCCTTTTCGTAGATGGGCAAGAATTTGCGAGCACCACCCTTGAATTTGCCAGCATAGTCCAAATAGCTCTTCTCGTATCCAGGTCCAACTCCCTTCAAGCATCCGCAGCCTTCCACTCCTCTCTTATGGCGGCAACCGCATGGTTCCTTGTCATGTGCACCTGGACCTCCTTTGATCAAAACTTCCTTCTCTTCGGCAACTGCCTTTTCGTAGATGGGCAAGAATTTGCGAGCACCACCCTTGAATTTGCCAGCATAGTCCAAATAGCTCTTCTCGTATCCAGGTCCAACTCCCTTCAAGCATCCGCAGTCTTCCACTCCTCTCTTATGGCGGCAACCGCATGGTTCCTTGTCATGTGCACCTGGACCTCCTTTGATCAAAACTTCCTTCTCTTCGGCAACTGCCTTTTCGTAGATGGGCAAGAATTTGCGAGCACCACCCTTGAATTTGCCAGCATAGTCCAAATAGCTCTTCTCGTATCCAGGTCCAACTCCCTTCAAGCATCCGCAGCCTTCCACTCCTCTCTTATGGCGGCAACCGCATGGTTCCTTGTCATGTGCACCTGGACCTCCTTTGATCAAAACTTCCTTCTCTTCGGCAACTGCCTTTTCGTAGATGGGCAAGAATTTGCGAGCACCACCCTTGAATTTGCCAGCATAGTCCAAATAGCTCTTCTCGTATCCAGGTCCAACTCCCTTCAAGCATCCGCAGTCTTCCACTCCTCTCTTATGGCGGCAACCGCATGGTTCCTTGTCATGTGCACCTGGACCTCCTTTGATCAAAACTTCCTTCTCTTCGGCAACTGCCTTTTCGTAGATGGGCAAGAATTTGCGAGCACCACCCTTGAATTTGCCAGCATAGTCCAAATAGCTCTTCTCGTATCCAGGTCCAACTCCCTTCAAGCATCCGCAGCCTTCCACTCCTCTCTTATGGCGGCAACCGCATGGTTCCTTGTCATGTGCACCTGGACCTCCTTTGATCAAAACTTCCTTCTCTTCGGCAACTGCCTTTTCGTAGATGGGCAAGAATTTGCGAGCACCACCCTTGAATTTGCCAGCATAGTCCAAATAGCTCTTCTCGTATCCAGGTCCAACTCCCTTCAAGCATCCGCAGTCTTCCACTCCTCTCTTATGGCGGCAACCGCATGGTTCCTTGTCATGTGCACCTGGACCTCCTTTGATCAAAACTTCCTTCTCTTCGGCAACTGTCTTTTCGTAGATGGGCAAGAATTTGCGAGCACCACCCTTGAATTTGCCAGCATAGTCCAAATAGCTCTTCTCGTATCCAGGTCCAACTCCCTTCAAGCATCCGCAGTCTTCCACTCCTCTCTTATGGCGGCAACCGCATGGTTCCTTGTCATGTGCACCTGGACCTCCTTTGATGAAGACTTCCTTCTCTTCGGCAACTGTCTTTTGGTAGATGGGCAAAAATTTGCGAGCGCCACCCTTGAATTTGCCTGCATAGTCCAAATAGCTCTTCTCGTATCCTGGTCCAACGCCTTCAATGTGATCGCATTTCCAGTGTCCTGCCGCTGCTAGTCCAGCGAAGACTACCAGGTAATAGAACTGCATTCTGCTTTGGAAGCTTTCGCAGTTATTCTGTGAATTTTGTTCCTCTGGCGTATGCTTATATAGGATCTGTTCTTTTGGGTGATGGTGCATATTACGTTTGTCATTGGACTATTGCCCGTATTCTTGCATTGACCCTCTTCCTGTTGTGCACTCATTATGACGACACATCCGCTTTTCTTTGACCATGATTTGCGTGATTTCGTGTTCATGTTAACGCCTCTTGTGCCGTTTGGTTTGATGTTGGAAGGTGCTGTCAGGTACTTCAGTAAATAGTCGTATACTTGCCCGTTTTTGACACGCCTGAAGCTTGATATTTAAGATGCCCTTTTATGCAGGCTGCCATTTCTATTTAATACGACTGCATGATGTGCAAATGCCTTGTGTTGCTTTTTGGTCCCGAATTTCTTTTCAAGTGGATGTTACAAATGGAGTGTTGGAATCAAAGAGCACATTATTTCAGGTGCATTTTTCTACAGAGAATAAATGACTTTTGCGTTTCTATGCCTGCTCTGCCTAGATTGTGTGCTGGGCCGCATTCGGTTCTACGCAGAATGAACGTTTCAAATAGAAACGCAGGTTGAGGGTGTTTTGTTTTGCGACAGCGCACTGAAGTTGCGTGTTAAAGAATTCGATTTTATAGGAGCATTGCTGACGCTCTTCGAAGGATGCGCCCATTTCCGATTCTGTGTAGTTGCCACACCATATTATATAATGCTAACCCAATTTCAATTATTTTTTCTAATCGTGGCTCTTTTAACCAATGTGTGCCTGTCTTTCATTCCGTTTACAATTTAAGTTCCGCTGAGCTAATCTCAATCTCTTCCTGACTGCTTGAACTCATCTTATGTGCGTAACATCAATTTTAGTGGCAAAATTTTGCTATTGTCCTTTCCGTCGCTTCACTATTTGCCCTGTTTCTTTCTTGACACCTCATCCTAAATTGACAAATGAAGTAAACTTCTGAGGGCTGAGGTAAACGGATAAAGATTATAATTAGGACTATCGGGTGCATTTTAATGTGACTTTTTTATGACAACTTGACAGTATCAGTCGAAATGAAATACCAAGATTTCGGAATGTTCTTGCTTTGTCTTTAGCGTTGTTCGGCATGAGCTATGTCGCTCAGTTGTTCAACTTATATAGGAGATTACGATCAGCTTGGACAGGCAACGACATCCGGGCTTATTGGCCCAATGGTCTCCAGACGCCGCTTACTTCCACGTCCCTGTTGCGATTAAACGAATTGTTGCGTCCGCAAATATGAGGTTCGTAACAGGAGTTATTCTCATTTTCTTCTTGAAATTTACGGCGTATATATCCTGTTGACTTTTTACTCGAACAAATCGAATAATAGAGACGTAGTTTTCAGAGAATATCGAATAATCCCGCTCCGTCTTCAGCGTCTTGCTGTAAGCAGGGTTTATACACCGAAAATTTCAAGAAGAATCGTTGCTTCTAATGAATTGGACCTCCTTTATTTGTTAAGTTAAAACTAGCTTATTGCTTCGTGTTTTCAAATTACTTCTGGAGATTCCGGGGCACATGCAATGCTAAGTGTTTCAGGAATAATTTTGAGCCTGTGTAAACAGAAATTAATCAGTGTAAATAATTTGAAACTCGTGAAGTCCATAAATACGGTTTTGGTTCAGTTTGTGCCAATGCAGATTAACAACTTACAAAAGTAACGTTATGAGCAGCGTAGAAATGAAAAGCGTAGCTTTCGGAACGAGCTAGTTCCGTCGTCAGCGGTGGCGTGTCGATTCTAGGAAGCATATCAGAAATTGTTGGAAAGATATTGATAAGTATTTTGAATAAGATTTTCTTCTCTTTGACGGGGTACAAAATGTAGTTGTGTCACTGTCCCGGTCGGTCGGTGGGGATGCTCGCTCTCTGCAGGACTGACTGGGCGGGCGACGGACGTTGGACGGGTACAAGAGTAGTACCTGATAGTTGATGTTGTCAGACCGGACGGTCAGGCGGAGGGCTTGCTGAACCCTTGGCTGACTGGGCAGTCGACATACTTTGTGTTTTTGTACTGAGGGCGGGTACATGAGGCGTACCCGAAAGCTCTACGTGTAGTAATAAACGTTCTGTTCAAACGGGGTTATACCGTGTTGGAATTTGTTTACAAGTATTTTGAATGGGTCCCGAAACAAGGCCGCAGGACTTTTCAATATTGTGCAGCATCTTCATTCTATATGCATTAACCGAAGCCCAGAACTCTGTAGCCTGCCCAAAAGTTGCGAAGAAGGAATCCTATTCAGTCAAGTAATATCGGCGATCAACAGCGCTGCATCTAAAACATGGATCATTTGAAGATCCCTTCATCTAACAAGTTCAAAACTGCCTCATGTGATAAACAGCATAGAATTTTACTATGGAATTGAACGACCGTCTATATCCAATTAGAATTTCTTAGTGAACATACTGGAATTTTCGCAACGGCTTTGTAATTACAGGTGACTTCTGAACGACTTTACCTCATTTGTAGTTGACTTTTATTACAGATCTGAGCTCAATAAAGATCGTCACAGAGGTTCCCCGTTCATACATCTTTTATTTTCTCATTCACATCAGGAGAATGCACGATTTTGGAAGAACCTGGTTTGCAGATGGAGAACATCATGCAGGTGTACTTTATACTCCGCTGAGTTTAAAGAAGAAAACACGTCGACATTCAAGGGAATAGCTTCTGGCTTCGTCATTTCTCGTTTTGTCACCGTCGCGGTCGGTCGGAGGGGATGCTCGCTCCTCTGCATGACTGACCGGATGGGCGTCAAATGCTGGACGTGTAAAGGTTCGACCTGATCGCTGATGTCGCTTGTCTGGTTGATTGAGCAGAGTAGCTTGCACCAATGACTGGCTGCGTGGTGACCATAAAAGTGGGTCTTTCCCAATAGCAACCCCTTAGCGACCTGATTTCGCTATAGGCGGTGCTGATGCCTTTTGCTTGCTGCTCGACTCTTCCAGGTGGCCCCACTGTCGATAACGGCGTATAATGCCCAAAATTGAAAAGACTTGGCCTCAAAACGGCCGATCAACGAGAAATCGGCTACTTTCTCATTCGGTTGAGGAACTTAGCCGCAAAACGAGATTCTCAGACGGAAACTGACCTCTGGTTCGAATACTGCAACGCGACGAGTGTCAACCGTTGTATTTCTCGGTGATTATCTTCACATGCTGTTTACACCCCAAACACCTGTAACAAGAAGAGGAAACGCCTCAGCCAGAATGGATAACAACGTTTAATGAAGAGAATACAACAGTAGACGATAATGCAGAATAACATAGTAACGATCATATCATGGTCCCAGACTGCATTATTTTATATGGTAGGAATGGAGGCTGCACAGCTGGAGGATACGTTATGCGGACCGCGACTTTTCAATGGGGTCGCGCCTCGAAAATAGGTCGCATTCCTTATTCGGGCGTGCCCTCCCATTGGTTCATACTCTTGCGGCTGATGAGGCCATCCCTCCAGCTGAGTATCCACGCATCATGCTCAGCGGGTAACTCAAGCACTGACCAGCACCGCCACAACACCATTACAATGATGAACAAACTATTCGCGAACCGAATGGGAACCGCGTTCCTGTTTTCGGCGACAGTTCTTTTCAACACGGTTTCCTGCAGCACCGCCGCTGCACGTCGTCACGTTCCACCATGTACCGCAGCATTATGCATCTACCACACTGGAGCAGATCCTGAGCTGGTGCATCAATACTCTTCTCTGCACCAACTGTACAGCAGGCAGTTGGTTGTCAACAGATCTGGCACAGAGCTGAAGTTCAAGCGTATACTAGCACTCATCATTGCAGAATAAAACGCCGTCTTCTTGAAACGGAATACTCTTCTCTGCACCAACTGTACAGCAGCCAGCTGGTTGTCAACGGATCTGGCACAGAGCTGAGTGAAGTTCAAGCGTACACTAGCACTTATCACTGCAGAATAAAACGGCGTTCTCTTGAAACAGAATACTCTTTTCTGCACCAACTGTACAGCAGCCAGTTGGTTGTCAACGGATCTGGCACAGAGCTGCGTGAAGTTCAAGCGTACACTAGCACTCATCGTTGCAGAATAAAACGCCGTTCTCTTGAAACAGAATACTCTTCTCTGCACCAACTGTACAGCAGCCAGTTGGTTGTCAACGGATCTGGCACAGAGCTGAGTGAAGCTCAAGCGTACACAAGCACTCATCATTGCAGAATAAAACGCCGTCTTCTTGAAACGGAATACTCTTCTCTGCACCAACTGTACAGCAGCCAGTTGGTTGTCAACGGATCTGGCACAGAGCTGAGTGAAGTTCAAGCGTCGACTAGCACTCATCAATGCAGAATAACGCCGTCCTCTTGAAACAGAATCTGCATGCATCGTCAGCCACTCACATTCTGTATCGTTCCTGGCATGCACCTGCTTGCCGGCGTTTAACCGTCAACTGGTCTTATCATGGTACAACGCTCATCTCAGCTGCCATGAATCGCAAAACTCGGTACAGCCACATTCCTTGTATTGTGCGACTCTTATCATCGTTTATAACTGCAAGACGAATACAATACAATGCAGTATACGACAACGCGGAGACATCTGCTCTGTTTACTTTAGCGCTGAGACGTCTGCTCTCCAACATTCCACAAACCGACTTAACAAAACAGCAGCAAAACTTAGGTCAAAACACCATCTGTTCGACGCTCGAGAAACCATCGTTCGTACAACTGGTTTCCATCACACACATTGCTTCCCACACTTACCGAAGCTCACACCCGAATACAACATTGTAGGAACTCAAAGTAGTGCGCAAGTTCCATGATTGAACCTGAGAGCATATTTACCGTACGCCAGTATTTAACTACATGTTACGCTCGTATTTATCATTCTTACTGTTCCGTTTCTTACAATAAACCATCCTATTGCTCTGTGTCCTACAAACATTAATGTTTCACCTTAACCTTAAACAACGGCAGCAGAGTGCGACATCCAACTTTAGTAGCAAACATGACATCATCATAAGCAATGTTTCATACCCTGGCCAAAGCCTACGCCTTAACATAAGGCTGATGCTTTCAATATACATTATGAACGCAACACAACCATAGGCACTGTAATTCTGATAATCTTCAGTCTACACATAAAGTATAGAGGGAGTCTACCTTTGACTATGATGTTTTGTTTCCACGCTTTCCCTTATGTTCTTTTTTAAGCTTAGACCCTACATTGGGCGACTCGCTTCGCCTGATGAACGTACGTACCAATTCCAGCGTTGATTTTCTGCATTTTCCATTATGTTTTGGCTTAAGTTTAGGCTGTTCTTTAGCCTAAACGGCATGAACGAACGACCCACCTACTCATTCTAGGTATAATTCTGCACATTTGCATTTAAGTTTGGCTTATATTTGCGCTCAGCATGGCCTATCTCTGACAAAGCAAACTCACTTTCACAACTTCAATCTTAATCGCGTGAGCACCATTCATCCTAACGTTTGAGGATGTCTTTTTTCGGCTAAGTTCCTCAACTGAATGAGAAAGTAGCCGATTTCTCGTTGATCGGCCGTTTTGCGGCTAAGTCTTTTCAATTTTGCGCATAATACGCCGTTATCGACAGTGGCGCCACCTGGGAGAGCCGAGCAGCAAGCAAAACGACATCAGCGCCGCCTACAGCGAAATCAGGCCGCTACGGGGTTGCTATTGAGAGAGACCCGTGAAATGGTGGGAAGCTTCGATAGTGAACGACGATAGTGTTGACTTTTAAGCCAGAGATTGAAGTTGCAAATGTACTTTCAATATTCCAACCTTCAACCGCTCTTCAGTCCCCTTTTGCATTCTTATGTTCTTTGTTTTCTGTACTACTTTTCCTTATTGAGCAACGTATTCTTATCTTCATCTTTGTTCTTGGTATCTTCTTCTGTTCATTATTTTAATTATTTTGTTCTTCCTCCGTTGTTTTCCATTTTTCTTAATTTGTTAATACACTTCTTGAGCTTTTTCCATCTTCTTTTTGCATTCTTCTTTCGCCATTCATTTTTCTTGAATTACGAGCTTCCATTTCCTAATTTTTCCATTTCATTTCAGTTTTATTGTTCTTCATCACGGTTGCTTTTTCTTCCTCCGTTGTTTCTTCTTTCTTTTTCCATTATAAAACGATTCGACAAATCACGGAAAAAATTATACCCGTTGGTGAAAGCCACGCGATTGGAAAAAATGTTTATTTCCAAACAAGAAAATCGTGGCGCACGATGGTCGTGAAAGCGGAGCTTTCGGGTCAACCTGGACCCGTCTTCAGCGCGGTCTGTACTCTCGGCCCTCCACCAGGTTTGGCTTTCAGGGAGAGTCCCTCCACCCAACCGAACCACAGTGGAGCCCGTCAGATCAATCTACATCCATCGGGACTGGTTCCACCGTGGCCGGCCGGGTATCGGAGCCGTTCCCTTACCGACCATTCCCGGAGGAGGCACATTGTCCAAATCTTTGGAACGGTTTTAGGGATGGAATAGAATGAGCATACGTTTCTTGTACCTGTGGTCTAAGGTGTAGTCGGTTTCCCTGAAGTACGGCCCTGAGCAATCACATGTTTTATTCATTTCATGTTCGAACGTGGTATTCTGAGCTTGTCATTCCACAGAAGAGTTATAATCTGAGCTTTTGAAGAAAGTCTTCGGTTCGAAAAATCTGCCTAGCCTCGAAGAAAAATGAAAGAATGTAAATAATAAATTCAATGAAAATGAGTAACTAAACAAAGAAGAATGAAAAAGGGCAGAAGGAAGAAGAAAAGGTCAAAGAGCTAATGATCAAATTAATAAACATGAAAAACAAAGAAAGAAGATCAATACAAATTAGAAATACGAAAATGAAAAGAAAATAAGAACAAACATGAAGACAAGGATATGTTGTTGAATAGGGAAAAGAAGTTAGGAAATGAAAGAACACAGTGAATGGAAAAACCTGGAAGTTCGTGCGAGTTCAACATCGACCGGCTTGTGTCGCCCTGGTCTTTTTCCTACGCTTTTCCTACACCTTGAGCTACTACACAGTCAGCTTGTCGAGCCTATGGCAGGATTGACGAAGTTAGTGTAATAGTTTAGACGTGCTAGCGTGTAAGCCATTCCATCAATTTGTAAACCAGGTAGGCAGCAGCTTTATATTAAGGCTTAAACTTAGGTAAACGGAAAAAAGCCTGTCAGCAAGCTCCGACAGACACTGACATGATCATAGCATTGTTTTCTGCCCTTGCCTAAGCATAAACCTAAAACTGAGCCCCATTTTAAGGTGTAAGCCTAGAAAAGGGCAGAAAGCGACATCTATGCAGGGATCATTTTTATCCAGTAAGCTGCCACCAGTGGACCTGTTAGTACGACTACGCATTAAGTGCTGCTCTCAGCAGGGCGCATCAACAACGCTTTCTATACCACCAATGACATATGGCGCATGGTTTACCGTAGAGATGAACTAACTTGGCGGTTACCGTGGAAATAACGGGTATCTAGCAGGTAAGACTCAAAAAATGAAATTAGTAAAGGGAATTGAATGGGAAAATTAAGCTTGAGAAGATGAAAAGAAAACTCAAGGGTCAGGGAAGAAAAATTTCAGGTAAGCTCATCATTTTTGGAATATTTCCCTAAATCGAATAGTCGTCATGTACTGAGCACTAAGTCAACTCATAGTGCATGCCGCCATCAAGTATTTCTCCTTAAGTTCTTTCAGTGCAGAAAACGGGAGGGATAGCTGTAGACCATATAAGTAAGCTTACGATCAATGTGAAGTGAGACAAGAAAATGGGACGTCAAAAGCAAGAAACACTTTTCATTGCGTTAAAGAACAAAAATTTTATTAACGCTAAAGAACGTTAATAAAATTTTTGCAGAGAATGATACAAGCGAAGGTAATAACACCGACATCGACATGAATTGTGGTAGCAGTTTAATTTTTAATCACAAGCATGCGTATATGTATGAAAACTTACCCAGTTCATCGACGTCTGTGCACGGAAGACGGATTGAAGTAGAAGGTAATACTATTATTCCTCTTCCAAAAGCACTTTTGCAATATCAAGCATAACGGCGATCTTCTTCCACTAAAAATACTAGGTCATTGACAAAGAGACTACAGGGGCTGTGACAGTATACAACTCAAGTACAAATCCTAAAAAACAATGAGAACGTTATGCATGCAATAGCTCAAAACTTTATTAAAAATCAAACAGCAACAAGGGAAACTGCGCCAGAGATGTCCATTTTCATAGAAGGCTGAACCATCAGACGGTTCAACACAATCAATGAGTGTTATTTATAAGCTACGTTAACTTTTCTCACGCCAGCTTTACTACTTGACGAGCAATAACCATGAAACCCAGCAATGGCTGTAGTTGAAATCATTTAAAGTTCGTCAAATCACATATTCCCTTTCACAAACATCCCTGCCTTCATTAACTTATCCACCTTCTAAAGAGCGCCATTATAAATAGGTAACCGGGTGGCAACAATAGGGGCAACGATAATTGCAAACGAAAAAGTACATGCAGCAATAGAATGATACCACTAAAGTTCATCATAGATAAAGGATTGGTTTCCATAGAGCATGGATTAACATTATGCATTAACAGTATTCCATAACAGAATTCACCGCACATTGCAATACACTGCTGAACTGTTGATGCCTAATGGCGACTTAGCTGCTACGTGATTCAACGGAATCTTTATAGCTTTCAAAATCCGGTCGGCAGGCTGCTTCTCGCTCAAGTTTGGCCAACCTACTAGAAGAATCTGTCAGTCAAAGCACACTAATAAGTTCAAGCCGTTGCGGGTCACAGGTGCAAAGAATATGCATAAAAACTGAAAGACAAATATACTTCCCAATTAAACATGGCCACTGCTTTTATTGAATTGTGCGACAGGAAATCAGCTTGTCCAAACGCTAAATCATTTGGCAGACGTGCAACGACAAAATGGTCACAAAAATTATGTAAGCTACTTCAGTGCTTGCAACCGCAGTCACGAGCACCTGGACCACCTTTGATTAGAACTTCCTTCTCCTCAGCAACCGCTTTTTCGTAAATTGGCAGGAATTTGCGTGCGCCACCCTTGAATTTTCCAGCATAGTCCAAATAGCTCTTCTCGTATCCAGGTCCAACTCCCTTCAAGCATCCGCAGTCTTTGAGTCCTCTTTTATGGCGGCATTCGCATGGTTCCCAGTCACAGGCACCTGGGCCACCTTTGACCAAAACCTCCTTCTCCTCAGCAACAGCTTTTTCGTAAATGGGCAGGAATTTGCGTGCACCACCCTTGAATTTGCCAGCATAGTCCAAATAGCTCTTCTCGTATCCAGGTCCAACTCCCTTCAAGCATCCGCAGTCTTTGAGTCCTCTTTTATGGCGGCATTCGCATGGTTCCCAGTCACAGGCACCTGGGCCACCTTTGACCAAAACCTCCTTCTCCTCAGCAACAGCTTTTTCGTAAATGGGCAGGAATTTGCGTGCACCACCCTTGAATTTGCCAGCATAGTCCAAATAGCTCTTCTCGTATCCAGGTCCAACTCCCTTCAAGCATCCGCAGTCTTTGAGTCCTCTTTTATGGCGGCATTCGCATGGTTCCCAGTCACAGGCACCTGGGCCACCTTTGACCAAAACCTCCTTCTCCTCAGCAACAGCTTTTTCGTAAATGGGCAGGAATTTGCGTGCACCGCCCTTGAATTTGCCATCATAGTCCAAATAACTCTTCTCGTATCCAGGTCCAACTCCCTTGCAACAACCGCAGTCTTTGAGTCCTCTTTTATGGCGGCATTCGCATGGCTCGTAGTCACATGCACCTGGACCTCCTTTGATCAAGACTTCCTTCTCTTCGGCAACTGCCTTTTCGTAGATGGGCAAGAATTTGCGAGCACCACCCTTGAATTTGCCATCATAGTCCAAATAACTCTTCTCGTATCCAGGTCCAACTCCCTTGCAACAACCGCAGTCTTTGAGTCCTCTTTTATGGCGGCATTCGCATGGCTCGTAGTCACATGCACCTGGACCTCCTTTGATCAAAACTTCCTTCTCTTCGGCAACTGCCTTTTGGTAGATGGGCAAGAATTTGCGAGCACCACCCTTGAATTTGCCAGCATAGTCCAAATAGCTCTTCTCGTATCCAGGTCCAACTCCCTTCAAGCATCCGCAGTCTTCCACTCCTCTTTTATGGCGGCATTCGCATGGTTCGTAGTCACATGCACCTGGACCACCTTTAATCAGAACTTCCTTCTCCTCAGCAACGGCTTTTTCGTAGATAGGCAAAAATTTGCGTGCGCCACCCTTGAATTTGCCAGCATAGTCCAGATGGCTCTTTTCGTAGCCCGGTCCTACGCCTTTTATGCAATCGCACTCGTCCTTGTGTCCTGCTGCTACTAACCCGGCGAAAAGAACAAGCCAGTAAAACTGCATGTTGTACAATTTGTCCAACTCGCAACTATAGCTCGATTTTACCGCCGGCTGCTTATATAGGAATTCGATCTTCGTTTTTCCAGTAGATAACTTTCGTTGAGTTCTTGCGTTTCTCGTCTTCAGGTTTGTTTTACCGCGCCCTCTTTAGAATATTCTGCCTTTGCGTTTGTGATGTCAGCGCGAGCTTTTATCTTGTGAGGAAAGCGTCACGTCTGCCGTGATGGTCTTGTTGATACAGGAATGCTAATATCTGATATGAACGCCCATCTTATGATATTATATACCACACCTTTGATACGCTTTATATGAGCCTCTCTTTGACAGACTCTGGCCGCTGAAGATGCATTTGGCAAAGGTGGGTGCTTCATTACGCACCTGCTATTCAGGTCCGTCATTCGGATGAGCATATGGGAGTCTTGCTGACCGACCTGTGCAAAGAACTTCAGTCTTCAGACGTCTTTTTGGCTATTAACTTCATGTAGTTACGGTTCTCAGTGAAACTGCCAGAACTGTTCATACGTCAGGTGAGAAAAGGCCATGACGCTGCTTTTGCCTAATCAAGAACCAGGATGCATCAGGGAAATGGAATAAAAATGGGATGCTTCGTTGGGTGCGGCAATGGAAGTGTACCAGTAGCAGTTTGGCTATAGTTTCAGCAGGATTCAACTTATAAACGACGGTAGCTAACATCGTATGACAATCAGTGAAATATGAAGGAAACTAAATTGAAATAGCGTCACATATGGAACTTCTATACTGGAGGAGCATGATGTTAATGCGCACTGATTGATTTCAAAATATACTCCTCATCGAAAGGGAGTATCACACATTTTACGTTCTGAATGTGGACAATTTCAGAAGCTACCTGCGATTTCTTCCAAATGCGGAATGTCACTAACTGGTTAAAGATCCGAAGAACAATCGCAATGCGGGTTTACACTGGCAATCGTTCTCCAGAGAAAGGTGGCTTTCACTGTGGCACAATTCTTTTCTTACGGCACTTCCTTTATTGGTGAGCAGAATCTATGTGTGAAATCTTTACTATTAACAGTGTAGGTGCACAGCTTCACAACATACAGCGCACCTGTGTAGCGTTTTACATAAAGACAACAGAAAGTTGCATGATGAGTTGGTACAAGAAAATGGCGAGAGGTCTGAAGAGATATTTTTCAGAGCGCTTTATCAGTAGAAAATAAACCATTGAGAACAGACCAAAACGAGAGGATGTTGACAAAAAGTTGACTGAGGAAAACAATAAACGGACAATCCGTGGTAGGAAAACGTCAACAACTGCGGCAAAACAGAATGCTGCCTAACCATCTCAATGACTTACGATGAGACTGACTGCGAATGATGAAAACTTTTTAAGTTTTCAGCACCCGCCGCAGAGTCGAACCTTCGACAGAGATGAAGGCTTAAAGTGAGCGAAGCACTATCTTACTTATTATCAACTTAATCTAGAATGCATTATTTCCTCAAGCTGAATTTCCAGTACTGACGATTTAGGCGACCAGAGCAGGAGAATATCGTAAGAGGAAAGACATGAAGTCGCTTTCTTCAGAAAAAAGTCTTTCTTCTTCGTAACGGGATAGTTTTTCCATGATCACGTATATTCACGGATTCCCCGTTCGTGTATAAAAAGCTTTATTTTCTGATCGTTTTCGAGGCGGCTTTCTGTTAAAAATTAAATTTTATCCTCAATGTGTTAGTTATAATGTAGCGTCCTTGTGTAAGCTTTGCCTCAATGCAGCTACACAACGGCTAAATTACTAGTATTACTATAATTGTGCGCACCAAGCATTCCATAATCAACTTCCTGAACATGGCGCTTCGCTGTGTTTATTCGCCATGAAGTGCTGTTTACCTCGGATGCTGCATGTAAAGAAAATTACATTTGAGAAAAGTTCACATCCAACTTGGGCACTTGATATTCAGTTGCTGTTATCTGTTTTGTATTCATAATACCGAGTGACTGAGCAGTGACCTATGGAGTTTGGACCAATTTACGCGGACGGCATTTCATGCAAGAGCTTGAAGATCGTATTTTTCATATTGCTTGCCGGGCTGTTTCCAAACCCAACCTTCAAATTTATAGACAAAGCTGTATTGCTGAATTGGCCTATTTCGCATTTAACATTTTTCCTGGAAAGAGTCGTCCTGATAGCTTCTCAACGCTGCGGCTTGCTTCGTCCACCTCAGTGGAAGATTTAAACGGTAATTGCAGTACTGTCTTCTCAAATGTTAAAATAGTCATTAGCGGAGGAACGGTTAAAAGTTAACTGCACTAGAATGGTTGCCAAAATCTTCGCCTAACATTTCGCGTTTAAGGTTTATTCCCTTACAGATGTCAGCTGCTGCTGTTTTGCCTATGCGTTTCTTACGTTGTCAGTTCAGAATTTTCGGCACTAACGTTTTCTAAATCTCAGCGTGAAAGTTGCCAATTTAAATTTTACAATCTTGGTCAGACCTTACCCAGTCTTGGAACTCGGAACAAGATATTTCAGTGTGCGCCGTTTTGTCCCACGGCTTTTCGATCGAAGGAATGTCATGCGAACTTTGCTCCTACTCAGGTGGCATAGCCTTAGGTTTACAAAGCATATCCACGATGACGGCAGCAATGACTACCAGTCAGGCAGCGGCGCATCGCAAAAGTACGTTCATTGAAACGACCACGCCCGAATGCCCCAACATCAGAAGGTTGTTTGCACGTAAAGAGAGTGATAACAAAACTGCATGGGTCCTTCGCAACTTGTTCAAATCCGTCTCTCCCTTACAATTGTTTACTTATTGATATTAATATGGATTAATAGGTACTTTTTGCTAGGGCAGGACAACGTTAGCCACACAGCTCCAAAATGAAAAGCTACTGAGCATGACAGGAACTATTGAGGAATCAAGACAACCTCCGCAGACTTGTGGTAAAGCCTCCCAAGAATTCATTAAGTAAAGTCAAAAAGGATATTTCGAGTTTAAATGCTCAACTTTTGACCCTTGTTCACAAGTTAATTCAAATTGATCTGTTCAATCGAGCGTAGCTCTGCATCCGCTGCGATTGACAGCGCTGCTGATAGTCACGAGTCGATTTGCAATTCTTTGTACAAACATAACCAATATGATGGAATGTGCGGCTTGATCGCGTTGGAAATCGAAAACGTGTCTGAAAGTAAGTCGAAAACAACGCCCTACCAGCGAATGGATGGGCAGTTATTAGGGAAATATTTCAGAACACTGTAACCTTCGTAGCTTTCAGAACTACCATGTTCCGTCTTCAGCGAATGTTAATGGTCCTTAACGATCTGAACCGAACCGAACCATTAACATTCGCTGAAAACGGAACAAGGTAGTTCCGGAACCTACGAAGGTTACAGTGTTCTGAAATATTTCCCTAATAACTGCCCATCCGTTCGCTGGTAGGGCGTTGTTTTCGATATACTTTCAGACACATTTTCGATTTCCAAAGGGATCAAGCCGTACATTCCATCATGACACATAGAAGACCCGTTACAAGACATCCAATTTTCAACATAACCAATAACAATATTGCATCGTAGCAGAAACGGACTTCAAAAGCGTAATTAATGGGAGGCATACATGGAAAGCGGCACAGTCACAGCACCTTCCGGCAAACACAACGAGGGCATGGTAATTTGGACAAAGTCATACGTCCAGCAGGCTTCTGGACATGTGGTCACCGGTGTCGACGAACGTGTACCGCTGGATCCCACGAACTGCATTTTAAAAGTCATCATAAGCATGTTTAAGATTCGCCCATAAGAAACTAATTTAAAATGTCCAAGGATTTTGTTCCGACTGAAGCGCCACGCCAATGAAAATTTACTATTATGAAGGTAGTTGCAGGCAGATAATTCTGCAGATGCCTACGTAATGTGGCATAACTTTACGCCTTAATTCTGATGTTGAACAATTAAGAGAACTAGCGGAAGATGTGAAAATAATTGAACTGAAGATTGGTGATTCAACTTAACTTGAACGCTTGGCACCTAGCAACCGCATTACAGCACGTTTGCTTTCTGACGATGTTATGCACCCTCTTTTACTGAAACAAAAAACGCGAACAAAGCTAGCTATGCACTGTACGGTATGAAATGCCGCCAGGGGATGAAGATGGAACGTCAGAAATTCCAAAAGCTGCGGATATAGATTCTTGACTTAAAAAGGTACAACGTTATCACAAAGAAAATTCGATCCAACTCTAAGAAGTGCTCGCAACTCGAACTCAGACTTAATTTACGAATTTAGCTAAACAACTAGAACACGTTATTGTCCGTTCGTTGCAATTGCCATTAGTAATAATGGTGACGAAAGACCTCGGCAACGCCTTGATGTGAAGATTATGTTTTAGAATTGATTACTTGGCACTATTGCTTCGGTTTATTTCTTAGGCACTAGAAAGATGAACTTTGAATATTTCGCGATAACTAAATGCCAACGTCATAAGAAAGACATTCACCAGCGACGACTAGCTATTAGCAAACGGAAATGAAACGTTCAACGCGTTTCGAGACCACCAAGAATCT
Organism: Trichuris muris; assembly: GCA_000612645.2. Taxonomy (NCBI): domain Eukaryota; kingdom Metazoa; phylum Nematoda; class Enoplea; order Trichinellida; family Trichuridae; genus Trichuris; species Trichuris muris. The sequence goes on along the minus strand of CBXJ02000282.1, from coordinate 22,232,285 downwards.
ACCGCTTACATTTGCTCCTTTGTATATCAGCCCAGAACATTGCCGATTAGCTACACTTGGATTATGCAAACTAGCACACACATTGAAATTCATTGTCTTGAACGAATGCTTATCAGTGAACGTAGGGCTAAATGCGATCATATCATCAATGGTGATTCATTTGTGCTGCAACGCTCGAAGTTATAAAAGCTTGAAGACAAAGTATAGTGGATTATTCTTAATTCTTGGTAAACACCCATACGGACATGAAGTGCATATACTTGGTCGTTTTAGGCGGTTTACTCCATTGCCTCGTCGACGCGACGCAGCTGATAAATGAAAAGTAGGTTGTTATAACGATACGCCAAATTTTAGCAATGTTCCTGTTGTTTTCTGTAAAGATGCATTGCGCATGTTCTAGACTGAGAAAACATCGCGGTCAAAATTTCACGCTTCATTAGAAAATCCTTTTCATAGGTTCACAAGGGCAGGCGGTTCCCTCAATCGTGACAAAAAGCTAAACGACGGCCATTTAAGTCACTCGGAATTTCCGCTTCATGCTCGACCAGTTGCTCACTGCCACTCCTACCGCAAAACATTGGAGGGAAGAGCTGAACCGTTGCAAAAGTCTTCAATCATTTCCGATTCTTTGATTGACCGTCAACAAGCAAGTGGACATTTACTGAGCTCAAGCCACATTCCTACCTACGCGCGATCGTGCGCTCAATCTAGCGCCTATAGAAATAAGAATCAAATATCGAAACGAACTGAAGATGAGCACTTCAGCTTCGACGACTCCCCATGGTTGAGAGATTCACGCATCAGCACTCACACTGACTTTGATCTGCTTGACGGGCATGACTTTGGGCATCGACATCGCAGCGACTTCGGTCACTTTGGTAGCTTTGGCGAAAGAGACCTCATTGGAAAAACGCATCACCGCGTTCAGCTTGGACGATAGTTTTCTGTAATTGGTAAGGCAACTGAAAAGACGGCTCGACAGTGGGGTTCCGAGCTCTCTTATCAGGTTCTGAAGTGAATGATTCAGTCCATTTCCAAAGAACACTTCGTCCAATAAACTCCTAACTGCATTGTACGCATTCTAACTGCTACTAATAATTTTGGAGGGCTCAAGCAAGCGAGCATTGCAAATCCTTCAGCGTAAGCAGGAACCGAAGAAACAAAAAGGAATAGGAACATTAACTACTCATAACGCTTTTCTCCAACAGCAAGAACGCATCATTTGATGCACAACACAATTTGAACGTATAGGTCTGCTAAAATATTCACGTTGAGACTAGCCCTGCGACAAAAGGAATACCGTGCGCTGCTTGCGAAATTTGCGTGTTCTATTATCAGCTTTCACAGATGGTTTTGAAAGAAGTTTCAGATATGCCAATACGACTAACACCGTTTGTTAACTCAAACATCGGAGCTTTCGGGGCTGCTCACTCCCCGTCTTCAGCGATAAACAATTTCCAACTGTCTACATCAGGTGTACGAGTGCCGTCAAATTGGTTTAGAACAATATTTTAAGACGAAGGCAATTGGTCTAGTTTCTTTAAAGCGAAGAATCTCTTTATTCTTTCGCATTTCACTCCTCCTTCCTTCCTTTTGTTCTTCTTTTACCTGTCCAAAAGCCTGAACTACGGATCTGTGGTCTCAACTTCAGCTATCTCGGATTCTAGCGTTGTATGAATGGTTGGGTTGTGTCGTTCGTCTCTTTGAGGTTCCCGGATTGTTCCTTCTGGTACTTTGCAGCATCCGTTCCGGCGGATGACTACCGACCAAATGTCACTAACTTCCGTGCTCTTATCGCGGTTACAGGTGTTATTGTTTCGAATAAATAAAGCTTATTTTATCTTTCTTAGTATGAAGTTTGATTCGCTACAAATATGTATAGTATGCAGAGATCCAGCGCATTGTGATGCATGCTCTACTACCGCTGAAGCTTTAATCGTTTGTTCCATAACCGTTCTAGGGTGGAATCTCTGCCTCCTTCCCCTGCCTGATTGGTCGTATTTCCATCCAACCTAGCTTTAGCATTGTTGTAACGATTAATGCCGGCTAAGTGCTCCTTGAATCTATGGCAAACGCTATTACTTTGGACCTTTGAGGTCCCTCCTAAGGAATGATAAGGTCAAGAGCCCAGAAACGGAAAGACAAGGCTTTGAGGATACAATAATATGCGATTGCTTAGGGATGTATATAGGGGAAACAGGGATATATATTTTTTTGAAGACTGGGACTGAAGCTATGCGGGAAAAAAGGATAACAAAAGATTTTTACAAAGAACGGGAGTTAAACCGTGTCACAAAGAACTAGCAGAATATGAACTCCATCCCGTAAATATCCTATGTATATATATGTATTTATTTATTTATATATTTATTTACTTATAATTTACTTTTAGTTAACGCCGACTGACACCGTTTTTGATAGTTCCCTGAATTTTCTAGCAGGCTTTCTGGACACTTCGTATCCCGCCTTCAGCCACAATAAATGTAGGGTCGCACGAGGCGATAATAAATGTAACAAACTCACTATTATTTCATACAGCAACACGGCGAGCTTGCCCCATGCAATTTTACGCAGTGCCTCGATAAGCTCATTGAAAAGTGTACGCAATGAACCGAAATTCCATGGACAAGCAAAATTCTCAACTTCTCAACATAAACTATGAAATGTTATTATTCGTAGAAGACATGGTCAAATACGTACCGGAATATAACAGGTCGTTGATCATAACTTTCACGACTGTGACACCAAATGCGCTGAATGGCCTAGCGAAGGCAATTCGATCAAGACTTAATACGAAACAGAACTATGGTGCACATCTCCCTCGCTGTTCTCACATTTCGACTCTTCGATCTAAAAATAGGCCAATCGTCAAAACCCATTACTTTCCCTATAATAATAATAATAATAATAATAATAATAATAATAATAATAATAATAATAATAATAATAATAATAATAATGCGCCTACGAAACAAGAAACAGACATATATTTAAACTGACTTGGTCTGTGGAATCGAAAGCTTTCTAATAATCAGGCTCACCTCGTAATTTCAATGCTGAATGGTGCAGCTTGAACAGCTCGTGGAATTTCAGCCACTTCAGACAGCACGGACGGTGCGCGTCGTGGAGACCAGGATCCGATATTACTGTTGTGTCTGTAACGGCTTCGTGCGGTCATGGGTACGAATGACTAGAAAACAGCATACCCGGTATAGCACGCAACTACAGTCACAGGCCGATACGTTAAAGTCCGGTTTACGGGACTGCATGCACAGCGCGCTCGCTTCTAGCCATCACTGACTGCTGGCTCGTTAGTCCGGTTTCCCTTAATTGCAAACACTGTCAATTACTAAAGCGGTCTAACAGCCTCAAGTGAATGAAATCGTCGTACTGTTTGCAAGCCGACCTCTAAAAAGCACAGGGAGGATTATGCAACGCCATATTCTCGCATTAACCAACGCAATTTTCAAATAGGGCCACGGCAGCAAGAGGACCCGTGGCGAAGTTCGCACTTCACACACGCCCAAACTCTGTAGCCTATCCGAAATAGTGCAAGTCGCTTTCCGGGAAACGTGCCCATTTATTTCTCGCATTAGTCTGTTGCCTTGTCACGTCGGCAACTGGTAGCAAAGCCTGAGCAATGAAAATTTGGGTTGCAAAGTCGACATCGGCCGATCTAAAAGATAAGCAGGCGGCGTAACAGTAAGCTAGAAAGCGAATTGTCGCCAAGAGCTCTCGTATTGCCTAGTACAAACTGCGCGGTATTCCCAATTTCCATCACACATATTTCGTAATGGGCGGTTTTACAGTTTTTAGAACTTTACAGTTACGGAAACGTGTGCACCTCACGCTTAAATTCTAGCTTAAATAGTACGACTTACAAGCGCTCGCTGTGGTGATATAAAACGCAAGACAGCGAATTCTACAGTTCATGCATTGCGCATTAAGCTGACTGAATTTACTGGTAACTTTAATGATTGTCAATTACCAAAAGCTTCACAAAGGCGAAAGGAGTGGACGAATTTAATGATTATCACGTACGTACTAGTTACAGTTTCCGCTGGCTGGCGTTGCAGTATTACTGTGACTTGCTGGTGCTGTGATGTGCTGGCAGTGTGTTCCAGCGGTCACGTGCGCGTACGGTTACATGGATATGCTTTTCCTGGTGGAGTTAATTTGAATTTTTTACCAATCGTCTCTGTTGCTCTGTTCCCTTTACGCGTAGGCACATTCTAAGAGCAAGCATTCGTTTGTCCTAGCGTTCTTGTTGTCCGGTTTTGACCATCCCCACCCTGCGTCTTCAGGCATGGTGTCCGACGGCCTGATGAACACTTGCGGAATGGATTATTCGAAGACGCTCATAATCAAGGCCGCGCTGGGTGATGACATTCGAAAGATTCCCATTCAGAATGATGACATCACCTACGACGAGCTGATACTAATGATGCAGCGTGTTTTCAAAGACCAGTTAAACCCGGTCGACGAGGTGACAGTCAAGTACAAGGATGAAGGTAATGATCCGAGCTGTGCTTTCTTTTCCTTCCGATCCGTGGCGACTAGCATCCAGGATTGGCGACGGCGTTTCGTCGTTGACGTATCCTTCCAGTCGCGTGAACGGTATTCTGCAGCTTTTTGTCTCTTCGTCGTTGTTGTGGCGGCGCATAGCAGCAGGGCGCTAGTCTTAATATGGCTCGTTTGCAATTTAGACGGCGACCTGATAACAGTGCTCGACAATTCCGACCTGGCGTTCGCTATCCAGTGCAATCGAGTGCTTCGCTTGACGTTGTTCGGTTGGCCTGTGCAGTCGAAGAAAGGGCCTGCGCTAAAGACGTTTAAATTTATTTTAGTCAACTCGAAACCGCAGAAGGTCGCTCTGACGAACGGGGAATTGATTCGCGGAAAGATTTCCCAAATTTTCAATGTTGCTACCAGTTTGCTGGAGTGCTTGGACGACCAAAGCTGCCAGACCACTACCGACGATGGTAGGTTTTCCGGTGGAGCGCTTTATCAGACCAAATGCTGCAATAAGCTAGTCGTGTTCTCTACCTACTTGAGAATCATATTGTCTCCTACAGTAATCTTTATGTTGTGTTATTAGCGTAGTAACTGGATTCCGTGTTGCTTACCACATAAACTATTTAAGTGACCGACGGAAGCACGAAGCTCATTGTGCAGGAGACTCGTGAAAAGGCTACCGACCTGGTACAACAAAGTCGGGAGTTTGATCCTTTGCGTCAGGTCGATCTTAATAACGATGATCGAAGTTGTACGTATGATCAGGTTGAATCTGACGAAAATGTGGTTAGCGCGCAAGTGGATAAAATTGTCGAACGCGAGCCGAGATCAACCACACCTGCATCCATTGCCAGCTCAGCTGGTCAGTACTATGGCGCGGTTGTTCCTCCTGTGTCTGGAATTCACGACAACGTGGCCACTATTCAGCCATCTGTTCAGCAAGTTGTCAACCCGCTACAACCACAGCTTATGGCGGCTAATAGTAAAATACCCTTATGTTTTAAAAAATGCTTTTCGTATTCACCTTTGTTCGTTCAGCCGGCGCCTTTCACCAAGGGGAAGGAGCCCGTTTCAACGGACTTCCTCAGCAGGTGACCGGAGCAGGTCAATATCCCATTGCCGCTGGAGTTCAGTTTGGCGCAGGGTTGGAACAGCGTCAAGCGAACTACAGTGCTCCCCCTAGTGGACAGATTGGACCGCCAATGGATGGGTTAGGTGTTCCACCGCAACAGCAGCAGCAACGCACAGCTGTTACTACTGAGCCGAAAGCACCAGTGGGTCAGCAACCTACGCAGCAGCAAATTCCGAATAGTGATTTCTCCATCTTTCACCTTTTGCTAATGTTCAATCAACTTTTCTTGATTTCAGGCATGTATGGAACGGCGTTCGTTACTGGGGCAACTCGCTACGATTATGCGCAGCAACAGATGGGGATTACGCCACCACCGACCAGTTGGCCTGTTATGCAACCACCAACCGGAGCACCACCATCCATGGGATATCCGACCGGCCCGCCGGTTGCCGGGTCTCCAGTCAACTTACCGTCTGGCAACAATCCGTTCGCTCGTACCGGCATCCCTATGCAGCAGTATGTCAAGGCACCCTTTCCAAGCGCTCCGCAGCAGCCGCAACAATAGGAAAATAATGCAATGGCAGCCTCCAGTACAGCTGCGTCTCGGTTGTCGCGTAGCTCCACGATTTCTTCCTTTTCTCCTTAAGCAGTTGTTTAAATTGGAACAGTTGGCAACAGTTTTCATTTATTGCTGATAACTCCGGGCATCCGAGGCTTAAAGTTTCCCTTTCTTTCTGCTGTCATGAACATTTGTTTAGCATTCTCATTTATTTCCCCAGAAGAAGCGGTACAGATTTTTCCCAACAGAGTAAACGCGGGGCTACGACGGAATGCGACTTGTCGTTAACTACCGTAAACCTTCTCGGATTAAAAGGAAAGATTCAATTCTTGCATTAGACGACGTAGAAACGACGACTGCTATCCTTGGCGTGCTCGCGGAGCAGATCGCACGGAACGAATTCGGGCGCACCGTCGTAGGCTGCGTGAAAGGCATCCATCTCGCGCACAAGGCGTTCTGCTCCGTAGCCGTCCAAAAAGCGGAACGGACCTATAAAAGTCAATGTTCAATCGGAAAGCAGTAGGCACATTTTCGTATTTATGGCCGCTTTCCAAATTTACTCTCTCAATGGATAGCCTCCCTCTTCAACTGCTATTTTCCTACCTCCCAAGAACGGTGGAAAGCCAAGTCCAAATACAGCTCCAATGTCGCCTTGCGCCTGTAACAAGCTGTATGCAAATTAAAAGCGTTAAAAGGAGGTGTGACGGACCGGCGAGGCAATTACTCCTTCCTGCAGACACATGACCGCCTCGTTAACGAAACGACAAACCATTCTCATTTGGCGTTCGTGGTCCGAGTCGCTGCAAATTGGAGAATAAACGTGGCACCAGAAATATGTTATTTGTTCACCATCCTCGAACGGGCTTTCCGTACTCCTTGAAAATGGAAAGAGCTGCTTTGTTGACCTTCGTACCTTTCTTGCCCAAGCTATATTCAAAGGCCCCCATACCCGACTTTCGACCTGCCGCAAGGCACGTTCGCTAAGTGAGTAGGAGGTCGGCAACTGATCCTACCTAGCATATTCGCATCGACCATCTTTTGCAAGGGGCTCAGATCAGTGCCGGACATGCGCCGTCCAAATTGTTCGCCTATACAAGGAAGAAGGCACACATGGATACTGGCGGGAAATACGTGCTATTTGCACCCCTACCAAGGTACTTCAAAATGTGCAGAGAGACGTCGAGGCCGACCTCGTCGCCCAACGTTACGAATCCCATTGGAAATCCAAACTTCGTGCTCAACTCGTTCAGTTGAACGGGATGTACGCCTTCCTTTGACGTGAGAGAGATTATAAATTAACGGGCGAGCCAAGCAGGCGGCATTCCAACCTGCATCAGTCTAAGCATTTCCAAAAGCATGGAAGCCAGCACGCGCGTCGTGTAGAATCCGGGAGAATCCTTGACTGTGATCACCAATTTACCCTGCTTCAGGCCAAGATCCACCGCCCTACCTGAAGTGCTAACGGTGATTCAACGACGGACCACCGCAGGCTACATTAAAAAACAAACTAATCGCTTCCTTGGAAGATTTGGGCGTAATTACCACCTCCAACAGTTGCATACGGTCGACGGGTGAAAAATAGTGCAAGCCAACAACCTGCAAAGCGCAAGCAGGAATAAAACCAAAGCCCGGTCGGGCGCTTACGTTCTCAGGGCGCTTGCTGGCTTCGGCAATTTTTGAAACGGATATTGCCGACGTGTTGCTGGCGATAACGCATTCGGCACCAACGTGCTGCAATGGCAATAGGCCGTAACCAAGGATCGAAACGTTGGCAAGATATTAACCTGTTCCAATTCGGTAACAATTTTCTTCTTCAAACTTAGATCCTCAAAGATGGCTTCAATCACGATGTCCGCATCCTTCATAGCATTGTAGTCGACCGAAGGGAGCAGATTGGCAAGGTAGAGGTCCTTCTGCAACCTAAACACGGGAACAAAACAATGCCAACCACTGTGGCACCGATGAATCGCTCATACGGTGTAATCTTCCTGCGCTTCAACTTTCTGTTCAACGACTCCGTTATTAGTTTTTCGCTTCGCAGCAGGGCTGCAGAGTCGACGTCCTTCAGGACGCAGCGGATGTTCTTGTCAATCGTCACTTGAGCAATACCGGTGCCCATTAAACCGGCGCCAATCACGCCTACTACTTGGGACCCCTTTCTTGGATTCCCGTACGGATTTTTCTTGCATTCGTTGGACACGTTGAACAAATGCAGAAGACTTTTGCTTTCCGGCGAAGTGGCCAAAATGCCGAACGCCTTTGCCTCCGATTTCAAGCCCTCTCCCATACCGAACTTGTATCCCTTACGCACCACGTTTACAATTAGTGGCGGAGCCGGATAGTGGCCTCCGGACATCTTGTCCACTTTGTTGGCCATGTAGGCGAAGAAAAGATTTTTGACAATTTCCACGCCGAACAAGCTGTTCAGCACGTTCTTAGGAAATCGACTGCTGCGCATGGGAACCAGCTCGGCTGTCAATAGCTGGCGAACCACCTTGACGCTACCGTCTTCCAGTTGCTTGACCATAAAATCTTCGTCGGTCGACAATCCCGGTTCTGGTCGGTGGAAGCAATTCACTAACAACAATTTCACAGTAACAAAATTATTTACCTATAGGTTCCATGACTAAATCAATTAAACCCATTTGTTTAGCCTCTGCAACGTTGACAGTTCTGCCGGTCAACATCAAATCCAGCCCGTCGGTCAAGGAAATCTTTAAAAGGATGGACGAAATGAAGCATGGGCGCGAAGCGAAGAACTTTACCAGTCTTGGCAGTCGTTGGGTGCCACCTCCGCCGGGAAGCAAGCCAAGGCGAACTTCGGGCAGGCCGAAAATGGTTTTCGGGGTGTTGACCGCAATGCGATAGTCGCAGGCGAGCGCCAGTTCCAGGCCGCCTCCCAAACAAGTGCCCATAATACCGGCGACCACCGGCTTCAGATTGGCGTGGATGCGGTTGAGAATTCCTTGGAACTTCAGAGACAATGCCGTGGCTTCTTCAAGAGTTTGACACTTGGCAATCATACTGAAAGCAAAAGCAGGTGGAATACTAGTGAGCGCAATAGACTCTACTTTGCGTCCGCGCCAGCAATGAAACTGTTCGGCTTCCCAGACAGAAAAAGAATGCCTTTGACCGACGAATCCTGCGTCAACGCATTCAAGCATTCGAACACCTCGACCATCACATTTATGTTCACAATGTTTTCCTGCAAGCAATGGCAGCTTTCAGCTAGGCAACACAAGGAATACAAAGCTACAACGAAAAGTGGAACCTTTGGACGGGCAAGCGCTTAATTGACGAAATGAACACGTTACTGGCACGAAAGGTAAATTTCGTCGCAAACGTCAAATGAACTTCGAAACAAGCTATACCTTTTTGCCGGGGCTGTTCAACTTTATTACACCTACTTCACCGCTTTTGTAGCTTTTGACATGGGTCATTTCTGAAAACAGTATTCGTCAAAATTTGGGCAAACGTGGCGTTGGATACCTGCAATCGAACGAGAGCAAACGGCCTTTGGAATCGCAACCAACCGATTTGCGGAGGCAATACCTATTAATTGAACGAATGGGGGAAACGTCGGCAAAGCTCCAAAGTTGGCGTATTTAATCCACGTAATCAACAGTACAAAGACAATCCCTCACTTCAGCATCATGAATGCTTATGAACAGGCCTACGGAAATCGTTAAGTGCAGACAAAAAGACGTACCACAAACTAGATTCTTCAGGGAATGCCTGTGAACGTGCATCATGGCTTCCTAAGCGTTAAAGTCAATTGCCACGGGCCCTAAACTATCGAAGATAAAGCAAGCCTGAACGCTACTATCACAATAGCAATAACAACACACTATCAAACCTAAAATTAAAGTAGACCAGCGAGTATCCGCAGCAGTCTAAATGCAAGCTGTACTACAAGAAGCGAAGAGAACAACTTTCGCCGCACACGCCAGCCACAAATGCAGGCACATACTTCCAACAGTACGAAAGATGGGTAGGTACGCATTTGAACGCTTATCGGGCTGGCACTGATTAAGATGTGAGCAGCTTTGACTGCACCAGAAAAGAGTTGGGATTGCTTAATCGGCACGCGCGATTCAGTGGACGCTTAAAATGATATGGAGATGACTTAAAATGATATGGAGAGAAACCCGATATTCGATGACTGTTGCATTTCCTAAATGTAGAAGCAAGTATTTCCTCTTAAGTCAACGTTCATTGGTTGCAGCCCGCTTCCCAGAAGAGATTGCGAGAATACCTTAGAAATCTCATCATGCCGTGTCTGGCATTCAAACTATCCTGCACGCAGCCATTAGGATGACGCCTAAAGTTGTGGACATCAAAGCTCGTTTTACTGGAACTGCTCAAAAATAAAAATGCTACTTAGTATCTGTCTGGACAACTTACTAAAATGGTGTCCCAGAATGGCCAAGGAAACATACAATACACGAAAAGGTGTCTGCAGCGAGAAACTAGATTTACTTGTCAAGTAAGCAAAATGCTGTACACGCAAAGTACATGCATGTTAAACTGGGGGAGGGGAGGGATGATAGCAATCGTCGAGTGCTGTCCAAGTCAGTTTGTCCGCGCGCATTTGCTCGGAATACGACACCTTACCCCTACACATATGACAGTTTAAGCTCACTTGCGTCACTGAATTTTAATATACACCAATCAACTAGAGTGAAACATCCTTTCTCGTTCGCTTTTCCGAACGGACGAAATTGTAGGACCTTTGGTCGTGATCGTATCAACTTGCAGATCACTTTTGTGCGATTCAGCTGAGATGAGTCTTCGAGGATTAATTTTGTTGCGATAGCGTTTCTAAAGCTCAATATTACTTTAGCCTTAGAATAACGAATACAATTTATCACATGGTTAGCGTTTTGCTGAGTAGTTTACATATCCAATTTACTGTGATCCTAGGACTTTTGTCCAAATTATAGTTGCCGCTCTTTGAACTTCGTTCGTGCGAATGCATGTTTCTTCCTTCTTGAATTCTATTAAGTAATAATGCAGTATTTGGCTGAATGTGCGTTGTCTTCTAGTGAAAGGGCAGTATAATGTTTTTACATGGTCGCCAACGAGGCGCGAGCATTTGTCAACTTGTTGTTGGCAAGAGCTTCTTCGGTACATGGGTGAAGAAAGATGTCGTTCCATTGCCAGTTGCATTCGCTAATCGACCTTCAAACGGCGATGAGTTGATTGCTGAATATCGGTTAGCCACCTGAAGTCGCAGTTCGTAAGGATTAAGAAGACTACTTGTAGATTTGCGTGTCCTGAATTTCTACCATCCATGCCATTTGCCAGGCGCAACCATTTGCTCGAAAAGCTACAACGGATGGACATGCTTCGCCGACGGGAACGCATAAAAATACCTGAGTTTTACGTGGGTAACATTGAATCCGCTAACCACCTATGGAAAGGAGTTTGATTTACTGTATTTGATTAGGAAGCATTTTGGCCGTGACAATGTCTGTTCCATACACAGCTAATCGATTACACCGATTTGTTGGTATATGTATCCAGCGTGATTGGCGCGGTTTGAAGCATTTCTTCACAGTGCGGAACGTCATTCACAACGAAGGTAACAGGGAATCGCTGCTTGCAACATCTTGTGACATATAAATGCTTAAAATAGTAGCAATATCATTACCTCGTTGCTTTAGAAGAAGCAACAATTCAAAACGTGTGCCAGGGCACTTTCTTCGGTTCATGCGTTTCGTGACAGCTGTTGTGACTGATCATTACTAGACTTGTATTGGACTGATAGGTTAGCGTGAGTTATGCATTCACAACAGTTAACAGTTTATATGCTGGGCAATTTGTAATTGGAGCTTTTAGTTCCCAAGATAGCTTTATGAAAATTCTCTGTCGTTATAATTCCTCTGTCTTTGAAAGTTTGTTTGTTTAGTTACCATTAGCATAAAGTTCGTTCGTCTTGTCACCTTTTTAATCAGCATGTGCGAAATTGGGCTTCAATCATTTTTGTAGTGCTGTTATTGAAGGTAATGTTCCGTAATTTGTTAAGTGTATCTCTTGTTTATTAATCGTTTTTAAGTTTGTCGAAATGTGCCTTGGTACACTGAATTTGGAAATCCGCCATTTTATTTGCACTCCTTATGCATGGGAACAATTTTAGGATTTGAAATACGCTACGACCTGTACAATCCCACGCTGATCAGCATTGAAGTTCTTAAATTGGAGAAACGTCTGGACGACGAATTGTTGTATCTTCGCGACGCCCTTCCAAAGTATTCCACTTTTCCATTCGACATGGAACCCCAACCGCATAAACCCGGTACTCCCGTACCTGTAAACGAAGTGAAGGTAAGTGTTTGATACGTGCTGACAAATTGCGCACCTTATAGGAGAGGCTTCAAAAAGTTTGCGGGTTCGCACATTTCCTATAATCACGGGAATGCAATTTATTGAGCATACTTAGTCGTAGCGTCATTTAATTTAAACGTTAAAGTTAAAGCAAGCAAAGTAGTTAGCGCAGACGATTCCAGCGAGCCTATGTGTTTTGACGGTGAAATACTGTTTTATGTGGAATTGAAACCTCCGCCCTGGACAAAGCGGTGGCACCTGCGTGATTGCAAGGGCATCCAGAACTTTTGGGAATTGGTGCCGTTATATAAGAAGCTGATGTACAGAAAGGTATGACATGGTGTGCTATCCTGTATGAGCTTCCTAACGGCTTTAGTCTTCATTCAGGCCAAACTTAAACCATGGGATAAGTACGATATCATATCGACGTACAAGGGCAATGCGACACTTGAGGACATGCGTTACGTACTTCGTCAAATCGACCAGAAGTGCAACTGTAGCCAATCTCAACAGCTGGCAGAGACGTCCTAAAATTCACTGCTTATTGTTTAAGTGGCAACTGTTTATGCTACTTTTCCTATTTACGATCTATCGCAGCAATTGAAAATTTCGTACGAAGAAGCAGTGCACAAGAATGTACTTCATGCCGTCACCATAGTTTTAAATATAAGCATGAAAGTACCAGTGCACGTTGCTGTTACGCTGCGCAATTCCGTGGAAGACGGGATAAGGGCACCGGAAAGTTGCGGATTAAAGATCAACTAACGGTGTGAGTCACATGCACAAGGCACGTTTTCGTCGAAGGCATTTAGCAAGTGATCAACGATGACGACTTGATCCAGTGACTACGGAAGATCTAAGTTGCTCGAACGCCACCCTTCAACCCGTCTTAGGAATAGTTAAATCCGTTAAATCAAGTTATGTACTCCCGACGTCTGCGTGATAGAGCAGTTCTGTTTTCCTCTGTGGAGGGGCAAAGCAGTCCTACTGTCAGAATTTAACAGGCACTTCTAGGCTTCAAATTGAACATATCCTAATACTGCAGTTTCTGATTGGCGGTCATTAGCCTAACAGTAATCTTGAAATCAACCAGAAAGTAAAACTTTCCCCATACAGTGGAATGTTTCCCACAAAACATCGTGGTTCTTAGGCAGCGTGCTATCTGTAACAATTCTCCTGCTGAAGTGAATGCTCGAGTGGGCAGTGGAAGTGGTCGCCCCGTTGGGTAAATCCTCTTGCGCAATCCTCTCCATGTGTGACTCAGGAAACTCATGAACAGTAAACCTAATCGCTCTGTGTACAGTGATGCTTACGTTCCTGCCCTCAAGTGGGCAAGAAGAATTGTTCAAACGAATGCGCTCAACGCAAAAGACAAAAGCTAGGTTTGCGAAACCGATCAGGACTGACAGGCGCGAGGAATGTTGACCAATTTGAAGAGTGCCTACTTGTTAGCTTCTCTGCAAGATTTCATTGATTACTTGAAATGGATTGATAAGAAGCCCTGCTTGAAATCAAGGAATGCCTTTTCAAGCAGCTGAGGTAGATCTCATCACTTTTTCTTTCACTGCTGTGAACAAGATCGTGCCAAGGAAAATGTTCGAGCAAAATGTTCCATTTTCTGTTGTATTTGTCAGACCCAGATAATCAACTTTCGGTCGTCTAGGTACGAAACTCTGCCATTCTGTTGAGCCTTCTTTTTCAACAATTACCGACGGTGTAGAGCCCAGACTAACAACGTGCTCCGGACCTTGTCTTTGGATTTCCTGTCCTTCGTACATTCTTCCACAGTTTCTAAATTGCCAGAGCTGCGAGCAAACTAAACGACTGAATCTGCATTTCGGCTACTGCTGCTCCTACGCTGAATTCTTGGATTCGATCACATGAATTGCCAGAAACGTAAACACGGCGTACTGGCATGCATTATTCTTTTATTTATCCTCAGGTGCGTTGAAGAATAGATAAGGTGAGTTCTGAAGTTCCTTGTGTGGAAATTAATAGCATACCAGCCGTAAGCTGGTATGCTATTAATTTCAAACAACTGCAGTGAGCATTACTGTTTCCACGGCACGTGAGAGTACGATGCCGCTGATAAGTTTTGCGAACTGTTTGCTAGACATTGCTTTCATATGCTCCAGCCCAGAGCAAACCATCCCAACTGGGAGGAACACATCGCAAACGGAAACAATGTCTTCCAACTTAGCCGAGGGAATTGTCGGCAGTGAACTGTCAGCGTTCGTTGTCACTCATGATTTGAGCAATTGAAATTCGTATTGATAATGTTCAACACTATTCGAGCGCAATAATAATAATAATAATAATAATAATAATAATAATAATAATAATAATAATAATAATAATAATAATAATAATAATAATAATATTTCAAAGAGAAATCACGGCATTTCTTCCCGTTCATGTAGTCCTTTTTCACGAAAGTGATGGTAAGGGTTTATTTCATGAAAAAGGCAAAAACAAAAGCATGGCGTAGCTTTCGAGCCTAACCTTGGCTCGTCGTCAGCGCAGGTTCTTCGTTGGCCAACCACCAGGTCGGGTCTTACGGAGAAGCTCCTCCAACTAGCCAAACATCGGTGGGAGGCCTGTCGGATCGAACTTGATCCTTCGAGGCGGATTCCCTCCAAGTTCGGCCAGGCGTTGGAGCAACTGCCTTGTCGTCCGTCCCCAGTGGTGGCTCAACGTAACTGTACGTTGAGCCACCACTGGGGACGGACGACAAGGCAGTTGCTCCACCGCCTGGCCGAACTTGGAGGGAATCCGCCTCGAAGGATCAAGTTCGATCCGACAGGCCTCCCACCGATGTTTGGCTAGTTGGAGGAGCTTCTCCGTAAGACCCGACCTGGTGGTTGGCCAACGAAGAACCTGCGCTGACGACGAGCCAAGGTTAGGCTCGAAAGCTACGCCATGCTTTTGTTTTTGCCTTTTTCATGAAATAAACCCTTACCATCACTTTCGTGAAAAAGGACTACATGAACGGGAAGAAATGCCGTGATTTCTCTTTGAAACTTTTTGAACCCCGTTACCAGACTCATCTTTGAAATAATAATAATAATAATAATAATAATAATAATAATAATAATAATAATAATAATAATAATAATAATAATAATAATAATAATAATAGTTGAATACGGGATTCATTGTAACGGGTGGAGGTGTTATTGTTCAACGTAAGACGGTTGAGTACCCGTTCGGTCTTGCTCGCGGTGTCTGTAATCACGTAAGCAGGCCTCACCGGTGGCAGATGGGCGACTTTATTAGTAAGAAACAGACGGTGGAAAATAACTGCGAGCGACACAACTTTTACCGTAGCTTTCGGAACAGCCTGGTTCCGTCGTCAGCGGTTCACAAAAAGTTTTTTGCGAACCGTTGACGTATACCATTACACAGTATACTATTTATAGTACAGTATACTGTGTCCTTGAGTATCAATTACTATTAATGGTTCCGTATTGTTTTTCTTTAGGCCGCGTGGTTTGTTACCACCGTGTAGTGAGTTGTTTGCTGTTGGAGAGATGTAGTTTGTTTAAATAACATCCAATTGGGTTAACATTGATGCCACTTAGTGTTTTGGACGTGCTTGTCCAACTATCCGCTCTAATAAGCAGTCGCTCGTTAAGGTGGTAATATAGGAAATCATTTAAGCCGTTTGCCATCTGGTATCACGAATTGTGGTAACATGCCCCAAACTGAACGTTGTGCTGATTTAGGATTACGAGTAGGCGCTGCTTTTGGCCGTTGACGCAGCGTTGCAGGTTCGTCTGGTCAAGTGATTTAGCGAAAGCGTTAGTGTAACGCGGTTTTTGTAGATTTCCGATTTATCCCGCGAGAGAAAGTTATGTGAATCGTTCAGGGGTTTATCTGAATTAGTGGATTTACCATTTTGCATTTGCTAGCAGCCAGGAATGAATATTCGATAAATTACTGTCGGGCATGCCGACTCGTTGAACATTGACGTTTGCCTTCACGCAGGTGGTCAGTAGCAGCGTTCACCTTCTTTGCCTTTGCTTCTAAGACCTGTTTGTCCTTCTTCATTGCTTTCTTATCTTTCTGTGACTGCTTTCTCTGCCATCTCCGTCGTGTTAATGTGCGCTAAGGTTTGCGTCGAAACGGTGTTTTTAAAAGGAGAAATTCTGCTGGCAAAGGATTTTTCAGGTATTTTACAGAGTAACGTTTAATCCATTTCAGCGGAGTTATTGCAAACATGAAGTACGGTAGTAATGTATGCGTTGCTAAGTTATCCTTAAGTTGCCCTAACCGCAACGGTCATTAACCGAAGGTTTTAACGGGAATGAGAAGTTCGACGTACGGTCTTTTAGCCTTTAAAATGCATTGAAAAATACGTTGAAGAGTTTCCGGCCATTCATGTTGCAGTTGATTAATCAAGTAGTGCGCGTGATTAATTAACAAATGAGCTCCTGCCGCACTTTGTGCCTCTTTAATGGCGTGTTCAGCACTTCGATCGTTCGTTACTATATTGCGGGAATTGTTTTCAGGTTATGCGAACTCTCTGAGCGGTTGTTTTTTCTTACATTACCACTTGAAGCCTTTTGGAATCTGAAACTTGTGCTTAAGCGGATTACGGTGCTTCACAGCTTATACGAAGCTTTTTTGCTCCTTTTCATCGGCTTTCACCCAGGTTAGATTGCCTTGTGACAACTGCGCTTGTTTATGTGTGTTTCCAGGTTATAGTCTTCACCAAACGGGTCCATTTTGCTCCTACAGAGTATCCGGTTGAAAAGCAGTAGGCGTTTTTCGCTCTTGCGACTTCTTGTAGCGTCCATATTAATGCGTGCCTGTTTCAGGATCAGTCGGGTGCTTGCCCTGTTGCTTTTGCTTCAGTAGCTGTTGTAGTTTCAGTGGTGAGCATTGGGCATCGTCTTCGCTATGCAGCCGCTTGCTTTCAGATCTCGCTTTAAGAAATTCGATAGCTTAATTGGTTGCAGCTCTTATGGATAGCAAATCGGAGGAACGCGAATGTACAGCAATGCAAAAAGTTGAAAACGTCGGATCCTCATTCACCAGTAGCGTTGCCAATTGTCAGCAGTTGGCCACCGACTTAGGCTTGACCAATTTGACCCCTTCCGAAGTGGCGGAGATATTGGTCATGATGGTCATGGAGTCTGATCCGCAAAAGACGCCCTTGTCGGTAGGTGTTCGTAACTTCTGCCGGGTTGATTCGCAATGTTGCTAAATCAGTTTACCGACTGGCTTGAGGACAAGCCGACCGGTGAAAAATGGCATCCGGAAATTTTCGCCGAAGTGTTAAACCAAGTGTCGCCCGACCTTGACTGGAAGGAGGTGATATCCTCTTTCGATATGCCTTCATTTTCCGTCAAAAGCCGCGGTTGCCTGAGCGCCTTGATGTCGGTACTGTCGGTTGGCCTTCAGAACGAGTCTTTTCCAGTCAAAGTATTGTACAAAAGGTGGACAAACTCCGAAGCGCAGGTAGGCATGCTTTGTACTTATTCTAATTGTAAATGAACGGTCCGCCTATTCAGCTGTCCTGGATTTCTCAAATTCTGCGAAATTCGGATGTTATGTCGTTTGCTGATTATCCATTTACTTCAATCAAAGTCGAAGGCGTTGAACTGTTGCCCAGCGATTGTACCTCGAAGGACATCCTATCCTGGCAGTCGCTGGAATTGGTCACCGTCCTAGTGGAGATAGGCGATAACCGATCGCTGTTCAGTCTGGTGCGAGACTGCTTCCATTACCCCGTGAAGAATTGCCCAGTCTTGCTGTTGGCTGGTCTTTTCATGATTGGAGTACGTTCCGTGCATGTTTTGCGACTGTTAATAAGTACTGTCCTTTTAGCCACCGGTTTCCCGCTTTCGCCGGGAAATGTTGCTTACAGTATTGCCAATCGTATATGGCAATTCTACTTTACCTCTGCCGATCTTTGTCAACGCTTGGAATAATGAGGTTGGCGTTGGTTGTTCCAAGAATAACTTGTGTGAATTGATCTTGAACTTGATTTTCAGTCGGAATGCCAGTCTACCTATCGGAACGTTTTGTTACGTTCTGTTGTAAGTTGGTACGAGAAGAACCCAGGCGAACCAAGTCGACTATCCCGTTTTGTCGAAATGATCACGAAGCTTCAGGTGGGAAGTTAAGCTGTTTTGTTCAAAGCAGACGCGCTATTGGTAGGCTTTCGTGTGCGCTGCAACACAAGTGAGCAACGCAATGAGTGATTCAATTTCTTGGGTCAGACTAGCTATGCGTTAAGGCAACATGTTTTTGTTTGTTCGAACGGAAGCGCTTTGCGTCAAGCAGTTCTTTTTAATCTGGCGAGCAACCCAATGGCGGCGGCACATTTTTTCAGTCGTCAATTTGCCAATCGCGAATTCACATATGCGTTTTTACGGAGTTCGGGCTATAAGATTAATATTCTTGCACTAATGACCAAAGCGTGAATGCAGACATTAAAGCACAGTTTTAGTAGTACGAACGGCATCATTATGAATTTTCGACCATTTCCTTTACTCAACTGAAAGCCACAAGTCCGTATGTTGCGTATTTCGAAAGATGCTGCTCCATTTAGTCGGTTTCTATTTCGCTTTTGTTGAAGATGGGTCCCGTTGTTAAGCAGCGATAATGCCACGTTGGCTGTCTTCCATTACTGAAATTCAGTAAGCATGTGATCGCGCAACAGAGAGCACCATTTACGGACTGTTACGTAGTTTATTTGAAAAATGCGCAACGCTGAACGTAACCGCTGAATGGTACAGTGCTTTCGCAAAATACCTTGGAATTCATCAGCGTCAGGGTAAATAGGACCGATGTTGTTGTTCTATAGCTTGCGTAGGGAATTTCGCGGCACCAGATGGTTGCTGCGCAGCAATCTATCCGATTTAGTCAGATTGATCCTTACTAACCTCTACGCCCTTGTTACAGTTGTATTAAGCTTTAGAGGGTACGAAGAGGGTCCCCTTAAATTTTCCTGAGTGGAAATGGTTCTTGTGAACTCAGTTTCTCAGCCATAGGGAAAAAGGTGGGTGTACAACAACTGCTGCTGAGCCGGTGGGTTGCGAAAGATGGTCCATCGCTCAAGGTCATCTGCGACGATAGATTTGTGTCCTGTTGAGTCTTTCCTTAGTGTTCTCGCTTGCCCTTTTTGTAATTGTCGAGTTTTTCCTGCGTCAGGGCCAAAATGGCGATATGTTTAATTTTATGAATGACGGCAGGCAGTTGTTCAATCTTTCTGAATGATAGACGTTCCACTGCCGAACTTTTATGGCAAATCGGGAAGTTTAATGTTTTCCTAAGTGATTGATCGTTTATCCTCTGTGAATATTATGATTAGCCGCTCAGATAGCCGGTAGAATGAATTAGGTGTAGGCATAGCCGTGCTTTGGTATTTTATTAATAGTATTAGTGTTGTGAACGAAAACAACCTCTTCGTACGGGCAGTGTCATCAAGGGCACTTTAAACGTGCCGCGACTGCAGCGGTCTAAACATTCTTAGTCGCTTAAACATTCTGTAGCTGCGTGAACCATCGTTTCTATGGTGCACGTCACGAGGGAGCCGGGAGGGTGAGGCATGAAATGTTGGCTTCTGTTGAAAAGAAGCGACTTTCTGTTTACGCTCGATTTCTGTTCATCTTCTCGTCTGATAACCAGCGCACGTAAGAGGGAGATTTCCATTCTGTTCTTATTGTGCAAGTTTGAAAGCTGTACCTTCCATTCCATTGCTCATTTCATTGTTATGCAAATGAGTTTGGAAAACCCTGATCGTGGTCGCTGTGCTGGCTGGTTGAACGCTAACGGCGGTGAACTTGCAGTGTTGCACTTTTCATCGGTACTGGGCTTATTGAAAATTTGCAGTGCTCATCTTGGAACTTGCCTGATTGGACCGCACATGCGCTTGAAATGATTTAAATATTTTCTTGAGTTTTAGGCTTTGCCAAATTTTCTAAATGTTACCCAGCACAAGTTTGCCATCGATTTGGCTTGTCTTACTTTCAAGTCCAGCAACTTGCCCCTGGACAAGTGGACTCAAGATAAAATTCATGAATGCGGAGTAATTTACGCTTGTTCTCGGTATGCGGCCACACTTTTGCGTTGCAGGAGGAGTTCGCCCAGCAGTGCGTTGACTTCTTGAATGATCGTTGCTTCACCCAGATGAATGGTTCGACGTCGATTAAGCTGGCCGCAGCCGTTTCACCGGAGATGGTGTCCAATATGCTGACTGGTTTGCAAAGTAGCTCCGGTTTATTGTCCGCTCAAACGAACAGCGCCGTGGAAAGCATTGCTGACAAATGGCGTGCCTCGACCAATCCGTCCGTTGGTGCCAACCCAGTTGGTGCCTCGGCGCCGCCGAGCTCACAGCCAATGGCTCCTAGTCCTTTTATTCCGACGAGTACAAACGAGGCGAACGTCCAATACAATATGTCCAATTTTACTGGCTGTCAAAGCGGCGTTATGGGATCTGCCTTCGGTCCAGTAATGCCGGGAGCAATGGTTAGACCGCAGGGCGTAGAATCCTACGCTATGCCTCCCGGACAGCAGCCGGTCGTTTTTCCCGGACGACGAGTACGTTTAAGCACCGCTCTTGTTTGTCCCTGTTGCATTCGTTATCTCTTTATTTAGTATGACTACGCTACTGGCGGTAGTATGATGTCATTGCCCGGCGGCAATGGTAATTTAAGTTCCCAACCACCCTATCCAAACTCAGGCCCACTTCCGTTTGCTTCTCCGAATGTCTATATGCCGAGCGGGACTTCAACTACGCGCAACTTCTATGGCGGAGGTGTGCAACCGCAGAACGAGGGTTCGGAGCTCTACGCTTCATTCTCCCCTTCGTAAATGACCGTACTGCTGAATTTCAGGTTTACTGAAAACAGCGCCTCCTCCGGCAAATGCCTGGGGCGCTGGTTTTGCTTCAGCATCTACCTGCGTCACTAGCGTGGGACAGACACCGTCATATGCAAATAGCAGCAACACCGGTAAGTTGAGATAGCCATAGGCGTGCGTCCGATAGGGGTTCCAAGTTGTTTCTCCTTTGCTAAGCCAACTGTTCGTCGGCTGCCCCGGTCCAGCTGAGCTTCGAGGACGCCATCATGCTGGACTCGCTGCCACCGTTCCCTGTTGACGTTCAGGAGGAGGCAAGCGTTATATTTCGCAGGCTATTCATGCAACCGCCGCAGCTGTCCTCGACCGTTGAACAATTTGTGGACCTTATGAAGCGTCTAAAGGAGTCGACCATCAAGCGGGAAAACGTGAGTCATAACGGCACTTCCCGTATAGTGGGTCGTTAATGCGGTTGTACTTTTGGGGTAACCACGGAAGGGTGGAATAAAAAAAGTAACAGTTTAGCTCTCGTTTTCCATACGTTTGTATACGTGGCAGTTAGCCTTGATAAAGCGATCAGTTCCTTTTTCCTTTTTAGGACATTGCCTGCTGTATGATGAAGAATCTAATAGAAGAGTTCCGCTTCTTCAACGAATATCCCGAAAAGGGATTGCGCTACACGGCAACCGTTTTTGGTTCGTGCATTCGCGAGCGGTTATTCGGGTACGTTGCCCGCGGGAGGCTGCTTGGCCGTTGACGTTTCCCCTACTATCGCTTTGAAAATTTGCAGACCGCAGTTCATGGGGGTTGCCATGCGTTTGGTGATGGACGCCCTGCGCCGGGATGCCGGCTCGAAGTTGTTCGAATTCGGCGTTATCGCGTTGGAGCAGTTCAAATGCGACCTGAAGTTGCATCCGCGCTATTGCCAAACGATAATTAGTCACATACCGGGCTTTAACAACTTTTCCAAATTGCTGAAGGAGTATGTGCAAGCTGGCGCGCGTAGTGAGGATCCAATAACGGCAGTTTTAGCCTCCAGTCGTACCAGTAAGAATTTCGAAGGCGTTGTTTGTTGACGCGTCACGCATCTTTGTTGTACACTGTTTTAGCTCCGTTCGAGGCGGTATCCCAAGTGCCGTCGGCCGGCTCTTTGGCGGCAGCGAATGTGACGACGTCGTCTTCAAGCGACACTAGCTCATCGAAAAGTACAGTGAAGGTGAGCAGTGGAAAACCCATCCATTCTTCAGCTATCGCTTTCACCCGAAACTGTTCAACCGTTGTAGCCGTCCGTAATGACAGCCAATATTGACACGCTGGTTAACGCAACCGACAAAAGTACATTGCAGTATCAGCCGGCCGAGTCCATTCAACTGCAAATATCATTTTTGTTCAACAATCTTAGCCAGGCGAATCTCACCGAGAAGGTTCGCTTCTCCTTCGATTTCCCGCTGGTGTTCGCTTCCTAAGAACTTCGTTTCCGCAGGTCGAGCAAATGCGAGACGTCATTTCCCATCCGAGCAACACGCCTTGGGTGGCTCAGTATTTGGTGGTGAAGCGCATTAGCGTTGAATTGAACTTCCACAATTTGTACTTCAACTTTTTGACCGCTTTGAATTGCGCGCAGCTGAGGAGCCTTGTTGTCAGCGAAACGTATCGAAACATCAAGGTCGGCTGCGTCGAGTCATTGTATAGGTATGACGAATAATGTTACCGTTGCTTAGGTGCTATTGTGCACGGACAAAAGCGAACCGAATTTTTCCGATCGGACGCTGCTGAAGAATCTTGGCCATTGGCTTGGGTTGATGACCATTGGTAGCAATCGGCCAATTGACAGAAAGGTAAGAAGCGCCTGTGGCAGTGCTTCGTTTGTCCGCCCTGCGCAAATGATGCTTGTGCCATTTTCCAGTCGCTCGATCTGAAGGTGCTCCTGGTTGAAGCCTTCGTGCGCGGTCATCAGGAATTGTTGTACGTCGTACCTTTTGCCGCCAAAATTATGGAAGCTTGTCACCGAAGCCACGTATGCGCGCCCTTACGGTCTAATCGAATCTTCCTCTTTTCCCTTGAAGGTTTTCCATACTTACTCGCCTTGGACAATGGGTATTCTGCAGTTGCTGTGCGAACTGCACGAAGAGCCGGACGTGAAACTGAATTTGAAGTTCGAAGTTGAAGTGCTCTGTCGTCTGCTGAAAATTGACATCCATGTTAGTGCAAAGTCTTAGTACAGTTTGGCATGCGCCTAAAATTTGCTCAGCTTAACGTTTTCTTCGCGGGGTTTCTTAGAAGTACCATTAACAGCCTCTGCGCTAGTCATAGAGGTTAGGGAGTTACTTTCTGGAAGCAGAAGGAGTAACGTTAAGGTGTTTCGGTTGGACATTTTGAGGGGACATTCGGTTCGTGCGTAACTGTTGGGTCGTCGGAGGGGGTTAAGTGGTTGGGCGTTTTCCGAGCTGACGCTTTGTCTTTCTAGGTACTGTCCATCGGAAGCGATCTGCACGATCCCGACCTAATGACAGCATGCCTGAGGTATCCGCAGTTGGGCGGCGGCTCGTTCGAGCACTTGGTCGCAGCGAAAATGTGCAGGCACGGAGCTCACATGGTTCCGCCTCCGCAGCTTCTTATGGAAGGACCTATGGGCCCGGTAGGTGGAGCTCCAATGGGTCCAGTTGGTGGTGCACCTATGGGTCCAGTGGGCGCAGCGCCTATGGGCCCCGTGGGTGGACCGCTGGGCCCGATGGGTGGCGCACCTATGGGCCCGATGGGTGGCATGATGCCAATGCCGATGCCTCCGGTTGGCAACGTTATGATGGTTGGAAACGGGACGGACGAAGATCCGGGCATGATGATGCGACCTGGCGGCCTTGCTGCGCGTATGAGCCCTCAGCCACGTTTCATGTATTCGGAAACTCCTGTTGACATACACGGTCTATTTTCAATGTTTGAAATTAATTCATCAGTGAGTCATTGCGATGCGCTACTTATCGCGCCGCTGTGACCGTTTGTTGCAGATAATTTTGTTCCAAATCAATCCGCCACTGAAGCAAGTGATCCGACCGGCGATTGAGCAGGCAATGGCTGAAGTTATCAGCGCCACGAGAGACCGCACCCAGAAGGTTCCTCTGTCCACCATTGAATTGCTATTGCGGAAGGATTACGCGACCGACGGAAATGAGGAAATGATGATGCTAGCTGCGCACAATATGGGTCGCGTGCTGGGCGCAGCAATGGCGATGTTTCACTGCAGAGATCCGTTGTACTTTGCCATTCAAGGTTACCTGAAGCAGCATCTGTACTCATCCCATCGCAATCCCTCGCCAGACCAGCAACGCATGATCGAAGAGGCAGCACAGATATTGACTGACGACAACGGAGAACTGTGCCTGTGCTACGTAATGAAGAATGCGGCAGAGAGACTAGTGGAAGAGTTGGACAATGCGCTAAGTTCGGATTACGAATTGCGCCGCATAGCGCGCAGCGAAGGACGCCCATTTTTGGACGTAAGAATGCAACAGCTGTCGGACGAGCACTTACCTCCCGGCCTGCAGTTGGCGCCCGAACTTGTGCCAGTAAATGTACACTCCGTCTATGCGGAGGCAAGGGTGCCCGGTTTCAAGGTGCCAATGCCCGAAGACTTCTACAAAGTCGACCTGCTGAAGTCAACAATGCTGATGGGTCCGGTTGAGGAGCAGTGCGAAAATTTGCTTCACTCGATAACGCTTAAGGTGGACGTCCGCCTTCAAAAGTACTTACAAAACAACATGGCCAATGTGCCCGGATACCACGCGCTGTTGGCCATGCGCGACGCCGTCATGATGTCCGAGCAAACTTCGGTGCACGACTTTCACGCGGCCGCTTCGTCCGTATTCGACAAGCTGCTTATGATTTTGTTCAACTCCTTCTCGCCCGCCCACAACGTCGACCTGAGCAACATGCTGGTCGACATCTTCCTGCTGATCGCGAGAGAGCTGATCAGCATTAAGGGTGACGTCTGGGCCCAAAAGCAGGTGTCTAAAACGTTGCTGTGCGCTCGAAGCGACACCCGGCTAAATTTGCATGCCATCGACTTCCTAATTCGAAACAAGCTGGCCGACGAGGACACAGTCAGCTTTACAAGACAATTATTGCGCCTGTACTTGGTGGAGAAGCGAATGCCGGCCAATCTGTTCAGCCACAGCGATTGGATGCAGGCGGTGAACATGCTGCAAATGTACGGTTTGCCGGACGACGGTACTACTCCCGACCGTGACGGTTCACTGATGGAGGCGCTGCGCCATTTGCCGCCACCGTTTTCCGTTGGAGACAGCGGCGGCGACCTTATGCAGCAACCGAACAGCGAGGATTTGCGACATCCAGGCGCACCCGGGGTCCAAGGAGTTATGGGTGGCTCATTGCCTCAGCCAAGTTTTGCGGCAGCCCGCGATGTTTTGCAAGGTAAACCATATATATATATATATATATATATATATATATATATATATATATATATATATATATATATATATATATATATATATATATATATGCATGCTCGCGCATTGATTTCGAATGTTTACGTTTACCTTTACTTAACAGCTGGAGCATATTCGTCTGAAGGAATTCCGCCGCTTTTGTCTGGTTTCACAAAGATTGGCGTGAATAGCAGTGGTCAGCTGGAATTGGTGGCTAGGCCGGTGCAGAAAAATACGCCGGCTGGTTATGCAGATAAAGTGGAAAGTATCTTACGCGAATGGATGAACGTATATTATTCGCCAGAATATGCCAATCAGCCAAACCAGGTGTTTCTGGCCACGTTTCCGCACGTAAGTCAAACTTTTTTGTCGAGTAGTGGTCAGTAGCGAGAAGCACGAGCGTTTGTCCCCCTCTGTTCTAATAATAATGTGTTCGATTTGGTAAATCGTGAAGTGTAATTTACCATCCTGTATAATTAGAAAAATCGTACGAATGGTTGCATACTTATTTGCATAGAGTTTATATTGGGAGGCCCTTTTAGCTGCACATGTTGGTCAATACGGAAGAATATATCGATAACTTCGTGCGGATATGTACGGAGATGTGCGTCGACCTTTGCCACCGTATAATGAGCGAGCAGTCATTAGGCATAGACGTACTGCGCGCTCGTTGTTCGCATACGTTGGATGCCTACGTTGCTTTGCTAATCCAAATGGTCAAGCACACGGCAGGTCAAGTCAACTATACCAAGATGGCCTTCTTGCAACGCGTAAGGCTACCTTGCACGCGCTTGTACATTTTCTATAAGTTCCCACTGATGCGTTTTAGATAATGGTCAGCATCGGTTCGGTACTAGTTCCCGAACAGACTGTTCGACTTGAGGAAATGCGCACTCTGCCGGCCCAACGAATGCTGATGATGCTGTTCTACGGGCTAAGAGCTCGAGATCCTTTGCTTGTGGACGAACGCACTCAAATTCTTATCACTTACTGGTAGGTGTGACGCAACGCGTACGTTCTTTCATCGTTGTTGGATTGTACTGCTTTTGCAGCGATGGATTGCATTTAATGAGACCTCAAAGACTGCCCGTGCTCACCTACTGTTGGATGGACATAGTGGGACATCGGGAATTTATACGAACCGTACTGACACGTCTTCCGGGACAGATAGGATTTAGTTTTTACGCTACCCTGCTAATGGACGTGATAGCGTTTTTGGCTCCGTTCCTCCGCAATTTGATGTTCAACAAGTCAGTATCAGTCGTTTACAGAGGCTTCTTACGCATTCTTTTGGTGCTGCTGCACGACTTTCCCGAACTGCTGTGCGATTATCATTTCGCCATGTGCGACGTCCTACCTGCCAACTGCGTACAGCTGCGCAATCTGATCATATCGGCCTATCCGAGAAGCATACGTTTGCCCGATCCATTCTTGCCAATCAGCAAATTGGAACTGCTACCTGAAATGAACACTGACCCGAACATCGCCGTTGACATCCTACAAAACTTAAAGCCGTTATCACTCTTGTCCGACTTGGACGGATACTTGGCTAATCGAGCGCCGGTGAGCTTTCTGTCCGATCTTAGGAGTATGCTGCAAGTGTCCGACAATCCTGGCCAAAAATATGACGTCAAGCTGTTGAATGCTATTGTAATGTACGTTGGTGTGCGGGCCATCCAAAGTATTCACAACAAAGATCAACGGCCCAACTTTAGCGCCATTACGCATACTGCGCATATGGACATTTTTCAGAATTTGACCGTCGACCTGGATACGGAAGGCAAGGCCTGTTCCGTTCCATTCGCCTGTCACTTTACAATTACTCAATTTCAGGACGTTACTTGTTTTTCAACTCCATTGCCAATCAGCTGCGCTATCCCAACAGTCATACGCTTTATTTTGGCTGCACGCTACTGTACTTGTTCTCCGAGGCCAATTCAGAAGCAATACAGGAGCAGATTACCAGAGTTCTATTCGAGCGGCTAATCTCCCTACGTCCCCATCCGTGGGGCTTGATGATGACCTTTATTGAGATGATCAATAACAGCTGCTACAGGTTTTGGGATCACTACTTTGTACGTTGTTCTCCGGAAATCGAACGGTAAGCATCGATTGTCCGCCTGTTGCCTTAACGTTTCACTATTCTTTATTCGACAGCATTGCTCGTTCGTGCATGGGACGAATCCGTCGCCAGTGAGGGACGGACGAAGACAAAAATTCACTCACTTTTCGATCCGACGAGTTCTTCTAACAGCGCTTATGTTAACCCAACTTATTCAAGTTAGAGTAAGCTGCACTATTAGAACTTGTTTTGTGTGCACTTTTTAATGTTTCATGCCTTTTTTAAAGTTTTCTTATTTCTTTACTACGACGTCAAAGCGCTCTGCCACGTGGGCGCCGTCCATTGTTCATTTTGCCGAATAGGCATTCATTTTTGCTGTCGGCTGCTCGCTTGCCATTGCGACCACTGTAGGATTAAACTGTTTCGACTAATTTTGTTTGATTCTCAAATTGTCAGCAGCGATACCCAGGTTCAGCAAACTGTATTTTTGCACTTCTGTTCTCACGCGACGTTTTCAAATAAGTTGGTGTGCTTTTGTAACGTTCCAATACGACGCAGTTACTTGCGTTCGATCGGCAGCGGTCATTCTGCTATCGCGCTAGGCTGCTTTGCACAAGTGCTTCTCTGGAAAATTTCACATTCCACAAATTCAAGTTGCATGGGAAGAATGCAAAAAGCGAACATTTCGAACTAAACGTCCAGAAAGCTCCCTGATGTCGCCCATTATGCGACAACAGATTGCACGTGTGTATGCAACTGTGTCTTCATATAACGCCAGTTCTCACAACTAGTGATAAACAAAATCAGTAAACGATTGACGAAAAAATATCTAACCAATAATCGTACGATACAGTAGTCAGAATGTTTGCATTGATAACGTTGGACTCGTAATTTAGATCGTTTTCATATTTGCTCTGACATGCATTAACTGAAACTACATCAGATAAACTGCAGAATTCATGCTGTTGTTACTTGCTCGTTTCGCGGACTTACATTAAACTTATCCTACATATATGCTCACGTGTACGGACGCAGAATCACGTATGAGTAAAATCTGCTATCGCGTCGTAGTGGCTTTTTCCAGATCTGTAAATGGCATATGAGTGACGTGGCATAGTACGATGTCCCGATGCTGAAGGAGAACAAACGATGCGTGATTTAAAGCGATAATCATCTAGAAGTTCTGAAAGGAGATTGCTTGATAAGGTGTGTTCTGGGGTTTCGTCTTGCGAGACGATTGTGCCTGCTAGGACAAGTTTATGTCACGCATCTGTAGTGCCTACGGAAGTACTACACTCAGGGGGTCAAGTTTGTTTCGTGCCCTGCAGGGGGCGCTGCAGTCGTCAAAGGCGGTTGCTGCTGTTTTCTCGCTAGATGGCGCTGGTATGGCTATTTTGTTGATTCGCTTGACTGTGCCTTAATGATGAAATGATTCTTTTTCACGTTATAAGTTGTGAATCTATAAAAGTAGAAACTGGATAAATCTGAAACCATTAAATAACCGTAGGAATTCTTCGCTACTATCGCGGTAAATGCAATTTACACATTGCGCTGCGCAGAGACCTTCACACAACGAATTGCTTTAATTCTGAATCGGATGTAGATGATCGTGCGGCGGTGAGCATATGAAGAGATCATGACGGCGGGTACAGGGGGGGGGCGATGTCTTGGAGCAACTGCTCAAACCGTTGTTTACGGCCAGCACATCTCCGACGCCACACTGCCTCGGCTAAGTAGTACCGCAGCATGCTGCGGTGCATATCGCACCTTAGCCGCATAGAGCGGGGCCCATAGCGACTCTATGTTTTGGGTGTGGGCGCCGGTCACCCTGTCCACGAAGTTCTCAGAATGGTTCACCCTCAGGTGGGTGAACTCATCACTAGAGAGACCTGAGTAGCCTCACCAGTGATCCGTCATGATCGTCGTTCCAGTGCGCACGTGAGACCTCACCAGCGCCATGAGCGTGGCGCTGGAACGATTGGGGACCGGGACGGCGAAGATTTGTCGTGTTTCCCGACAAATTCCGCAGAAAACCCATTGCTGGAGGTACATCCGGCCGACGTTGTACTTCCTTTTGGCGAAGAGGGTCTCGTCTAGCTCGACAGTGAGACCCTCTCCGCCGATCTTCGTCGGATCCCTTTCTAGGGCTTCTGCGGCCACCACCCTCAGGTGCTGGTTCCATGCTACTGTGGCGTTCCTGCACATTCCTTAAATTCATATGCTCTAATTTGACTGCTAAACTGTGTGCAACTGTCATACCCAGCTCCTCTATACCGTTCTCAATTGTGCTGATGTTGCGGCACCAGTCTTACATAAAAAGGATCGCTGTACGCAGCGGAATTCTGCCGCGAGGTCCTGTTAAAAATGAATTGCAACGTACGGTTCACCCAACACTTTTGTTACCTTCGAACCAGGTGCCCTTTCGAAGTGAAATTTCATGGCTGCATCCATCAGCCTGACACCTCCACGTTGGAGGCCTTCTGCTGCCTGATCGTGGCAGCTTTATCATGTGCCCTCTGTCACACACCCTCTCAGTGTGCATTAGGTCTTTAGCTTGAAAGAATGTGATCACTTCCTGATTGCTCATGCCGCATAGACTGACGAAGTTCATTGTAACAGTCAGACAATTTAGTGC
This sequence comes from Trichuris muris, assembly GCA_000612645.2. Lineage (NCBI taxonomy): Eukaryota > Metazoa > Nematoda > Enoplea > Trichinellida > Trichuridae > Trichuris > Trichuris muris. Next base: position 22,201,862 of record CBXJ02000282.1, on the reverse strand, counting down.
GCATGCTTGTATAGGAGCAAGAAGCGGATTATGTTCGTTTCGTTTCCCGTAGGGGTTTAGTGATGCTAGGGGGCGCTGATGACGTTTCTGCCGCTGAACGCTCACATAAAATGCTAAGGAGACACTGTTGAGGCGTATTCGTGATGGTGAACTTGAAGCGCGTTTGTAAGATGAGCGAGGATGAGTGGGTGGTTTGTGTCGCTTTATTTGGTTGCCGATTAAAGCTTTTCTTCGCTATGAACATTGCAGCGTAGCGGTATGTACGGCGGGGTGTACGAACTTGTCTCGCAGAAACGATAAGATAAATCTATACGAGTGGTGCTTTAGCTTAAGGAATTCCAAAAGGCCATGCGTGAACAGCATGACAGCGTAAAGTTAAGATTAAATTGTAACTATTGGGTTGCCATAAAGATGAACAGCTTCCTGAACTTTCAAGCAAGCAGCACAGTAGAGGCACCTGGACGTTAGTGCAGTCAACAGAACTGAAGCCGCAAACGGATGGTTGGTTCCTTTCATAATGTATACGGGAAACATTAGCCTTATATTGACACCTGAGCTTGGGTAAGGGCACAAAACGACGCCTACAGTTGTGCTACTTTCATATTCTGTAAGATAAACGTAGCCCTTATGTAAGGCATAGGCTTAGGTAGGGGCAGATAACGGTGCCTATGGTTGTGTTGCTATCATAATGATATGGGAAACGTCAGCCTTACGTAAAGCCTACGCTTAGGTAATAGCAGAAAACGATGCCTATGATTGTGTTGCTTTCATAGTCTGTATGGGATACATGACCCTTATGTTATGGCCTAGGCTTAGGTAGCGCAAAAAACGATGCCTACAGTTGTGTTGCTTTCATATTCTGTAAAGGAATCACTACCCACATTTTGAGGCCTAGGCTTAGGTAAGGGAAGGAAACATTGTTATGATAGTGCCGTGTTTGCTGCTAGACTTCGTTGTAGTACTCTGCTACCGTTATTTAAGGTTAACGTGAAACATTAATGTTCTGTTCGGGTCTGAGCTTCGGTAAGGGTGGGAAGCAAAGTGTGTGATGGAAACCAGTTGTACGAACGACGGTTTTTCATGCGTCGAACAGATGGTGTTTTGACCTAAGGTTTGCTGCAGTTTTGATAAGTTGGTTGGTGGAATGTTGGAGAGCAAACGTCTCAGCGCTAAAGTAAACAGAGCAGATGTCTCTGCGTTGTCGTATACTGCATTGTATTGTATTCGTCTTGCAGTTAAAAACGATGATAAGAGTCACACAATAGAAGGAATGTGGCTGTACCGAGTTTTTGCGATTCATGGCAGCTGAGATAAGCGTCGTACGAACAGTTTTTGTGCCATGATAAGACCAGTTGACGGTTATACGCCGGCAAGCAGGTGAATGCCAGGGAACGAAACAGAACGTCAGTGGCTGACGATGCATGCAGATTCTGTTTCAAGAAAACGGCGTTATTATGCAATGATGAGTGCTAGTGGACGCTTGAACTTCACGCAGCTCTGTGCTACATTCGTTAAAGATGAAATGGCTGCAGTGCAGCTTATGCAAGGAAGGGGCTTGAGACATGATACAAGAATCTGCCCCCGATATGGTACATGCATGGTGCTGCGGTACATGGAGGAACGTGACGAAGTATTATGTCGGTGCTGCGGGAAACAGTAACGAAAAGAGTTGTCGCTGAACACACGTACGTGGTTCCGATATAGTGGTCGATCGGCGAATAGTTTGTTACTCATTGTAGTGGTGTTTATGACGTGAACAGCCCGTGGGGATCATGATCGAGAAATACTACGGTCGGTAGTCGTCCCTTTGCTGCACTCGAACTAAAGGTCAGTTTTCATTTGAGCATACAGGTGTTGCGGCTGTCCCTCAACTGAGCGAGAATGTAGGCTATTTCTCGTTCATCGGCCGTTTTATGGCTAAATCTTTTCAAATTCGCGCATGATACGTCGTCATCGACGGTGAAGCCATCTCCTACCTTGTGAACATCCAATAAATGAAACAGCGACTGCAGCGCCCCCTGCAAGCCACGACACAAACAAGACCTGGGCAGGGTCCTCAGCGGAGATTTCCCCCCAATTTTCGTGGCATCAGCCGAGACTTCATCCCAGGGGGCGATGGCAATCTCGAAGCTAGAAAAGAGGTACGATGGCAACCTCGAGCCTGGAAAAGGGGAACCGATATCGGGCATAGCTTTGCGCATCACTGTGCTAGACATAACTATATGCTTACCATAGTGTCGGCTGGGGGTTGGACATTGGCAACTGGTGATGACGCTCTTCACATTCTCCCACTGTTCAACATGCTTATGGTTGACGTACAATATCCACTTCTTTGTAATCACAAATAGCAATTCATTTCAAGAAAGCTTCCATTTCGTAACTGACGGGTGTCCAACGGCTGCCTTCTGTACGCGTCACTGAATTCACGAGACACCCACTTGATCAGCTTCTTCACTTTGCCCATTGAGCGGAGATGACATGTTGTTGTAATGCTAGAAACATATAGTCCTTTCCCGATTTGTTGAACTCTCAGACTGGGATTCTCTTCAACCGGGGCTTTCAGCAGGTGGTCGGTAATCCCTGGCTCCGGTATCCAACGACCATCACTTTCAAGTGACTCATCTCCACTGTTGCATTACATTTACCAGCGATGAATATTCCGAACGCTAAATGGCTACTCCCTGAATGAGTCCTCAACTTTTCAAGCTGCTACGGCAGTGCAAAGACCACTTTGAAGTGTAAACAGCACGAAAATTATGCTTATTCGTGGCTCCCAAAAGAAGGCTGATATCCTGTACGATGAAGCGAGAAGCCAAAAGCAACGAAGCAGCAAAATAGTGGATAACCTACGCTATCAGTCAATACGCTAGAAGCCACATAAGAGGGAATGCGCAGCTATAATAAAAAGCGAATGTAAATCGGCAGTGCTACAAAATTGGAACTTTCCTAAGGAGCGACCCAGTATTTATTTATTAAAGCCTAACGCTGTCATCGCAACGCAATGGCAATGATATCATGGTGGCTTTATTGAAAAACGAAGCATTCGCACGAAAACGAAATGAGCACACCAAAGTGTCGTTGCGATCAGGATCAGGGGTTCCAATACGGCAAATTATCCTTTAGTAAGCAGTGTACACGCACGTACACATGTCATCCATCACAGATTAAACAACACTGCTGTTCGACGTGTACGATGTGATACACTGCCATTCGTACAACAGTCAACAGAACCAGCTGCCATCAGGCGCAGTCTTCATCGTTTGCTTCGCGGAAGCCCCGGATACATTTGGTTAAAGCGTTGAAATGCTGTACCAAATTATCACCGACCCAGTGAGAGCATTTTGTATAAATATTACTCGTCATATCATTTCCATGAGCCAAGTAGCCTTCAAAAAGGCCGCTCGACTCTTGATGAGTCATCAAAAAGAACAAATTCATTCCCAGGCATTCTCCGTTGATGTATTCCATCGCCTCTTCCGACCATCCAAGTGGAGGGGCAAACACACCTAATAAAGAAGTGATTACAAAATAAGAACAACTTCTCACTCACTAAGGCAAAATCGTTTAGTACAACGAGATGATCCGCAAGTTAAAGGCACCTCGCCTAAGGGCGAGGCACTACGCGCCAGACAATTGCACTGCGAGTGAAAACGATTAGGCCAAGCTTTCGCGGATCCGCGTTGGTTAACATACTGGGGAGTACACAGTCGAAAAAGAAGGGCCGGTATTTATGGCTCCCTTCGAATAAATCCTTCCCTCAGTTTCTACTGCCAAGCACCTTCCTGTTTTGGACTACATGTTCTAAACCCACGCATCTCCGATTGTAGCAACGTTTACCAGCCGAAAACACGAATCACCATAATCTACGCACGCTTGCTTGGCTAATGTCAGTCCTTTAAGAAAGCGATCGAGATATAATACTTGAAAAATGGTGCTCCGTCTGCGAGAGATCTGGCGAGCGCGTCGTATGAGGTAGAATTTTGTAGCCCTATTCTTTCAATTTTCGCTGGGTTACGTGTGAGATATGCAGGGCATTATATATCTCGTTGACCATCGAGGAGACGGGTAACAAGCTACCTTTTCTAGACGCGCTAGTCGTCAAGAGCGCTGAGGGTTTCAAAACTACGGTTTACAGCAAACCAACTCATTCCGACAGATACCTGCATTTTTCTTCCCACCACCATCGCTCTGTTATGACAGGTATCACTAACGGCATGGTGGATCGCGCTACCACAATTTGTGATGCAGAATATCTTGAACAGGAGTTGCGGCATATAAAACAGCTCTCCGATCTAATGGTTATCCTACTATACTGATTTTTTCCACCATTAGTCGTAGGATTAACCTGCTACAACCCTCCTACCCAAAAGAGCAAAAACCGGTGATACTTCTCCCCTACTACAAAGGCATCGGAGAGCACATTAAAAGCCTTGAGAGAAGATTAAACTTTCGGGTATTTTTCAAGAGCTCTGCATCACTCAGGAACTTTCTCAGACGTGATAAGATCAACATCCCATATGACGAGAGGCCCGGTGTCGCTTATCAGATCACGTGTGGTTGCAACGCCTCCTACATAGGAGAAACGGGCAACACTTTATTTGACAGGTTCAAGGAACATCGATCAGGCGTGACCCGCTACAAGAACGCAATGGAGAGGCTCAACGGGACGCAAAAGAAACGACGCGGGCGACCACAAATCAAAGATCCGAAGAAAATCATGGAAGATACGATCAAAGGCTCAGCAGTAGTCGAACATTCCTCTCAATGTTCAGACGACCTACAAGCAAAGATTGTTTGTCGCGAGAGCCTGTTCCATGTCAGGAAAAATAAAGAAGCCCTATTTATTCGCCATAATCCCTGCCTCATCAACAGGGACAGAGGGGTCGAGGTTAGCGAAGTATGGACCGATCTAATTAATCAGACCGGGGTCTGCAAAATAGCTACCTGACCCCTTTGCAACAACATATATACCACTCTATCACTTGTACTACCACACTTTGAATCGCGTTGATGATGGAACATGTACGTTCCGAAAGCTTCGCCTATTAAAGCTCGTTGAACAAGGATACCGTATCTTTTCACCTTTTTTTCATAAAGCAAAACAATAGGTTAATTTCCAATGGCCAATCAAGATTTTTGATGCCCATTGTCGACTTCCTGACACTACTTCCCTGCCTTGCCGACACAGTCTTGCTAAGTTTCAAGGAGCTGTAGCGGGCAATCCCTTCTGCCGACTAGCAGCCAAATCGCGTAGCCTTTAACGTTGATCTTCGATTCAGCCACTGCAGAGAACACACTTAAGTGTTGAACAGAATCCACTCTTCATTCGATACCACAATGCGACCAAGTGATTCCTTGTTGCAGTACAAACGGAGCTCGAAGTACCTTCGCCGTCAAGGGTTTTCGCAACTCTCAAGGCCGTCTTCATTTTCACCAATTTCAATCATCACAGGCGCCGTTACTGTTAATATTATCAAGATTACTCGCTGCAGTCAACGCAAATATCGAAACTACTGTTATATTAGATCGTACCATATGAAAGTTCCGACTTTTAGTTGAATATCAGAAGACTTATAACTCTGCTCAGAATTGGCTTTAGTGGTCACAATATGCACTATTCGAAAGAACACATCCTCGCCACAGTAACGGAAGGCTTGACACTGCACCGGCCCAACAAGCTGCGTTTCTAGATTCGAAAAAATCGCGAAATGCAACTTTTACGCCAACAAAGTTACGAAACGTACTCTTGCGAATGAAAAGTTTGTGCTTGAAAAAAATGGTAATGTATGAACGACAGCCCAAGCGTGTAGGGCGGACAAAGGAAAACTTAGTCGCTCAACTCCTTCAGCTTATCCTTCAAGATTTTCGAAACATACGGCCGAGTTATTGCGAAGAAGTACTGGCACCTTCCTGTTGGTCAGCCCTAGCTGCATTTCTTTCTTTCAAATTTCATGTTCACGATTTAAATTTCTGCACCCTAGATTTCTGCATTGACGATTTCACCAGGTCTCAAAATTTGTAACGCACCAGGCTGCTCAATGACCTCACCATAGCCTGGGTTGGGCTGAGGGTTGGGCTTTGCCAACTGATGATGACGTTCTTCATATTCTCCCATTGTGAAAAAGGCTTATGATTGACGTACAGTATCCACACCTTTGTAATCACAAGTAGCAATTCATTTCAAGAAAGCTTCCTTTCGTAACTGACGAGTGTCCAACGGCTGCCTTCCGTACGCGTCACTGAGTTCACGAGACACCCACTTGATCAGCTTCTTCACTTTGCCCATTGAGCGGAGATGACATGTTGTAATGCTAGAAACATATAGTCCTTTCCCGATTTGTCGAACTCTCAGACTGGGATTCTCTTCAACCGGGGCTTTCAGCAGGTGGTCGGTAATCCCTGGCTCCGGTATCCAACGACCATCACTTTCAAGTGACTCATCTCCACTGTTGCATTACATTTACCAGCGATGAATATTCCGAACGCTGAATGACTACTCCCTGAATGAGTCCTCAACTTTTCAAGCTGCTACGGCAGTGCAAAGACCACTTTGAAATGTAAACAGCACGAAAATTGTGCTTGCTCGTGACTCCCAAAAGAAGGCTCATATCCTGTATGATGAAACGAGAAGCCAAAAGCAACTAAGCAGCAAAATAGTGGATAACCTACGCTATCAGTCAATACGCTACAAGCCACATAAGAGGGCATGCACAGCTAAAAAGCGAATGCAAATCAGCAATGCTACGAAATTGGAACTTTCATATGGTATGATCTAATACAGTGGACATCGCCGTAAACGGGACAAAGCGGCTCCAGAAGCTACGAAGACCTCTTTCTTACGTCGAAAGCACTTGGCATGACATTTCGATGACTACATTTTCTTTTTGAAATAGCAAATGGATAAGACGCCGTGAACAATTACGAAAGAAATTACCATACAGTTATGGTAGTATAATCATTGTATTATAACCATATAATTATGGACAACTACCACGTAATAAACAAATGTAGAAAAAACTACCATATAATTACTATATAATTATAGAAAAAGCCAATTAAACACTTCATTAATGGCGCCTATGAATGTACAATAGAACCTCCATTATCTTAATTCAACGCGAACAATGAATCCAAAGCACGAATGGATGATGTCGCTCAAGCTGTGACGCCATCTCCTTTCTAAAGAAACTTACGTCTTCTTTAGGCGCTATGTTGGAGAGGCTGTTGTTGGCTAAGTATGAAAGTCACTCCCCAAAACTACCCATTCCAATAGCGTACAATAATTTAGTACATGACAGGAACAGTGATTTCTCTAGGCAGTTAACCCCTTGACATCATTGGTTTGTTGTGCTGTCGTTGTGGTTGCCTATTTCGGCAGTACGAAGAAAACTACAGAATTGACCGCATTTCCATTGAATAATGAATCGCATCGATATTTGGAAGGGGCCGCTAAAATGACTAAAAAGTCAAGATGAATGCAATTAACAGATCCTCGAAGCTTTCGGGTTTCCTATGATTCGTTCTCAGCGTATGAATGAGAACTTCGTGGTTTCAATAAGCAATTTTTAATTGGAAAATTTGACCCTAACTGCGATAATGCAAACACTCACACACATGTTACAAAGCCTCCAAGACGCAACAATTTTCGGCCGTGTAAACATTAGGCATTTCATCTACGAATGAATTTAAATCATAGTAGAACTTTACGTAACCAAACTTGTCGTCCTTTGGGCCACTCCTCGGCAAGTATAGTGCGAATAATCCAGGTTTTACTGTATTAACAAAAGACCTTTGAATCTCCGCGAAATGCTGCTCACCCTAACAATCAAATCCGCCGCGTGCCTAATTCAACTGAGGAAACAGGAAACTGAACAGCTTCTCTTCTTATCGAACAAACTCGCATGGGAAGCAACTCTGCCCCAACGTGCCATCGAAAGAAGCCGAAGCCCACAGCAGCTAAAGTAGAACAATGTCACCTCATCTAAGTAGCACACTGATTTTTTTTTCCAGATATCTACCTTGAAAGATTTCGAAACTGGCCTCAGTGAACTCGAAGTCTGCCATTCGTCGTTCTTTACTGAGAACTCAGGATGCGCTGAACTATACGGGCTCTTGGGAAATACACAAGAAAGGGATTCCATTCAGAGAGTACGCGAGGTATTGTCTCATTTTTATAACAAACTGCCTGTTCCTGCAGGCTGACAGAGCGCTTGCTGTGCTCCTACAGACCTACTAAATATCAAATTTGACAATCATTTGACTTTTTCGTGACTTGACATATGATATATACGGTAATGTCCTCAGCGGTTAAACAATTCAAGCGTACGATAGCGCCACGAACGCGCATAACGGCATCTGAGCTTATCATAAACGAAAAAAACAGTTATTACCTACCTGCCAATCTGATACGCAAAAGCGAAATTTCGTATCTCGTAAAAGAATCGACCAAGTGGAATATCATGTCGCAGCGGACGTCGTAGCTATAACCTTCGTCCAGAAAGAGAATTCGCATCATTCCGAAGTGACTGGGCAGCGTCATTACTTCGCCACGATGCCATTCACCGTAAAAGCAGACAGCTACTGGTAATCCAATTTTCAATATATTTGCATTAATACGCAGCTCGTCCTTATATACGCTGTAGAAGCATTTCATAATTTTGCGTAAGCGGACAGTTTGAACCATCCATTGAAGTGGTTTGACGATCAACAAATGTGGCTTATGTACGCTTGTTACTGTAACCATAACACCGACAGGATGACCTGGTTGCAGAGTTGGAATTTGTCGAAATACACGAAGCGTCTCTGTAGCAATTGGCCATCTACATTTCTGCGTGGGAACGACAGGAAACGAGTAGCGATCACGCCAACAAAACGGCGGAGTTTCGTTTAAACGGACCATCCATGGCGGAAGATACTGGGCAAACTCACGAAACAAAAAGTAGATGGTCGCTACATGGTCAATGCATTTCCGACTATCAATTGCGACCACTGACATTTTGCCTTGGCCATCCGGTGGTTTCGTCACGATACATCGCACTGGTCCACAGTTGTTTGCCTTTCTAATGATTACCAATTGGCCTTCGAATATTAATTCCTTTTCCAAAGTCAACAACCGCTTGAAATGTGGTATGCCGTAGAACAGCCTCATGTCTTCAATTAACGCCAATGGCGGTCTCCAACCTAATACTAGACCTGCAAATGAATCGCTTCTCATGCCGAATTTGCCCAGTTCGACGTCTGACATATTAAATTCAAGATCCGCAAGTGCACGGTCAAACTTCTCACGGGCACTTTTACATTCGAAGGCAGGTTGTCCAACGAGCCACCGATAATCACTATACACTTTGCGCTGATCCCTTTCATAATGATACGATTCAAATTTGCTCATCTTCCAGCCGACCAATACTCAATTACGCATACGTCAACCCGTAATTCGCCTGCAACGAAAATAACGATTTAATAAAACAAAACTTGTTATGTAATGTTCATAAAAGTCAATTAGTTTTTCAATTAGTTTTACTTGAACTAAAAATGACCAAACTAAGCTTTCGGAAAAAACGCAGTGGACCATTAGCGTACCAAGACATAACATTGGCGCCACTACTATTAATACTATCCAGACCATTCGTCAATGGCTGTAGTGACGCAGACAAAGCTAGAATACAGGAGGGAAAATTAAATGCCAAGAGGTACGCTGAGCTAGGTACCAAACGCTGAGCCCTACCAAGATTATGGAAGAAGCCAAGAAAACATCCGCGGTTGTGGAGCATACCTCTCAGTGCTCACGCAACCTCTATCCAAATATTATTTGCCGTGAGAGCCGTTTCCACATTATGCAAATAAAAGAAGCCTTTTTCATTAGACATAATGATACAATCAATCGTGACAAGGGAAGGGAAGTCAATGAAGTATGGAGTGCAATTATTAATAAAAGCAAATGTTGCACCATACAAACTGACCTACTGACCCAGCCTATATATATATCCATCAAGATCAGGGTCCCCTTACACAACCAATAAATCGCTGACGACGGAACAAGATCGTTCCGAAAGCTTCGAAAAGGTTTCCACAGTGCTCTGATTTTTTCTTATAACTGCTCATCTACTCGCTGATAGGGCGTTGTTTTTCTGTTAATTTCAGACACTACGAATTCAGAAGAACGGGTACAAGCCGTGAAGTCATCAAAAAAGAGGTACGTAAAGAACAACAGTTGTTTAACGAAGACCATAGCGCGATGGCGAGAGATATCAATATTAGTGTAACACGATAAATTGCTGTAGACTCACATGCTCGCGCCAATTCGCCATAATCATTACTATAATTCGCACATGAACACGCAGACTACAAATCAGTTTAGCTCCGAAAGCTTCGTGCAGTCAACTTAAATATAATGCACTTTTACTTAACGAAACAGGATCCCACCGGGAAGGTGGCACCAAAAAATATGAAGTGACTAGAAAAACGGACCTATACAACTTCGAATAACAGACGTGCCGCAACTGCACAGCAAACTCTTCCAACTCCTGCCAAGATGCAAATAATACAGTAATTGAAAAATAATGATCCCCAAGTATGCTCCGTGTTTTGATCTGGTTCCAAAACGATTTCACATTGAATTACTTGGTAATCGGGAAAACACCGCTCAACAAGTAGCGCAGAGTTGTCAGACTATAATGAATACAAATTAAAAGACGAACTGCTCTGATTACCTTCATGCCCGACCGTAGTCCTAACAACAGTCAAGTACAACACTTCCTTGGACAAGACACTAATACGAAAAAAGTCATTGGAATTGTCCGCTCGGAACGGATTGTACCTTGTTGATCTGATGTACTGTTTGCGGGTGCTTTACAAGCGAGAACCTAACCAGTGACTAGTTATGAAGGTTTGATTGGTGAAGATAGACGGATCGAGATACGGACCAAGGCTTTTGGAAGAGCCTAGTTATGTCGTCAACGATATGGGAGCGCCTACAATTCCACCATGCCACAGCCAGTTAAAAGCAATCCACTATTCAAGAAAGTCGTTGTGAAAATGAACGGTTGAACATCCGTTGGTTGTCTGCACAGTGCTGCCGGTAAGCCTGCCCCGAAAAGGCACCTAGCCAGCGACTGGTTGGTGAAGTTGTTAGGGAAAATACGGAAAAACGAACGTATGGAAAGTTTATTACTCGAAGCTTCTGAAAGGTGGCTGGGGTGGTGTACGCTACAACCACGTAAGCGACGCCTCCGGCCGTGCGGATAACCCAATTACGTAAGCTACTGTTCCTCGTTTAACGCACTAATTCCCCATTGACCCTGCAGCAGTGGACGCCCATTGCACAGTACCATTTACGGTCCGAAGGTACACGTGAGCAGCGCGGCCCTGTGGAACCAAGCAATGACTTTTACTGGATCTATTCACGTGCTATGATTTTGATCTTGGGTTTAGCTGGCCGTCAATTACTGGCTGCCGGTGTTTGGTACTTCGCCAAAGCTGGAAAAATAACTGGATCTTGTAAACTGCAGCCACCCAAACAACGCGTATAACCGTGTGGATGACCCAACTACATGATCTGTTGTTCACCGCGACACACTAATCGCCATAGACCTTCGCAGTGATGAACGTCGATTGTACAGTACGACGTGTGGTTCGCAGGTAAGCACAGGGAGTGCACCTTGCGATGTCGTAACAGCCATCGCTACAATGGCTCCATATCTGAAGACAGGGTCCATGGTAACGGGAGATTCGATTGACCTATTTTTATACGGATTCCGCCCGTTGTTCTGTGCCTGAACTTAAACATAACAACGCCGTATCAGTGGATAGATGGGTCAGTTATTAGGTAAAAATATTCAGCGCAATAACTTGCTAATCTCGGAGCTTTCGGAACAAGTTAGTTCCGCCTTCAGCGAGTGGCAAAGGCCTTTGCCGTTCGCCATACAGGCTCAGTTCAGTTGAAGAAGTGACTGCGTACGTAACACGTCAGTTCACCGCGAGCTTATCGCCGCTCGTCAGTTCACCGACGCGGTGGCACACGCTGAGCTCTCAGGAGTTCACCAGTGTGGCCACTCTCCCTATTTGACGGCTCATCTCCCTATCCATGTCCTTACTACAACCTTCGGGACTCCTCTATGTTTCCACATGCAATTTCCGCAACTTAGCTCCTAGTTACAGCCTACCCTCAACGACTACTACGCCGATTTCCAGGTATTGCGGTTTTTACTCCATCCCTGACGGCTTAGCGCCCGTTTACTAATCCTTTCCGCAGACTCGTGACTGTGATACTCGCACGATAGGTTGCGTTTGAAAATTTGCGCTGAGAACGGGACCAAGAGAGGTCCTGAAAGCTACGCTATTTGAAGTAAAGCATTGATGGACGGGTATTCTGCCGTTTTCTCACAATACCTTTCTGCAGTCAACATATTTCTGCTCCATGTATCTTCCCAAAGCCGCGTGCGATTCCCAACGTGGGCCCTGTGGCCCCCAATAGGGTCCCCGGAGAGGCACAGGTGGGTCCTGGGGACCCTGGAAAGTGAAGGGGTCCCTGGGAGAGCCCTGACAAGTTTGAAGGCACTCTGGTGTGATAATCGCACGGGGTACAATGAAGTCACCCCTAAAAAGCGCAAAAACCTGTAGGAAATCTAATAAGACAATAAGGGTGGCGGTAAACAGTTGGTGGGGGGGGGGTGGCCCAGGATGATTATCAGCAATGAAAGCGGTCCCTGGCTCCAAAAAGGTTGGGAATCACTGCTCCAACGCAATGGCTACCCAAACCCTCGGTCGATTCAATCATCAGAAAAAGGTTACAGCAAACCAGGAACGATGGAGAAAACAAGGAAAGAACAGCCGATAATAACTATTCTTTATTATCACGGCATAGGCGAGCGATACTACAGCTATGCCGCCTACACCACTTCCCAGTTTACTTCAAGTCTTCACAGAATTTTCAGACTATCACAAGGTACGATAAACTCGGTATTGTGTAAGTCTCATTTTAATTTAGTGCGCAGGTTGTCCTCAAGCCTGCAAATCATTGATAAAATGCTTTACAGTGCTGTAGAAAGTGACGCAATGTGAAGCTGCCTCAGTGTTACAGAGGTTGTCGGTAGGGTGATGTTGCTCCTTCTCTACATTGCAAGTATGTGTGGAGTAGAACAGGCATTACCTGTCCAGGTAGATTGGAAGATATTCAGCCTAGTCTATGGCTATGCTTGTTGTGCGGTGGAAGCGTATATGGTCGTACGGAAGTCTTGTGAAGATATCACGGTCAATGCTTGTCACGAGCGTGTTGGTGAATGCGACAGGAAGTTCTGCTTTGCCGCCTCGGAGGTTCAAAGCGACTGCGGTGTGCATGATTCCCGCAGTTCCATGACGAATATGGGTAACTTTTGGACCCAGTCTCAGCGATGCGTCGACACAAACTGGAAAATATTAATGCTGTCGGCATCATAGAAGAAATTGAAGAATTTGGTGACATAGCGGATTCTGTCTTGGAATTTTCCAGCTTTCTTCATCAAAGGTGTTTGCCAAGTGGTCGACATTGCTCGTGTGCGTATATTGTATGATATGGCTGTTGGAATTCCGTGGCTGATAAATGAGTTGTTGAAAGAACTGAAAAAGTAAGAAAGCCGTATGCTTTGCCCCAAGTGAAAGATATGGGCAAATTAATCGATTGCACATTGGCCAACAGCGGAAACTACGTTGGTTTCAATGTGCTCAAAGCATAGGATGATGCAATTGTGCAGTAGTCGTCTGCATGAAAGGCAGCAGGAGGAAAGGAAGAAGATATGGTAGCACATGTTACGGCCTTATTGCGTGATACGAATCGCGATATCGGAAGATGTGACCGTTGAGTAACAAGTAAAGGATGGAATGGCGCTGATGAGAGCAACATTATCTCTTACGCTCATACGATATTGAGGGCCGCAGGATGCGAAAGAGGTCGTCGGAAATTGGTATATTTGGGAATTCAGCTGCGGCTGAAAAACTGCCGATTGGTTTGAAGAACCGCATTGAACAAGAACTTTGCAACCGCTGATGGTTTCGTTATAATTTGTGGACCATCGCCTGCACTGCGACGGTATTATCAGGTGAAGATATTCATCGTAGCGAAGTGCTGTGAAAAGATTTTTGTCGTTTCCTGGGAAGATATTAATAACGATATTAAGAGGAAACGACAGGTGAAAATATTCACCGGTGCGTGGATGGTTCTTACCATCCACGCTCCGAGAGACGGTATGAAGATATCCGAGGCGTCAAAGCGGTCTGCGGAGTGGAAAGATATGACTCGCCTGGATATATTTATGTTATCTCTCCCGATTGGACATCACTATGCGGCGTGTTTGCTACCAGGATTCTCCGATTGCTGGCGCAGCAGACGTACGAAAAGGAGCTGTGCACGTGCATATTGGTTTATTCGAAGCAGCCGCAAGGAAAGCCGCTGAAACAACGAAGTTGCGGCGTAATGAAGAACCTGTGAGAACACGTGGACATCTGTTGTTCATCAATCTTTCCGATTAATAGAATACGAAGAAGTCATGATTTCTTAAGTTGATGTTTGCATGATGTTGACTTGAATTCGCATTCCATCTTTGTTTACATTTTCTATGGTTTGTTGAAATAATTGAATAAACTTGCCGTTTGCCTTTATTTGTGCGCTGTTAAATTTTGACTATGATGTGCTTCCGAATATACTTAAAGTTGCTCTCGAAGCTTCGAATAGCACTCCTCCATGGGGGTGTTGATTGACAGTTATCGGATATCTTGTTTACGCTTATTTAACAATGATATCCCACAGGGTGAACTGAACCGCCTAAGGAAAACTTCGTCAAACAAGAGATACTCAATAACAGTATTAAGTTCAGTGATGAAACCGAATGTTGCACGTTTGAAAATCAACTAGCAGAGCGAAGGAAATTGCAGGACTAGGCTTCCTTTGTCCTGTTCATACGGTGTGCGAATAAACTAAACATTAGCCTAAAACATTAGAGTTCCGCGTGTCCTTCCGAATCACACACAATTTGGGCTATCTCACTGTAAGTGAAGGGATTCAAAACCCGTACGACAACGAATCTGGCGTTGTCTACCAAACCAAGTCCGTCTGCAGCGACTCCCGCATAGGAAGGACGTCACCATTTTTATACACTGCCTTTGTGAAAGGTGTGGTAAGCGTGACCGGGCGGATGGCAAAGAACGAACTAACGGCACACAACCAAGAGGTCGAATCATGTACAGGCAGCACGTCGACACAGGATCATTGGTAACATCATTAAACGTTCAGCGGTCGTGGAACATCAGTCTTTGTGCTCAAACAACTTGCAGACGAATACATTATGCTCCATGAGAAACGTATATCGCCGTAAGATAAAGGATGCCCTGAGCACGAGAGATAATAGTTCCATTAAGCCAGGCAACGGTATAGAGGTCACAGAGTCGTGGACCCTTCTGATTAACGCATGCTTGTTGTACAGGACCCGAAAGGGAGTCTTGACGCCCAAGTGTACCTTCGTAGGAGATCTGTTTGTGTCTGAATACTGATCTGTTCACAGAAGAACATGGGGCGTAAGCTTCAACGAATAAATTTCCCATACTTTCTTCCGTTTTTTTACTATTTCTCAAAGTATTTTAACAAGTACTCGTTGGACCGGTGACATTTGATGGCTTACAAGGACTGGACGTACGTATAACCAAGAGATACTCAATCATTCTTTCTGCCAATGACAAATCGGTCCGCCACTAATGAACTAATGTTGAACTATCAGTGTCTCTTTTATTACAAGATATGGGCGTCGCAAGCACTGCGCTAAAGCAACTTCCGCGCTATTTCTTGCAGCCAAAATCTCTTGAGGAAAGCGAACGCTTGCGTGATTACACATTATTCCAAACATGTGAATTTGGGGAACATGATGATGGTTTTCGCATATACGTGCATTTTTGTTCCCACTGAGAATCACCTGAATGGAGGACCACTGATCATGCGGTAGTGTGGCTCTAACGACCTCTAGCGATCTTACGCAAGTTTCCTCCGAGGAAAGGCCCAGAGTCGTTCATGAAATTAAATGTAGCTGCCACGCCTCCTACATAGGGAAACGGGCAACACTTTATTTCACTGGTTCCATGAGCACCTGACCTTGGCAATGCGGGAGGTGATAGTGGGATGGTTGCTTCGAAATCCGGTTGCTGTGGGAGGTCCAGTCCTTACGGTTGACATTGATGAGACCTTGTTCTCAAGGAGAAAGTACAACCGGGGCTGGTCCTTCCCACAGTAATGGGTCCTCAGCGGTGTTTGCCGCGAGACGGGCCATTGCTTTCTTGCGCCCATTCCAGATGGGTCATCCGCTACACTTGTTTCCGTTGTGACGGCGATTGTAGCGGCTGTTTCGGCTGTGATCACCGATGAGTGGCGGAAATATCGAGGTTTGTCGCCTGCGCAGTACACGAATATGGGTGTTTACCACTCGCTGAACTTTGTAGACCCTGTAAGGGGTGCGCAAACGCAGACCATCGAATCACTGTGGGCGCAGCTTATGCATAGCAATAAGATACGTCGCGATACACATCGGTCCATGACGGACTCCTACTTGTGGGAGACCGAATAGCGCCGAAGGGCACAACCGGGTGAGAATCCATTCAAGAAAGTTCTGCGTGCCATTGCTGAATATCAGCTACTCCAATTACATGCTCTTACATCTACAGCAAAGTATATGTGATAAGTCAATCGTTAAGGTCCCAGGTTAACTGCGCCCATAGTAGGTCGACTTCTGCGTTGGCCAAGGCGACGGCATTCACCAGTCAGATAATTAGAGAGAAGATGAATATTCTGTGCACTACTGTTTTTATTTTAGGGGAAGCACACTGTGCCGTCTGTAATATTGTTTCGTTCTCGTTGTAGACGTTGTGATTGAACTGATTCGCTGCGACGTGTGTGGTGAACGTCTTCAGACTCTAATGCTTTGTACTTTGTCTAATAAAGGGAATAACCGAAACTGTTTGTACACCGCGAGCATTCAACAGAGCAACTGTACTCTATTTCGCTCCAGTCAAGTCAACTCACAACCGTTTCGATCGACCCTTGTTTCCATGTTCGGTTCAAGGGAGTTCACCTACTTCTCCCTAACAGGAATGCAATAAGGCAAAACAGGATCGGAAAACCTCCTACATCGCTCCAATATCCTAGGGATTGTTGTGTGGAATGTGTAATCAATGCAGCCAAACGCGCACATGGGACCTAAGCAGTCAAATTGTACTTGCACAAGTTTTCACACATCTACAAGGACTCGTACATGGGAGCTAAGCAGTCAAGTTGGGAGAAAGACCAGAATACTTCACGATCACATAGGGTACCCCATGAGTTCGAGATAAGCGGCTGAATTGTACACTGTGGCATGAGGAAACATGGAGGAGAGACCCGAAGGTGGGAGTAAAGACGTGTGCAGGGAGCAAACTTTGTTTGGGTGGTTGTGGCCGACAAGACCCGTCGTTCGTATTCTTGTTTGCACATGGGCAATATGTTCTGTTGTGTTTGACCAAGAACAAATGGCTGCATTGAAAGCCAGCTGATTTTACGACGCCCAAATTTTCGCGTTCATTCAACTGTATATGGGCAGCTGTTGTTCAGTTCATGAGCACTACCGATAAGCGGCCGTGAAGATTTCATGTAGCAGGATTTGCTGCAAAAGTCGTCCTGCGGACAAATTGCGAGGCGTTTCTCCAACTTGTTGGTTTGCCCTCCTTACAGCAACGGGTAACACATTGTTAGGCTTCGAAATAGCCTTGCCCATGGACAGCTGAGCCTCGTAAGTAAGTTGTACTTAGCCTCGAAACTGCAGGCAAATTGCATCGCTTACACGGTGTCATAATAAGTTATGGAAATTTGTTTACATAATCAAGAATGACATTGCTACTGCCAACGAGGGCATATTTCTGTGAAAACAAAGAAAAACTATGTGAAGACAGCACCCGTTAAGGAGACCACATTTGTCAATAACACTTTCTCAGATATGGTGGGCGATAGTAGCTTGACGGGTCATGGTTCGACCTGATAGTTGACACAGCCAGCCCGGATGGTTGAGCTTAAGGGCTTGCCGAACATAGGGCTGATGGGACAGTCGACTAGGTGTTTGTGTGCACTGAGGACGGACCGCGAGTAAGGTCCGAAAGCTTTGCTTATGCCTTTATTTGAATGAATAAAAGGCTTTAACCAACGGGGAGAATCCGTGGAGAAACTTGTTTACGTTTCTCAGATGTTGTTGACCAGGAATGCGAACTGCACAATACTTCGCAGCTCTGATCATCTGAACGAGTGATAAAAGGTCAATGTTATGTGGACGACGTACTCATGAGGTCGGCTTATTTTCAAAACATTTGTGTCCTGATTACCTATTTAGATATGGTATTTAAGCAGTGAGTTCATCGCTGGTCAATGTATCGCCCTCAGTAAGTTGTCACGGGATCTGCTGCCTGCGGTGAGCGAATGTTCAAACGTTATAATAGCAACTCGCCACTGGAAGCTTCCTTGTAGGCCGAATCCTATTGCCCATTTTCTGAAGAATTGTGAAGAATGTTGCAGTCGCCTCTGTCGAACGTGTTGTCCCTGCCAGTGAGAACTGAAGGACCTTTCGAGGAGTTTCTCCACGAGGTTCCTTATTTGCGAAAGCCCGTTTACTGACCGCAACCGTTAGAACCATGTATGGGCAAGACGACCTACATGTTTTGCTTCGAGAGTTCCCAAATGAACGGGGTGCTATTGCACTACTTCATTGGTTTCTTGACGCAAAGGTTGAATGACCCTGAAGCAGTGTCCTGGTACATGACAATGATTAACTCAGTCCTGCCAATGCAGCATTACAAGCTGTTAGGTACCGAGATCGGCTACCACTTCTTCAGGGTGCCGATCATGTTCTTGGATGACCTAGTGGAAATGACGACAGAACATCCGGACATCTTTCGGTACCAAGTGCGCCGTTTTCCCATTGAGGAGAGCGACTTTGTCATGACGGCCGCCGTTGGAGCGCTTTGTATGTTCATTGGACGGAATTTGGTGCCGGAAACCTACGACGCTTGGAGCAGGAAATTCATGGAGCGTTTTATGGTCCTTCTTAACTTAAGAATGAATTCCAGCGACGTGCGGCGGCTGCCAAGCACCGAATCTGCCATGCATTTGAATACAATGTTTCAACAGAGCTGCACCATGTGACGATACGTATTGGTCGCCATAGACGCCGCGTCAACAATTTCAGGACAGAAAGTCTTCTCCATAACGAAGAAATGGCTGAAGATGGCAGGACTGGCGAAATTCCATCTGATTCTCAAGTACCTGTGCAGCGGCACGATTCACACGATCGGACATCAAACGAATTATGCTGGACACCTCCCTTTCAAAATGGATAAGTATCCTTAAAAAATGTCGCCCTTATGCGCGAATAATTTGTGCGGAAGAGGAGACTGGCGTATTTTTCAGCAGTGCATTGCAACGTCCGTCTTACGCTGCTCTGATGATCGCAAGGGCGGGCCACCCTGAACTGTGTAAGTTCGCCATCCAATGTCCGCCTGATGCTGAAAGCATTAAAGCGTACGCTTCGTGGGTTGAACGGAGCTGACATCATGGCAAAGAAGTGGGTGGAAGATCGTTGTAAAATGAATTTGATACCGCTGTTGAGAAAAGCGAGCAGCAGCATTGCCTGAAATACGCGATGCATTAATATTAAGGGACTGACAAGGACTGCTGCACTCCAGGTTTTGGACAAGTTTTCCAGACATCAAGTGGCCTCAATGTTCAGTTCAATTCTTGCGCATGAACTTGGCGCCCTTTACGCTTTATGCTTACTTTCGTCGGATTACCGTATTGTTTACAGGATAGTTATCTTGAACATTGTTAGAGTTACGGTGTTGTGTGCGGAAATGGAGACAATCCCCGGCAAGACTTAGCGTGCAGCGCGCAAAAGTGGAAGGATATTGATGACTATTTGAAGCAGGAAAACTTTGCGCGTAGACCATTTGGTGCAGAGAGAATCAACTGCTTCTATCTGTCGCAGGTGGATGCGATTAATCTATTGAACAAACAGAACAACATAATAAGGACACCTGATAAGCCCAGCAGCGATGCACAGTTATTTCAAGCTTTTCGTCGGCAAATTTCTCACCCCTGATGGCGTGGACTGAAATCGTTGAAGATGACCGCACCGCGGTTGTTTTCGTTTCTGCCAGTTGTCAAATAAACTGTGAAATCTATCGTCAGTGTATTTTAGAAAAACCATTAGAAACCATATGCCAATGTGATTCCAAAGAAGCCAGATGAGTGTTCCACGAAGAGTCGGCTTGGGGACTGTCTTCGGGAGAACACGCACAAGTACATCAGTCTAACACGTTAGCGTTTGAATTCACCAGGTCTCTGTTCCATTAATTTTTTACGCACTTGAGACTGCTAATTGCGGCCAATGATCATTAATGTTCAAACATGAAAAGCACGAAATGCACGGGAGGAAAATATGCAGGAAAAATCACGGAGCGCTTGCCAGCATTTCGAAACAGTGTCTCACACCAGTAATGATATTAACATATTATGAATGAAAATTCCTATTTGTAGAGAGTACATTTATAAAAGAACGCGAAATTGTCAATGAAGCGTAGCTGAGTCCCACGCGGGCTTACAACAAAGCTTTACTTTTTGCTTCACTGCTTGAAACGAAGAGACTACCAAATATTCGTTGTTGATCAAAACAGAAAAGACCACAACAAACAACATCCCATAACTTCAAAAGCAACATTGAACTGGCGTCGAACATTGTCACTAAGCCCTAAGCAGAAGAAATGGTAAGTAGCAGGCACTAGTGCACTGCCGTCATCCTCATTTTCCACAGCTCACATGAAGTACTGCTACTGGTCCATGTTGGCCAAACATAGCGTCGCGTTGGCTCCCCAGAAGCCAAATGAATTTTTCATAGCAACTCGTCTGGAGGTGAACGAACTGGTCGGAAATGGGGTGGCCTTTTCGGAGTGCGAAAAGTTCATATCCATTGGAACGTCAATGTTTTTCAAATTGCGGTTCGGCGGCACCACGCCGTGATAGCAGCTCAACGCGGTAACAATCGTCTCAACGGAACCGGCAGCGCCAAGCAGGTGACCTATGGCCCCTTTGCAAGAAGAAACCAGTGGCTGCTCCTGGTCAGGTCTTCTGCCACCTTCGTTAGTCACCTCATGTATTGCGGTCGTTTCAGCGCTGTCACCCTGTTTGGTAGAGGTCGCGTGCGCATTCACGTATCCAACCTCCTCGGGTTTCACTCCACCGTCGGCTAGGGCGCGTCGCATGCTCAACTTGGCGCCCGCGCCGTCCGGACAAGGAGACGTCAAGTGGTATCCATCGCCGCTTAGGCCGTATCCGAGCACTTCGGCATAAATTCGAGCATTTCTCTCCAACGCATGTTGAAGATTCTCCAAGATCAACACACCTGCGCCTTCTCCCATTACAAAGCCATCGCGTTCGCTGTCGAATGGTCGACTGGCTCCTTGAGGGTCGGAATTGAATTTCGTACAAAGTGCGCGTACCCTGCAAAAGCCAGCCACCGACAATGCATTAATTGATGCCTCAGCACTCCCGCAGATCATCACGTTCGCTTGACCTCTCTGTATCATTATGAAAGCATCGCCGATTGAGTGCAGTCCAGTGGTGCAAGCCGTACTGACGCAATGGTTTGGGCCCTTTACGCCGTAACGTATGGCCAAAGAACCTGCTATCATGTTGGGCAAAATACGTGGGATGAAATATGGTGACACGGTCTTGTGACCCTGTTCCGCTAAGCGCATACCTGAACAATAGCAGTGGCGATTCAAAGTGACTAACGATGGTCTAATCATTACCAGGAACAGATAAGGCAATCCATGGTACAAAATTTATGGCCAACCCCATAATATTAAACGAATAGTGGTTTTCATCGAATACATAACAGAACGTTCTTACGGTATATGCACATTACTTAATTCATCAGAAAGCTTCCAGCCCTTGGTCTTCATTTACCAAAGCGTTACATCTAATGAGTAAGGCTATTGTTGGCCTTCCTGCGAGGGTGTTGGGCCTCTTCACATAATCAAATGTCGGATCCTCCTCATTGACTATCTAATCAGCTCATAGGCAGCTGTGCACCAAGTGACCCAGTTCAAACATAATCTAGACAGAATTAGGTTAAACGAAGAAAGCCAACGCTTACGCAGGAAGATCAACGAGGCTCAGGTCGTTAGGAAGATAAACTTCCGCTTACTAACCTCAGCTTTGCATTTCAGGTTAATAAAGATTTAAAAGAAAGGGGCAATGAAAGGGTAGACGCAAGTTACTTGACCATGCACTTCATCAAACATGGGCATCATTCAAAAGAAGCAACGTACGAAACAGCGTATTCGTTGTGGTGCAATTAATGATCACTAAATACAAGCAATTGCTTGCAGAAGATGTGAACCAGAACATTAACAGACTGTTACTATAAGTTGTTGGCGTTTTCTCTAGCTCATTAATACAACGTTTCGCCAATGGTAACTAAGGTTCATCACGAGCCGCTCTGAACAATAAAAAATACTGAAGAAAGGCTCAGGAGAGCTCGTTTGGAAGAGAATGAGCTGCTTAGTTACTGAACTGTACGGTTGAAACGCATCCTTTCCGAAATGAGAGCAAGTACCTGCATTCTAAGCAAAAGAACGAATACCTGTTGCGACCACGTCTCTAAGGTCGATCATGCCGGTACCAATGCTAACTCCGGTGTCGTGAAGTTCCTTGGGCGTCTTCGGATTCCACTTGGCGTCGGCCAGCGCTTCTTCAGCGGCGACAAGAGCGAAGGCGGTTGCCTTGGACATTTGTCGCCATTCGGCATCCGTGAAGCGCTTCTCGTCGAACTGGAACTCCTCCTTGCCTTTTGGTACCTGAGCGGCCACCCGAGCCGGCATCTTTTCGAACTCTTCTTCCGTCAATTTCCCAATCCCCGAATGGCAGGCCAGCAGGCGGTCCCAAGACCGGTGGGCCCCCACTCCTAGGGGCGTCACTGCGCCAACGCCAGTGACCACGACGCGCACCAGTTGGCGCAGACTGGTTGACAACTTCATCCTCTTTCCTAGATGGTTCGTAAGCGACTGAATTTAACGGCTGTCTGTTAAGCTGCTGCACCTTGCTCTTCGCCTTTCCTTTCAAGCTCTACGGAAACCGGCTGACACGAATGCGATTGCTACCCGATGGCTGACCTCATTTCAAGCAGATAAGAATAAAACTAGTGATAACACATCAGCGTAGACAACTAGTTTCGTGAATTCAGGATGTAGGTACCAGGTGCCTGTACCAATGGATTTTTGCTTAGCTAAGTTCGCCCGGCCCAGGATTCTCCGCAGCGTTGAAATTTCGCCGCTGATCTTGTCGTATTCCAATATGGTAAGTGCGCAAAAGTCACGTGATACTCATAAGTTCAACGGTAAAGTATTTTTCTTATTTGTTGAAGAGAAACGCGGCAAATTCCCCGTCTGTCTTCATTGTGCAGTAAATACTGCGGAGCTTTCGGACGTAACCTCGTCATCGTCAGCACTTATATCAATCAAGTTTGTTCTTGTTGCGTAAAAGACAGTTCAGTTTGGTTTAAGGTTGAATGAGGGTGGGTATTAAAGTGGTTTGGTTTACAGGGAAGCTAGTGCGTAAAAATAAAATTTAAACAAACATAAAGAGAAAGAAAAGGAAAGAAAGGGAAGGAGAGAAAAAATATATATAAGGAAAAGAAACAAGAAGTGAAAAATTAAGTAGTAAAATTAAAAATAATAAGAAAAAAACTCAATGGAAAATTTTTTGTGGAAGGTAGGAACAAGGCATAATAAGATGGGAGTGGGGGAGGATGTGTATGGGGTAGCGAATGTGCCAACGCTCTGAGAAGCTCGTAAGTACGGTTACAAACCGACGTGAGGAATACCGCACGGCGCCGTACTGCATCCGTGATACGTTGGGCTTCGAAAAAGAATTCGAGCCGCTCTTCGAAACAGGACAATGATTCAGGGCAATCAAAACTAAAAGTCGGCGCTGCCACTCTCGGGAGATCACTGGAACTTTGCGCGTGAGGACTTGACATCGTCGCCAATATATATTGTGTCCGTGAAGCCGAGTATGCGTTTATTAAGCCAACATGAAAACTCCCACACGTCAGCACGAAGTCCCTGCATGTACCGTCCTTCCCCGGGGTGTTCAGGTACACCGTCAGGTGACACCTGTACACTACAGGTGTAATCGTGTCAGTTCCACCTTTGTAGTAATAGTTCCAAAGAGCGGCAGGCTGGCAAGCCAGTTGCGTCAGCTGGAGTCAATGAACTGCTTTCCCATCTTGTACCTCTTTAGTATTTGATAGTTTGCCTGAATAATCCACGAGTTCCGTGTTCCGTTCTTTCGAGACCGCGCCCATTTCCAGTTACTCACTGTATTTTGCTAAGCGGTGGAGCTGATCAACGATTAGATAGTGCTTATTAAGGATGGTGATTAAGATAAGGGCAATTGAAATAACAACGTATCTTATCATTTCTATCTTTGTCCTATTTGAGTCTGCCCAATTACTTCTCTGTTGACGAGCAATCGTGAATGTGCTTGATGGAACGGCAAGTGATGGGCGTGTTCATATTGTTTGATAAGAAGTATTGCCAAAGGGACATAAGTATGGTCGGTCACATTTTCCTTGTTAAGTGTTTCCCCAAATGAGAAAGTGAACTGACCGGTAGATGTGCACGTAAGACGAAACTTTGAAAAAGTTTTCAGTTTACACTGCCGAGTTCTTACGGTACTGACACTTTTTAGCATAAACACTTCGCACGAACTGCTTGAGTGTGCAGTATTTCTTGTGCATACTGCTTATCCTTTTTGTTACACGGTCATTCACGCAGCCGCTGCCGTCCAAAAGGTTTATTTAGCGTCAACTAAGTATGCGCAAGATGTTACAATGCGGTTTTCAAGTGCCATACTACAATACTTTTATCGTTGGTGTTGCTACTTCGTACGCTAACGTATTGGATGACAGAGGACCGAAAAATTTATCTAGGTTAAATACCCCAAAACGGAGAAGTCTTAATCTATGAATTTGGGATCGTTTGTAAGTTTACCTCCACCTCTCTCACCCTCTAGTGAAGTACTTTGAAATTCAGGAAAAGCATAAAGACTTGTGGTTGCATCTCTTTTGTACTCGTACGTTAACTTGGGGAACCAGCCTCTATATTTAGCTGACAGACCTGCATCACAGCTATCTGGAAAGTATGAAAGTTAAATACTGTCGATTAATATGTTCAGCGATGAGTTGTTCAAGATTATTGGTAGCAAGAAGATCATGTACATTATTTGCCATGTCTTGGCATCAAAAGTTTTGATTCCATTAAGCTCCGTTTAATGCTAACCACTTTCGCCTGCTCGTAAGTAGTTCCGGAGACTGTTGGTAAGGTGCAACCGCTGACGCGCAGAACTGCTTTAAGTTGCAGTTAAGCTCAACAGAAGGTCGTTCAACGTAGGCAGTTTTGAGAATGGAATTTCGTTTACCGTTTGAAATGATAGATTAACTCTTATCGAACTGTTCGCTGTGGTAATCGCGATACTGATCAATGGACGTTCAGAGTAGATATAGTAAACGTAATGATCTTAAATACTAATCGAATCAGTAGTTCTGTTCACGAACCGCTGATTAAGTGAACTCAATGGCCACTTGGTGGTCTTTCACTGCAATTCGTCATTGAAACAGCAATGAAATCTCAGGATTTTGAATGTGAAACAAATTGCATTCATACTAAATGTGTATGTTAATTGTAGCCGTCAACTCTGCAAACCGTTTCTTTATGCTTCTATTGAGTTCTGCTTGATGAAGCATTGACAGACATGTAGTGCTGTGCTGAATGTGCGTTGTGCATATTCTCATATCTCCAACCGACCGAAGCGATGACAAATGTGAACAGTGATAGCGATGAGCAATTACAGACGAAAAGTGAGCATATTTAAAGCCAAGTGGATTTAAACTTGCATTTCCGGGTGTTCACTAACCTCCTCGCCCTCTTCTGTCTGTTGCTTTACCCTCCACCGCCGTTGTTGTCTTCTGTGCATCGGTTGAATATGTTTCTTTTTTAATAACCATTTCTAAGCAGTCAGGGGGAGGGGATACTTGTCCCATCGCATGACTGACTGGGTCTGCAACAGATGCTTGACGGATTAAGAATAGTTCCTTAGGCTGTCAACCAGGATGGTTGAGTGGAGAAGCTTGCATACCCCACGACTGACTGGGCAGTTGATCGTATACGCTCTGAGGACGGATCACGTGGAGACTTGAAAACTACGCAGGTTTTGGTTCTTTGCGTCAGTAAAAGATGCCAATCATGAACGGAGAAAATCCGTGAAGAACTACAGAAAGACTAAAGACATCTCGTTAGGGACAAAAAGTTTTTTGAAACGGGAATATATTGGTTTTGTTATCGTAAACGGCAAAACCGCCCGTTGAAAGCGATGTGCTTTTTATTAGACGAAGCTTTCAGGACTATCCTGGTCCCCGCCTCGGCGTCTTAAATACTGACAGTGATAACATATTTACGACGCTGAGAACGGGACAAGGATGGTACTGAGATCTCCGTCAAGTAAAAGGCATATCTTTGTCAATAGAACGTTTTGCAGCTTTCAACAACAAAATTAATAAGATCTTTCCTCATTATCAGAATTCCACCTTTTCTTATTACCGAAAAATGCATGTAACAGGTTGTCAAGCATGAAATGCCGGTTTCTAAACTCAATTTCATTGAGCGCAAGATTTTCCAGGGAAAAAATTTCGATACTAAGAGGGAGATGACTGCACATATATATATATATATATATATATATACACAGGACAGGATGACTTCCTGCATTTATACGTCCATTAGCGAATCGATCATTTTCTGCAGCGCAGATTGATGGGGTGTTAACGGTAAACGTAGAACACATTGGATGAATTTTAAAAAATTTGAAGAAAAATTTTACGAATGGAATTACGATGTGACCACAGGAAGCAACGAACAATGTCCATGTTAATTTATCCGTTTAACGACTCCTAGACCAAAATCCTCAGTTTTTTGATTTCTCCGAAATTTCAAAACACTTCGTAATAGGCCAGTCAACGTCAACGAACAAAATGAAGTTCAAACGTTAATATTTCGCCGTTAAGACGCCATTGCCCTGAATGCATTTTTCATTCCATTTCGGCACGTACGTTAACTTACCTGAACTTATGCTCCTTCCGGTAAGCATAGGGCAGACAGATGTTCGCTGGGACAAATTTCACGTTGCTTCAGGAAGGAGTTGGAGAAGTGTCAAAAACATGGAATTGTTATTAATACTTTGCTACGTGTAAGATTAACCTGATTGATTGTGTTTTGCCTGAGGATTAGCAGTCGGCGTAAATTGCAATTAACAAAGCCATGCCTATGCAACGCAATAAAGTTGGTAGATTCCAACAACGCTATTGTCCTATTTACGACTCTTACATGGACCTGTACCGTTGCAGTTCACAGGTTTTATCACTTATTTTCTCTTTGGACAGTTAATGCTCGATGAGAGCGAACGACCGCATGGTCGCCGTCGGAGTTGCAATGTCAGGCGTCTAGTCGGACAAAATATACATTCACGTTCCTCCACAAATAAGGTAGCTTATCGGTCAGCAACAATAAAGTTGTCCTGCTTGATCAACGTTGGCTGCCATTTTCCTTGGGACGGAATTTCTTGCTTTTGGGATGACTGCCCAATTTACGCAGAAATGCTAGCGCTTTCGTCTTCTCCCTTTCATGCCGTTGCTGGTGTTTGCTATACTTACTTGCTTTATGGAGCGTTTCTTCAAAACAGCCTTCAGACCAATGCAAAAATGATGATCTCGAGCAGGACAAAACGTGCGCGTGCGGGAATACCAGTTGCATTGGTGAGCGACATTTGAATTTGAACTTAGGATTGCGCTCCAAAGCAAAGTGCTCCTTGGACAGTAAGAGGACCATCTGGCAGGGTGGAGAAAACGTCAGGCAGTCAAATGGACGTTCATCGATAATTCATTTTGCAATTTTGGCCACACGTTTTCATTTACAAGGGTACCCTCCCTTGCGCGGAAATAAAGTGGGTAGCGTGAATTATGGTTCAGCAGATCCCTAATCCCTCGTGGTTAACCCCAGGTTTTACCACAGATTACTTAATACTAACATCACAGTGTGCTGTGCTATGAACGGCTTTCCTCAGGCAAGTCAAGTCAAATTACAAAATTGCACTTCTCTAACGAGCGTTCATGGATAAAGGGGCGCGTGTGGCTAATGTAATGCTTTAAGTGCACCACATGCCCTTGCAATGCTTTAAGTTTTCTTTCAGAGTTTTCTTTGAAAAGAAGAGGCTCTGTTTCATCGAGGAGAACGTGCGTACCGGTGACGGTCGAAATCTCGAATGGTCGAAATCCCTAAAATGGAATTATTTATATAAGTGACAGGAGAATACGATGAAAGTTAATTTTCTTCATTAAAGATTGGTATCTTTGTAACAGGGCTGTGTACCATGTTTTTGATATTGCGGTTGTAGCAACTGTTGATTCTTGTTCGCTGCAAAACAACCTAACCACTGAATGGTTGGTTAGTAATGTTGGCATGTTGGATGGTTGCCACGGTTAAACCCGTTGTAATCACGTTCTCTGTGCTTCTGTAATTACCAAGAAAGAACCTCACCAGTCGCGGGTGGGTTGATTTATTGGCGAAAAACGAGACACAGTAACGTACGATTGTTCGAAGCTTTCAGGACGCTCTAATCCCGTCGTCAGCGTAAAGGAACCGTCTCCTTTTCGCTGACGACGGGACTAGAGCGTCCCGAAAGCTTCGAACAATCGTACGTTACTGTGTCTCGTTTTTCGCCAATAAATCAACCCACCCGCGACTGGTGAGGTTCTTTCTTGGTAATTACAGAAGCACAGCAAACGTGATTACAACGGGTTTAACCGTGGCAACCATCCAACATGCCAACCGTACGCCCCGTTACCATGCACCACATCTTCGGTTAGTAATGTTAGTGGAAAAAGGCGAAAAGTGAACGTACGAGAGCTTATCTCAGAGCTTTCGTGAAAACCTGATTCCGTCGTCAGCGATAAGATCCTGACGCGTCCTTATGCCGTGTCCTTATCTTAATGGTCTTCTTCCATTCCATAAATAATTCCATTTTCGGGATTTCGACCATTCAGGATTACGTCATTCGGGATTCTGACATAGACCCCGTGCGTACACATTGATGGTAACTCCCGGGACCGTCGAATTGGTCCTTCGTTTGGCCATTTCTTGCTTTCTAGTTTGCTGACAACAGGACAGGACCGGTCCGCTGGAAGCTACGAAAATAAAATATTCCAACAAAAACTGACTATTCCGTGACAAGAAAAATGAAAAAGCGAACGTACAGTACAAGCTGCAGATTATTGCGGTGCGGTCCCTTCGCAGCTAACTCGCTCGGAAAACAAAAGTAAGCACTGTTTACTGCTTGCACGTAAATGGCAGAACGAACGGAAGCAATGAAGCCAGTTCGACCAGGAATCGAACATTCCAGAAGCGTTTCCCGCAATGGCATATTCCACAGAAGGTCAAGTTAGGTTTTATGTCTAACGCGAAATGACATGTCATCCACAAGTGATTGGAGCTTGTATTAATAGAGTGGCGATCACAATTACGGAATGAACGCTGAATGAATGAGAAATATTCAGATAGGTGCGAAGCTGATGAAACGGTAAGCAAGCCGTACGTATTACTATCATTTCCGGAAGACACCGGCTACCCTAGCTGTCATTGAAATCGCAACTTGTTTCCAAGCGCAAGCATGGGAAATATCAGTTGCCAATAATGAATACCAATTCGATGGCGTTTTAACGACGCAATTAGTTGAACGCACAAAAATCAGAATCGATTAGCTCTGTTCACTTTCTACGAACTCTCACTCCAATAAATGGGCAGTTCGTTGAACCTTGTTTGATAAATGAATTCTATGCGACCTTTCTTTCGTCCCAGGCAAGCTTCAACGACTTCTATCATTTCATTTTTACTCTTTCGCTCCGGTAGCCGTTTCTTGTACGGAAAGCAAGTAGTGGCGTACCTGAGCAGCGCAGATGGTTGGAAAATAGAATTTATGCCAACCACAGGTCGCGCGGAAAAGAGGTGATAATAAATTGTAACCATAGGGCACAAACAGGGCACCGACGAATGACCATTTGGCAAAGGAGGGCAAAGTCATGCCATCCTGTCCTCAGCAGAGGTCTACAGCGCGCTGAGGTATCGTGGCTTGGTCCATCCTCGCCTCTAAGGAATGTATGACATGGTAAGCGTCGATAAAGCGTTTTCCCCTAACAATGAAGCGGTAGTTTTATTAAGACTATCATACGTTTACGCGAACAATTCCATGTCAAGGCTGATCGATCTGCGGTGTGGATGCATTCGATTCAACGTTGGCAAAGTTAGTAAGTTGCTAGGCGAGATTCTGCACGTAACAGCAGTGGACGAGCCTTCCTTCTCGTCAAAGGCGCCATTCGCAAAACAGAACTTTTACTAATCGCTACTTTAAATGGGCATGCCTTGGCTGAGGTCTAACGGAATCAAGCGACGCGCTTTAGTCCTTACTTACCCTTATTGGCTCTGCTCAAACTATCCAATTAAGGTATGATACTTGTTCCTGAATATTAAATTTCCGGCTCTTAAGCTTACGATTTCACACGGGGAATTTTACGGTGGAACCATTGATACTCGAACAAACTTGATTGCAGCGGGTAAATGCGGAGCTTGCCGAGTACCTTCGCGGAGTTATTCGTTCAATGGTCGTAGTACCGCCAGAGTGAGCGTTTGCACGTGCACTGCAGCGAAGTCGTGATACCATGCTGCAATGGAATCTGATAGCTTGGGAAACTGTTTCCCTTCCTTCGGCCATAAAAGACTTATTGGGAACTGGTGACCTGCCATAACTTTTTATAACAGGAATAGTGCGCTTTGATGTTGACGCGCAGTGCCGCTGTGCGTGACTAGACGTTCCATGGCATGTTTTACCACGTTCAACTGCATATGTCGCATAAAGAGTGTTAGCAAACCTAAGGACAGCAATATGCAATCGTCGGGAAAGCACATAATGGCAAATGTAATCCAACTGAATAATGAACTGTAAGCCACATATGCACAATTGTTGTCCCCGACAGCTGTTGATTATGACAATACGATCAGCTGGCCTATATCCCATGGCAACGTGACCTTGGCAGAATTGCCCGCGGTAGATCCTGGTACGCCTTTGGTGAGCACGCACTGTGACCGACTGATCGAACAATAAAATGTGTTCTCATAAAAGATGCAGAAGCGTCGGCGACGAGTCCATCGCAAGACGGAAAGACATTATTGGAAATGGCTGGCGAGGTGGCGATGCAACGATGGCCATCTAAGGCAATTAAATTCTACAGGAGCTGATTTCCAAGAGAGCATCTCCAATAGTGACGTTCGTGCGCCTTCGTTTGCTGGTCGGCTGCTCCGAACGGGGCTGAACTGCGGAACAGTTGTAGAGACGACTTCTGCCTGACGGGCAGCTTCTGCGCGAACCGTCAAAAGTAAAACTGACATGTCTCACTTCGGTGACAACCTTTCTCGTTAAGGAATCTCCAACGCCGTCGACGAATACCCCAATTTGCTGTTCGGACAGTTGTGCCAGCAAGGCCAAATAATCTTATCATTTCATTGGCTTCTATGGGAGCGCTTTGAAACGACCGCTCTAACGTTGGAACGGGGCGCAAAGTGTTGGGCCGATGACCGATGGCTGACAGCGATTGTTGAAGCACAGCCAATGCAACAGCACCAGCAAAGTCAAGTAATTAATCCTCACCATTCAGCTGTGTCTAACTTCCAACCAATAGAAGGCTGCTCCTGTGAAAACGCATTGCTGAAATCGGTCGACTGAAAGAAGTTGTCGCGACTGTCACTTCATTCATTTTCACCGTTTTGTCTCTTGGTATCTGCTTCCGGATCGGTCGGAATGAATTCCTGAACGGGTGTGGAGCCACAGAATCGCACCTCCACCCCCAATGGGTCAGCCCAACTGCCTGTGCATTCCGGAACCGCCTACCTTTACCATCAGTCCACCTCCGGACGGCGTCAACCTCTTCGTCCATCACTACGATCATCGCCAGGATACTCCGACTGACATGCTCTCCTGTCCCGAAGTGGTGTTCGACCCGCAGAACGTCCATTCATCGACGCAAATCAGCACAGGACACAAACTTTTCGGATGGGTCTTCATCCTTCTCATGTCCATGATTGCGGTTAAGCTGATCACTATGTGCGTCCTGCCGACCATCTCCACATTGCTACGGTAGGAATGTTCTCGCATTTGCAAACTGCGCTGCCGACTCCTCAGTTAAGTATGATACTTTGACACGTATGGCTCGTGACAGCAGTGTATGCCCACGAGCTTGTTCATTTCAAGGCGAGCGTGACGCAAAGAAATGCTGCACGTTGAGCATGTGGTGCTCCGTGAAGGGTTACGAAGTAAATTCACTGCAATATTTTTCCATCTTCATCTTCATTCTGGAGAGTATTGGGGATACTGAGCAGCGATCTTTTGTGTACGCGCTGGTCATTGAAGCTTTAGTGGAGGGAGATGGGCTAACGGCGCCGCTGTGTCGAATGAACACTTAAAGGAAAAAGCGCTGTTGACCAGTGACCTCTGCCATTCTAAGCTGTGCGAAATGACCAGTTGCGGCGAAAAGAAAGCTTCATCGCTTTGACAAAACTGCGATGTCTCTCCAATGACTGGCGATTCGAAGTTGTGCTCTCATTCCAACCTTGGATGCTCTATGCTCAGTTGCAAAATTAGGTATATGTCGACTGACTTAAGCTTTCCTTCTGTGTTCACCTCTACGTTGCAACACTGACTGGGGTAAGAAAGGTCGTTCTCACGGGTATTGGACCTGCAGCAGGAGTGCCTTTCATGTTGATGTGGATTAGATGAAAGCCTTGTCCAGCCGTCTTAACGTTGACCGAAAATGCCAGTGAAACGGCAGCTATTCGAATTATAGGGGCAACGCAACTTTCGGAGCAGACTGGCTCCGTCTGGTAATCGGTGCACGGATTCGTACGGAGGGAATTTCAGAAGTTCCATTCTTACTTTACAGAAATGAAGGGAAGTGGCAAGAATGGATGTGCCCCCGATTGTGCCTTTCGAATTGCGTGCTCGCAGTTCAAACGGCTCAGCATGAGGGGCACCCATTCTTGCCCACTTCCTTCTCAGCGTTGTGGCAAAACAGGAAAACGGCTTTTCGCCTGACGCGCGGCGGTTGCCGATGGAACGTTTGAATCTTATTTGCTTGGCAACAAGTCAGTTGAATTATCCAATTTAGGCAGCAGGACAAGCGGAAAGGCGTGAAAGTGTCGCCACCCGGTCCGTGGGGCGCTAAACGGCGCTACTTAGAGCTGGATGGCAAAACAAATTTTCGCGGTCCGCCAGATTCTCCGTTCGGAGGATCTGATTGGTCCTATTATTCAATCAGGCCCGTTTCGTCGCGACAACCGGTCAAAGAGGTGAATTGATTTCAAGCAAATACAACTCATTGATTAGTAGGAGCGGATAGCAACCATTCCTTCCATTTTAGGAGTCGACGCCAAGCGATAGCGACGGGAGGAATCGACTGTGCTTGTGGTTCAAGCGACCTTTCGGGGCGTCATCGACCGGCGGAACATACGATCAAATACCATTGGACCCCATACCTGGACCCTGCCCAGGCCAGTTCATGTGCGATACGCAATACGGCAGACACGCACTGGCATGCAGCAGGCGAACCACTGGTGATGACCACTACGGGGCTCTGTCAAAGTGCAGGGACGATCCCAGAAGTGCCGGTCCTCAGGTAGTTTCCATTTGCGGCTTCGCCAGAGACGACGAGAGAGAATGCCTGCGCTCATTGAAGCCAGTGAGACGAGTGACTCTTGTCACCGCATCTCACCCATTGCTGCAGGAATATCCGGCCAGCGACTCCTGGTCGCCCCGTTATTCGACCTTCAATGCTGCAACGGAACGCACGTTTGTCAGTCGGGAAATGTGGCTTTGAATCTGCGCAGTTTCGTGATTGCCCTGCGGAACGTCAATGCCTGCTTTACTTGTTCAGCGTTTTGGCTTTCCAAAAAATGACGTCACTTTTGAGGTCCGCATTCCTGATCCTGAAATATGCGGACAACAGCAGCATCCTGAAAGGGCACAACCGCCATACAAGCGAGTACGAAGCAGTTGGCATGGCGGCTGGCCGTGATGACCGATTCTGGGTTAACGGATGGCGGGAAAGAATTAAACATATCGTTGTATATTGCAACCAGTTGTACTGTCCTTGGTAGATAAACTTGAGCGGCAGAGGTTAAAGTTTGGTGCTTTTTGCGATGGTAAACTGAGATTCCTGTTTTCATTTGCACTCCGCCTAATCAAAGGTCTGAAATGCTAACTCTCGCACTTCTTCCCATTGGAAAACAATACAGTACGTCCGCTGCAGTGACTGTCCTATGGTTAAATAAGTTGCTCCGAGTAGGACGCTTAATCGGGCAAGGGCAAATCAAGAGCAGGTATTCTCGGAAGTGGCCTTGTCTCAACGTCGGCAGACGTGGGTTGCCTACCCGCAGTGACGTCAGGAGGGCGGTTGGGAATCTCGGTTTTCCTCAGTCTGATCGACTTCGTTTGAAAAAGTCATTTGAAAGACGGGTGACCTTTCCATACCGAAGATTGTGCATAAGGAGGCCATTCTGTTAACCTTAATTTCCGCTAGCGCCATTTCCACACAAAAGTTTTTCCAGGTCAGTCGACCGAACCGTGAGGCGACAACATTTCTTGCTTACGAGAAAGTCAGGATGGAGCGGCGACACTCGAAAGCAACGTTGCTGCGGTGTAGACCGTACGCCTAACCGCTATCCCGTGAACATAATGAAATTGTACCGAATCATTGCATTGCATTGGCTCCACTGACTGTTATTTCCCAAGGGCAACTTGCTCTTGTCACGTGACGGATGGAGGGGAGAAAATTACAGGGCTCTCGATTTTCCACTTGCACTGGAAAATTGCGTAATAACCTGAGTAATCCGAAATTTATGCGTGAGCGCTGAAGACACCTTTCTAGTAAACATAACCTGCTCTACAAAGGTGACAGTACTGCGGACAGACAGTTAAGCGCTTTGCAGAGCGGAAGATCCGTAGGTCATCAAGGTGTTCGGAATGAGCGCATTTCCTTAAGGCATTGTTCACCTTCCCAGGGTGAAACAGAACGCAAGCAAAGAACTTTAAAGCATTAGTCGCTTCAACATGTATCGAAGGTATTGATTGGCTATTGTAGGGAATACTGTGGTGCTTTTGATTTTAAAGATGCTCTCTAAAATGGCATGGTTTGAATTTGCGTACGCTCAAGCTACTGGAATAGCGCTACTTGTCGGTTGAAACGATGATCCAAAAATGAGTCACGGAGCCGCATTGCCTCCGACATTGTCTAATGCCACTCTGGTACATTGGCAAAGTAAACCACAGTTAGCGTAATACGCCACTGAAACAATCTGTGCCAATGGATAAACCGTTGACGTCCATTGACAAAACCCTGGAGGAGCTACGCCAGTTTCCCGTTGACTCGGCAAAGAAGGAACAAGTGCCTGACATTCTAAGCTGTGAGATCAGCCAAATTTCGCGTGACCATTGTGAGGACTTCGACATAACCACTCCTTTCGGTCCGTACGGTATACGTGGCGAGGGAGTTCATCGAGCCTATGACACCGTTTTCGTGCGAGAGCAAATTCCAGCCGAGATAGCTGCCAGCGAGCAAAACAAAAGCCGACTTATCCTAGTCGATGACAACAAACCGCATGTCCTACAGCTTGTTCGAGTGATAAAATACGAAAGAGGCCCGCCTGTTGTCAATGACCTGGACCAACAACCAGCCGAGACGGTGCTACCAGCCGAAAAGGAAGAGCGACACCCGTCTATTACAATAGCGGAAAAACCGGCACCTAGACTGAATACGCCAGCCGAGATTTCGACAAGTGACATACCTTCGCTTGAACGCAGCAAAAGGTTATCCAGGAAAAGGTTGAGTAAAAGGAAATCAAAATCGAAAAGGACAGTGCCCGTGGACGGCAAGGCTGCCGAAACTCCCAGGAAACCAAGTACCCCTGGCAAGTCTGCAAAAGGTGAACAACGCAAACGCGCCACGTCAGGGAGTACGAAGTGCATCACTGGGGATCTGGATGACGATGACGATGAAGACGAGGATGACACCGAAACCGACGCCGAGAGTATGGGCCCATCACCCAGTTCCAAGGTGCCCTGCAGTACGACACCCAAAGCGGAGCCAGCGAAAAAAAGTGACAAAGTGTCACGATCATCAGCGCCAAGTGTAAAAACCGCCCGGACGAAGGCCAGCAAAGGAAAGCTGCTGGACCTGCGAGAACGACTGCGCCAATTTAAGAGAAAAAGGAAAGGAAAGAGCCCAAAGAAGTAAACGAAACGATCGCTGCGGCGTCGCATCTTGCTTGAACAGCGGTGGTATTCTAATGGCGCAAACATTTTGGTCGTCAGTTTTGGTAAATGTGTTAGGAACATTTTTATACCTTTCCCGAACGCTTCCCACCGTATATAATTGAAGAGCGCCTGTTTTCCGTAGCTTTCAATGCTGCTCGTTTGCAGAAATGGAAACAAGAGTTCTCTGATCAAGGATGACGTCAAGAAGAAAAAGGATGCTCAAGTTGTCACAATTCGCGCATCTCAGTCAACTCGTTTGCCGCGAAAAGCAATACCATTAACGCACAGTGAGAATAATAGATCCAACATGAATGCCCAATTATTTATTAATCCTTCTTGTCACTTGTCCTGGTTTATTGGTGCGACAAAATGGAATGCAATGAACGAAAAATTGACGTGCCTTTTGACGAGACGGAGATGGATGGGCCTTTCGGAGTTACCAGCTCCGTCCTCAGCGATATTCGTAACTGTGAACTGCTCAATTGCAAATCCCTTTATTCTAATCTGGTTTTTTCACAACGAACGCTTTCCTGTGTTATAAATTCTGAAATCGAACTGTAAATAGGGACCGAATTCCTATCGATGGGGTAACCTTTCGTGCTTTTGCTGTTGTTTGATAAGGCAAGCACCCGTTCAAATAAGTTGCTTACTTGAACGGGTTTTAGCCATATCAAGCAGCAAAAGACAATTCGGTTCCCCCAATTCTCGATTCTCCCAGCTTGATCACTTCGCGGCTGGCAAATTCCTCACCCTAATACTTAACCTGTCTATGCGGCGGATTTAAATCGCACGGCTTAAGACGCCCTGCTTAGACGTTTCAGTACAGCGTAGTGAAAATTGTGCAGCGTTCACAAACGCCTGTACTGATTTAGAAGTGGGCGTTTCAACTGCCAAACAAGCTAACGCGCCAAAGTTTACCCTATTTTTCTATTTCAGTTTTATTTCCGACCTCTAAGTCAGTGACGGTACGGAATCCATTGCCTCAACCAATGGTCTACGCACCCTAAGTGTTACATATGAATGAACCCAAACGATGTCCTCCTTTGGCTAGCTTCCACTTGCATGCTGTGTACAAGCGAAAAATTTAATTGTCAACATTTTAGCGTCCCTTCAACTTCAGGTTGATGTACGCATTTGCTTTGGCCTGTCTCCGATGCTCTCAAGGAAAGCGGATGAGTTTATTTGAAAGAGAGTTGCCCAAAATACGTATGGTTCCAGTATGGAGGCGCTTGCTGAAATTATTGAAAGAACAACTAGTAATGAAAATAAATATTTGCTCAATTCAAGGACAAAGCACCGAAGGAAAGCGAACAAAGCGATTTAACGGACTGTAGCCAACAACAGTGCATTTATTTTCAACTTTGAATCTCTTCGAGTATATTTCTACACATTGTATGTGTTTTCGGCAGCCGTTGTCAGTAATCTGATGACGCGTTAATAAAAAGCTCTATCGGCGAGCAGGACACCGTTTTCTAGTAGAGTGGTAGCGATTCAGCTCATCAGCGCGATTCAGCTTTGAATCGCGCTGATGACGGAACACGTACGTTCCGAAAGCTTCGCCTATTAAAGCTCGTTGAACAAGGATACCGTATCTTTTCATATTTTTTCATAATTATGAGACACCTTGTTACTAATTCCTCTTGCTTCAAGATGAAAGTGCAATATGCATAAAACAAAGCTGCTTTGGCAAAGGAAACTTCGTCTTCGAAGACTTTGCTCAGTAAGTCATTCTTTACCGGCAGAATGGCATGCCGTGCGTCGGGACAACCGGCGTCTTGCTATCAAACATTGTGCAACTTTTTCCAACTTGAATTTTGCTTTGGTTGTTTATTAAAATAGCACGCGATAGGTTTTAATTTTAAAGTGTCTTATTTAAAAGTCCAGTAAGGACGTTAAAGCTGCTGAACTGTATCACTGCCCATTTACCGCTGGCGCGATCGGTTAGGCATACGTCTTGACTGGTGAGGTTGACCTGACTGTCTTGTCCGTCTTGGTGCACCACGGTCAATATGACTGAGGTTTGCTTGCCATATGCGGAAGACTTGGTCACGGGTGAGTAACAGAGCACATCAGCTTATCACCCTCTCAAAATATTAAAGGAACGCCTTTGTCAGTTGCCAGCTTGAAACTTAATTCCCTGACTTTCATTGAAAATTCTGTTGCACTTCGAGCAGTTTGCAACTGTAACATTATTGTGCATTCATTTCAGCAGTGGTTTACCTCAGCATTAATATTTCTACGTGTATTTTGATAATTTCGCTTGTGTGCCACTAATCGGCCATGGTAAAACATGTGAGAACTTATAATGTTGAAATCCCTCTTTTAGGGAAGCTGCAAAATTTGGTAGATAATGTTCTCCTCTGCCGAACGATCGTAATGGTGATTAATTCGGGCACATATTTCGCGTCGTTGATTGGGCTTATCATGACGAGTAAATTTCTTGAGGGCGATGTGCACAGCTTCATGGTACAAATAATCGAAGTAAGATATGCGGTTGCTATCTCGGCGCAACGGTAGTTGCATTTTAATTTAGAGCAACAAAGCTGCGAGGCAGGAATTCAACCTGCTGTCATTTTGGTCTACTTTCGTACTGGTGTTGGTCGTAGGCACCCTGATTTATCAGATTGGCAATTTGTTTTCCCTGTACAACAGAAACTACAAAATGATACACCACAGCCTGCGGCTCGGCGTTCTTCTGACCGTTTGCTACTTCATCAACGCCAGCATTCTCCTGAAATCCTGTACCTTCACCCCACTGTGGGAAAAAGTATTTGACGCTTCGATGCCCCATTATTATTCACAGAACGTCACAGTGCACCATGATTTTCTGGATCACGTGCAACGGACATTTTCCTGCTGCGGATTCAGGGGAGCAGATGATTACAAGTAAGCAGTAGGATTCAATTTACTTAATCACCAAGTTTTCCATAGCTGAGTGGCAAATCGTTCCGGAACTCGTTGGAGTTGGTCGGTGTCTGTAATTATAACTAACAAATTGACACAATCGATAGATGACTGAAGCCTCCTTGATGAAAAAATGCCAGAAAAGAACGCATGAAACTCTCAAGGTTTTCGGAACAGACTTGTTCCATCGTCGGCGATCACGACGGTCCAATAATCACGACCGCATACTCGTTTCTGGCATGCATTCATTTATAAACTTATCAATAAACCGTCTGGCGATTATGGAATCTTATTATATAAGAACTGCGATTACGGACACTGAACTACTTCAACGAAGTCCATGGTCGTTTGCCACACAGTTATGAAAATGTATCAATGTGTTACAAAAAAACCAATCATTCAAAATATTACCAAATTTAGTTCAATGAATTTCCCCACATATTTCCCAAAACCTTTTAGCAGCATGGTTTATTTGCGCACCCATTCCTTGCACTCGCCATAAACACACGGATAGAATTTACAATGTATCAACTTAAACTACGCAAAGGAAATGGGTCCTTGCGAAACTTAACGAAATAACGGCTGTAAAGCCCCTTCGTAGAGCACGCTGATGGAGATAAACAGCTAAAATATGTTGCCCAGTACTTCGCCCACTTAACGAAGTCACTTAAAATCAGTCTGCTCTCCGTGGTACCTGACTGTCAGCATAAGTCAACCAATACTATTAAGGTTCTCCTATGTAAAGTCAGAAAGCATTTAAATTTATCCTCATGCTATAAAGAAATTTAAAAGAGCAACTCAGCGCAAATATATGGTTCGTAACAGGATTTATTCTCATTTTTCACAAGCAATGCACGGTGTATGTATATCCTGTTGAATTTATTTCGACAAAATCATATATTGTCGACGGAGCTTTCGGAGCTAACCCGTGTTGCAGTGCAACAAGACGCTGATGATGGAGCGGGTTAGCTCCGAAAGCTCCGTCGACAATAATTGATTTTGTCGAAATAAATTCAACAGGATATACATACAGCGTACATTGCTTGTGAAAAAGAGCAACTCAGCGGCTGCAATTCCGACAGGAAATAAACTTCCACCTATTTATGCGTGCGCATCTCCCTAATTAGCATAAAAGAAGCGCTTCAGCATTGTAAGGGACCGTAAATTGCAAAAGACCATTTGATGCCAAGCTGAAACACTTCCACAACAAAACGCTGGTTTCACTTCGAACTTTACAGTACGACTTTTCCAACCAGCGTTTGTGGTGAACAAGTCGCCGGCGCCTCGATCTTAAATCACAATGCGTAACTCCATCGACAGATGCGCTATTCGAAAAATCATACGCTTCTCTGTTCATACTTGTTAGCAAAGTGTACATTTAGTTGGCTATGAACGTAAACTTGCATAATATGCTACTACAATTAATGCAGACTGGTCGCAAGTTCGTAAAATATTTGCCTAAAAGCTACAAATAACCTGCATATTGAAAAAGGGTAAAAACCGTCTGGTTCACTTACAACATTGTGCTTCCGTTTCTCGGCCAGTCTTATCTCAATTCATCATGAGCGACAGGTCAAAACATCCTGCTTTTATGCAAGCACATTTATTCCCATACGATTATTCAGAGTTGCGGCGTACGAGTTGCTGAGGATGAAACACATCCAGTGTCACTACAAGAACGGTACGAACGCCGGTATTCTTCTTGTTCCAGTGACTTGCTGTCACGGAGGTCAATGCAATACGAAAACCTGCAAACACAACAATATAGAGCTTCACAACGAAATCAAAAATTCGTCTTTCTACTGGTGGAACGTCACAGCTCAGGTCTGCGGCACCAATGAGACTGACACTTTGCTCGTCAAACGACAACCTTATATGAGATTGTATTCTTCCCAAGGATGCGAAGCACCCATAAACCACGCGACCTGCGACTACCTCCTTCGCCTGGGCGTAATAAACGTAACGCTTTGGTTTTGCATGATGCTGCACATGCAAGCAGTTCGCTATACACGCTACTGCCTGAAAGCAAAGGAGATTATGGAGAATTCGAAAGAGGATGACCAGAAGACGAAGTCGGACTTGGTTCCAAGATACCAAAGTAAGAGCCTACCGCTGTCCATTTCAGTCCTAAATGTTGCTTCGCCATTGATAGACCTCAAACGGCCAATTGCGTCACTGCGTTCCCTCGTTCACGGATTGTCTACGCTGTCCGGTGTGCCATCGCTGCCAACCGTTTCCAGCGGAACGAAAAAGACTAAGCAATGAATGCTTTTCTTAGCTGTTCCAAACAATGTGCTTTAATTTGCGCGCAGTGAAACAAGCAAAACAGTTCCCCTTTGAGCGCAAGTGATCAAGCGGCGTTCAGAAAGGTTGTTGCAACTCCAAAATATATTGCTGAAATTCCCTTGCGCAAAAAATTTGAATTATCAAAAAACAATAAGCGAAGTTAAACTTCAAGTGAAATTGCGATTTCGGCAGAACGCAAAGCGTCATTGAAAGTTTCAGGAAACATTTCCAAAATCGCGTTCTGTGCTACTGAATGTTGTCAACTTTGGCGCCATTGGATTACATTCAAACAAGCAGCGCAGCTTCTAGTCCATTTGGCAATTGGACCTAAAAAAGAGACCAAAGTCGACCAAACCAGAGTAACTTCGCATAGTCACATGTGGGCGGCTAGGCAAAAGTTCAAAGGGCAATAATGCAAATGCGGACCACAATGACATCGACAAATTAAATTTATAGAGGGTAAGCAAGCTGAACCATCTCCATCCATGCAGGCGGGAAAGGGAAATTTCGTTTCACGTTTTTACAACGTTCAAAAGCTCAGGCAATGAAAAGATTAAAATCGCACTTGCCAAACGGACGATTTGTCGCACGTGCAATAAGATGAAATTTTACCTGATTACTAAACTTGCTAGTTTCAATCGCATGCTACATCCAAAACGCTTGGGAGAAGGCTGTTCCGGATTTTTCAACTTCGGAAAATTTTGCATACGCGCTATATGTAGCCGCCGCTCGTATGGCGGAAAGATCTGACCCGGAATACCTCGTGCGACGTGAAATCACGTTATAAGGTACATTTATTATACCTTGAACAACAGATACAGCAGTGGTGTAAACAACTTCGCTTCTGGCAACGCGAGCATGAGAGCGATTTGGCTCAAACGGGGTTCACGAAGAGAGCACTCAGCTTTTCGCTCAAAAAGAGGGCACATAGTATTGTGGTAATTAAGCTGTGATTCTACTTCGTGAGGAGGAGGTAAAGGAAACGTACTTTTAAGCTGATGAAACGGATTAGCTCCAGAACGTTGCATTACGCTTGCTAATGGACAGGTAGAATGGCCACCGGGCGCGCAAACGAGTTGTATACATATAGAAGTGCTCCAAGAATGCTAAAAGTCAAACATAGAAACGCCATTTCGTTGAACTTGTCAAATCTAGAAATCCCCATCTTTAGGTGATTTGATGTACACCCGCTGATGACTGCGCCATACGAACCATGAAAACACAAAATTGACTTCATACTAACCTCACATGTATACCGACGCAGTTTAGCCACGAAAACAGGTAATCGCTGCGGAAAAGCATTGAAATGTATGTAACCGCCACGTTCTGCAAGGTAAAGCGCATAGCACACAAAAATAACAAAGACCGTTGCATTCACCTTAGTTACGCCTACGCAAGCCGTTGTCAGCGGTGTATTGTGCTCAGTGCACAAGACTGTGGACAGATTCAAAAAATAGGCTCCAAGGCAGGAGCACGAAAGTAGTATAATGAATTGAACGCTCTTCCAATGGTCAAAGTTGACGAGCTAGAAAGTGAGACCATTTTGACCGCGGCTACGGTTGGTATTAAATCTGACGTTGTGGAAATCTTGCCTTAGCCATGCGGCACCAGCGAGCAACGGAAAAGAAACGGCGGAATTCCAAAACAATAAGTCGCTTTTTGAAGTTCTCTAAACATTCCAACGTTCAGATTAGGATAGTAGAACGGTGACGACGCACCTTTGCATCCAATTGCATCTTCGTACAGACAGCGCTCGAAGACGTCATAAGGTTGTTAAACAAAACAAGAACATATCCGTAGGCGCTGAACGACATGTCGGAGCTAAAAAGGGCATGTTCGAACAGGCTAGACAAAAGCAACTCCAGCATAAAGACAAGTCAACGGAGCTAAACGCCCAAAAAAGAATTAATGAATGCAAATGTATTTACAGGCCCGCAATCGCTGCACCGATGATCAATAGTCCCATGGAAACTTTTGTTAGCCATTCGAACCGATAACTAAACATGATGCGGGCGTACAGAGCAAACATGATTGCACTACAACTTACCCTAGAAAAAAGTATTCACCAATCATTGTGAAAAGAAGGGAGAATCTCCGAAGAAGAATGAACATAGGAAGACTAAAGAAAGGAGGGAAGCATAGGCAGAATGGAATGCACGACCCACTTCAACGCATTCGTACTTCCAAGACCGCATAGCAGGTTCATTGCGAACAAAATTGGCAACGGGAACAACTGAAATGACGTTTTGGAAAGCACAAAGCAAGGCAACGAACTAAACGTAGGACATTACTTTTCGAAGCTTCCCCCAAACGCTGAAGTCGCTTGAACTCTTTGAAAATAGGCTACACGCAGTAATGATTGCAACGGTGGATAATGCCTGAAGAACCGAAATGAACAAGCAAACGACCAGGCATCGTTCACCACCTGAGCTGCGGCGAGAAAAAGTATGGAAGGAAACCTGAAAAAAGAAAGGGAAGCAAATAGCAGCCTTGCACCCGTGGACGCCTGCAACCCGTAGTCGGTGAGCAACACTTTGTTGACAAACACAATTAAGGTGGACATAAGGGCGAAGAACATCGCTGAACCAACTCGCTGGAATCGCATACCAAACTCACCCGATTCGAAATGGCCAATCAGCAGGAGAAACCTGGCAACAAATCCA
This sequence comes from Trichuris muris, assembly GCA_000612645.2. Lineage (NCBI taxonomy): Eukaryota > Metazoa > Nematoda > Enoplea > Trichinellida > Trichuridae > Trichuris > Trichuris muris. The sequence continues at coordinate 22,157,513 of CBXJ02000282.1, read as the reverse complement.
TAGAATCTATTAGACGCTTGAGCACTGAAAGCAACGCAACGTGGTAATACTATACCATACTGTATGCAACGTAAGCTTCGAACGTAAGCAACGAAAATTTAATAGGTTCTTGGACGATAGGAGCAGAGGCTTGAGACGATCGTGAGATAAGATAAAATTGACGAGAAAGCCATTCGAAGAGGCGAACAGCTACCGGAGAGGAAGATGATGATGGTTGAGGTATGCTGCATGGTTAACTACAGGGGTACCTGAAGCGGATTCTGGCCAGGAGAACGGGCCAAAGAAGGCACTTCATATTTGCAATCAGTAGCACTTGAGATCGCCAATCAACGCCTCATCCAAATCGAAATTGAAATCGTCCAGCGACAGAAGTAGATCCGTTAAAAACAACGCGCAGTCATGGATGCGAAGAAAACTGATCTCGTCGTACATCTTCGCTGCCACTGGGGAACAGGCCATCGTGGAAACGATGGACGAAAGTAAGTGACTCCTGAAATATGCTTGATTATAGATAAAGACGAAAAGTGGCAAACGGATCGACCGCACAACTCCATCATTACGAAAGTGCCATCAAAGCGAAAGTTCATTGGTGGACAACTTTCCAAAGAATGCGCGAAAATATGAGCTCATAATCCACGGAATGTTAGTTAATAGCATTAATATAATACTATGCTATTAAGATGAAAGGTTTTTGGCTAAAAAACTTTTTTGGGTTTAATTCCACATGCACCGCAAATGACACTACGATCGTCATGCAAGAAACCAAACTGACTTCTACTGAACACAATACACGAAATTCTTACGCGTGACCAAATTTCGCATATATGTGCTTTATTATTCTATTTGATCAATCATCGACAAACCATATCTCGTTCGAACAATGTGAAGTCCGCAGCGGCGAGAATGCTGCACATTTACGCAAATCAGTGTAAATGGACAGAACCCCAGTGCGCGAATTCCGAAATGATGAATTTTTGCACAAGCCCGATCAGCTGCTAAATGAACTTAACGCCTCGTAAACAATAGTAACGCGCTATTGAAATTGCAATGCTATTGTTTATTCACAATTACTGATCTTCCGTGCGCCAGCTGACGTCATTGGGTTCAGAACAAAGACATTCGCTAAGCTAATTTGGCTGTTTTAAAAATTCACCCCTGTGGACAACGACTATGGCCTGGCACTTCGCTACTACTACCAGTACGGGCTCTACTCAACCCTGTTGAGAAAAGGAGAATAAGAGCGACACGTCGCAACAAACAGTAATGAGTATTCGTGTTTGCCTACAACGTAGCAAAAAAATACTCTCGCCCTGTACAGTCTATTCCTTGCGTTTCGGGCTTCCACGTGATCACTCACCTTTATTGTGCCTAAAGAAAGGATAGGGAGGCCCTAGCGTGTATGTATATATATATATATATATATATATATATATATATATATATATACGGCTCACGGCGCACTGGACATTCATTACCGGACCGAGACTCACGAACTTTGGACATAACCCAATTTCGCCAAGAACGAACTTCACTGCAACAAAGGAAGCAACGGACACGTGGCTGATGACCCATTATCCATCCACGTTGGACGATGCCACCTTCCCAAACTTCACTGTACGTTGAGCCACCACTGGGGACGGACGACAAGGCAGTTGCTCCACCGCCTGGCCGAACTTGGAGGGAATCCGCCTCGAGGGATCAAGTTCGATCCGACAGGCCTCCCACCGATGTTTGGCTAGGTGGAGGAGCTTCTCCGTAAGACCCGACCTGGTGGTTGGCCAACGAAGAACCTGCGCTGACGACGAGCCAAGGTTAGGCTCGAAAGCTACGCCATGCTTTTGTTTTTGCCTTTTCATGAAATAAACCCTTACCATCACTTTCGTGAAAAAGGACTACATGAACGGGAAGAAATGCCGTGATT